>CM042692.1:368624451-369224451 GCA_023614405.1 Avena insularis
CAAATGTATCTATAATTTTTGATGTTCCATGCTTGGTTTTATCCACTTTCTTATGTTTTGTCCACACTTTTGAGTACTTTTCATATGATTTCTTGGACTAACCTATTAACAAGAGCCACAAGGCCCATTACTGTTTTCTACTGTTTTTGGTTCCAGGAAAGTCAGAAAATGAATATTCTCGAAATTGGACGGGACAAAAGCCAAAGTGCCTATTTTTCCGGAAGACTCACGGAGCCAGAATACGAGACGGAGGAGGGCCAGGGGCTGGCCACACACCCCCAGGCGCGGGTGCCCCCAGGCCGCGCCAGGGCATGGTGTGGGCCCCCCAGGCACCCCCTCGGTCTCCCTCTTTGCCTATAAGAAGCCTTCTGACCTAAAAACTCTAGGGGGTTCGACGTTTTTCCAGAAGGAGTTCTGCTCCTCCGCCACCACCAGATTCCACGAAACAGCACCAGAAACTCCGTTTTGGCACCCTGACGGGACGGGGAATTGGAGGAGATCGTCGCCATCATCATCACCGACGCTTCTCCATCGACCATCCATGTTTCCCCATCTATGAGTGAGTAATCCCCCGCTGTAGGCTATGGGGATGGTAGGGATTGGATGAGATCGTTCATGTAATGGCATCAGATTGTTAGGGCATGGTGCCTAGTATCTTTTATTAGTGCTTTATGACTTTGTTGCGACTTGTTATGCTTAATGCTTGTCACTAGGGCCTGAGTGCCATGATTTCAGATCTGAACATGTTACTGATTCATTATGATAGTATTGTTTTTGGTCTTATCTGCAAGTTGTATACACACTTTGTTGTCCGGAACCAATGGCCCTGAAGTGACAGAAATCGGGATAACCGGAGGGAATGGCTTTGATGTGAGGATCACATGTGTTCACGGAGTGTTAATGCTTTGCTCCGGTGCTCTATTAAAAGGAGCACCTTAATTGCCATTAGTTCCCTTGAGGCCTCGTTGCAAACGGGCTGGAAGGACAAAAGATGTTGTTCAAGTTCTCATTGCGAGCACGTATGACTATATATGGAACACATGCCTAGGATTGTCTAGTACTTGGATGCTTTATCTTATTTATCTGCAATTGCCCTAAGTTCTGATTGCTATGTGAATTATCTTGTCCATGAAACGCCCGTCCATCCATCCCTATGCCTACCGCACTCGAATCCTATTGTTTACTGCTATTGTTACTGCTGTCTTTACTTTACTACTGCTGTTACTTTGTTATTCCTACTACAAAACTGTTGCTACTGATAAACTGTTGTGAGCAAGATTGTTTCCAGGTGCAGCTGAATTGACAACTCAGTTGTTAAGGCCTATAAATATTCTTTGGCTCCCCTTGTGTCGAATCAATAAATTGGGTTTCACTTCCCTCGAAAATACTGCGATACACCCCCTATAATTGCTGGGTCATCAAGACTATTTTCTGGCGCCATTGTCGGGGAGCATAGCTTTATTTATCAAGTCCACTTGGAATCACTATTGTTCAAGCTAAGTTTATTTCTGCCTTGTTTGCTTGTTTCTTTATCAAAAATACAAAAAAAAAATAGTTCCTACTCTAGTTGTTATTTTCGCTGGTCGGTTATTGTCTTGCTTTATCATGCTTGTTGTCAATGGTTGGTTTCTTTGAAACTGAATCTTATTGGCAAGGTGGGTTCACGGAAGATGAAAAATATTATTATAAGGAACACCGCTTGTCACAAAAAGGGAAACACTTATGGGAACAAATTGATAAATTGTATACCATTGCTAAAAACGTGTGCTCTACTTATAATGTTACTTATTGCTTGGATAAATCTTGTTGCTGTAGGAGGTACAAACACCTCCCTTTTCAATGTGAGTATAATGAAAATGTTACCATATCTTCTTATGTTAAAGGAAATTATGACTTTTATGATGTGGAACAAATTGAAGAATTTATTGCTTGGAAGGGTGCTTTTGAACTTGCTAGTTTGCTTGAAAATATTGATGATTCACCTTACAAATATGAGGTTTATGGTATACTTAAATTTTTCTTTGATAATTACAAGGATGAAAATGGATATATTCTTGAATATTTTAATAGATGCTTTCCACAAATGGAAGAGACTAATGCCTTGCAGGATCCTATGGAAGAAAAAATTGATGAACCTGAAATCTCATTAGATGAAAAAGAGGAGGAGAGTGATGAACAAAAGGAGGAAGAATGGATTAGCTACCCATGCCTACCTGCTAATGAGAGTAACTCTTTATCCCTTACATTATTTGATTGTCCTCCATGCTTACTAAAGGAGGATGAATGTTATGTTCCTGAGGATTCTTTTGAAAATGTTTATAATAAAGCTCTAGTGCTTGTAGATCATGAAAAGCATGCTTTATGTGATAGTTATATTGTTGAGTTTATGCATGAGGCTACTGAAAATTATTATGAGAGAGGAAAATATGGTTGTAGAAGTTTTCATGGCATTGAAACACCTCTCTATGTGCTGAAAGTTTTGAAGTTACTCTTGTTTTATCTTCCAATGCCTGTCACTTTGTTCTTTGCGAATTTATTTGCATACAAGATTCCTATGCATAGGAAGTGGGTTAGACTTAAATGTGTTTTGAATCTTCTTCTTGATGCTCTCTTTTACTTCAACTCATATTTCTTATGTGAGCATCCTCTCAAACTATCATGCCTGAAGATGATAATATGTCTATTATTCTTGGGAGACCTTTTCTTAAATACTGCAGGACTTGTTATTAATTGTAATCAAGGGAAGGTGACCTTCAATGTTAATGACAAGGAACATACTGTCTATTTCCCCAAGAAGATTGAAAGGACTTATGGTTTGAATTCAATTGAACATGTTGAGGGCCTTCAAGTTGGAGAAATATATTGTCCCATACTAAGAGAAAAATTTGAAACTATTATGATTGGGACCGTTGCTATCAAGGTTGAGGTAACATAATCATTAGTGGAATACAAAGTCTTGTCTCATATGAAATTGTTTTGGTAACAAGACTTGATCAACCTTGTTAACAAAAGGATTTCATTGAACAAAACAATGTTTTCACTATGATTATCTCCGCTTACTTCTATTCTATCCATTTTATGTTTTTGCTTATGCCTAACTTAAAGGCGTTAAAGAAAAGTACTTATTGGGAGATAACCCAAAAGTTTTAAATGAGTCTTGAAAGTTATTACTTCACTAATAACCGCTCATTATCCTTTTTATTTGTTTTTTGTGTCAAGAATAACCTCTAATGAGAGAGAAGTAATGATTGGGAAAGTTGTTGTCCCGAAACAGATTTCTGTGCTTCACCGTAAAAATTCGTGTAAAATCTCTGAACGTCTTTTTGAGGCATGAATTTTTGTGCTTCTGCCCCAGGTTGTTATCTAACTTTCGTTAGTCCAATAATTTTTTATTTGAGCAACAGAAGGTCTTCGAAAAAATTCATCTTTACCTGCTGGTCTGTTTTGACAGATTTCTGCCATTTTCTGCATTTGCTTCTTGTTGGTTCCTTTTTGAGTTCTTTTAGGGAATTAAGCTTTTTGAGGGAAGTGCTTCAGTAGCTAGTGTTCTAATGGAAGTTTATTGGTGTTGGAACTGAACCTTCATACTTATTATCTTGAATGCACTAATGTTGCTAATAAAGATTGTGTGAAGTTTTGTATGAAGGAAAAATTTCAGGTGTATGGAAGGAATGAGTAATGAGATGAAGGATGGATGAAAGCTCAAGCTTGGGGATGCCACGCGTGTCACCCCAATAAATATCCAAGAAGCACAAGCGTCAAAGCTTGGGGATGCCCAAGGCATCCCCTTCTTCATCAATAAAAATTCCAGGTTTCTTCCAAACGTTTCATTTTTATTGTTTCATGCATAGTTGTGTTTTTCTTGGAGAGTCTTCTTTTTTGTTTTCGTTTTTTTTGTTTGCTTAGTTTGATGAATAAATTGGTTGGACCCTCTCTTTCATACATTGGTGATTCAAATAGTTTGGTTTGGTTTGGAAAAGAGTAGGAAAGCTCATGCTTAAGTGGTAAAGAGAGCTTGTTTTTGACAGTGGCCTATGCTTTGTCATGCCATACTTGATATTGTTTTGGCTTTATGCTTAGTATTCTTTGCTGTAGCATGACTTGTTATAAACAATTGAGATTTCTTAATGTGCCTTGGATGAATCATGCGTTATTTTAGCATATTAAAGCATAGTATAGTGGTATTCTCCTTTGATGCTTTATTTGGGTTGACATGGCGCATGCTCACACCATGTTATGACTATCTCAAGTCACCATAGCCTTTATGATCCTTTAGTTTTCAACTTGTAGTATCACTTTATGCTTTTATCAATGATGTTTTGTCGCTCTGCATGATTACGGACATTATTGCTCTCTTAGTTTGTCGCTCGTAGTCTTTTGCTAGCCTCCACAACCAAGTATGAGTTCCACTCATGCATCCAACTCCTTAAAACCAAATTATTCCAAAGAGTCCACCATACCTACCTACTGGCTTATGCTATTCCAAGTATATTCATGCTTTTGTTTACCTTCCAAATTAAACTTGTTATGAGAAAACTAGTGATTAAAGCTCTCACGAACTTGATGGCACACTTTACTTTTCTTGCCCCTAATAAACTTGAACCATTGTGTCGTCCATGTTGTATATGCTTGCACTTATTTGTTGGGAATTAGCAGAACCATGCTGTCATGGGGAACGCTTTCAACATTACACTTGGTACTTGTACCTAGTTGATATCATTCTCTTTTGTATATGGATGTCGTCGGTGTGAAATGAAAGGGGAGCTTCTAAGTCCATGGAGTTATGTATATGTGTTAGAGAAACGCCTGGGCTGCTGGTCTAATCCATGCTGACATGGTGGAAACCTGCAGCGTAACCATAATGAGTTGTCTATGAAGCATTCTTCTTATAAAAAATAGTCCTATATTGAGAAAAAAAGAGAAAAAAAAGAGATTATGAAAAAAGGAAAGAGAGAAAAAAGCACCATATTCCCATGGTAAATAAGAAGAATGTTGAGATGCTCGTTGTCTGCTTGCCTTGTCATTTTGATATGGGGATTCTTCCGTATCATCGGGCAAGGGGTACCCCATTGGCGGTTCTCTATGATACACATGTACTTACGATGACAAGAACTTACCAGTGACTAAACTTGAGTAGCATGAGGAGCGGCCCTCGTATACAAGGGACATGAGATTTCTAACTTATACTTCGTCAAGCATGTACACCATAGTTTGTTCACTTTAACCTTAATCACTTCAAGATGCTTATGATAGGGGCAATGAGAGCTGAAAGCTATAAGTACCATAATTTTTGGAAGCTCTTTATGAGACTTGAATCCCTACTTCCTTCTATTAAGGCCTTTCTTCCACCATTATATTTAGTCTCCACCTTCTACCTTTATGCACCTACTTTGAGAGCATAGTGGCCATTCTTAGTTCTATGTGCATTGTCCCAAGACTAGTTGATTGATGCATAACTTGATATTGCTTGTTTTAAACTATTTGTATCTAGTCACTCTTATGAACTTAGAAGGTGTCCTATGCATTTATATTTGCTACTCTATGAGGGACAAGCTGAATACCACTATGCTATGTTTTCTTTATGTGAAACAAGCAAACGTCTTGCAAAGCATTGTTATTCATGAATCTTTTGTTTGTGCCTTTTCATGTTGCATCATAGTTTCTTTGTCTTATTGCTAGAACTTTGTCTTTCATGTTATGATTGAAGTACTATGATCCCAGCTTTGAATGTTTTACAAATACTTTCATCAAGTCTTTGATGGTGCATGTCACCTCAAAATTATTTTTTCTTTTTATCACTTACCTACTAGAGGACGAGCAGGAGTTAAGCTTGGGGATGTTGATATATTGCAAATGTATCTATAATTTTTGATGTTCCATGCTTGGTTTTATCCACTTTCTTGTGTTTTGTCCACACTTAGGAGTACTTTTCATATGATTTCTTGGACTAACCTATTAACAAGAGCCACAAAGGTTAGCACTGCTTTTCTGCTGTTTTTGGTTCCAGGAAATTCAGAAAATGAATATTCTCGGAATTGGACGGGACAAAAGCCAAAGTGCCTATTTTTCCGGAAGACTCACGGAGCCAGAATACGAGACGGAGGAGGGCCAGGGGCTGGCCACACCCCTAGGCGCGGGTCCCCCAGGCCGCGCCAGGGCATGGTGTGGGCCCCCTAGGCACCCCCTCGATCTCCCTCTTCGCCTATAAGAAGCCTTCTGACCTTAAAACTCCGGGGGGAGGGGTCAACGTTTTTTCTAGAAGGAGCTTCGCTCCGCCGCCACCACCAGATTCCGCGACACAGCACCAAAAACTCCGTTCTGGCACCCTGCCGGGACGGGGAATTGGAGGAGATCATCACCATCATCATCATCGTCGCTTCTCCATCAACCATCCATGTTCCCCCCATCTATGAGTGAGTAATCCCCCGCTGTAGGCTATGGGGATGGTAGGGATTGGATGAGATCGTTCATGTAATGGCATCAGACTGTTAGGGCATGGTGCCTAGTATCTTTTATTAGTGCTTTATGACTTTGTTGCGACTTGTTATGCTTAATGCTTGTCACTAGGGCCTGAGTGCCATGATTTCAGATCTGAACATGTTATTGATTCATTATGATAGTATTGTTTTTGGTCTTATCTACAAGTTGTATACATACGTTGTTGTCCGGAACCAATGGCCCTGAAGTGACAGAAATCGGGATAACCGGAGGGAATGGCTTTGATGTGAGGATCACATGTGTTCACGGAGTGGTAATGCTTTGCTCCGGTGCTCTATTAAAAGGAGCACCTTAATTGCCAGTAGTTCCCTTGAGGCCCCGTTGGAAACGGGCTGGCAGGACAAAAGATGTTGTGCAAGTTCTCATTGCGAGCACGTATGACTATATATGGAACACATGCCTAGGATTGTCTAGTACTTGGATGCTTTATCTTATTTATCTGCAATTGCCCTAAGTTCTGATTGCTATGTGAATTGTCTTGTCCATGCAACGCCCGTCCATCCATCCCTATGCCTAC
The DNA here is from genome assembly GCA_023614405.1 of Avena insularis. Classification (NCBI taxonomy): domain Eukaryota; kingdom Viridiplantae; phylum Streptophyta; class Magnoliopsida; order Poales; family Poaceae; genus Avena; species Avena insularis. Next base: position 368,631,467 of record CM042692.1, read on the forward strand.
CGCACTCGAATCCTACTGTTTACTACTATTGTTACTGCTGTCTTTACTTTATTACTACTGTTACTTTTCTATTCCTACTACAAAACTGTTGCTACTGATAAACTGCTGTGAGCAAGATTGTTTCCAGGTGCAGCTGAATTGACAACTTAGTTGTTAAGGCTTATAAATATTCTTTGGCTCCCCTTGTGTCGAATCAATAAATTAGGTTTCACTTCCCTCGAAAATACCGCGATACACCCCTATACTTGTGGGTCATCAGGCACTTCGGCCCACCTGGATCGGCTAGCTAGACCACAGCGCCGGTGAGCGCGAGCTGGTCCATGATGGTGCGCCAGGCCCACCAGGCTGCTCCTGTCCTTTGCTGTTGTGCTTTTGGGCTATGGCCATTTGGGCCATCGGGCTGTTGCCCGAATTTTGCCCTTTTTTCCTTTATCTTTAGTCCCACATGGGGCACCTAAGAGGGAGGGAACACCTCCCTTAGCCTATATAAAGGGGTGCCCATGGGTGTGATTAAAACACACCAATGTTTGGAGAAGTCCTTTGGTTGACTTTGTCCTTCCCTCTCTCTCTATACCTTGTGACCATGGCCCCAAGTCTGGGCTATGTGAATGAGGCACACCTGCAGCACGCCATTGCGCTATAGGGATTCCTAGCCGGATATCAACTTCCGCACTCCCGGCAGGATCGGGGAGACGGAGGTCTCATCGTACACCAGATGTGTATGAAGACATGATACGTCCATTTTGCATCACTATTCTATGTCTTAATTCACTATTATTCATTGATATATTTCGTATTGAGAGGTGACACTTATGTTATTTCAACTATTTTTGCATGGTTGATGACTTTTGGAGCATGGACCGCTGCAGTCAGGATTCGAATGGAAAAGGTGCTGTTTGGAGGCAAAATTCGCGAAGATCAGAAAATCCGAGAAAATATACAGAAAATCCTATTTTTCTAGAAGACTCAGGATGCCAGAAGATGGAGTGGAGGTGGGCCACAGGGGGCCCACACCACCCCATGGCGCGGGCAGGCCTAGGCCGCGCCTAGGAGTGGTGTGGCCGCCCTGGCCCACTCTAGCCTCTCCCCTCTGGCGTATATCAACCTCCCGAAACCCTAAGACTCGGGGAGCAACCACAGAAAGATTCCGCCGCCTCTGCGGGGCGGAAAACACCGAGAGAGAAAGATCTCTCTGGCAGACATATTTTTGCCGGGGAAATTCCTTCCCGAAGAGGGGAGATCGTCGCCATCAACACCATCATCAAGCTGGACTTCATTGGGATCATCATCATCACCATCACCACCATCAGCACCCTCATCACCATCTCCATATTGTTGTAACAATTGAGTTGAATCTTGCATAGTTCATAGGGGAAACTTTCCTGGTGTTGTTACTCTTTGTAGTTGATGCTATTGAGTGAACCGTTGAATTATTGTTTATGTTCAGATTGTTATACATCATTATTCCATCTCTGATCATGATCCATATGATGTCTCGTGAGTAGTTCATTTTGTTCTTGAGGACATGGGAGAAGTATTGTTCTTAGTAGTGGAGTTGTGTTGAGAAAGATTCAATAGATTGTTCTTTAAGTTGTGGTGTACTTCTTCTAGTGGTGTCATGTGAACATCGACTACATGACACTTCACCTATATGGGCCTAGGGGAATGCATTGTGTATTTGGCTACTAATCGTAGGGGTTGCCGGATGTAAACCTGAACCCCCGTTAGGAAACCATTGCACAAGGTACGTAAGGGTCTTAGAGTTTAAAGCTGTGGTTAGGTTTCTACCTTAATTACTTTCTTGTACTTACGGATGTTTGCAAGGGGTTTAATCACAAGTATGTATTAGTCTTGGATGGGGCGGTACATTAGCACAGGTTCACCCACACAACACTTAGCAAGCTAAACAAGATTAATCAACTATATGAAGCGAAAGCACTTGACAGTCTTCCCATGTGTCCTCGAGAACGTTTGGTCATCTTAAGTAATACAATCGGCTTGTCCTTTGCTGCATAAAGGATTGGGCCACTTGTTGTATTTATTCCTACTGTCTTTTACTTACTCGTCTTTGTTTACTTGCTCTATCCAAAACCCCTAAAAATCCGTTTGCTAAGTATTTGCAGAGAATTTCTGATCCATACCACTAGTCAGCACCTTCTGCTCCTCGTTGGGTTCGACACTCTTACTTATCGAAAATACTGCGATACACCCCCTATACTTGTGGGTCATCAAGACACGAGGCACAACACTTGGGGCGCTTAAATGTCGTGAGTCGGAGCTGCTGCACGATGAAGGAGCAAGGGTGACCTGCGAGGAGCTTCTCGACCTTGAGGTCGGCTACGAGTATGACTACTTCAACCATGTTCCTCTCAGAACGTTAACCGCATACGGTCTACAAGGGTATGTATTCTATACGCTCGGCCGTTACCGCATTACTACATAGATAGATCCTAGGTAGTTTTGGGGGTTCCAACGTAGGAAATTTTTTGTTTTCTGTTGCGGATCTCCTTCAGTGGTATCAGAGCCGATCTATGCGTAGGAGTGATGTACGGCCAGTATGCACAAGTATTGTGCGGGCATTGATCCCTTAGTTGTTACCCTCTAATGTGTACTTGTTTATATCGCGGTATTGTTTGATGAAGCGGCCCAGACCGACCTTACGCGTATTGGTATGCGAGACTGGTTCCACGCTCAACATACGGCTTGTACCGTATAAGTGGCTAGCTGGTGTCTATCTCTCATTCAATAGTTGATATAGCATTTACAACGGAGGGCCCCGAAAGGGGTGTAGTAGAGAAAACTGTTGGATCCATGTTGTGGTTGGAAAGTTCGTAGTTTAGAAATGGTTCTATTGCGAAAGCCCTAATAACCACGTAAAACTTGCAAAAGATAAAGTAGAGGCATCTAACTTTGTTTTGCAGGAGGGCATGTGATTTGATATGGTATTATTCGTTATGAAGGTAAAGTAGTTTACTTTTCTATTACTAAGTCATATAGTAATAGTCATCGTTCCGATGGATGACCTGGTGGAGGCGTCGTGGACTTGGCGGCAAACCGATGGCAGGATGGAGATCATGTCGGAGCGCTCGATGGAGATCAAGGCGCAAGAAGGACCATATCATATCACATTCTACATATGATGTTGATACCTATTTTACATCTTATTGTGTGCTAGTATTTGATACTCGACGGTAGCAAATAAGATAATCCCTATTTAATTCCAATAATCGTGTTCCCCTTCTGTGTGCACCACCAAGAAAGTTCTTCATTATGAGGCCGACCGTGGTGATCAGGGGTCAGACATATCTATGTTCGCATACAGTGGGTGTAAGCCATGTTGCACAGCGAATACACATAAGTTAGATTTGGCGAGCCTAGCATGTGACAAACATGGCCTCGAAACACAAGAGAACGAAAGATCGAGCATGAGTCATATGGATGATGTGATTGACATTAGGGAATGTCTACCTTTGAGGCTGCACTGATGGCCGTGATGATCGGGGGAGGTGTAGAGGATTGGGATCATGTGACCACTAAAATCGTCCAGGGGATGACAATTTTAGTGGAGATCAATTATAAATTGAACTCTTATTATGAACTTAGTCTAGATGTCTATTTGCAAATATCTTAGTAGATCATGGCCTATGATACGTCCATTTTGCATCACTATTCTATGTCTTAATTCACTATTATTCATTGATATATTTCGTATTGAGAGGTGATACTTATGTTATTTCATCTATTTTTGCATGGTTGATGACTTTTGGAGCATGGACCGCTACAGTCAGGATTTTGATGGAAAAGGTGTTGTTTGGAGGCAAAATTCGTGAAGATCAGAAAATCCGGGAAAATATACGGAAAATCTATTTTTCCAGAAGACTCAGGATTCCAGAAGATGGAGTGGAGGTGGGCCACAGGGGGCCCACACCATCCCATGGCGCGGGCAGGCCTAGGACGCGCCTGGGAGTGGTGTGGTCGCCCTGGCCCACTCCAACCTCTCTCCTCTGGCGTATATCATCCCCACAAAACCCTAAGACTCGGGGAGCAACAACAGAAAGATTTCGCCGCCTCTGCGGGGCGGAAAACACCGAGAGAGAAAGATCTCTCCGGCAGACAGATTTCTACCGGGGGAATTCCTTCCCGGAGAGGGGAGATCGTCGCCATCAACACCACCATCAAGCTGGACTTCATCGGTATCATCATCATCATCATCACCATCAGCACCCTCATCACCATCTCCATATTGCTGTAACAATTGAGTTGAATCTTGCATAGTTCATAGGGGAAACTTTCCTGGTGTTGATTACTCTTTGTAGTTGATGCTATTGAGTGAACCATTGAATTATAGTTTATGTTCAGATTGTTATACATCATTATTCCATCTTTGATCATGATCCATATGATGTCTTGTGAGTAGTTCGTTTTGTTCTTGAGGACATGTGAGAAGTCTTGTTGTTAGTAGTGGAGTTGCGTTGAGAAAGATTCAATAGATTGTTATTTAAGTTGTGGTGTACTTCTTCTAGTGGTGTCATGTGAATGTCGACTACATGACACTTCACCTATAAGGGCCTAGGGGAATGCATTGTGTATTTGGCTACTAATCGTAGGGGTTGTGGATGTGAAACCTGAACCCCCGTTAGGAAACCATTGCACAAGGGATGTAAGGGTCTTAGAGTTTAAAGTTGTGGTTAGGTTTCTACCTTAAATACTTTCTTGTACTTACGGATGTTTGCAAGGGGTTTAATCACAAGTATGTATTAGTCTTGGATGGGGCGGTACATTAGCACAGGTTCACCCACACAACACTTAGCAAGCTAAAGAAGATTAATCAACTATATGAAGCGAAAGCACTTGACAGTCTTCCCATGTGTCCTCGAGAACGTTTGGTCATCTTAAGTAATACAACCGGCTTGTCCTTTGCTGCATAAAGGATTGGGCCACTTGCTGCATTTATTCCTACTGTCTTTTTATTTACTCGTACTTTGTTTACTTGCTTTATCGAAAACCCCTAAAAATCCGTTTGCTAAGTATTTGCAGAGAATTCCTGATCCATACCACTAGCCAGCACCTTCTGCTCCTTGTTGGGTTCGACACTCTTACTTATCAAAAATACTGCGATACACCCCCTATACTTGTGGGTCATCAGCCTATCCCATTGAGGTCCTTTGCGACCATGGGAAATTCTTGCTTGATGTGAAACTTAGCAAAAGGGTCCAACTTCATAGATTAATACCCACGCATGAGGGATATCCTCATAAAAGGTGATCTTCTCTTCTTGATACAATAACCATTAGGAGATAATTCGATGACTCTGCAAAGTTTGTGTTTTCTCCATAATCATCCAGTAAGCCATTCTCCATTTGATGGAGAGTTGAACTACAATTTTGTATTATGCAAGTTCTAGCACATAAAGGATGAGCCGTTGGATGAGTTTTCCTCCATCATGGATGAAAAAGGCTGGTTGGAGAAACACTTAGCAATCTTGCATGAGAGTCAAGAACTCTTAGAAGGACTTGATTGCAATGGAGGTCATGGATGAAAAAGGTATATGTTAGATATACAAAATTATAAATGTGGTTCTTGCAAAACTCGTTTTTGTTTGTAAAGTATCTGATACTTGTCCTGTTTTGTGAAAACTGGATGGTCTGCTTGAGAATTGCTGAATTTGAGGCAACGTGACTTGATGACGGCAAGCAAAACATTTGATGGCTGACATCACCCCTTTCCTCAAAGTTTGTCATTTGGATCAGTGGAATTGAATACAATTTTTTAATCCTTGTTTGTGTGTCTTGCTTTTGGCAAGACGATTATTCATATGAACAAGTTACAAGCTAGTTTGTACTATTCTTATGAACAATGCCGTTATGGTCACATTACGATTATTAATGAGTTATTCTCATCACTTTGTTAATGATAATAGTTTAAGCATTTATAAAAGATTAGAATGCTAAAAGATGTCCTAAGTTTAATAATGAAATGACACTATAATTTAAGTCATTTTGGTTATTACATGTTCTTAATGAAGATCGGGGTCCTAGATGCTTAATCTATAGACTTTGCAAAACCATGCCTCTTTGGCAGAATGACTAAAACTCCGCATTCTAGTAAAACGGTGATATGCAAAGAAAATGTTGAATCTTATACATAGTGATGTATCGTATTTTCAAAAAGGCTGGTTGGAGAAACACTTAGCAATCTTGCATGAGAGTCAAGAACTCTTAGAAGGACTTGATTGCAATGGAGGTCATGGATGAAAAAGGTATATGTTAGATATACAAAATTATAAATGTGGTTCTTGCAAAACTCGTTGCAGTTTGTAAAGTATCTGATACTTGTCCCGTTTTGTGAAAACTGGATGGTCTGCTTGAGAATTGCTGAATTTGAGGCAACATGACTTGATGACGGCAAGCAAAATAGTTGATGGCTGACATCACCCCTTTCCTCAAAGTTTGTCATTTGGATCAGTGGAATTGAATATAATTTTGTAATCCTTGTTTGTGTGTCTTGCTTTTGGCAAGACGATTATTCATATGAACAAGTTACAAGCTAGTTTGTACTATTCTTATGAACAATTCCGTTATGGTCACATTACGATTATGAATGAGTTATTCTCATCACTTTGTTAATGATAATAGTTTAAGCATTTATAAAAGATTAGAATGCTAAAAGATGTCCTAAGTTTAATAATGAAATGACACTATAATTTAAGTCATTTGGTTATTGCATGTTCTTAATGAAGGTCGGGGTCCTAGATGCTTAATCTATAGACTTTGCAAAACCATGCCTCTTTGGCAGAATGACTAAAACTCTGCATTCTGGTAAAACGGTGATATGCAAAGAAAATGTTGAATCTTATACATAGTGATGTATCGTATTTTCAACAAGTAGTGGAAATAATTGGTTAATTGTGGACTTAAGTGAATAAGTGTATTTACTTAATAAAACATAAGTTTCAAATGATTTGAATTGTTCAAATAAGTTCACAACAAAATGGGATATTGAATTAACTAAATTAACAAGTCTCTTCGATTTGATCGACATCACTAAAGTATTCAAGTTAAGTTTAGCATAAAAGGGAATTGTGAAAGAGGTTTCACAAATTATGATACTTGGACGAATTCAAACTGTATTGAAATGTCTAAACATCATAATCATTTTGTATTGGATACATATGATCTAATATTATATCTTATCGGGGTTATAATTGTCGTTTAGAGTTAGAGATCAAAATAAGCAAACACTCATTTAAAATATAAAGGAACATCTAAAAGATTCGTGGAAACAACACCATAAGAGTTATGGCACGTTTGAGTTTCTAGAGATTTCGATAAGTCAAAGTCGTGGCGAATAAACAAGTCTTTGTAGAGCATTCTTCAGAAGCTATGAATGCATCTTCCATAAAGGGGGCAAACCTGCTGTTGTCCAAAGTTAACATGTCTTGATGAAGATACATGTGGAAGAAAGTAAAAGATCAAAACAAGGTATTATACCTTACCTCCTGATTGTTTAGTGGCGCAGCGGAATTTGTTTCGTGAATCCAAACTCTACAAATAGAGGAGAAACCAATGATAATGATCATAAAGTTTGAGCGAATACTTTTACTAAAGAAAGTAGGATTCAACTATATATTCTACAAGTTTGTGGAATTACATTGTTGATTCACTTGTCATGTTTTGAACAAGACATACCTACGAAATACAAAGAAGCGTGATGGACCTAAGTATGAGAAATGAATGGTCATTGAAACCTCATTAGTGGAATTCTCGATTTGATGGTGATCAAGGAATTTTGGAATGTCCAAGATTGTCGAGAGGACCTGATTTTGAGTGGGAGCTAAGTGAAATCCCTGGATCTCAAATATGGATGCAATATTTGAGTGGGAGCGTGAAATCATTCTGGGATATGTGGATGACATATATGAATGATGTGATTGGTGTTAATAACATTTAAGTAGATAAATAAGGATGAAGTTGAAAGTTATTAAACAATGAGATCTATCAAGATAGATTAGTGAGTTTAATAAACACTGAATGTCGAATGCTTCCTGGACTTGATTCTGAAAGATGTTCAGAATGTCCTAAGCAACATTCTGAAGAAGCTCAGAATGGAACAAGTAAGAAAGAAGTTCTTATTGTGTGAAGCATTGAGTTAGTATTGCAACTATGGTTAAAAGAAAGAAAGAGATGCGGTGCATCTCCTATGCCTCAGCCATAGGTTCTTCCAAACAACCATATTGAATACTCGATGTAATGTGACCCGAGGTTCTGGTTGGTGGGACAAAGTCTTAACTATAAGAACGTGTCTTTAAGTGATTCCTAAGTTGATCACTGAACCAGAATTAAGTTTGTACTTAAATGGCAAGAAGCAAAGTAAGTGGCATAGATGCATTTCATGCACTAGGATCTACATAGATATAGAAGTATAAAGGCTCCATCTGATGTGATGTATAATGTTATGGCGGGGCTAGTTCGCTTTTAACATAGAATGATGTGTCCGAAGGCACAGTGCCCATGAGAAAGCCCTCGAGGTTGATCTAAAGTCACTGTAGGCTCCTAGAATCCGGCCTCGTTCTGCTGCCATAACTACAGTATATACACAAAGGATAGCAAAGTGTATTTGGAAGTTTAGATGACAACAGTGAAAACAACCATCATTATAAAGACTAGAAACAAAGTCTCACTTTGTTGCCAAATGAATACTTCGTTCCATTATACGATAATGGTGTGAATGTCAAAATTAGGAAGACATTAATGATTTGCAAAAGACATAATGATTTGGTAAAACAAAACATGGACATGACGTTTCCCATGAGCATGCATGATCTATAAATGCATATGTTATATGGTTTATGATGAGTAAAATGCGAGCTAGATTATTTGTACTCTAGTGCAAGTGGGAGACTGAAGGAGATATGCCCTAGAGGCAAATAATAAATAGGTTTTTATTGTCATATCTCAATTAGTTTATAATAGTTTCATATTGTGTTATAACTGTACCAAGTAGAAACATTGGTACAGGTGTGGTATGAAACAACCAAGTCCCTAGTAGCCTCTATTCATACTAGTTCGTTGGTCATGAGGATGATCTGGGTTTCAAGATCATGGGCATTTATGCCAATTGACAACGGGGTCATATCATTGGAGAATGATGTGATGGACATTCCTCGAAGGATTGCAACATGATCAAGTCATATAGTGCATTGTTGCAATAGCTAAATCTAGACTCATTTTCCTTAGACCGTGAGCTCATATTACTCACTGTTTCCCAAGGCTGCTTTGACTGCATCAATCATCATCTGGTAATATGGTGATCATAAAGGTGTACGTTGGGTATTCCAAAGGAACAGTAGATGACATGTGACTGCAAGACCGGGATTTGTTCACCCACATGACGGGTAAAGATACACACGGCTGGCTTGGTGAGATTACATCCATAAATGTTGCAACATGTGACTCGGTCACGGGGATGTAATATCACGATAACAAGAAAAACATAACTTGTTGTTAACAAGATTGAACAAGGTATGTGATACCAATGATCGGATCTCGGACAAGTCGTATCACGAAACAAAAGGAAATTGGATGCTAGATTTACCGGTTCAAACGACATTGTCATTAGGAATGCATAGGGGTCACATGGACATCCCAGGTCCCTCTGTTGATCATTGATATAGATCATGTCTAGAGCATTCCCGAGCCATGAGGGGATACACTTAAGGGTACGATGAGAGCGATCATTCGTAAGACGGAATCATAGTAGAGAAAGAGAAAGCCGGAATTGTTCCGCGGAGAGATCCGAAGTTGTTCGAAGAAAGAATAAAGGAAAAGACCGGAAACGTGTCTTCGGATAAATGGGAATTTAAATATACATTTATTATATGTTAATTGTGAATTAATATATTCTAAATAATATTTAAATTAAGATTTATAAAAGCAACTTTCATATTAGGCCAAATCCCTGGAGGGAAAAGGCCTAAGAGAAAATCTACAGGAAAAGAAAAGGGAAAAAGAAAACAGCCCAAGTGACATAGGCGGCAGATAAAGCCTACCGCACGGGGCAGCAAGCAGCTGCCAGCCGCCGAAGCTAGCCTGCTCAACCCCGGTCCAAGGGAGCTCATGGGGGAGCGGGCGGGCGGGGCTGGCCAACGGGCCACGGACGAGCAAGCGCTAGCCCACCTGGGTGACGCCTCGCTGCCGCACGCGCAGCAAGCAAGCTGGGCCGCGAGAGCACTTTGGCCCACCCAGATCGGCCAGCCAGGCCACAGCTCTGGCGAGCACGAGCTGGGCCATGGTGGTGCGCCAGGCCCACCCGGCTGCTCCCGTCCTTTGTTGTTGTGCTGTTGGGCTAAGGCCATTTGGCCCATCCGGCTGTTGCCCGAATTTTGCCCCTTTTTCCTTTATATTTAGTCCCACATGGGGCACCTAAGAGGGAGGGCACACCTCCCTTAGCTTATATAAAGGGGTGCCTATGGGTGGGATTAAAACAGACCAATATTTGGAGAAGTCCTTTGGTTGACTTTCTCCTTCCCTCTCTCTCTCTATACCTTGTGACCATGGCCCCAAGTCTGGGCTATACGAATGAGGCACACCTATAGCACGCCGTTGCACTACAGGGATTCCTAGCCGGATATCAACTTCTGCACTCCCGGCGGGATCAGGGAGACAGAGGTCTCATCGTACACCGTATGTGTACGAAGACACGGGGCGCAATACTTGGGGCGCTTAAATGTCGTGAGCTGGAGTTGTTGGACGATGAAGGAGCAAGGGGTGACCTGCGAGGAGCTTCGTGACCTTGAGGTCAGCTACGAGTACGACTACTTCAACCACATTCCTCTTGGAACGTTAATCACGTACGGTCTACAAGGGTATGTATTCTATACGCTCGGCCATTACCGTATTACTACATGATAGATCCTAGGCAGTTTTCGGGGTTCAAACGTAGGAAATTTTTTGTTTTCTACTACGGATCCCCTTCAGCCTCTCCATAATCAATGCCTTCAATTTGAGAGCACCCTTGAGCTTCCAATCTAGCCTTGTTGCTCACAACAATTCCATGAGCATCTTTCTTATTCTTGAATATCCATTTGGTCCCAATAACATTGCGAAATTTTTTGGGCTTTTCTACTAACTTCCAAACTTTGTTTCTCTAAAAGTTGTTGAGATCCTTATGCATGGCTTCCAACCAATCTGAATCTTCAAGAGCTTCTCACACCTTTTTGGGCTCCACCATGGATATATGAGCTTGATGCTCACCAAAATGCTTCAATTGAGCCCGAGTGGACATTCCAGTCCTTATATCACCAATAACATTTTCAAGGGAGTGGTCTCTTCTTTCCAACATTTTATCCATGCGAGCTTTGCGACGAGTTTCAATATCCTCATTGTTCCTTGTCGGAATCTGTTCATCATTCTGATCCTCGTCTTGACCTTCATTTTGACCTTGATCAACAATGGGTTTAGCTTCATCAACATGAGGTACATGTTGATTTTGGTCTTGATCAGGCATGCTACTTGAAAGGCTTCGAGATGATCTTTCAGATGACTAAATAAATCTGCCTTGAGCAACTGACTATGCAGGGCTGGACAATCTAGTCAATGGAGAGACTGGACCATCCAGCCTGGAGCTTCCAGCAACCAAACAACCGGAAGTATGAAACGTTAGGCTTGTTACCAGTAATTATTTCAAATGGAGTCTTGATCAATTCTTTGTGGAGGTAGAGCCGGTTCGATGCATGGCATGCAGTGGAGATTGCCTCAGCCCAAAAGTTGTATGGAGACTTAAACTTCGCCAACATGGACCTTGCCATATCCATTAATGTCCGGTTATTCCTCTCAGCTACACCATTTTGTTGAGGGGTGTATGCAGCGGAATATTGATGTTTTCTCACCTCATCACTAAGAAATCCATTCAAGGTGTAGCTCTTGAACTCGGTGCCATTATCACTTCTTATCACGAGCACGGGCACATTGTATTGACATTGAACCATATTGATGAAGTCAATGAAGTATTGTTGGGTCTCACTCTTCAACTTGAAGAAATAAACCCATCAATATCTTGAGTAGCCATCAACAATCACCAAAAAATATTTCTTCCCATAGGACCAAAGAGATCCACATGAAGGAGCTCCAAGATTCTCTTCAACTTTATAATGTTATTTGGCTTGTGGGGAGAATCATGCATCTTTCCTTCAACACAAGCCCTGCAAACATGATCTTTGGCAAAACATTTTCCTTTAGTCCCACAATATGGCCACTCTTGTGGAGGCTTTGCAAAGTTCTCATATTAACATGGGATGGTCAGCGATGTCATAACCAACCCACATCAGCTTTACCTAATAAGCACATCGCACTTGTAGTGGTTTTCCCTGGAAAGTCCACCACATACAAGTCATTTTCGACGTACCCAACGAAAGCGACCTTTAGAGTCTTGCTCCACAAGAGAACCACAATATCATTATCAATAAAGATGGCAAAACCCATCTTGCCAATGGCACAGACTGAAAGTAAATTTATAGCCAGGAGTCTCAGCAAGCATGACGTCCACGAGAGTAACAGCGTGTGCAACCACAACTTTACCAAGACCCATTACCTGGGATTTTGACTTATCGGGATATGTGACGGTTATATGATCTTGATTTGCCCTTATCTCCATCATTATTTCCTTGCTTCCGGTCATATGACTTGTGCAACCACTATCAAGCACCCACTTTGACCCGCCAGAAGCATAGTTCTACAAGAGATCAAACTAGTTTTTAGGTACCCATTTTCAATTGGTCCTCTCTTGTTAGTGACAAGGGTCTTGGGAACCCAAATAGACCAAGCAATGTAACCATCAAATGTACCAACATATTGTGCATAAACATCACCATAAGAATTACTCATTAAGACATAGTGAGGGTTAGCACTTCCAGCAAAGTCATCTTGTGACATAGTTTTGCCACTTGTGGTATTACTACCCATGATGATCTTGTCTTTTGCTTGTGTGGGCTTGGCCTTCTTCTTGTTGTTGTTCTTCTTCTTGGCCTTGGACACATAGCCAAGGCCTCTTTTCTCATTATTTGACCTTTTCTTATTCAAGAGGTCATCAAGAGACTTGTCTCCTTCGGGGAAGGTGGCATTTGCTAGCTCCCCCTTCAACCTAGCATTTTCTTCAAGAATGTTTGTACTAGAGGGAATGAAATTACTAGGTGAAGCAACATTAGTCAATTGAGTTTGAAGTTGTTCACGAGACTTTGTGAGAGTCAAGAGTTCACTTTCCAAGGGCTTGTGTGCCTTGTTAAGATTCCCAAAATCCTTGGCAAGTTTGTCATGAACAACCCCAAACTCAATCTTGTCCTTTTTAGCCTTTTTATACTTATAAATGGCATGATCATGTTCCTTAATGAGTTTAGCTACTATTTGATCATTTGCCTCATCGAGGCCTTCAAGCTTTTCTTCAAGAGACTCCCTAGTCTCTTATTCTTCTTCTAGAGAATTAGTTAGAGCATCCATCTCAAGTAGGTGCTCTCTCCCAAGTTTGCATCTTTCATTAAGGAGCTCTTGTGTGTGGGAAAGTTCATTCAAGAGATTTACAAAATGCTTCTTGTGCTCCCCTTGCAAGTTAGTCATACAAGCATCGAAAGCAACTAATTCCTCCTTCACCTCAAGAGTTATGTCATCATTCAATTCATCATTGATACTAGAGGTGGAGAGAGGAGATGGTGATACCTCTGATGCTCTTGCCATAAGGCAAGTGATGTTCTTGTTGGATATGTTCTCATTTGGGAATCAAAGAGAGAGAAACTAGATGTAGAGGTGGTGGCGGTGGCTGCCACACCATTCGTCGTTTCTTCTTCCTGCTCTTCTTCATCATCGGAAGAGAATTCTTCATGTGTTATCAACGCAATGTCATCGAACTTCTTGTTGGTGGCATTATTTTTGTTGAAAGGCTTCTTGAAAGGGGCCTTTGGATTTTTCTTCAATATGAGTGCACCAGCATGATCTTCTCTCTTCTCATATGGACACCCGGCAACAAAATGATAGCGGTCACCATAGTTGAAGCAAGTTCTCAATCTTGAACCATTCTCTTTTCTACCACTTGGGTTGCTTCTTTGTTGCATCTCCATCTTGGCCTTGGCGGGATCTTTCCAAAAGTTTCTCGCATAGAAGGACATGTATTCAATATGAGCAACCTTGACATCTTCGGGATGGCTCATAGAAAGCACATCATCACTTCCTTCTTCTTGTTCTTCATACTCCACAGCTTTGGCCATCAAGGCAAGATTGACACAACTGCTCATTCCAATGGCACGAGCCCGGGCATCTTTGTCATTCTTGACAGCAACCTTGAAGGTGGCCATCTCTTGCATAACTTTATTGGAGGTCATGAGATGGTAGCTGTGTCTTCCTTGGAGACTCTTCAAGTCAGTGGGCTCGAAGGGCATGAGCGCACTCACATACTTCCTCTTTATCCAAGCATCATCTATATGAGAGGCACCAACATTTCTGAAGGCGGTGGCAGTGGATTTGAGTCTTTGATACATATCTTCATGATCCTCACCATCCTTCATAAAGAAGCCTTCAGCTTCATTGATCAATGCATCATATCTATTTATTCTCATGCTCTCATTTCCAACAAACAAGTCAATGAGAGCATCCCAAGCTTCTTTGGTGGTATTGAAGTGCTCAATGTGGGGAAAGTCCTTTGGCCCCATCCCAAGTTGAATCATCTGCAAGGCGGTGGAGTTGAGTTGACTATTGACCACTTCCCTTCTTGTCAAGTTGGTTGGATCCTCAATTTTGAGTCCTTCAATAATGTTCCACAAGTCAATGCAAGAGCTACGCACATGAGATTTCATCAAAACTTACCATTGAGCAAAATAATGTGCAGCTAACTTGGATGGGTCACCTCTAATATTTATATGGGGATGAGGGATCGGAGGGTCGGGAGAGTACCATCCGGGAACCGCATGGTGCTCTTCCTTCCTATCACCCTTTTTGGTGGTGGAGTTAGTTCCAATAGGTTTGCCCCCACTACTTCACCCATTGGCTTAGCCGGAGCATTTGCCTTAGGGTTAGGAGGTGTTTCCTCTTGAGAGGGAGGTGGTGAGGCTGACTTTTCCTTAACAAGTTGCTCAACAAGTTGACGTAACTGTTGGATTTCATTGCCCAAGGTAGAGCTCAAGCTTGTTTCCAATTTCTTGAGATCTATCATGGTCACCAAAGTGCTAGCCTCACCCTATCCACCTTCCTCTGGGTTGCCCATATTCTCTTAGGCAGTTAAGCCCGAATAAAGAGCTGACGCTCTGATACTAATTGAAAGGATTGTATGGGAACCTAGAGGGGGTGAAGAGGTGCTACTTCAAATTTTACTCTTTTTCAATTTAGGGTTTTACACAAAAGGTAAATTATCTATATATGTAACTAAGGTGAATTTACCTATGTGTCACACTAGCACAACTAACTAAGCAAGAACTAGATACAAGTAAAGTGCGGTAAAGGATAGAAGTAACCGAAATGAAGCACGCGGGGACACAAGGATTATTTCCCGCAGTTCCTTCCTTTTGATGGGAAGTACATCTGCGTTTGGATAGGGGGTGGTATTAAACCATCAACGCCACGAGAGGCCTCCCTTGTTCTCCGGTGAACCTCACCCCAAGGGGATCGATTCATGCTTCCACTATATCGTAAACCTTCAAGGTGGTAGCTGACACCCTTACAACAAGTTCGAGTCACACATCCACAACTTAATTGGAGGCTCCTGAATCCAAGCAAGCTATCACAACAATCAAAGACAAGCTTGTAATAACCAAATCAAGAACTAGGGTTTCCAATGGAACACTAGAGCAAGGGGGCCTCAAGTGAATGAGGGAGAAATGAAGATCTCTCTTGGTGAAGCTATAGATCAAGGCCTCCTCCTTCGATTCTCCAAAGATTAGGGACTTTGGATGGTTGGAGGTGGATATCTTGTTGATTTGGTGGCTCTAGGGTTAGGGTTCCTCTTTTCTGAAAACGAGCAACTGGAGGTGGAAGATGAGGTCCTCTATATATAGCCCCCACTGTCACAAACCATTTTCTGACTGTTGGAAAACTTCCACATCGAAGATTCTAGTCTGTAGACCAGAGACTCCAGCCTACACAAGAGACTCCGGCCCATCTCCAGTTCATCTCTGGACCACCCATCAGAGTGTCCTGGGCCTGGTGTTGATGCTCCCTCCGGGGAATTTCCCTAAACTCCAGACTGGAAGCACATCGGAAACTCTGGTGTTTTCACTCCGGACACTCCGGTCTGATCGAGAGCCCTGGAGATTCCGGTTTGTCTCTAGTCCCTCTCCGGACCCCCTCACAGAATGTCCCTGGCCATCTTCTGGAAACCCCTTCGGAGATATGTGGGGAAACTCCTGACCACACCGGAGACTCTGGTGTTTTCCACCGAAGACTCTGGTCCGAAAACTTCAGGAAATCATTGTTTCTTCCAGGAACTTTTCCACTTTTCCATGGACTTATCTGTTTTTAGTATAATCACCTAGCAACATTAGCAAGCTGTTAAATGATCCTCTTGTTGTTAACGAACACCAAAATAGATTAGGACAATAAATGTCGTTTCACATATGACTCATGCTTTACCTTTCGGTTCATGTTCTGAGGCCATGTTTGTACATGCTAGGCTCATCAAGTAAGAAACTTAGTACTCGCATGTGTAAAACTGTCTTACACCCGTTGTATGCAAACATAGAGTCTATCACACCCGATCATCACGTGGTTCTTTGAAACGATGAACTTTCTTAACGGTGCATACTACGGAAGAACATATTATTATCTTGATATTATGTAGGAGGGATCATCCTATAATGCTACCGCCAAGTTCTAAGCTAGACATAAGCATACATAAGATGGAAACAAACATCATATGTAAGACTGACATGATATGGTACTTGCACTTGATCACTATCTTGTGCATCATGGTATGATCTCTATCATTCCATTTGTGTCACGCCAAGGTCTAAGGCGCTTACACTTTACATATTATAATTTCCAATAGTATCAATCCATACTACAAATTATAACATTACCATATCATGACACAAGCCTAGCAAAAATAAATCTAGACGCCTCTAATTTATCTTTTGCATATTTTACGTGGTTATGGGCTTTCTAGGAAAGAACCGTTCTACCTGCGAACTTCAGCCACAACGGTGATAACCAAGTTATTAAGCAGACCATTGTAAATCACATATCAACTATAGTGGGAGAGACAGACACCCGCTAGCTACTTATGCAAAAGTAGTTGCATGTCAAGCATGGAACAGGTCTCATGTGCGAGTACATGTAAAGTTTGTCTAGGCCGCTTCATCCCACTATGCCACCAATATCCAAGTACAAAAGATTTGCAATAACATGATCATCAACGCCCACATCTCTATGTGTTCTAACCGTACAAAGCATCTATGCATAGACATAGCTCTAATACCACTGATGGGGTTCGTTGCATAGAAAACAAAAAAATCCTACGGTTGCAACTGCCAAGATCATATCTAGGCAACACTTGTAATGGTTATAGATGGACTCACTCTCGTAGACCGTAAGCGGGATTAATGTTCCTGCAAACAAACATGGTTGATGTAGATGTACACGACCATCCTCAAGGACATGCAGACAATCAACGCCACAACAGGCAGCGCCTCCGTAATCGGTCACACATACGATGCACCAATGACTCCCGAACCCTCGCTTCCAGCTGGGCAGTGGAAGTAGCAGATCCCCGGGAGCTCCAACAGCGCTACGCCGTGGTAGTGGTGGTGGAGGGGGTGGTTTAGAGAAGGGCTTCGCCGAGCACCTTTTCTAGTGGAAATGGGCAAGGCAAGCAAGGGGGAGAAGATTCACCAGAATCATTTTTATAGAGTAATCATTAGTATTTGATCCAAGATTCAAAAAATGTGATTTCTAAGGATATGATGCTTTCAAGTAATTGGTCTCCTTTGCCATGGCACCACATGGACTACAAACCTAGGCATGGGCAACCTGGCCCGGTGCGACCCGACCCATGGGTCGGGCCTGAGCTACAGATCTGCGGCCCGACATCCTCACGGGCTGGGCTCGTGCCAGAGAAAACGGAACAATAGGGAAAGGCCCAGCCCGAGGCCTGACGGCCCAAAGAAATATGTGCATGACGGTCTACGCTCGAGCTTAGATTTTAGGCCTGGCATTCGGGTCGGGCTCGGGCCTGGGATATGCGTAGCCCGGATCTTTCAGGCCCGGCCCGAGCCTGACCCAGAAATTTTTCACATATAATGGGATGTAGCTTCAGAGAGTAGGAGAAGAAAACCAAAACGAAAACCTCTAAGGGCGTGTTTGGTTGGTTGCACGGCCGTTTCCACACCGGGCTGGAAGAAATAAGCCCGTTTGGAGAATTGCACGTTGGGCCAAACTCGCATCGGACGGGTCTTAAAGCACCCCAAAACTTGGCCCGCTAGGAACGCCAAAATCGAGCGTTTTTACGGGGACATGCCCTAGGAGCCAAGAGAGGGCATGCAGCTGCACGAGGGGAGAAGAGCGGGAGACCGCGCGACGAATTGAGAACACGCGCCATAAATCCCCTCACCGCTCGCTCACCACTCTCACTCTCTCCCCATTCAACACCGTCCCTTCCTCCCGTCTCACCGTCGGTGATTCCTCTCCCATAGGAAGATCGAAGGCCACCGCGAGGGCAACAGACGAAGGTTTATCTAGGTGAGTACTGCGCTTCTCCTAGCTAAAGCGGGTCTACGTCTGCGACTACGACTACTTCTTCTTTCTCGGCAAACCCGAAGATCCAAACCTACAAAAATGGCGGTAAGGCCTCGAACCACCAACTCTCTAAGCTTTTAGCAGCATAGATCTATCTGTTAACGTCAGATTCTCTGAGTATAAGTGACATGCACGGTAGATTTGTAATGATTTGTGGTTAGTTTTGGTTGACTTGATGTGTTAGGGTCTTTTCTTTTCTTTTTGTGCCTTCGTAAGCACTAGATCTACTGATACATTGGTTCCATATGTTCCTGTTAGTGGCTAGATGTATGCAGATTTTTGGATTTAGGGTTTCGCAGACACTGAAAATTGGGGATTATGTCATTGTTCATGTTGTAAATATAGGTCGATGATTATTTTGCATTATGTGGCCAAGATCCCAATAGGTTACTTCATAGCATGCCTATTATGATTGATCTTGGACACACAATGCCTAATATGAGGCACAATTTATGGGACTACCGATGATTACATAAGCACCGCAAGGAAGTGGAAGCGATGATCCTTTCGAACCTGGTTTTGTCATATATTCAAGGTGATGGAACTTGGTTCGGTAGGATCATCGTTTTATGCTGTAAATGATGTACACTATGAGGCAATTGTTGTTTATGCTGTGAACCCAACTAGTGATGACACTTAGTACAATACGTTCATAGAGCTAGTGCTATAGGAACCGGATGGTATTCAAAACAAAAATTGGTCGTGCATGTCCTCTGGTTCCTTGTAGCACTAGCTCTACCTTGTTTGTGCAAGTTATTCTGAAGCTGGGCATTGGTTATGTCATTGAGTTTTGCTTCCTTCGGTCGATGATTACTAAGTAGCACAATAAAATGCAAGGGGATTCTATTTATGAACAAACTTGTGTGCTAACCAAATTCATTATTCAATTATGTTGCTCATGAGGAAATCTGCTTGCCTGTGTTATTGCATATGAGGCCATGTTGATTGTTCATGTATGATCACATGTGTTGACTCTTGTTGTAGTGCTCGAAGATGCTGATCGGGGATGCTCTCCCCACAAATGGAGGAGCATGCTCCAGGGATGCTGGTGAGGGTAGTGCCTCCAAGAGGGCGAACAATGGTGGTGAGGGCATCGACGCCAAGAGGCCGAGGGGCGGGCCTCTAAAGATTGAGCACTTCCATAACCAGATAGGTCCAACCCATATTGCCCAGGTGATCTTGGCACTTGGGTTAGACCTCCTACCAATCCCTAATGGTTTCAGGCCTTTCCTCGATAATGTGCCGAGGATGATCGTGCTGAAGACGAACACCGGATGCAGCTGGATGGTGAAGCTTCAGGATATCAGCGATAGGATTTGCCTTGACCAGGGGTGGGCTAGCTTCGCCATTGCACACTAGATCAAGATCGGGTACTTCATGACCTTCAAGATGCTGAAGGGTGACCTGTTCAAGGTCACCATCCTCGACTACACCATGATTGAAATGATGAAGAAGTGCCTGGAGCATGATCCAGCCCTTGCCATGGCCGACCTCTGAACTTTGTTGGTACTTTGTTGTCTGTCTTTGTTTGCTGTGAACTTTCTATATGTCATGCGGTTGCTATAATGTTTATGTACTCTACATATTGGTGTGTGCTTGTTGTGATTAAGACTTAATTGTGATGTCTGTTAAACTCACCATCCGGGGAAGAGCTTACTAGAGCACATAAGGTAGCTGAAACCAAACACGTGTAATCGTTTCTCCCAGGCCTAATACAGCCCAGCAAACAACAGGGCCTCAATTGTGCCCAAGTCCTTGAATAGAGTCAATGCGGGCAACCAAATAACTGAATTTTTTTGGCCCAGATGCGGATCCGCGCATGTAGTCCCCGCACGTGCAAGTTGTATGCGTGGGAAAAACTCGCACCAGAACCAAACACACCCTCCTAAATGAAGCACCTAGTATCATGGCTGAAGTGGCCATCTCCACCAAGGGATCCAACAAATGCCCCGAAAGCGCCAAACTTGAGCATGCCTCACCGCGAGTGCTGGCATGGCAGAGCCGCCATGGGTGCCGATACCAAGAGTGCGGGGAGAGGAGGGAACCCTGTGTGTTAGTGAGACCTCACAACAGGGCAGGGCGTGGGGCTCAGGACCTTCCTATGCATGCAGTACAAATCAAACTAGTGGCACATCAAAGCAAAACTAGTGGCGCCCTCCAGGGTGTCGCTCTTACATGATCTTAATGAAGGGAGCTTAATATATTGCCATCAGGTATCACGGCATCTTCACCGGGGCTACCCAGCCGATCGAAATGGTCCATTTATGTCTGTTTGGGTCGGGCCATGGTCGCTTTTGGGGCAGGATCCGATCTGTCCGTTCAGCCGCGCCCAGCGCTGCGGCACATCTGTCCGTGCTTGGCAAATCGACCGTCGCCAACACCGATGTATTTCCAGTGTCTTCTTGCTGCCCTGCCATCTCTCGCCACTTCCCGCCAGTTTTGGGCGTTTCCCGCCGCGTCTAGGTGTAGCCATAAAAAAGGGGAGGTCGCCGCAACCGCCACCACAAACCACCATGCCTGGCCGTCCACATCGGTGCACTGGCCTCCATGGTAACCTAGACGTCGGCAAAGAAGAGCAGCCCGAGCGCCCGCTGCCGTTGTGGTGGCCGAACCCGCCAGTGGCACCAGACATGTTGCCGCCTCCGATTCCGGGCGCCCGGAGATATACACTATCCCACTGTGGTCGCAGCGCACTCACTACAACTACAATATAACCACCGGTGAGCATTTCTCATTGGAGGTAGTGAACTGCGTCTTTCTGCCAGAGCACCGGTGGCATCTAGCACTCACAGAAGTACGCGACGAGCTCCAGGAAGTGGTGCGGGCCAATCCCGATGACGCCTGCCTGCGTTTCCGCCTCGCCCAAGCTCAAGAAGAGCTGCAGACACAACAAGCAATCTACCGCTCTCTCGAGGAAGAATAGGGTCTTACCGACCTGCCGGCGCTGCCTCCGCCAGCTCCATAGGCGGCACATAGGTAGAATGGTGCTTTAGTGTTGTATTCGTGGTTTGTTTGTAATATATTTGAAGACTCGAATAAAACTTTTCATTGCAAATGGCTAATGAACACATTTCTACATCATACATGGCGAGTGCACAGCCTAGCCTACTCGTCGGAGTCGAGTGGGATTCGGAGTGGTAGAAGGAACGACACATGATATCGTTGAAGACGCTAACGGTGAGCCTTCCTTCGATGTCGTTCTTGAAGACGACGGTGTTGCCCACTTCGATCTGGTGCGCGCGGGGGAACTCCTCCTAGCCCTTGGCGAGGAACATCTGGCCGAGGCGGTCGAACAACACCTCCACCGGGTACCTGGTGGTATTGACACCGGACGCCCGCGGAATGACAAGCCGTGGTGGTGCGTTGGTGACCAGCGACGCGAATTTGCGGGGAAGGAGGAACATGTCCCGCATCGTGCCGAAGTGGATTGCCATGGCGAACTCGATGGCGGTGTCGACAAAATCGGGCGACGACGGCGGTGAGGGAGAGCGTGATGGCGCGCTGATTTGGTCGCGTCCTCCGCGCCTCCCTCGATGTCCACGGCCGGGACCCGATGGTTGTCCTAGACGCCCTTCCCTCGATCCAATGCCATCGGCCATGGCTAGCTACCGGTAGTGGAGGATGGGAAGGAGAAGGAGGAGAGTGTGGTGTGGGAGAAGATGCCCGCGGGCGGCCAGTTAAAAAGGACCGGCATCGGATGCCGGCGCGGAGGCCAAAGCAATGGCTTTGAAGTGTCGCGGCAGGAGGGCAGGCGTCAGAAGGCGCCAGCAGCGGCGCGGTCAGTCTTTGGAGCAGCCTTCCATTGATGGCTAGTGAAAGAAGTCGTTCGGTCGCTGGCAAGCGAGTCCTCGGCCCCCCACGGGAGGACACGCACGCTGTCCGGGCCGACGCAATCGTTGCCTAGATTTGGTGCACGGATGGGTCAAGCCGGAAGCGTCCGTATGGATGGGTCGTGCCATTGGACCACCGCGAACGTCCCGCATGTCTGCGCGGACGGGTTGGATCGGGTTGGGTCGACCCGGTGGAGATGCCGTCGGTCATTCCAAATTGGTGAAGCCATATGAAACAAACAGAAAAACCTGGACACAACTGAGTAGGAGCCATACAAAAAGTCCATTCCGTTGACCAAAAGGAAATATGAGTTCAACCCCTGGTATTATTATATCTTGCTAGAAATGAAGATGTCAAAATGGCAAAAAAACTCATTAATTTTACATGATGAAGAATAGACTGTCCAAAAGAACTACTGCATATTGTGCAAAAGTAAGCCTTGTGAGGCCAGCCAAAACTAACACAGCAAAGGAATGAAAAAGTATGTATTTAGAAAGCTAATCAATCTCTTTAAACTTATGAAGATGGAAGCCGTACTTCCAGGATAAACACAGTTCGTGCACTCTTTGGAGACAGAGATGTGCATGAAGATTGATTCAGAACTTCCAGACACAAAGAGCTAGCAGACTAATAAGTCAGCAGTGAAGTTTGGAGAGCTTCAGCAGCTGCTAATAATTAAATAAGATGATTAACTTGTTATGGTTAGAAGTGAATTACATGATAAACAGCCTATTAATAATGGACTAGAGTGAACTGGACAGCAGAATGCTCAGATGCTTGCATTCTGAACCCCAGATCAGCAAGATGGTTGAGGTAAGTTCAATCTGGCCAGAGTTCTTTCTAACAAAATCATCTTGCTGGTCTGGGGTTCTTTCTAATCCCAGACCATCCACGCAGCATGTCTTTATTTTCTCCTGCATTCACAATCCCCACACAAGTCAAGTGACGCTCGAAGAAGACAGGTTAGAGCACAGATTCAATGCCACAGCGTTGAAAGATGTAAGTTCTGCTCTTGTGCTCGACCATCCGCAGCTTGCTTTTATTTGCTTCTCCATTCACAATCTCCACACCAGTGAGGATTGCAGCCGTCTCAGCTACCTGTTCAATATCCTTCCGGGGTTCATTATAAACGCCAAATTTTTTGGCTATGCAAAACCTGTTGGCTCCCAGGTAAACCATGCTGCTACCAATCAACAACCAGTGGTTGGGAGGGTTGGAGCCTCGCCAGCGGTGCAGCACCTCAGGAGCACTGTCTAAAGAGGATAGGTCAAGGGCACAGAGCTCATGCTGGTCTTGGCCGATGCCGAACCAGAGGCCATGGAGCCCTGGGACTTGAACAACACAACCATAGAAGGGCAGCACCCAGCCAGCTGCCTTGGCCCACTGGTGGCTGGACGTGTCAAAGCAGTAGGTGCCAAAGCCACCTTCTTCTTCATGGACTGAAGAAGAAAAACAGATGGTCTTGCCGTCCTGGAGCAGTGTGTATGACTGGATGGTGTGGTCTTGGCAGGCCGGGAGGTCAAGGTAGGGGGGTGGCGGGAGCTTAAGCCAGTGCCAAGCCTTATCTGCATCGCTCCTCTGATCAAACCCATATGAGTTGCAATGGACTAGAGCTTGAAAATCGCTGGAGTAGGACCTGTTGATGGCATAAAGGGCATCCTGCGCACCATTGGCGGCGTTCGCCTTGGTGACACAAAGGGAGATGGGACTCCGCCATTTGGAGAAGGTGAGGCGGGGCAGCATTGGTTAGCGTCCACTTGGTCCAGCCCAGCACTCAATCTACGTTTTAGACGTTCATGTGCTCACAGCTCAACTATAAAAAGAGTGTCCACTCCATCCCAAAAGCCCGGACTGAAAGGAGGAAGGAATCTCTCCCTTATAAGGTGGGCGTAGCCTCCTTCCGTAGGCGAGGTGGGACTAAACTTCGTGTAGCTTCACCGGTCAACAGCAGCCTAACATCCCACCCCCCTAATAAGCCCCTCAGGAAGGCATGGCGATCGCTAGCTCTGATACCAGATGTTAGCGTTCACTTGGCCCAGTCCAGCACTCAGCCTACGTCTGGACGTTCATGCGCTCACAGCCCAACTATAAGAAGAAAGCTCACTCCATCCCAAAAACCCGGACTGAAAGGAGGAAGGAATCTCTCCATTATAAGGTGGGTGTGGACTCCTACCGTAGGCAAGGTGGGACTAAACTTCGTGTAGCCTCACCGGTCAACAACAGCCTAACAGCATTTCAATGGAGTCATCAGCAGCATCATACAGGACGGTTTGCCGCTACGATCTTGCCTTCGTCACCACCTCGTCCTCGTCCATAGAAAGGCATGAAATCGAGCGTCAAGCAGGCTGTGCGGGATGATTTGAATCTGACCGTCCCATACGGCATCAACATCTCCTTCTTCTTGGTTTGCGCTTGTGCCGTTATTGCCTCCGCCACGGAGGGGTAGAAGAGTTTCTCATGGGGCATCATGCGGCTCAGCCAATACGAGCCATCCACGCAGAAATCCTTCATCACCAGGTTGATGAACTGCCGGGAGAACATGACCTTCCCAAGAGGAAACAACCATGGTTAGAAGTTGGGTTCACACAAGAAAGAAAACAAGATTCATCTTTTTAAACACAAAGAAGATTATATATTGTCCAAATTTGTCCTCGTGATCGAACAAGATAACAAAAAATAAATCGAAGAAATCCCTTCCACTTCAACCAATCAACAAATGTATATAGACGGCAGGTGAGCACATCGGATCAAAGCTTACCTCCTCTGGCAAGCAGGAAGATCGACCGGGGTGGAAGATGGATTCGTTTAAGATGCAAAGGAGTATTCGGGAGGGGAGGCTGAGGAGAGGAGAGGCGGAGGCGGCGGCGGCGTTTCGACCATGATCCGTGGGTCAGCCCAGCCATGCTTGAACATTGTCAAGGACCAGAGCCCATCACGTCTCCGTCTTCTTTGTGTTTTCTCTTTTTTGGCGCAGAGTCGCCGTCACGGGAGGGGAAGGGAGGAGAGGCGGCGGCGTCGTGGTCGATAAGGGGAGGAACATGTTGTCGGCACGTGTGCCTGCATGCGGCGAGATGTTCCGGTTAAAAGCATTCTATTTGCATGTTGCCCGGTAGCAGTGAGCTTAGATCATCTTCACTCGTTGGACGTTCCGAGGCCATAATCCGGTGCTATTTAGCACCGGACGGAGCTAATTTTCGGTTCTAGACCGAATTCCCAGGCAAAGCAAAAGGACGATATATTCGAATTTTATCGTTCTCACCAGCGAAATCTCGGCCAAAGGTGTTCGACAGAAGTACGCCCAAAATGTTCGGTGACCAAATTATTACAGAACAAGGCGAAAACAGGTCGACGATCATTCGTCGATGGGGATGGCCTCCTCCGGCGTGTCCGGTGCAACAGGGGTGGGTGTGTCGGCATCGTGGCCGCCCGACCGGTTGGAGTAGGTGGAAGCAGAGCTCGACGAAGCGGGTGCGACGAAGGCGGTCGGCGCAGAGCTCGGCGTGCTGGCGGCGATGTCCTCCTGGAGGATAGCGTTGCGGCGCGCCATGTACCAGGCCTTGACCGGCGTGCTCATCGTCGACGTGTCTTCGCCGCCCATGAGGAACTGGAGATCCGTGTTCCTCTTCTTGGCGGCTTAGCTCGCTTTGAGGAGGTTGAGCTTGCGGTCTTGGTTCTAAAGCAGCTGCGCCTATCTCTCATCGGCTTTCTCCTCCCTCTTCTTGGTATGGGCCTTGGTATCGGCGATGCATTTCTCGATGGAATCTTGGAGACGCTCGGCGGGAGGTACTGCGGCTTTGAGAATCTTCGCCTTCTTCTAGCCGAGCTCCGGCCTTCCTTCGTTGGCAGCAGGAGGAGGAGCCGACAGGTTGTACACGTCGTCCTTCGTCTTGGCGAGGGTCAGCCGAGTGTCCGCCCATTTATGGCATTTCTCTATCGAGGAAAACACGTGGTGGAACTTGAACTCCGCCTTGGTGTCGTCTCGGTACATGCCGAGTGCACGAAGAAGCTGCAAAGGCAAGGCAATGTGTGTCAGGATAGGCATGAACAAGTACCTTCGGCTAGTGTTAGGCGAAATACCTTGCCATACATGGTTTCACCGCTGATGGGTGTGCGGTCGACCTTCTCGAGAAGATTATGCCATTTGCTGCACGCCTGCTGGATGAGCCCCTAATGGTTGATCATGGCTTTCTCGCCGCGTTTCATGTGGACTTTGCTATACGTCGGATCACAAAGGTTGCGTTCGTCGAACACTAGCTTCACGCGCTTCCAGTAGTTGTCTGAATTTTGATTGGCGTCGGCGTCGATAAGGGGAGGGGATGATCTAGGTTTAGCGGCATGCCTCTTTCCTCCTTGTATTATATATAACGATGAATGAATGGAGATGGACTCAAGTGAATGAGATTACGCGTTTGGACCATGAGCCGCGTGGGTCAGCCCAGCATGCTTGAACATGTTGCCGGCACGTGTGCCTGCATGCGGCCAGATGTTCCGGTTAAAAGCACTCTATTTGCATGTTGCCCCGGTAGTAGTGAGCTTAGTGATCTGTTCTGCTCTCCTTTTGAATTGCTTTGCTTTGCTAGCTAGCTGTCGTGCCGCGCCTGCTACTAGCTTGATCTGGGCCAGTCCTGACCCGCGGGCAACCGTTCTGGGTCAAAAAAAATAAAATAATAATAAGAACGCTCCTAGAAATATGCTATATAGGCAGGTCTAGTATACATTGTAAAAAGGACTTTTTTATTAGGCTGATGGATTAATTGGATCTTTTTTTGCTGTCGTAGACTCTGAGTTGTGGCGATTCATACGGTACAGGGCGAGGCCGAGGCGTATTTCAATCGCTCGACTCCTAGTCCTAGACGGCGTCGGTCGCTTCGCTTCCTCCCAGACAAACGGAACCAACAATTGATCGTACGCTTCCTGTTCGAGTCATGTCGCATCCACTGGATCGGAATATCGGATCGGAATATGGGAGCGGGGAGCCTCGAGGCCCTCGACGATCGACGCCAGGAGAGAAGGTCAGACCATCGACGAGACGATCGACTGCTTGGCTGCTAGTCTAGTGGTCTGCTCCCACCCATGTCTCTGCTGGTTACACCCTAATTTTTAGTTCTTAAATTTTAATTCTAATTAGAATTCTTAGCACAGATTTGAAGAACTCCAGTCATTCGAAAGTATATTTGGGTTTTTAATAAGTTCGACATCCTTGAAGGCATGGGATGGTTCTCAACTGAAAGAACATTGTAGTAATTTGCAAAACCTTTTACTTGGCCCGATACGAATAGTAAACCTGATGTATGGGATATTGAGTTAAATATACTTATTTCTGAGTTAAATATTATGAAGTTCACTTTGCCAAATACATCAATATCTGCTATGAAGATTTTTGAGTTTATCAGGGAAGCGAATTGTTATCCTAATATTTGTATCGCTTATCGGATCTTATTTACTATGCTGGTGACTGTTGCGTTAGCTGTAAGAAGCTTTTTAAAGTTGAAATTATTAAAAAACTATTTGAGATCTATAATATCTCAGGAGAGGTGAAATGTTTTGGTGACTCTATGCATCGAGAAGAAGTTAGTGGACGAGATTGATATTCATTCCATCGTCACGGACTTTGATTCTAGGAATTTTTGAAGGAAATTTTTAAGGTATCATATAAACATTGTTATTTATATATGAATATTATAGTTAAACTATTTATTTTTCATCATCTCATATATCTATAAAAAATTATAATAAAAAGCCTAAAATTTGAGTTTCGTCCCGGTCCCCCGAAATCTCAAGACCTAGTCCTGAGCTTGATGCGTATATTCATGAAAAATATCCATCAGCATGTTGTACGTGTCTATGTATACATGAGCACGGTACTCACATGCACCAACTGTCATAGTTGCATACATTCGCGGACGTCCAACCTATAGAAAAAACATAAAATCAAAAAGATAATGATCCGGTAGATATCCAATAAGGTCTAAGAACCAAACATAATCCTTTTACTATAAGAAATTAATAAAAATAGCGACCAGGAACAAATCATATCAAAATAGGAAACGCAAAAAAGATTTTAAATGGAACAACATTACGACCTCGGTAGAGACAAAAAAAAATAGCACCGAAAGGGATGGAAAAAATCGCATCTACACATGGAAAAAAAGGTAACAAAAACTTAGAACATTCAGGAACAAAAATATATACGAGTACAAGAGGAACAAGAATTAGACAAATATAAACAACGTTTAGACACAGTAGGAACAAAACCGCAAGTAGAAAAGGAACACAAGTTTAGTATTGGTGTTCGAGGCAGAAAAAAAAATCCTATGATCGAAACTCTAACGTCGGGATCTATCTATTAGTAATGCAGTAACGGAGGGAATACGGTATTTATATCTTAGAAGACGGGGCGCGGTTAACGTACCGTGAGGAACGTGGTTAAAGAAGACGTCCCGACGCTGACCTCAAGGTCACGAAGTCCAACGGCTCCTACAACTCTTAGCACCGAAAGCACGGCACCGCCAGAGGGAGTCACACACACGTACGATACTTGACGTCGACCTCGCTTCTCCCTGATCCAACCGAGATTATGGAAGTAAATCTCCCGGCTCCGAATTCCGTAGCGCGACGGCGCTCTGCGGTGAAAAACTCCTCGCTCGCACAGCCCTGACAAGAGGGCCACGGTCGCGAGAGAGAGAGGCTACATAGGCCTTTTCTGTATTTTCTGGTGTATTTTAATCCTTCCATGGACACCTCTTTATATATGCGGAGGGAGGGGCTCCTTCCACCTTAGGTGCCCCATGTGAAACTAAAACAAATAGGAAAAAGGGGCAAAATCCCGCTGCCAGCCGAGTGGGCCAAGGTGCCCACCACGCGGCCCAGGCAGCAGCAACAGGAGGCAAGGTAGTGGCTGGGTGTGCCGCCTGCCCACCCCGCGGCCTTCGAGCCAACGACGGCGGCGGGAGCGAGCGCTGGCCCCGGGTGGGCCAACCTGTCTGTGCGCGCGTGCATGTAACCCGGGCGGGAGGTGGCGGCAGCGGAGGTGCCCGGGTGGGCCACGAGCCGGCCCAGCATGCCTGCCCGGCAGCTCCCCCGCGAGCCCTAGTTGGGTCGGGGTCGAGCAGCTGCGGCGGCGGGGGGTAGCGGCTGCTGCCCCGCGTGGCCCGTAGTATTCGCCGCCCACTTGGGCTGGTCAAACCAATCCTCTTGCTGTTTTTCCTTTTGACTTTTTCATCCGTTTCTTTTTAGATAAAATTTTAGTGCTCAAATTGATAACCAAACGCACGACTTAGGCTTTATTCGGTTCATCCACTAACTTAGTGGATTGGGGTGGTTTGGAAGGGATTAGAAGGGATTTTGTCTTAAATACGATTTAATCCCCCTCAATTCCAGTCAATCCCGCTGAATTCTAATGAAACCGAACAAGCCTTTATAAACCGAAACTGAGGTAGTACTCCCGGTATGACAAGCCTCGATACCATTCAACTTGATGGCGAGAACGAGAGCACCTGGAGATTGACGACAGCGAATTATCTGCTCCTATGCAACAATTGTCTCGATCTTCCTGCAGAAGGCACAAACCTGTGAGGGAGGCCTGAGCTTTGAGCTCCTGTCTGCGAGTTTAGGAGTAGCGCTGGTTGATCCATGTGGACGGAGAGCCCGCTTCTCCGGGACGCCGGCGCCGCCGTGCTCACTGGAGGCGCCGCGATGGCGGTGCTCCGCTTCTGGGAGCAGGTCGGCAACCGCGCCCTCTTAGACCAGGTGATCTTTCCAATACAGGTCTTTCTTTTTTCCTTCTCCTTTGGGATTGATTGTAGTTTCGATCTGCACCGGGAGATTCAGGAGGAATAGATCGCATATCTTCCTGCTATCGTGGTACTAGGCTAACTCTGTTTTGAAAGGACTCTACTAGTAGTACTAGTTAACTTAACCCTGTTGCCTTATGTGTAATTCGGGAAGGGAAATTATCCACCAAAATGATTCAGCTTGGCAGAAATGCTATAGAATCCAGTGCTAAAAATTTACCCAGGCAATGAAGGTTCACATGCAAATCATTTAGTATGAGATTATTGACCGACGACTGCAAACCCTTTGCCCTGCGTTTTCAGAAACTCTGCAGGAAGCTGGTGCACATAAGTGTAGGGCTAGTGTATTTCCTCATGTGGCCTTTGTTCAGGTAAATCATACTACCCACATTTTTCTCGGACTAGGGCATATCACTTCGCTAACAACTATTCACCGTTACAGTGAAGATGATGTATATGCTCCATTTCTCGCTTCGCTTGCCATTGCACTCAACGTCGTCAGGGTGACCTTGATTGGACTTGGTGTAGTCAAAGATGATGGTGTGGTTAACTCGATGACAAGACATGGAGACTATAGGTAGTCTCTCTTGTTTTGCATGTCAGTTTTGTGATGTCAACTAACTGTCTCTCATCTTTTGCTCCTCTTGTTTCCAGAGAACTTCTGAGAGGCCCACTGTATTACGCATGTGCTATAACTCTCACTACCGTGATATTCTGGAGGAAGTCACCCATTTCAATTGCTGTCATCTGCAATTTGTGTGCTGGAGATGGTATTAGTTCTTTCCCCTCACTATCAAAAGAAAACTGGAGTAGTTCTTTCTGCTCTTTTGATTCTTCAGATAAATGTCTTCAGAAACAACATATATCATTGCGTCGTTCAGGTGCGTCTGACATAGCCGGAAGGCGGCTCGGGAACATGAAGCTCCCTTTCAACCCTTACAAATCCTACGCGGGAACCATAGCAATGTTCGGGAACCATAGCAATGTTCTTCACCGGCTTCATCACATCGATTTTGTAAGCTACAAGCAACTATACATACTACTACTGAATCCTGAAGGCATCTTTTGGCTTGTGGGGGAGCAAAGCCTGAACCAAATCTTTTTCTGAAAGATATAGGAGCTAGTGCTGAACGTGTGTAAACTAAACATGTTGCAGGTACATGTGTTACTTCAACCTTTTCGGGTTCATCGATGGGAGCTGGACCATGGCTGCTGCCTTCGGTGCCACGTCCCTTGCTGCCGCGACTGTCGAGTCGCTCCCGGTCAGCACGCGCCTCGATGACAACCTGACAGTTCCGGTCACCTCTGTGCTCGTCGGTGGCCTGGTTTTCTACTATGTTGGTGGTGGTGGTGCCGGGAACGGTGATACGAGCAGCGTCTCTGCAGTTGCTAACATGGTTTCTGCAGGCAATCGTTAGCATAATAAGCAGACACTGCTGTGAATTGGAAGGATTTCTTTTTGTGTTGACACTGCAGAGAATGACAATTGGTTTAAGCCGGGTCGTGCTCCTGAGTTAAACATCTACCTGTATCATTTGACTAAGCAGCACCGTTAAAAGTACTGAATTACACTTTAGACAAGGGAAAACAGAGAGTTCTATAAGCCACGAAAGGGAGGGAAAATATATTCTGAAGAGGAAAGAATGTGCAGGAAAAAATGAACAAAAAGATTTGGCCCATACAGGTCTCGAACCTGTGACCTTCGCGTTATTAGCACAACGCTCTAACCAGCTGAGCTAATAGGCCGTTACGTTGTAAAGCAACTCGTAAAGTAGAATTAATCTGCTTGGATTATAACAAACAGCTTCCCAGGAGAAAAAACAATCAGAGAGCAAATGACGAAGATCCCTGAACTGCCGTCCGATCAGCGCAGTCTCGCCGGCGACCCCTCCGTCGTGCCAACCAGACACAAAGGAAGACAGAAGTGAAGAAGAGCGCAAAGACGACAACGAGGAGGATCAGCATGACCTCCCCGTGCACCTTGTAGCTCCTCTCATCGTCCACCATCCGCGGGTTGGTGCTGCCATACTCTGCCGCCGTCGCCGGAGCAAACGGCGGCTGGGAAAGACCGCTGCTGCCTGAGGCCATGGCTTCTGAACTCTGTTGATCTAAACAAAGGTAGAGCAGCGGGCTGGGAGATGCGCAAGCATAACGAGATGGAGGGAGACAGGGAGGTGCGTGCACTATTTGGACAGATGGAGAGCGAGTGAGTGGACGACTCGGCCTGCGTGGTAGTTTCGTGTTGCCAAACAGAGCCATGCATTTTTTTTCTGCTAATGACACCAATCTATAGTAGGATGAGGATGACCACCCATGCCGTGGGCCGCTTCGTTGACTAAGGTTGAAGATTCTTTGTGTAAGCAATCAATACATATTGATAGTTTGTTAAAGAGAACATGGAGGAAACTAAAAGTACTTCCTCTGATCCAAATTAATGTTTTCTGGTTTGTCTAGATTTGGATATATATATCACTAAACTAAATATGACTAGATACATTCGAATCTAGATAAATTCAAAAACATTAGCATAGATTCGAGGGAGTAGTACGAAAAGAAAAACAATCTTAATAGAAACGCTAAGGTCAGTTCAGGTCCTTGTCTCTGGCTCCATATTTTATGTTTCGATGTTGGTTCATACTTGCACCGAATCAGCAACATGTAGTCAAGCTGGACTAATCTCAATGTTTTTATAAACATATAAACATGTAGTCAAGCTGGACTAATCTCAATGTTTCTATATCAGGATGAGGATGACCACCCATGCCGTGGGCCGCTTTGTTGACTAAGTTTGGAAATTCTTTGTGTAAGCAATCAATACATATTGATGGTTTGTTAAAGAGAACCGATCACATGGAGGAAACTAAAAGTACTACGCCCCTTGGCTCAAATAGATATCGTAGGTTAATCCAATAGATTCATCCAATTTTTGATAAATTTGCGACATCTATTTTGAGATGAAGGGAGTAACATGAAAAGAAAAACAATCTTAATGAAGTCAAACTTACGCTAAGATCATGTCTTTGGCTCCACATTTTGTGTTTCGATGTTGGTTCATACTTGCACCAAATCAGCAATATGTAACCAAACATTCGCAAGCTGGACTAATCTCGATGTTTTTCTCAACATATGAATCCTTAAAAATTGGGCCTATCCATAATTTTTAACATATTGCTCCCGTGTCATCCCCAAGGGAGACACCGAGGCGATCTCGCGCCGCCGCCTACAGCTACCTCGATCAGGCCCCGTCTCCGCTGCTGCCGCCGGTGTTGGCCACGGTGGCGGCGCCCCTGGTGCCTAAGGTACTGGGGGCAGATGATGCGGAAACTCCTTTGATGGGGTGGTTGGGGCGGCGATGGCGGAGAGGGTTGTGGGCGGTCAGGGAGGAGATCTCGGTCAAGTGGCAGCAGTTGCTTCCGCTTCTGCTCTGATGAGGACGGCGGCAACATGCCATGGGCCTAGGGTACTCGCCTAGGCTTGTCGTCTTCTGGGCGACGCGGATCGAAGGCTTGTGGAGAAGGAGGGTTGTGGTGGCTGCTATGGATGAGATGACCCCCTCAGCGACGCTGACGTGTGGCCGTCATGGCGGGCGGCGGCTGCATCAGGCCTGGCCTAGATCTAATTGGTGCCTGTGGCTACGGAGGCAGCTGCGTGCTAGGGTCTAGTGGGCTTCTTCGGTGGCTGGCTGGACCATCTTCTTTTCTACCTCCGGCTGGTGGTGTGGGGTCTGCTAGCATGGATTGAATAAAGTAGGTGGTCCTAGGGTTCTTCTCAAGCCAAGACGAAGATCCGCTTGATGTTTGTCTCCATTGATCTAGTTTCGGTGTCGTGTTCCGGAAGGCTCCGCCGGCGAACTCCATAGTGCGTTCATGCCGAGAGATTGTTGGATCGGGTGGGATTCGGTCATGCGCACCCATGTTTTTATCTGACCGTTTGGGTTATGAGGGAGCGCTTTGAAGCTCTGTTGGCTGTTAATATCATGGGACATGTTCTCGTTCCATGGTGTTGATGGAGAATGTCATGGAGACCGAGATCTGATGACTGACAATGGTGGTTCGAGTCTGGGTGGTGATGAGAAATTGGCTTGGTGATTCGTGAATTGGAGCAGTGGCATGCAAGTGGACGCGACTGCATAGGATAAGTTCATAGTCCTATCTTTCAGGGTGAAAACCTATGGTCTGGCCTTAACTGGTTGTGCTTGGCAATGGCCTTGTTGAAGGTATTGTTTTGAGAGCGTGGACTATATTCAGGGTGAAAACATATCTATGATCGAGCGATGATGGTGTTTGTGCACTGTTCCCTTCTTGGAGGTGTCGCTTTTGGAGATGGACTTCTGGTGTTGTCTTGGTGGTGGTAGTACTACTGTTTCAAGGAATGGATCACTGTAGCGAGACCTTTCTTTTTAGTAATTCTTCTTCTTTTGTTGGTTGTGTGCATCTGGAAGGCCGCTAGTGCAATGCATTGTTGTAGACTCGGGTGTAATTGGTATCTTGTGATATTAATATATGCTCCTTTCCAAGAAAAAAGACTTAGGTATATCATTGAAACAAGACCTATCGCTCCGGCGACTAGGGTTCTACATCCTCCGCTGCTGGAAGCTTCTCCAGTGCGGAGTCCCCTACTCTGTCGGTTCGTCTCTGACGCAAACTCGTATCCCTGGCTGACTCGGGCTCCTCGTTAGTATCCATGTCTGTTTCCCCCTAGTCATTGCTAGGGTTCCATATTGAAGTTTCAGAGGTTTTGCGATCTCCATGGCAACCTCTCCTTTGAGTTCGTTGAACCACAAGGGAGGACCAAGAAGCATGAAGTCTGAGGAGATTGATGATGAGGAGTTTAATTATCTTATGTTCAAGGAAGAGGAGGATGCTCTGAAGGAGTGCATTAAGTGGTTGGCTTTAGCAAAGGTTCATACATCAAATTACTTTAGTCCTCAAATGTTTGAACAACATATGAAGGTGGCTTAGAGCACAATAAGAGTGGTGTGATTCCAACATCTTGAAGATAATCTCTTTATAGTGTTTTTTGCTGGGGGACTGGTGGAAGGTAGAACAGGGAGGTTCGTGGTTATTTCCTCGGTCTGTTGTCTCCATTGAACCATATGATGGTCTTGCAGCACCCCGAGACTATTGATCTAAAAAAAATTATGACATGGATCCAAATTCACAAGTTCCCAGCTGGCTATAGGAATTCGTCTCTAATCACACATCTGACGGAAAAGAACATTGTTGGGGAGATGACCCCAGGTAGGGTAAAGCCGAGGTAAAAGGACAAGGTCCGTCGAGGCAAACATAGGTCAAAGCATGAGCTGGCTGAATCATAGAAGAGTCAGTCGGGTTATGGCTGGGTCACCCTGAGCTAGAAAGCACCGTCAAGACTCGGCCGACACAAAAGATATGTCGGCACGAGAAAGGAACCATTTTCCCTTTACAGGTACCAACTTGGCCGGGTTAATTGTACCTAGGCCGAGTCAGGAGATGGCTTATGCAAGAAGGAAGGAATCTTCTCCAAGGTCAGCACTTTTCTCTCTCTACTGGGTTTCCCTGAAGAGATAAGCGCTAGGGACAAATGACAGAGAGAAAGAAGCAGAGCAGAGGCTCACGAGCGTGATGATGTCTGACCGCCAACGAACAGATAGCGTGAACTCTGGGTATTGCCGCATAGAGGCTAGCGACATACGAAAGAGGAGCACCGCTTTGCTATTTCGGGAAGAGCATCTCTAGAGAATATACCGGGCCACGTAAGCCTAGATGTAACCTGGCCACCCCTTTATAAGGTGAGCCAGGGCCTCCAAGGGAGGGTCGGTCATTTTGGCCAAGGGAAGAACCCTAGAGAGAGTAGAGAGCAAGAGCACTTCATCTCCTTCCTCTCTACGATATAGCTCAAGGAGCATCTGTATTAGCCCTTTGATCATAATATAAGATCTATTGTTGTTCTATCTTTCGTGTGTAGAATCACTACACTATCCCTCCCCGGATACCACTAGTACACATTGGCCTCATCTTTAGCCTACCCATGGCATCTACAGTGACACCACCATGACAATTGGCGCCCACTGTTGGGCCAGCAGCGATGCTAGCTGGAGTCAAGATCCTGACAGAAAACTTCATCGCCACTGGAGAGCTCATCGTCTCCGGGCTGGTGCAGCAGTTCGACGCGCTGGACTTCATTAGTGACAATGCCCGCAGCATCGGCAACCGCCCGCCTCCACGCAATGGGCTCTTCATCAACTTTGGCACCCACAAGATCTACATTAGCGTCGACGAGTCTTGCGTGCACTCGTTGCATGTTGTCGAGGGAGGAGAACTCCCTCTCCGTGCAGCTTGCGGTCTACGCATTGCTCTCCCTGCTAGCTGTGCCGAGGTCATGATGACCGCACCAGATGCGGGAGCTAGCAAAGACCCGGTGGACGATCCGGAGGTAACTCCCAAGGCACCTAGGGGTAGAGGTCCACCGCTTGAGAGGCCACAAAACATCTTGCAACGGGCAATAGAGAGTCTCACCACACCTATAGCTCCAATAGTAGATCTGGCTCAGGAACATCCCGAGCTAGAGGAGACCTGGCTGAAAATGTTAGCAGGGGCAAAGAAAGTAGCAGTGGCTCAGCAGGCGTTGAACATCACGTTGCATAAGTACGCAAAGGCAAACAATATTAGCACTAGTCTCACCCGTATGGATGGTGTGAAGATTAGGGGTAGAAACCTCATCAGTGAGATAGATAAGGAATATGTTCCTAGGCAAGGGTAGTCAGGCAACCCCATGTCAGCAGGTCTACCGAGGTATAGCACCCCGACAAAGAACCTCAGAGACGCAGATGCGACAATGTCCAAATTAGGGGGTCTAATCGGTGAAGCCCGGGAAAGGCAACAAAGAGTTACTGAGTTAGTGAAAATCGCTAACAAGAAGAATGAGGAGTTCCTTAAGGCAAAACCAGCAAGAGCAGGGGGTTCCCGTGTTGTTCATTCGGTAGGGGGCGCTTCGGAAAAATCTGTCGGGGCAGCATCCTCACCTACAGTGGGCCCACGAAGAGAGAAGGTAGTAACCTCTGGGAGAAAAAACAAGAAGATGGTCCCATATGACCCGGCAAGGGCAGGGAAAGGAAAAACAATACAGTGTGATGAGGATCGTCACAGTGCTAGCCGAGGTGAAGGTGGATGAGGAAACCATGGTCAAGGCCATGAAGGTTAGGGGAATGCTGGGTATGACAATGCCAAACAGCGTAACTCAGCAGGAGCTGGACAAAACCCACCTCGGGAGCACCAGCTGTTGGGTCCGCAGCATAGAAAACAAAAAATTTCCTACGGTGTGAACTATACGCCAAGATCTATCTACTAGGTACAAAGCAACGGGTGGACATACATCCAACGAGAACTTACCCTCATAGACAACGAGCTTTGTTAACGAGTAGGAACTCGTGGTTTATGTAGTCGTACACTTGCCGATCTCAAGATCGTGATGAAGTCCAATGCAGCCGCCCAAAGACGCCCATCGATCCAGCTCCAAGACCACCAAGTCCAGCACTGCAGCGGTGTGCATCCGTGATCGCACACACGTCCGGTACCCCGACAACCTCCGTCCCTCGATCTAGCAAAGCAGCGGAAGCAGCAACTCCTTTCCAGATAAAGCCACCGGGAACATGTATCTCGCTAATCCGAGACCATTGGGGAATAATACTAGAGGGGGAGAGAGATCCTTCACAAGGAGGTGTGTGTGAGAAGTGAGGAGGGGGTGGCCTTTTATAGGAGGAGGGGAGGTGCCCCTCCTTCATGGCCGGCGCATGGAGGAGGTGACTCTTCACCTCCTCCATTCATGTGGTGGTAACTCCCTCCACATAAATTTGCCCCTTCACATTCTCTTTTAAAGTCTCCACTTTAAATGCATTAAATTTCTCCAAATTTAATGCTCTCTCATTTAATAAAACTCTTTTATTATTTTTATTCAGAATTTTGTTAATTACTCTAATTAACAAACATTCACATAAAACCCCCTACAACATTTCAATATTACATGCAGAACCAATTTCAGCAATTTCACCCGAAACAGTTTTGGTGTCTATTGAAATAATTCCAGCGCTTTCTTAAATCTTTATCTAAAACATATTTGCTCCAAATGGTGTCGGTATCCCTTAAGTGTGTCACCCTACGGTTCGCGAATAATGCAGACATGATCGAGACCCTCTCAGATCAATAATCAGAAGCGGGACCTGGAGATCCATACTGACTCCTACACATTCAACGATGACTTCTGTGATCGTGAGAACCTTTAACGCTAGTAACTAAATCCCTTTGTCCCGCGATATATTACATGTCCAAGATTCGATCATCGGTATCTCCATACCTAGTTTGATCTCGTTACCGACATGCACTCTTTTCTCGTTCCCGTGATATAACATTCTAGTGATCACATCACTTGCTTGCAAGCTATTTCAATGTGATATCACCGAGAGGGCCCAGAGTATATCTATCCGTCATCGGGATGGACAAATCCCACTCTTGATCCATGAGCCTCAACATAACACCTTCGTAGCACTGAACCCACCTTTATAGTCACCCTGTTACGGTGTGACGTTTGATGTTATCAAGATACTCTTCCGGTGTTAGCAATTAACATGATCTCATGGTCTAAGGATAAAGATTACTTCGTATGATATTATAGCAATATAAACATAATGACTTTGATCGTAATGCTATACTTCGGATGAATGTTCATCACATCATTCCACCAATGGTGTGACCTTGTTACTAACAACATCCAATGTCCATGATCAAGAAACCTTGATCATCTTGTTAATCAACAAGCTAGTCTATAAGAGAGGCATAACTAGGAACCCTTTTTGTTTATTAAACACACATCTATTGATGTTTTCGACAATAAAATTCTAGCATGTAAAATAAACATTTATCATAAACATGGAATAAGATAATAACCACTTTATTATTGCCTCTCGGGCATATTCCCTTCAGTCTCCCACTTGCACTAGAGTCAATAATCTAGTTTGAAAAACTTTGCGTATTGAACACCTATGGCTTTCTGGTGTTGCATATACGCTATTGCTAGTGGTTAACATAATCTCTGGATCTGACAGTTTCAGGTCCGCGTGTATTTGCATGTCTCTGCGTCTCTACGCATCACTCATTCTCAAATGAGATGGCATTGTATAGATTTGGTCCTTTGGTGAGACCTTTAGTTTGTTCGGCTCAAAATATGTTGATATTATTGTCACACAATATATCTTCATAGTATTATCCCACTTTGAACCACACCTAGTTTGATAACAAACTATTTAACACAAATGCCCTCCTTTGCTGCTACTATAGCAGTCATATACTTAGCCTTTTGTTGTAGTATCCGTCACAATGTCTCAACTTTGGAACTCATCCAAATCCATCATGGAACATCCTTTCCATTACATTGTGCCACCCATAGTCTAAATTGAGATAAATTTAATTTGTATCTTGTGACAAAACTAGTATCAATGTAACACTTTACAATGAACTACCTTTAACTATTTGTCACTTATACATTATATATTCTTAGTTCTTCCAAAGCTCATAAGAATATCTTTACTATTGTCCAATGATCATCTTATGAATCATTCTGGTATATGCTCATAACATTTAGAGCATAGGACATTCTGGATATATACATATCATGGTATAATCGATCAAAATCTTCATGTGATTTTACTCACCAAGTGTTGAAACACTTGAATTTTGATACAATCCTTTCCACGCAGCAAGAACCTTTCTTGTTGTTTCCATATTGAAACCTTTCAATATCTCATATATGTATGTCTGGCACAACCATATTAGTACCTTAATCTATCCATATAGATATTGATGCCTAATATTCCGAGTTTGCCCAAGTCTTTCATCGAAATCTTATTTTAATGAAATTCTTAACTTGTGTCAATACAAGATACATCATTTCCAATCAACAATATGTCCTCTACATAATGTATTAGAAATATGTCTCAGCGCTCCCACTTAATTTCTTGCAAATGCAAGCATCTTCATCATCTCCGATGAATTTAAACTCTTTTAACAGTTTCATCATGGTGAAGATTCCAACTCCGCTATGCTTACTTCAACTATTGAAGTTTACATGCCCTTTTAGCACCCTTTGAATTAACAAAACCCTTCGGACCATGTCATGTACATGTCCTAGGTTACCGTTCTATTAGAAGAACCTTGTTTTATTTATTCAACTACCATATACCAAATTATATGTAGTGGTT
Organism: Avena insularis; assembly: GCA_023614405.1. Classification (NCBI taxonomy): domain Eukaryota; kingdom Viridiplantae; phylum Streptophyta; class Magnoliopsida; order Poales; family Poaceae; genus Avena; species Avena insularis. Next base: position 368,672,086 of record CM042692.1, read on the forward strand.
GCTACATTAATCCGTCAAGACTATATATCGCTATGAAAGATCAAATCTTGTCATAGTCAACTCCTTGAACATTGTCGTAAACTTCTTTCCGACATGTCGACTATTTCATAGATGTTAAACATCCATGTCTTATTTCTTTATAGATCCAAACACGACCGATAGGCTTCACGCCTTTCGAGGGTCTTCCAAGTTCGTAAACTTGTTTTCTGTATGGATACTATCACGGATTCTATGACTTCTAGTCATTTTATGGAGTCAGGGCCCATCATCGCTTCTTTGCATGTAGTCGGTTCATCATTGTCAAAACAATAACGACTTGCTTATCAAATCTTACTATTTGATTCTTACCGACCCACACGGTTCTATAGGAACTCTAATCTCCGAGATCACACCTTTTGTAATCATGAGAGCCATGAGCATTGTGGCCGCCACCGGGACACTTTCCGGCGCTGTGCTACTTAGCACATATAGCTAAGGTTCAACAACCTTATCAAAGTTCTATTGTCCTCCCACTTAACTTTTCACGAAAAATTCCTTCTCAAGAAACTTGACGTTCCAAGTAACAAACTCTTTTGTCCTTGGTGTTATGGAGAAATTCCCAACAAATTCTTTGGGATAACCTACAAATACGTGCTTATCCGACTTTGGTTGTAAACATTTTACTTATGCATAGCATACCAAAATTTAAGAAAAGACAATTCGGGTTTTATCCCAAACCATAACTCATATGGTGTCATTTCAATGGATCACGATGGTGCTCTTTTCAGTGTAAAAGCGGTAGTCTCTAAAGCTTCAATCCTTAAAACATAATGGCAGTTTTATAAATGACATACTTGATCTTACCATGTCAAACATGGTTTGATTTTATCTCTTGAATATGCCATACTCCTATGGTTTATCGGGAAACACAAATCATGGAACAATTCCTCAATTCTTAGGTGTTTTTGCTAAACATGTAACTCAAATATCTTCCTTTATGATCTAATCATAAACTATTTATTTTCTTGTTACAATGATTTTCAACTTCATCTTGAAAGTCTTTGAACAACTTTCAAATGTTTCATACTTCCTCCTTATTAAGTAAATATACAGATATATTCACTCAAATTTTCGGAGAAAGCTTATGAAGCAAAAAAGAACCATCGCATATGGGTACACATAATGGACTATGTGCATCAGCATGCACAATTTCCAATAAGCTAGTCATCCGTTCCTCTGTGGCCTATGGACAGAGTTTCAATTATCTCGAGGAAAGTCTCACATGCGTCAATTGATCAAAATCAAAGACTCCAAAAATCCATCAACATGGAGTTTCTTCATGTTTTCTTTCCAATATAATTTAAACAGCGATGTCACTTCATAAGTGATCTTTCAATCATTTGTCTTGCGACATTTTAGCAATAGTGTTTATGGATGTGATTTCTCCAACTAGACTTGTAAAAGTTCATCCATCCTTTATGGAATACGGTAATTATTTGAACAGCCATTGTTCTCATAATACCGGAACAAAATAACAATTATTTAAACAAATCTTGAAGGCTTGGTTTGATGACAACGAAAAACACAATAACACTTTATTTGTTTTCGATGAACATTATCACTCATTCTCTTGGTAGTTACTTAGGCCATTGTAGTTCATGAATTGTGTTGTCCTGTATGACACTTCATACCAACCAATTCGGTATCCAATACCGGTATCCAATACCTAAGAACCACATTGTTTAACAAGCAAGGAATATAGCCATAACATGTATATCTTCTATATACCTAAGTTGGACATCTCCAACCTTTTATTTTTTGCCAAATATTTTATAGATTCTCTTTCAGCAATTCCTTTTCTTTTAAAAGAATCTATCAACATCAATAGTGGTGTCATCAACATGACACATGGTACAAAGCGTATATAGTCAAATACTAATACCTTTGGACTTGCACTTTGAAGTGGATCACCATCATCAAATGTTTGGTGTTCTTTCAAAAATCCATTCTTTAGTGATCTATTAGTGTAGTAAACATTTTACTTACATCTTCTATTCATCCTTATCATGACAACTTTCATGATCAAGCTACTATAGCTTATAAGGAAGAATCACGAGTATAATATCAGTTCCCAAAACCTTTTTGGTAGATTCGATGCCTAGCATCTCCATCCTTCACAAATTCTCATACAATATGAGAACATGTATTTTGCTAAATTATACTCTATCATAATGCAACCAAAAACATTGTTTCAGATATCACAATATCTTTCACACATGATGGTTTCTGAAACAATTTCTAGCTCCAATATAATCTTGATAATAAAACAACTTTTTGAATATCAATAATCATGGAGGCAAACATGATACTTTAGATACTAACATTGGAATTCTTACTCTTGATTTAATACTACGTATTAAACTTCATGGAGTAAATAGAGTTTGCTGAAAGTTTGCAATAGGACTTATAAACTTTAAATTGACATTCGAAACAATACGATACCAGTTTGTAAAGTAAATATCCAGAATTCTATAGTTCTATTATCTCAAATAAAAACTAAGCATAAGGTAGAAAATGAATGCCAATGACTACAACAAACTATGCAAATTCACTTTGATTTAGTTTATGACAAATTGAGTTCGACTAATCCAAATTAGAAATGAACTCCCACTCAAAAACGACATCCCTCGTGCCTTTTTGGTGATTATATGAACCAAATCCACTACACCAAGTCCGATCATCACGTGAGTCGGTGTAGCTTCAAAGGCGAGCATCAATATGGGCATCACATCAACTATATGACTCATGCTTAACCTTTCGGTTCGTGTTCCGAGGCCATGTCTGTACATGCTAGGCTTGCCAAGTAAGAACCTTAGTACTCGCGTGTCTAAAACTGTCTTACACCCGTTTGTATGAAAGCGTATATTCGAGTACACCCGATCATCACGTGATGTCTCGAAACACGATCCATAAAATGGTGCATACTTAAGGAAGAACACATTTTATCTTGATATTTAAATGAGGGATCATCTTACAATGCTACAGAAAGCGCCAAACTAGTAGTATAAGATGCTAACATCTAATGTGTAAAGTGAGATGATATGGTCCATGCATTTGATCTCTATCATTTGCATCGTGGTATGATCTCTATCATTCCTTTGTGTGTAAGGCCAAGGTCTAAGGAACTTACACGTTGAATGTGTTGTAAGAGTATCTATCATACATCTACTTACAACAATACCATATCAATACACTAGCCCAGCAACGATCTAAACTAGATGCCTCTAATTTATCAATTGCAAGTTTTACGTGGCTTAGGGCTTTCGGAGATAGAACCGTTCTTACCTACGAACATGAACCACAACGAGGATAACCAAATTATTAGCAACTCGTTGTAAATCAGATATTGACTATAATAGGAGAGACAGACACCCGCCAGCCACTTATGCAAAACAAGTTGCATGTCAGTCGTGGAACCGGTCTCATGTACGATGACATGTAAGGTTGGTCCGGGCCGCTTCATCCCACTATGCCACCAATATCCAAAGTACATAGAATATGCAATAACATGATCATCATCGCCCACATATAAACATATGTACTACCCGCTAAGCACCTACGCATAGATCGTGCTCGATACCACTTGGGTCCGCAGATAGAAAACAAAAAATCCTACGGTGTGAACTATACGCCAAGATCTATCTACTAGGTACAAAGCAACGGGTGGACATACATCCAACGAGAACTTACCTCGTAGACAACGAGCTTTGTTAACAGTAGGAACTCTGGTTGATGTAGTCGACACTTGCCGATCTCAAGATCGTGATGAAGTCCAGCAGTCCGGCCCAAAGACATCCATCGATCCACCAGCTCAGACCACCAAGTCCAGACCGCAAAGCAGCGTGCATCCGTGATCGCACACATCCGTACCCGACAACCTCCATCCTCGCTCCAGCAAAGCAGCGAAGCAGCAACTCCTTTCCAGATAAAGCCACGGGAACATGTATCTCGCTAATCCGAGACCATGGGGAATAATACTAGAGGGGAGAGAGATCCTTCACAAGGAGGTGTGTGAGAAGTGAGGAGGGGTGGCCTTTTATAGGAGGAGGAGGTGCCCTCCTTCATGGCGCATGGAGGAGGTGACTTTTCACCTCCTCCATTCATGTGGTGGTAAGTCCTCCACATAAATTTGCCCTTCACATTCTCTTTAAAGTCTCCACTTTAAATGCATTAAATTTCTCCAAATTTAATGCTCTCTCATTTAATAAAACTATTTTATTATTTTATTCAGAATTTTGTTAATTACTTTAATTACCAAACATTCACATAAAACCCCCGCAACATTTCAATATTACATGCGAACAAATTTCAGCAATTTCACCAAAGCAGTTTTGTCTATTGAAATAATTCCAGCGCTTTCTTAAATCTTTATTTGAAACATATTTGCTTCAAATGGTGTCGGTATCCCTTAATGTGTCACCCTACGGTTCATGAATAATGCGTACATGATCGAGACCCTCTCGATCAATAATCAGCATGGACTGGAGATCCATAATGACTCCTACACATTCAACGATGACTTCGTGATCGTGAGAACCTTTAACGCTAGTAACTAAATCCCTTTGTCCGATATATTACATGTCCAAGATTCGATCATCGGTATCTCCATACCTAGTTTGATCTCAAGCATCGACATGCACTCTTTTCTCGCTCTTGATATAACATTCTAGTGATCACATCACTTGCTTGCAAGCTATTTCAATGTGATATCACCGAGAGGGCCCAGAGTATATCTATCCGTCATCGGGATGGACAAATCCCACTCTTGATCCATGAGCCTCAACATAACACCTTCGTAGCACTGAACCCACCTTTATAGTCACCCTGTTACGGTGTGACGTTTGATGTTATCAAGATACTCTTCCGGTGTTAGCAATTAACATGATCTCATGGTCTAAGGATAAAGATTACTTCGTATGATATTATAGCAATATAAACATAATGACTTTGATCGTAATGCTATACTTCGGATGAATGTTCATCACATCATTCCACCAATGGTGTGACCTTGTTATTAACAACATCCAATGTCCATGATCAAGAAACCTTGATCATCTTGTTAATCAACAAGCTAGTCTATAAGAGAGGCATAACTAGGAACCCTTTTTGTTTATTAAACAGACATGTATTGATGTTTCTGATCAATACAATTCTAGCATGTAAAATAAACATTTATCATAAACATGGAATAAGATAATAACCACTTTATTATTGCCTCTCGGGCATATTCCCTTCACCAGCAACAGTACGTACCTCGACAGGAGAAAAGTGCTAGCCCAGCTATGCAACATCAAAATGTTCATCCGGGTCAACATATATATGATGATGATTATTCAGCGGTGGCCAATGTCGGGTTTCCCAGGCCAGATCATCATGTGATAGGGTCGAGGCTGGGAAACAGGAACCTACAGCCAGACGATGCAACATTGAAACTGGACCAGATTTATAGGTCTGAAATAAGGGAAGGACAAGGTCCCCCGGGTCCAGCATGCTTTGGACCTCGGATTATGAGAGAACCTCCTGTGTCGAACTTCCAATTGGCCAAAGAGACAAAAACGTATGATGGAAGTACCAAGCTAGAAGATTGGTTGATTGATTATGCCACAGCTATGAATATTGCCACGGGCAATTTGAGATGGGCGGTGAGGTATGTGCCTCAGATGCTAGAAGGACCAGCAAGAGTCTAGCCTAATAATCTACTAGCTGGAAGTATCAACTGCTGGATAGATTTTGGGGAGATGTTTATCAACATATTTCACCAGTACATATAAGAGGCCAAATAGGCCACATCAACTGGTGATGTGCAGGTAGAAGCCGAATGAGACAACGCGAGTTTCTGACTCATTGGTGCAACATGTGTAACTCATGCGAAGGAGTAATCGAGTCACAGGCAATTTCCTGGTTTGCACAGGGATGCAGATATATGGAAGTGTGTTATGGCAAAGGTTGCAAAGAGATATGCCAACTACGTTGGCTGAGACAATTAGAATCGCCGACTCATATGCACTGGGTGATATAATGCAACCTCGGCTTGTCTCGAACGAGTCAAATGAGAAATATTACCCCTGTGATGGAGCCTGGTCATCCCGGCGAAATGATTTTCAGGGTAAGAGAAGATATGAAAGGACGGATTACAGATATGGCTCGCATTATGTCGCTACTGTGGACCAAGATCAGCCTGGAGCTGGGAGTAGCCGGCGACAAAAGAGTGGTGGCTAACAATGGGCATAAAAAATGATGGCAAGAAACCTTGGACCAATGAATAGAAAAGGCAATGGCAAGAAAGAAAAGGTAGGCCGAGGTATATGTATGAGGCCATGTTGGATCAACCATGCAAGTTCCACACACCAAATCCGAGTAAGCCAGCAAACCATACAACCCAGCAATGCGAATGGTTTCAGCGTGTAGGACAAGATAACTCGGAGCAAGGTAACTTGGGACCTCACCAGCAACCTCGGCTGCAATAGCTCACAAAAGCAAATGCTCAACAAATGATGTTGCCACCACCCCCGCGAGGTATGAGAACCAAGACAGAAGGGATGCAGTGCATCAGGTAGACAACCAGAACCAGGGGAACCGAGGAAACCCCGGCAATGACGAGAAATGAGTACAAGGAGCACCACCAAAGTTACTGTGTGTTTGCCACGGAAGAAACTGGCGGGCAAAGTGTGCGGCAACGACATATGGAGGTCAATACAGTTATGCCGGTTGTGCCGAGGTACATGCATTGTTTTGATCAGGAAATCACTTGGAGTATCATGGATCATCCTATGATCATGCCGAGTCCTAGATCGTATGCTTTAGTACGTGACCCAACTTTCATCGGGCCAAACATTAACGTGAAGTTTTCCAAGGTGTTGATCGATAACGACAGCGGTATTAACATATTGTATAAGGACACCATGCACAAGTTGGGAATCTCGGAGAAATGCTCCAGGTGATAAAGACCTCTTTTCATGGCATTGTGTCGGGTTTGTCCTGTGAGCCTATTGGCAAAGTCCAAATCCATGTCTTATTCGGCATGAGGGAGAATTGTCGGATAGATAACTTGGAGTTTGAGGTGGTGAATTTGGACAGCTATTACCACGCATTACTCGGCGAGCCTTCTCTTTCAAAGTTTATGGCAAGTGACCACATCAGTTACTTGAAGATGAAAATACCAGGACCAAATGGAGTCATCACCATAGCAGGGGACTTTAGGCGCTCCATGGAGTGTGCCTCAGCTGGGTCAAACCTGGCCGAGTCATTGGTGAACGCACAAGAGAAGAAAAGGATCCAAGAGGCTATGGCATTGGCTTAGTCCACGCAACTGAATATGCCGACCCTGAGTAACCCGCATGGAAGTGTGTTGTTTCAGCTAACAAACGACACCAAGAAAGTGTCCATTGATGATCAGTTCCCAGAACGCATTGTGACTATTGGTGCTGGCCTTGGCGACAAATAGGAAAGCAAGCTCGTCAACTTCCTCCGTGAGAATTGGGATATCTTTGCTTGGTCCACACAGAATCTGCAAGGTGTGCCAAGGGAGCTGGCTGAGCACTCTTTGCACGTCAGACCCGACAAAAAGCCGGTGAAACAACCTCTCCGCCGCTTTGCCAAAGATAGGAGAAAAGTCATTGGTGATGAGATAGCTTGGCTCCTTGCAACTGGGTTTATCATGGAAGTGCTTTACCCGGATTGGCTATCTAATCTAGTGCTGGTAGAAAAGAAGAAAGATGACCCGAACGTAGCAGTAGTGTGGCGTATGTGTATCGATTACACGAACCTGAACAAGGCATGTCTAAAAGATCCATTTCCTATGTCAAGGATAGATCAGGTCATAGACTTAATAGCTGGGTGTGAACTCTTATCATTCGTAGATGCATATTCTGGTTTCCACCAGATACCCTTGAACCCGGATGATCAAATAAAGACTACTTTTATTACCCCGTATGGGCTTATTGTTATCGCACTATGCCTTTTGGCTTACGTAATGCAGGGGCAACGTACCAAAGTTACATGCAAAAATGTCTACATGATCAAATTGACAAAAATGTCCAATTATATGTCGATGATGTGGTGATAAAAAACAAGGAGAGTCATACTCTCTTAGAGGATATCCAGCAAACATTCACGAACTTGAGAAGGTTCTAAATGAAGCTTAACCCAGAAAAGTGCACCTTCGGTGTCCTGGCCAGAAAATTACTCGGTTTCCTTGTGTCCAGCCGAGGTATCAAAGCAAACCCAACTAAACTCCGAGCTATCGAGCGAATGGAATTGCCGAAGTGTCTTAACAATGTCTAGAAGTTCACTAGTTGCCTGTCATCGTTGAGTCGTTTTGTATGTCGGCTAGGGGAAAAGGCACTACCTCTCTATCAGCTAATGAAAAAATCAGATAAGTTCATATGGACACCGCAAGCAGATAGTGCCTTCCATGAGCTAAAAAATATTCTAGCCTCTACATCAGTGTTAGCTTCGCCATTATCCAAAGAGCCGATGTTGCTCTATATAGCAGCGACCAACCAAGTCGTGAGTGATATGGTAGTGGTGGAGCGTAACGAGGAAGGTAAGTCGGTGCAGAGGCCATTATATTACCTAAGTTAAGTACTATCCACTTCGAAGCAAAACTATCCTCATTATCAGAAAATGGCATATGGCATCTATATGGTAGCCAAAAAGCTCAAGAACTATTTTGAAGAACACCCTATAAAGGTGATATATGAAGCACCTATATCCGAGATAATGAGCAACAAGGATGCAAGTGGTCGAATTGCCAAATGGGCCATTGACTTAGCCCCATATGCTCCATAGTATGATAGAAGGGATGCAATCAAATCTCAGGCAGTGGCCGACTTTTTTGTGGATTGGGCTGAAATGCAATATGAGCCACCCTTGCCAGATTCAAACTACTGGAGAATGCACTTTGATGGATCAAAGTTTAAGGACGGATTAGGGGCCGGGGTAGTCCTTACCTCACCCAAGAAAGATCAATTGAGGTATGTGCTTTAGATCCATTTTCGAGCATCGAACAATGTGGCCGAGTATGAGGCACTCGTGCATGGGTAAAAGTAGAAAAGGAGATTGGGATACGTCGGATACCGTGCTTTGGTGACTCGGATTTGGTGGTACAGCAAGTTTTTGGTCATTTAGATGCGTTGGACGCAAACATGGCCCTGTATAGGTTTCACATCTAGAAAATATGTGGGTACTTTGAAGGATGCGAGTTCCATCATGTGCCACGAGCTGAAAATGATGCAGCCGACGTAATATCTAAACTGGGTTCATCTCGACAGGCAATCCCACCAGGTGTTTCCTTGGAACATCTCAGAAAACCCTCTATTAACCTCTCACCAGAATCCAAATCAATTTATATCCCGGCCAATCCAGGATCAGAAGCTACCCCAATGGACATTGACTGGGGAAACACCTCGGCAAACCTATGGACTACCTCAGAAAACCCAAGGACTGCCTCAAAGAACCCAGGGACTGCTCCGCTTAATCCGATAGATGTTATGTCGGTAGATCCAATGGAGGTTGATGAAGTGCTTTTCCCGACCCGTGCTATACTAGCATGGGTGCAGCAGATCTTTTGTTTCCTGAAAGATGGAGTTTTGCCAAGTGATGAGGTACTCTCAAGGCAAGTGCAGAAAAGAGCAAAGGCATATACCATAATCAATGTCGAGTTATACAAGAGAAGTGTCACAAGTGTCCTGCATCGGTGTGTTGATCCGGCAGAAGGGCAAGAAATCCTCCAAGATATACATTAGGGCGAATGTGGGCATCATGCCTCGTCCAGGCCCTTAGTAGCCAAAGCTTTTTGGTATGGATTTTACTGGCCTAGTGCTTTGCAACAGGCTGAGGACCTTGTGAAGAAATGCAATGGGTGTCAGAGGTATGCTAGAAAGATACATATGCCGGCCTCTGAACTCAAGACTATACCTATCACCTGTCCATTTGATGTGTGGTGCTTGGATATGGTTGGACCATTTAGGCCGGCCTGAGGAAACATGACTCACATCCTAGTAATGGTGGAGAAGTTTACAAAGTGGATCGAGGTAAATCCAATCAGAAAATGTGATGGAGCTACTGTCGTATCATTCCTCAAGGACATAATCTTGAGATATGGGTACCCACATAGTATCATAACGGACAATGGCACAAATTTTGCTGAAGGAGCATTTTCTTGGTTTTGCCAAGACAAGAGAATAAGGATAGATGTTGCATCAGTGGCACACACCGCATCAAACGGGTAAGTGGAAAGATCCAACAGACTAGTACTGTCCGGGATAAAACCCCGGCTCATTGAGCCACTGCAAAGATCAGCGGGGTGCTGGACTGACAAACTCCCGGTGGTACTATGGAGCCTAAGAACAACTCCGAATCGTTCAACTGGCTATACGCCATTCTTTTGGGTATATGGGGCAGAAGTTGTCTTGCCAGCCGACATAGAGCATGATTCGCCTAGGGTCACCCAATACACAGAAGCCGAAGTGCAATAAGCCCAGCAAAATGATGTTGATCTGCTAGAAGAGGCAAGGGAGTTGGCATTATCCAGATCCGCCATATATCAGCAAAACCTCCGACGCTATCATAGCCGGAAAGTGAGCCCCCGAGTTTTCCAGGAAGGAGTGGTACTTCAGCTAGTGCAACACACTGCCGGCATGCATAAGCTCTCACCTCCATGGGAAGGACCATTCATAGTGAGCAAAGCACTGCACAATGATGCATACTATCTTACACATGCTCAACCATAGGAGAAGAACAAGGCGGACAAGTTGGTAGAAGAATTAAAGAGGCAATGGTACATGGCACTACTTCGTCCATTTCACACTTAGCTAAAGTGTATGTATCTGGAACTCTCATATGTCGGCATGTATGTCGGCAATGAGCTTATCAATAAAATCTCGGCACCCTCGAGCAGAAACTTGGGGACTGCCTTAATAGTAATTGTATTTTTTGTATTTACTTTTTATATGTTTGATGGATTAAATTTCTTACCCCTTAGCCGAGTTAGTAATGTGTCGGCACCAAAAGCTAACTCTTCGACTTGGTGCTGTCCAAAAAGAATTGGCTTCATGGCAAGCAAGAGAACAAGTTTGGAAATGCTATGCACATGAAAAACAACTAAGGAAAGGGACGTAATCGAGCCGACATTTGTTTTTTGGACTAACCCCTGTATTTATTTTATTTTTATTATGCCGAATTATTTTGAGCCAATCCTCATAGTTTCAAGTATTGTTAATTTGTTTTTTGTCCTCGGACTCATAAGTCGAACGCCGAATAATGGTAGACGCTAGCCGAGTCATCAGATTGAGAAAACAAGAAAAGGAAACTCAAGGACTTCGCCCAAATTGATCCGACATAAAAACATAAATTGTAGCAAAATGACCCATTGTTTAATACATCTGTGCCCGGCATACCAGAGATTTAACAAAGTTTAAAAGTTTTTTCGCTCAAGGAGCGGCGGCTGCCGGATCATTCACAGCAGGAGGTGGAACAGCAGCCTTGGGGTCAGCAACACTGGTCTCCTCTTCCTCGTCTGGGTTTGCCTCGGCATCCTCGACATCATCCGGATCCTCTTGGTCCTCATCAGCGCCCTCCTCAACATACCCATCATCCACCTCGTAGAGTAAACTTGTCCCATCAGTCCAAGCATGGATATGGCCATATTGGATCAACTAATAGGCTCGAACCTGGTGTTACTTGATGAGGGCTAGGTTAGTGGTCCACCTGGAGCCATCGCGCATGTTCTAGAGCATGTCCAAGTTGATCCCATCATACCATGACAACACGAAGGCCAAGGTTATATCGGCACAAACTCGCGCCACAGATTCCTGCCATAGATTTAGCATGGTCTCGCTCTCCATGAGTTTCTCGGATAGTTGGGAGGGACCCTTGGGTGCAGTTTCATATTGCCAAAGGACGTGGAAAACCCGGATGGCTGCATCCAGAAGGTCCACCCAAAATGACTTCATCACTTTAACCCGGGCCTAGAGGCTGACCAATGAGTCATCCATGTCAAATGTCGCGGTGGAGTTAGCGGGAACACCTTTCTAGGCTCGGGCTTTCTGAATATTAGTGATAGCACGAGCCTCGGATTCAGGGAAGTTGTCTGAAAAGCAAGTAAAAAGAACAAGTTAGTGCAAGAGACAAAAGACATGACAGGAACATTGATAAATAAGAAAAAACCCAGAAAAAACTTACGAGTGTTGACACTGTTGATTCGGGTGACCTCCATCAACCAGGTTGCGGTTTTCTTCCAGAAATTTTCCAACTCAAGATTCACCGAGTCAAATTTGACCTCGGCGTCCTTGATTAGATCCTGCTCCTTCTAGAGTTGGGTCTTGAGCTGGTCCTTCTCCCCGGCAAAGGTTTGTTCAACCTTATCAAATTCAGCTTTCTGGAGGGTTTTTAATTTCTCAATCTCGGCTTGGAGCCGAGAGATTTCTTCGTCCTTCTCCTTCAGCTGGGCTTGATGCTAGCCTGCTTGTTCGAGAAAGTGAAGCGTCAAATCAAGCATTGAAACACAATCCTAAAGAGCACGGAAAATTTTTCAACCCGGCAGAACCGAGATACAATTACCCACCGAGCCAGAGGAAGAAATGCAAAGGATAAAGAGCAAAAGGAAAAGTACCTTTTAGCTCGGCCACGTGCTTCTTCAGATCCTCGTTCTAGGCCTCCACATTGGCTGGAAAAATCCGAGTCACAAGTTAACTTGGTAGAACAAGATCAAGAGGAATAAAATTGAAAATAGCAAAGTGAAAATTTTACCTTTCTTCTTTAGCTCTGGCAGCAAGGCATTATGCTTCGAAGAAAGCTCCTTGCGCGCATCTAGAAGCCGCTGGAACTCGGCGGTGTGACGGTTGGTGGTGATTTGAAAAGAACAAGTGTTAGTTCATGAGTAATAAGGATATTCAAAGCTACTCAAAATCCGAGTCAAGTGGAACTTAACTCGGCTCTAGGTGGCTGGATATTCAAAGTTATTCCAGATCCAAGTCAAGTGGAACTTAACCCGACTCTAGGTGACTGGTTATTCAAAGTTATTCTAGATCTGAGTCAAGTGGAACTTAACCTAGCTCTAGGTGATTGGATATTTGAAGTTATTCAAGATCCGAGTCAAGTGATAGTTAACCCGTCTCTAGATGATTGGATATTTGAAGTTAGTCAAGATCCGAGTCAAGTGGAACTTAACCCGGCTCTAGGTGATTGGATATTTGAAGTTACTCAAGATTCGAGTCAAGTGGAACTTAACCCGGCTCTAGGTGATTGGATATTTGAAGTTAGTCAAGATCCGAGTCAAGTGGAACTTAATCCGGCTCTAGGTGATTGGATATTTGAAGTTACTCAAGATCTAAGTCAAGTGAAACTTGACCCGGCTCTAGGGGATTGGATATTTTAAGTTACTAAAGGTCCGAGTCAAGTGGAACTTAACCCGGTTCTAGGTGTCTAGCTAACATAACTTTTGGTCTAAGTTTTAGTAGCTAAGTTAACATACTCCGGAATCGAAAACAGTATGAATAAAGATTGCGCAAGTTCAATGAAAAGAGCATCTGACCGAGTAATATCTTACTCCCCCGGAGGCTCAGGGACTGGAGAATATGTATAAACTACTTACGCAAATATACAAGAGATGGTCAAAGGACTTACCTCCACCATCTTGCCGGTAGAAGGAATGGCTTTGCTGGCAGTGTTCATCAGGGCACCAATCTCCGCAAGGCCGAACTTCGCAGGATTCCTAGAGCTGACATCAATATATTTGGCGTTATTCTAATTCTTGGCGTACTCAGTGAGCGAGCCGAGACTCCCACCGCTGAGAGTCCGAGTTAGGACTAACCCTTTCTCGTGAGCAGCTTGACGAGCGACCTTGGCAGCATCCGGACCGGTGTGCAGCGTGATCTGCTTAGCTGGAGTAGGGCCAGAAGCAGCGTTGTCCTGTTGCATCATGGAAGCAATGGTGCGCTGCCCAGACCTGGCCATTGATCCCTTGGGCGCCGCCTTAGGCACCTCGACAGTTTTCTTGACCTTGGCAGCTGGTTTTCCCTACTGCTGAGAGGCTGAGGGTTGAGCTTAGGCCGCCAAAGTTGGCGCAGAAGACTTGGACTACGGGCTCTTCCAAGGTTGGTCAGCTCGTCGAGTCTGGGGAGACTCGGACGAGGCTGGCGATGCTTGCTGGAGAAAACTTGAAGCTGAAGTTTGAGCTTGAACTGGTGTCGGAGTTTCCGGCACCTCGGTAGAAACATTTTTGGCACCGATGTTGCTAGCACCACAATCTTCTTGCTGGGTGGTAGAGGAAGAATCATGCTGATCCGACATAGCCACATCCTTGGGGGCGCCCCCTCCACCTGTGCCGACATTGTCCTCCTCCTGCCAAGGTGGACTGTTGTTGGGCACTATGGGAGAGTTCTCCCGAACAGGGCTAAGGATGGGAGCATTGCCACGAGGAGAAGGTGGCCCCTCTTCATGAATAGGAGAGACGATGATGGAGCCACTTTTGGGAAATATCCATGGTGGCCCTGCCGAATCTAATAGGGAAAAGACCGAGTTAAATAAGAAAGAGAGAAACAAGAAAACAAGAAACGTGAAACACAAAAGTAACCCGGAGAAAGGTGCTTACCCAGATACAGACGGAGGAGTTTTGGGCGCGGGATCCTACCGGATTACGGGCTTCTTGCTAGCTTTCTTGTACCTCTTGCCGAGTTTGGCTCGCTCAGCCGAAGGAGCCGAGGTCACGGCTCACTTCTTCACAGTGCCTTAACCTCCCACCATAATAGGAGGCACATTATGCACCTGACCAGTGATACGTTGTAAACGTATCTATAATTTTTGATGCTCCATGCTTGTTTTGTATCAGCTATCTTATGTTTTGTCTATGCTTTGAGGCATTTTTTATACATTTTCTGGAACTTACCTACTGACAAGATGCCATAGTGCCAGTTGCCTGTTTTCTGCTATTTTTGGTTTCAGAAAAGCCAGAAAAGAAATATTCTCGGAATTGGACGAAACAAAAGCTAAAGTTCCTATTTTTCCTGATACGACACGGAGTCCAAAGGGGAGACGGAGGGGAGCCAGGGCAGGCACACCCTAGGGTGGCGTGGGTCACCCCTGGCCGTGCCACCAGGTGGTGGGGCCATCTTGGCCCACCTCTGGCATCACCCCTTCGCCTATATATTCCCCCAGGATGAAAACCCTAAGAACCGGATCAGAATTCCACGAAAAGTTCCGCAGCACCGCTGCTACCGAAGAGGAGATTTAGGGGACAGAAGTCTCTGTTCCGGCACCCTACTGGGAAGGAGAAGTGCCCCCGGAGCCATCTCCATCGACTCCACCACCATCTCCATCAATGTTGTTGATTCCTATGATGAGGAGGGAGTAGTTATCTCTCGAGGCTAGGTCTCTACCAGTAGCTATGTGTTCATCTCTCTCTCTATGCATGATCTCATTGAGATCGTGAGCTTTGTAATCTATAGATCTATTCTGCTACTCAAGTGCTTTAATGAATCGCTGCTTATCCCCACGTGTGTGAAGTTGACAGTGTGCACACCGTATAGCACTTTGGCTAAGGTTACATAAATACTTATCATGAGTATAATTTGAGTTGGATATCTCTATGAGATTGTGGTGTTTGTTGGAACCATCTAGCACTCAAGGTGATAGTGAGGGGTTATCTAGATGGGGAATGTGAACTTTAAGGTGTGTTGTTATAGCCCTACATCGTCCAACCGGAGAGTAGTTCAGGGTAGCATCATGAAGAGAAGATATTTATATGAGAGTGTCCACTAGTGAAAGTATGATCCCTAGGCCTTGTTTCTAAGCATTGAAACACCGTTTACAATCAGTCATGTTACATGTTTGCTTGTTGCCACTATTATTTCAGATTGCAATTACCACTTATAATCATTCATATTACTTGTATTTCACTATCTCTTCGCCGAACTAGTGCACCTATACACCTGACAAGTGTATTGGGTGTGTTGGGGACACAAGAGACTTCTTGTATCTTGATTGCAGGGTTGCTTGAGAGGGATGCCTTTGAACACTTCCTCCCTGAGTTCGATAAACCTTGGGTGATCCACTTAAGGGAAACTTGCTGCTGTTCTACAAACCTCTGCACTTGGAGGCCCAACACTGTCTACGAGAATAGAAGCGTGCGTAGACATCAACCAGCCAGGTTAGCTAGAGTGGGATCAGCCGAAAAGGCGTAAGAAATGGGCATGGGGTCAGGTACCTCAAGAACTTCACATTCATCATCGTCCATCCAATCCTTTAATACAGAAGTCTTACCGGAGGATCGGTCGGAGCTGGAGTCCGGAACATGCATGAATTCCTTGGAGTCCGGCTCCTCGGGATCCAAGGTATCCCGATCCTTGCCCCAAGTAAGGTCAGAGTCTTGGTGTCCTCGATTCCCTTGTGAAGAAATTTCTAAACGAAGCATTGTAGGAAGTTCAGAAAAATGATACAGGCCGACATAGAGTATAACTCGGAAAAGGGTCACTCAAAAGATGTACTGGGGAACTGGCTTATCTCGGTTGTAGGGCTCTAGTCTCCATTCCTAGTCCTTAGTCAAAGGCATCTTGAAGATGGATTTAACCCGACGATAGATCTGAGCATCGGAGAGCTCGACCGATGAGACTCGATTGGGGTAAAGATGACCGCTCATATAGTAGAGTTTGTGGGAGCGCTTCTGCAGTGAGCAGATTCGGCTTCGGATGAAAGTGATCATCATATACTCACCGGTTAGCCCGTCGACAATCAACTCGGCGATGCGTTTCTCCACGATATTGGCCAGAGCATCGGCCCTCCTGGGGTCTTGTTCCCAGTTCTTCCTATTGGGGACACCGTCATAAAAGGGAGGCAACTGAATCTTGTCGACTGAGGTATCATTCTTTATGTAAAAGAACGTCTTCGCCCACCCTTTGCTAGACTCCAGACCCATAACCCAGGGGAAAATGGAACCTCGCCGAGGATAAATAAAGGCTGCCCCCACTAAGTCAGAGCCTTATCACCAGGACGAAGCTCCTTATTTGGAACAACATTTGCTGGATTTGGAAGAATTTGGACCAAATTTGAATGTTGGGCCAAAGGCCGAGATACCCCTCAAGGCCACAAGCATAGGCCGAGAGAGAATCGATGGCGTTAGCAAGGAGATGATGGGGTTGAAGGTCAAAGTTCATGAGAAAATCATGGAAGAAATCGCTAATGGGAAGGCCGAAGCCACGAGCGAAGTGGGAGAAGAAGACAACAAACTCACCATCCTCGGGGGCGGGAACTAACTCGTCGCCGGGGATACGGCAGCTGACCCCTGCGGGGACGCGACGCGTGCGGATGAGCCAATCGAGTTCTTCTTGAATCACCATCGAGCCGCCCCAGGCACCGCGCTCATGGGCGGCACCGCCCTCCTTGTGTTCTTCCATGACAGAAACTTCACGAGGCATCTCTAGATCTTCTCCTTTGGATACGGGGTCCGGTTCGGGGGAGAAAGGCTTCGACTAGCATGGACCCGTAGCGGCAGCAAGTAGTGGCGCTACAGTGGGGAAAGGAAATACAGACAACAATGACAGCAGCGCTATCGCTAAGCACGGAGCAGCAGTGGTGGCAGTGCTAGGAGGAAGAATAAGAACGAGAGGCAAATGGGGGAAAGTGGTTAAGGATCTCCCCCGCTCCCCTATTTAACCACTCCCAGATCGTGGGTAGTGGGATCGCTAACTGCAGTGAGCCGCACGGTGTGGGCATGTATTCCACGAACCAATGAATCAGCAGCGAGCCACACAAGGGGTCACACGACACAGAAGATCAAGCGACGGGACGTGGCTCTGCAGCTATCCAAGAGGCACCCCATGATGTGATGGGGGTGCAGTAACCTCTGACGGCGCGTGGCAGTAACTGCTATCGCGACCCTTAAAATGAGGCGAAGGCAATGATTATTTGCCACGTAGGATACGAGGAGGAGTACCTGAGAATATAGGCATCTAAGAGGTATATCCCAGATGCAACACTATGACTCGGCCAACAAGAGATAACTCGAAAAGAGCCAAAGAAAGTCATAGTGATAATCAAATCAACATGAGGCATTGCCGAGTTAAAATCAGTATAGGCCAACATATGAATATGTTGGCGAGATGGATAGTGATCCGAATAAGATTGAACCTGTTGTGGCCTTATCAACTAAGGCTGATGAGACCGCACCAGCTTCGAGGACTAATGTTGAGGGGATGACCCCAGGTAGGGTAAAGCCAAGGTAAAAGGACAAGGTCCAACGAGGAAAAGACAGGTCAAAGCATGAGCTGGCTGAATCATAGAAGGGCCGGCCGGGTTATGGCCGGGTCACCTTGATCCAGAAAGCACTAGCAAGACTCGGTCGACATACAAGATATGTCGGCATGAGGAAGGAACCATTTTCCCTTTGTAGGTACCAACTTGGCCGGGTTAATTGTACCTAGGCCGAGTCTGCAAGAAGGAAGGAATATTCTCCAAGGTCAGCGCTTTTCTCTCTCTACTGGGTTTCCCTATAGAAACAAGCACTAGATACAAATGACAGAGAGACAGAAGCATAGCAGAGGCTCACGAGTGTGATGATGTCTGACCTCCAATGGGCAGACAACATGGACTCTGGGGTATTGTCGCATAGAGGCTGGCGACATACGAAAGAGAAGCACCACTTTGCTGTTTCGGGAAGAGCATCTCTAGAGAATATACTGGGCCACATAAGCCCTAGATGTAACCTGGCCACCCCTTTATAAGGTGAGCTAGGGCCTCCAAGGGGGGTCGGTCATTTTGGCTAAGGGAAGAACCCTAGAGAGAGTAGAGAGCAGGAGAACTTTATCTCCTTCCTCTCTACGATACAACTCAAGGAGCATCTGTATTAGCCCTTTGATCGTAATATAAGATCCACTGTTGTTCATCTTGTGTTGTGTTGTTCTATCTTTCTTGTGTAGAAGCACTACACTATCTCTCCCCAGATACCACTAGTAGACATTGGCCCCATCTTTAGCCTACCCATGGCATCTGCTGTGACACACCACGACAAAGATGGATATGGTGACTAAGTTCATATTGATGTGCAAGGGGTGAGTAATTTTGTTAGGGCTCGTGTGAGACTAGATGTACACAACATACTGGCTCACTTCGTCTCGATATCAAGAGGATGGCAGCGGGAGGTTTATCAAATAAAGAATGAAAAATGTCGCGGTTCTGTGGAGACTGTGGATTTATTGGACACATGCATGTGGAGTATGGATCTAGTGAGCATGATGTTGATAGTTTAAAATGGGGGATTAGTTGAAATAAGAATGGGAAACCTGGCACGCTCGTGGTCCTACTCGTAATCGTTGTGGTGGTCGGGCTGGTCAAGGTGGTAGAGACAGGCGCGGTGGGCGCGAGAATAGTAACATGGGAAGACGTCGTGGATTTAACCCAGTTGGTCAAGGCGATGGATGGACTATGACCTAGAGATATAATGCGCTTTCTTTCTTGTCAGTATCGTAATGAAAGTGATCAAGCCAATACACCAACTGGTCTATCTAAGTAGGGTGATACAAATATGACGGACTGTGATAGTACTGATTCTAGGGTGAAGAGGTCTATTGATTTTGGACTCCCTAGTGCAGCTATGGCAGTTGATGCGGATGGTAAAAGTAATATGATAACTAATGATACTGTTTCCCCTAATCCTGAAACAGATATGGTTGATGTTACTGGCCGCAATAAGCGGACGAAGAAGGATGAAGCTAACTCCATTTCACAAGGACCAGCGGGCTCTTATAAGACTGTCCGGGAGTAATGAAAATACTAAGTCTGAAATGTTAGGGTCTGAAGAACAACCCTATAGTTCATGCGCTTTTGGATGTCCAAAGGCGTTGTTCCCCCAGGTAATGTTTCTATCGGAGACACACCTGGATGATTATCCGGCTGAGTGTTTAAGGAGAAGGTTGAAGGTGGCCTGTAAAATTGAGAATCCTAGTTCTACAAGGAATGGTGGCTTTATTCTCTTTTGGAGAGAGGAGATAAATATTGAATAAATATATTTACCACCTAAATATATAGATGTACGTGTGATTCAAAGTCCTAGAAAATTTTGGAGGCTGATTGGTTTATATGGACAACCACGTTGGAAGGATAAGTATAAACTTGGGATAAAATGAGGGAGTTAAAAAATAACTCGGATCTCCCTTAGGTGATTATTGAAGGATTCGCAATATGGAAAACAAAAAATTCCTATGATAAGAACGTCAATTGCCCCAAGATCTAATCTAGTAGATGATGGGTTCGTAGCATGGAAAACAAAAAAATTCTATCGCAAGAACGAACAAAACCCAGATCTAATCTAGATAAAATCCAAGATCTAATCTATTAGACATGTGCAACGAGATAGATCTGTACTAACCCTTGTAGATTCAAAAGCCTTGTGCGAGATCGGAACTCGTGGTTGATGTAGACGATCACTTGCCGATCTCAACATCGAGTAGATGATCCTTCTGGCGCCGCGTTCCGGCAGCGCTTCCGCAGTCGGTCACACGTGCGGAGTCGATGCAGACCTTCCTCTCCCCGTTCCAGCGAGCAGTGGAGGTAGTAGATCTCTCCATGGAATCCCAGCAGCACGACGGCGTGGTGGTGGTGGTGGAGTAGAGAATTCTGCAGGGCTTCGCCTAAGCCTGAGCAGAGCGAAGGAGGAGGAGAGAGGCGGCTAGGGCAAGAGTGGAGGGGCAAGGGGGGTGGCGCCTCCACCCCTCTATATATAGAGGGAGGGGTGCGGCCTAGGGTTCCCACCCCTAGGCCCACCTCCTAGGGCCGGCGCACAAGGGAGAGGGGGGAGGGAGTTTCCTTCCCCCCAAGTCTTCCCCTTTCCTTTCTTGGTTTTCATGTAAAGTCCACGGAACCTTCTAGAACTTTCTGGAACACTCCGAAACCTTCTAGAATCCCCATATTCGCACTCTAGAACATTTCTGAACCTAGAAAATGATCTCCATTATATGAATCTCATTATCTGGACAAATCCGGATCTCCTCGTGATGTCCCAGATCCAATCCGAGACTCCGAACAACATTCGGTCTCCAACGCACATTCCATATCTAACTAAACAATATCGAACCTTAAGTGTGTCACCCTACGGTTCGTGAATATGCAGACATGATGGAGACACCTCTCCGATCAATAACCATCATGGATCCGAGATCCATAACGGCTCCCACATACTCAACGATGACTTCGTGATCGATAGAACCATTAACATACGAAACCAATTTCCTTTGTCACGCGATACTCTACTTATCCGAGGTTTGATCGTCGGTATCTCCATACCTAGTTCTACCTCGTTACTGATAAGTACTCTTTACTCGTTCCATGTTATGTCATCCCTTGTGACCTAGTCACATGCTTGCAAGCTAACTAGATGACATTCCACCGAGAGGGCCTAGAGCATATCTATCCATCATATGGATGGACAAATCCCAATCTTGGTCCATGCGCTTCAACACATACTTTCAGAATACCCAATGACACCTTTATAACCACCCAGTTACGAAGCGGTGTTTGATGTCATCAAAGTACCCATCCGGTGATGGTGATTAACATAACCTCATGGTTGAAGGATTAGGTTACTATGCATTTGAAAGCTTGTAGCAATACAAACTTAATGACTTGATCTTATGTTATACTTACTATGGGTGTGTGTCCATCACATCATTCTCCTAATGATATAACCTTGTTATCAATGACATCCAATGTCCATGATCAGGAAACCATGATCATCTATTAATCAACAAGCTAGATCAACAAGAGGCTTACTAGGGACTCTTTTATGTTTACAAAACACACATGTATTAGTGTTTCCTTATAATAAAATTATAGCATGGGATGTAAACATTCACCATAAACACAAAGATATAATAATAACCACTTTTATTATTGCCTCTTGGGCATATCTCCAACAATCTTCCACTTGCACTAGAGTCAATAATCTAGATTACATGGTAATATACCTAACACCCATGGCATTCTGGTGTTGGTCATGCTTTGCTCTAGGGAGAGGTTTAGTCAACGGATCTTCCACATTCAGATCAGTGTGTACTTTGCAAATCTTTATGTCACCATCTTGGACATACTCGCAAATAGCATGGAAATGTAGCTTGATGTGCTTCAGCTTGCTATGTGACCTTGGTTCCTGTGCATTAGCTATGGCACCTGTGTTGTCACAGTAGATGGCCATCGGGTCCAACGCACTAGGAACCACGCCAAGTTCAGTAATGAACTCCTTCATCCATATGGCTTCTTGTGCAGCCTCCGAAGCAGCTATGTATTCCGATTCAGTTGAAGATTTCACCACAACGCTTTGCTTGGCACTCCTCCAGCTCACTGCAGCACCATTCAAAATAAATACGTATCCAGACTATGACTTCGAGTCATCTGGACCGGTGTTCCAACTAGCATCAGTGTAACTGTTTACAACAAGTTGTTCATCACCTCCATAAGAAATAACCATATCCTTAGTCCTATTTAGGTGCTTTAGGATATTCTTGACCGTTGTCCAGTGCTCCATTCCAGGATCACTTTGATATCTGCTAGTCAAACTAACAGCATGTGCTATATCCAGTCTTGTACATAGCATGGCATACATGATAGAACCTATGGCCGAGGCATAGGGAATATTATCCATCTTCTCTCTATCTTCTGCCGTAGCTGGACTTTGAGTCTTACTCAAGGTCTTACCTGACAACATGGGCATGAACCCTTTCTTGCTCTCTTCCATTCTAAACTTCTTTAGAAATTTGTCCAAGTATGTACTTTGTGAAAGCGCTATTAGGCGTCTTGATCTATCTCTATAAATCTTGATGCCTAGAATATATGCCACTTCGCCAAGATCCTTCATTGAAAAACTATTATTCAAATAGGCTTTGACACTATTAAGAAGTTCTATATCATTCCCAATCAACAATATGTCATCTACATATAGTACTAGGAATGCTATAGAGCTCCTACTCACTTTCTTGTAAATACAAGCTTCTCCATAAGTTTGTATAAATCCAAAGTTTTTGATTACTTTATCAAAACGTTGATTCCAACTCCGGGATGCTTGCTTCAGTCCATAAATGGAGCGCTGAAGTTTGCATACCTTGTCAGCATATTTAGGATCGACAAAACCCTTGGGTTGTACCATATACAACTCTTCCTCAATGTCTCCATTAAGGAACACCGTTTTGACATCCATCTGCCAAATCTCATAATCGAAATATGCAGCAATTGCTAACAAAATCCTCACAGACTTTAGCTTTGCTACTGGTGAGAATGTCTCATCGTAGTCAACTCCTTGAATTTTTCGGAACCCTTTCGCGACAAGTCGAGCTTTATAGACGGTAACATTACCATCAGCATCTGTTTTTCTCTTGAAAATCCATTTGTTCTCGACAGCCTTACGGCCATCCGGTAAGTCCACCAAAGTCCACACTTGGTTTTCGTACATGGATCCCATTTCGGATTTCATGGCTTCTAGCCATTTGTCGGAATCTGGGCTCACCATAGCTTCTTCATACGTAGGGTCATCGGTGTTGTCCACCAACATGACGCGTTCAAGCGGTCATACCAATCAGAGTGGTACGAACCTCGTTGACTGCGAGGTTCAGCAACTTCGTTCGAAGTTTCATGATCACCATCATTAGCTTCCTCTCCAATTGGTGCAGGCGGCACAAAAACATCTTCCGGTGCTGCGCTACTCTCAACTCCGAGAGAAGGTTCAATAACCTCGTCGAGTTCTACTTTCCTTCCAGTCACTTCCTTCGAGAGAAAATCCTTCCCAAGAAAGGATCCATTCTTGGCAACAAAAACTTTGCCTTCGGATCTATGATTGAAGGTATACCCAATTGTTTCTTTAGGGTATCCTATGAAGATGCATTTCTCCGCTTTGGGTTCAAGCTTATCAGGTTGTAACTTCTTTACATACGCTTCGCAACCCTAAACTTTAAGGAACGACAACTTAGGTTTCTTTCCAAACCACAATTCGTACGGTGTCGTTTCAACGGATTTAGATGGTGCCCTATTTAAAGTGAATGCAGCTGTCTCTAATGCATAGCCCCAAAACAATAGCGGTAAATCTGTAAGAGACATCATAGACCGAACCATATCTAAGAGAGTTCGATTCCGACGTTCGGACACACCATTACGCTGTGGTGTTCCTGGCAGTGTCAATTGCGAAAGTATTCCACATTTCTTTAAATGCATGCCAAACTCATAACTTAGATATTCACCTCCGCAGTCAGAACGCAGAAACTTAATCTTCTTGTTACGATGATTTTCCACTTCACTTTGAAATTCCTTAAACTTCTCGAAAGTTTCGGACTTATGTTTCATAAAGTAGACATACCCATATCTACTTAAGTCATCCGTGAAAGTGAGAACATAACGATATCCACCACGCGATGCTACACTCATTGGACCGCACACATCGGTATGTATTATTTCCAAAAAGTCTATAGCTCGCTCCATTATTCCAGAGAATGGAGTCTTAGTCATTTTTCCCATTAGACATGCTTCGCATCTTTCAAGTGATTCAAGAAGTCCATCAGAATGGAGTTTCTTCATACGCTTCACTCTAATGTGACCAAGACGACAGTGCCACATGTATGTAGAATTATCATTCAATTTTGTTCGTTTAGCATCTATGTTGTGAACATGTGTAACAGTACTATCGAGATTCAGTAAGAATAAACCATTCATCTCAGGTGCATTACCATAAAAGATATTACTCATATAAATCAAACAACCTTTATTCTCGGACTTAAAAGAGTAACCGTCTCGCAATAAACAAGATCCAGATATAATGTTCATGCTTAACGCAGGCACCAAATAACAATTATTCAAATTTAAAACTAATCCCGAAGGTAGATGTAGAGGGAGCGTGCCGACGGCGATCACATCAACCTTGGAGCCTTTTCCAACGCGCATCGTCACCTTGTCTCTCGCCAGTCTTCGCTTATTCCGCAACTCCTGTTTCGAGTTACAAATATGAGCAACCGAACCAGTATCAAATACCCAGGCACTACTACGATTACTAGTAAGATACACATCAATAACATGTATATCGAATATACCTTTATTCTTGATGTTGCCGTTCTTCAGATCTGCTGTGTACTTGGGGCGCTTACGCCCTTGTAGTAGAAGCATTCAGTTTCAGGCTTAGGACCAGTCTTGGACTTCTTAGCAGGTGTGGAAGCTTTCTTGCCGTCCTTCTTGAAGTTGCCCTTGTTCTTAGGCTTGCCCTGTTTCTTAAAATTGGTGGTCTTATTGACCATCAACACTTGGTTCTCCTTCTTGATCTCCACTTCAGCAGTTTTCAGCATGGACGATAGTTCAGGCAACGTCTTGTTCATGCAGTGCATATTGTAGTTCATCACAAAGTTCTTATAACTAGGTGGCAGTGATTGGAGGACACGGTGAATCCCTAACTCATTAGGAATCGTTATCCCCAACTCTTGGAGCTTGTTTGCGTGCCTAGACATGGTGAGCACGTGCTCGCTAACGGAGCTTCCCTCTTCCATCTTACAGTTAAAGAACTTTTCGGAGGCCTCATAGCTCTCCACGGCCGCGTAAGTCTCAAAAATTAGCCTGAGATCCTTAATGATCTCAAACGGGTCGTGGTGCTCAAAGCGCTTCTGAAGCTCCGTTTCTAAACCGTACAGGATGGCACACTGAACTACGGAGTAGTGATTTTTTCGAGTGGCATAAACATTCTTTACGTCATCGGTGGCATCTTCTGCAGGTGGGTCACCTAGCGGTGCTTCGAGCACATAGGTCAACTGACCAGCCCTGAGGATAATCTTCAGTCCACAGAACCAATCCGTGAAGTTGCTTCCATTGTTCTTAAGCTTTTATTTCTCTAGGAACGCATTGAAATTGATGGAGAGGTTTGCCATAATCTACAACAAATTTGCAAGTAGTTTAGACTAAGTTTATGATAAATTGAGTTCAATCTTAATTCTTAAATTAACTAGGTGAACTCCAACTCAAAACAACATCCCTCACATTGTCTTAGTGATTACACGAACCAAGTCCACTACACCAAGTCCGATCTTCACGAGAGAAGATGTAGTTTCATCGGCGAACAATCTTCATGTTCATCATATCATTTATATGACTCATGCTCTACCTTTTGGTATTCCGTGTTCCGAGACCATGTTTGTACATGCTAGGCTCGTCAAGATTAACCTTAGTTTCCGCATGTGCAAATCTGGCTTGCACCCGTTGTATGCACACGTAGAATCTATCACATTCGATCATCACGAGATGCTTCGAAACGACGAGTCTTAGCAACGGTGCGAACTAAGGATGAACACTTTATTACTTGATATTTAGTGAGAGGGATCGTCTTATAATGCTACCGTCGCGATCTAAGCAATACAAGATGTTGGAGATATGCCCAAGAGGCAATAATAAAAGTGGTTATTATTATATCTTTGTGTTTATGATGAATGTTTACATCCCATGCTATAATTGTATTATAAGGAAACACTAACACATGTGTGTTTTGTAAACATAAAAGAGTCCCTAGTAAGCCTCTTGTGGAACTAGCTTGTTGATTAAATGATGATCATGGTTTCCTGATCATGGACATTGGATGCCATTAATAACAAGGTTATATCATTAGGAGAATGATGTGATGGACACACACCCATAGTAGCATAAGATCAAGTCATTAAGTTCGTATTGCTGTAAGCTTTCAAATGCATAGTAACCTAATCCTTCGACCATGAGGTTATGTTAATCACCATCACCGGATGGGTACTTTGATGACATCAAACACCGCTTCGTAACTGGGTGGTTATGAAGGTGTCATTGGGTATTCTGAAAGTATGTGTTGAAGCGCATGGACCAAGATTGGGATTTGTCCATCCATATGACGGATAGATATGCTCTGGGCCCTCTTGGTGGAATGTCATCTAGTTAGCTTGCAAGCATGTGGTAGGTCACAAGGATGACATAACATGGAATGAGTAAAGAGTACTTATCGATGCGAGGTAGAACTAGGTATGGAGATACCGACGATCAAACCTCGGATAAGTAGAATATCGCGTGACAAAGGGAATTGGTTTCGTATGTTAATGGTTCTATCGATCACGAAGTCATCGTTGAGTATGTGGGAGCCGTTATGGATCTCAGATCCCTGATGGTTATTGATCGGAGGTGTCTTCATCATGTCTGCATATTCACGAACCGTAGGGTGACACACTTAAGGTTCGTTGTTTTAAGTAGATATGGAATGCGTTGAAACCGAATGTTGTTCGGAGTCTCGGATTGGATCCGGGACATCACGAGGAGATCCGGAATTGTCCGGAGAATGAGATTCATATATTGGGGATCATTTTCTAAGTTAGGAAATGTTCCGGAGTGTTTGTATGGAGATTCTAGAAGGTTTTGGAATGTTCTGGAAGGTTCTAGAAGAGTTCTTGGAGTTTGCTTGAAAACCAAAAAAGGGTCAAAGGAAACCATGTGGGGCGAGACACGGATTCGTGGGGGAGGAGGACTCCTCCCCCCCTTCCCAACCCGCCGGCCAAGGAGGGGAGTCCTACTAGGACTCCCCCTCCCATGGCGCGCCTCCCTCCTTTAAATAGAAGGGAGGGGGCGCCCCCTCCTAGCCCTCTCCCATAACAAGCTCTAGTCGTCGCCTCTCTCCTCTACCTTCGCTCTGCTCCGGCTTAGGCGAAGCCCTGCAGAATTCTCTCCTCCACCACCACCACCACACCATCGTGTTGCTGGGATTCCGTGGAGAAGATCTACTACCTCTGCTGCTCGCTGGAATGGGGAGAGGAAGGTCTGCTTCGACTCACGCAGGATCGATCATGAAGTGCTGCTGAACGCTGGCGGAAGGATCATCCACACGATCTTGAGATCGGCAAGTGATCGACTACATCAACCCCGAGATCTAATCTCATAACGCTTTCGGTTCTACGAGGGTTAGTACAAGATCTATCTTGTTGCTCATGTCTAATAGATTAGATCTTGGCTTTTATCTAGATTAGATCTAGGTTTTGTTCGTTCTTGCGGTAGAAATTTTTTGTTTTCCATGCTACGAACCCATCACAAGATGCATAAAGTATTAACATCACAGACAATTCATAATTAGTGTGATATGATATGGCCCTTTCTTCTTATGCCTTTGATCTCCATCTCCAAAGCACAGACATGATCTCCATCATCACCAACATTGCGTCAAGGTCATGTGGCGCCGCTTCATGGTTGTCCATTATCACTAGCAACTATTACAACTACTTGGAATAAAGCTATTACAAGATGAATAGACACGCAGATCTTAACAGAATCAAAGACAACCATTAGGCTCCTGCCGGTTGCCATATTACAACAAGGATCATTGCATACATCAAATATAATCACAATCACATGATGGCCATATCACATCACAAAACCCCTGCAAAAACAAGTTAGATGCCTCTAATTTTCTTTGCATGTTTTACGTGGTTTGGGGCTTTCGAATAAGAACGGATCTTACCTACAAAACTGAAACCACAACGTTGATACAAGTGCTATCAAGTGCAAAGTGTAAATTGGATCTATACTATGGTGGGAGAGACAGACACCCACAAAGCCACTTGTGCAAAGAAAGTTACACGTCAAGCGTGGAGCAAGTCTCATGTGCGATGACATGTAAGGTTAGCCCGAGCCGCTTCATCCCACCATACCGCAAGATGCAAAGTACACAAAGCAAAAGACGGCACGAGCACCAACGCCCACAAAACCATTGTGTTCTACTCGTGCAACAGATCTACGCATAGACACGGCTCTGATACCACTGATGGGTTTGTAGCATGGAAAAAAAATCTACCGCAAGAACGAACAAAACCCAGATCTAATCTAGATAAAAGCCAAGATCTAATCTATTAGACATGTGCAACGAGATAGATTGTACTAACCCTTGTAGATCCGAAAGCCTTGTGCGAGATCGGATCTCGTGGTTGATGTAGACGATCACTTTCCGATCTCAAGATCGAGTAGACGATCCTTCCGACGCCATGTTCTGGCAGCGCTTCCGCAGCCGGTCACACGTGCGGAGTCGATGTATACCTTCCTCTCCCTGTTCCAGCGAGCAGCGGAGGTAGTAGATCTCTCCACAGAATCCCAGCTGCATGATGGCGTGGTGGTGGTGGTGGAGTAGAGAATTCTGCAGGGCTTCGCCTAAGCCTGAGCAGAGCAAAGGAGGAGGAGAGAGGCGGCTAGGGCAAGAGTGGAGGGGCAAGGGGGGGTGACGCCTCCACCCCTCTATATATAGAGGGAGGGGTGCGGCCTAGGGTTCCCACCCCTAGGCCCACCTCCTAGGGCCGGTGCACAAGGGAGAGGGGGAAGGGAGTTTCCTTCCCCCCCAAGTCTTCCCCTTTCCTTTCTTGGTTTTCAAGTAAAGTCCACGGAACCTTCTAGAACTTTCCGGAACACTCCGAAACCTTCTAGAATCCCCATATTCGCACTCCGGAACATTTCCAAACCTAGAAAAAAATGATCTCAATTATATGAATCTTATTCTCCGGACAAATCCGGATCTCCTCGTGATGTCCCAGATCCAATCCGAGACTCCGAACAACATTCGGTCTCCAACACACATTCCATATCTAACTAAACAACATCGAACCTTAAGTGTGTCACCCTACGGTTCGTGAATATGCAGACATGATGGAGACACCTCTCCGATTAATAACCATCAGCGGGATCTGGAGATCCATAACGGTTCCCACATACTCAACGATGACTTCGTGATCGATAGAACCATTAACATACGAAACTAATTCCCTTTGTCACGCGATACTCTACTTATCCGAGGTTTGATCGTTGGTATCTCCATACCTAGTTCTACCTCGTTACTGATAAGTACTCTTTACTCGTTCCATGTTATGTCATCCCGTGTGACCTAGTCACATGCTTGCAAGCTAACTAGATGACATTCCACCGAGAGGGCCCGGAGCATATCTATCCGTCATATGGATGGACAAATCCCAATCTTGGTCCATGCGCTTCAACACATACTTTCAGAATACCCAATGACACCTTTATAACCACCCGATTCTGAGCGGTGTTTGATGTCATCAAAGTACCCATCCGGTGATGGTGATTAACATAACCTCATGGTCGAAGGATTAGGTTACTATGCATTTGAAAGCTTGTAGCAATACGAACTTAATGACTTGATCTTATGCTATACTTACTGTGGGTGTGTGTCCATCACATCATTCTCCTAATGATATAACCTTGTTATCAATGACATCCAATGTCCATGATCAGGAAACCATGATCGTCTATTAATCAACAAGCTAGATCAACAAGAGGCTTACTAGGGACTCTTTTACGTTTACAAAACACACATGTATTAGTGTTTCCTTATAATACAATTATAGCATGGGATGTAAACATTCATCATAAACACAAAGATATAATAATAACCACTTTTATTATTGCCTCTTGGGCATATCTCCAATAGTAGATGCTAGTAGCAAGTAATGGCATAACTAGAATAACTTATCCTTGAAGACTGAGAGACTCTTACGAAAACTAATTTCGTTATTGATGTAGTCGATCACTTGCCGATCTCAAGATCGAACTGAAGAGCGCCACAAACCAGCAGCGCATCCGTGCTCAGGAATCTAGCTCCCGACAACCTCCATTCCAGCACTCCAGTAGAGGAGCGAAAGGAGTAGATAAATCTTACTCCAAGAATCCAACAGAACATGTACCTCACTAATCCGAGACCATGGGGAAAATGCTAGAGGGGAAGAGAACCTTCACGAGAAGGTGATGCATCTAGAGAGTAGGAGGAGGGCTCCTTTTATAGGGGAGGGGCTGCCCATGGGGCTTAGCTGCCAGCCATGGTGTGCCCCCACCTCTTCCCTCATTCATGTGAGTGGACATCTCACTCACATAAACATCTCCTCCACTCACATGCATTTATTACCCATTAACATAAATGCATTTTTCTCTTTAAATAAAACTCTTTTATTTATTTTATTCAGAATTTTGTTAATTACTTTAATTAACAAACATTCACATAAAACCCCTTGCATTGTTTTGATAACACATCTGAAACCAATTTCAGCAATTTGATCCGAAACAATTTCGGTGATCATCGAAACAATTTCAGCTCTAACGAAATTATTCTCGGATATGTTGTACAACCACTTAGTGTCAGAGTACCTTAAGTGTGTCAGCCTATGGTTCGTGAATAATGTATACATGATAGAGACACTTCTCATATCAATAATCAGTAGCGAGATCTGGATATCTGTATTAACTCCTGCACATTCAACGATAACTCTTGTGATTGTGTGAACCATCAGCGTCGTACCCAATTCCTTTTGTCTCGCAATATATTACTTGTACGAGATCTGATCATAGGTATCAACTATACCTAGTTCGATCTCGTTCCAGAGAAGTACTCCTTACTTGTTCTGTGATGCAACATCCATTTGACCTAGTCACGTGCTTGCAAGCGGTGTTGATGTGATATCACTGAGAGGGCCCAAAGCATATCTCTCCGTGATTAGGATGGGAAAATCCCACTCTTGATCCATGAGCCTCAACATAACACTTTCGGAATGCCCAAACCCACCTTTATAGTCACATTGTTACAGTGTGATGTTTGATGTTATCGAAGCATTCTTCTGGTGTTAGCTATTGACATGATCTCATGGTCTAAGGAACAAGAATACTTCGTATGTGTTTGATGTACCAATGTAAACTTAATGACTAGATCATATTTCTAAATCTACTATGGGTGTATGTTCATCATAACATTCTTCTAATGATATGATCTCGTTATTAACAACATCCAATGTTCATGATCAGGAAACCTTGATCATCCGTTAATCGACGAGCTAGTATAATGAGAGGCATTACTAGGAACTTTGGTTTGTTTATTAAACACACATGTATTAAAGTTTCCTATTAATACAATTCTAGCATGAGAAATAAACATTTATCATAAACATGGAATAAGATAATAACCATTTTATTATTGCCTCTCGGGCATATTCCCTTTAGTTTCCCACTTGCACTAGAGTCAATAATCTAGTTGATACTTGCGTACTTTAACACCTATGGCTTTCCGATATTGTTCATATGCGTTTGCTTGTGGTAAACCTAATCTCCAGATCTGACACTTTCAGGTCCATGTGTATTTGCATGTCTTTGCGTCTCTACGCATCACTCATTCCCAAATAAGATGGCATTGTATAAATTTAGTCCTTTGGTGAGACCTCAGTTTCCTAGGGTTAAATCATGTCGATACTATTGTCGTACAATATGTCTTCATAGTATTATCCCTCTTTGGACTGCACCTAGTTTGTTTAACAAACTTCTTGAGACAAATGCCCTCCTTAGCTGCTACTAGAGAAGTTATATATTTAGCCTTTGTTGTAGTATCCGTTAGAACTCATCCAAATCCACCATGAAAATTTCTTCCATTACATTGTGCCACCTTAACCTATAGCCTAAATTGAGATAAACTTAATTTGTATCTTATTAAAAACTAGTACCAATGTAACACTTTACAATGAACTATCTGTTTTGTATCAATGTAACACTTTACAATAAACTATCTGTCACCTCTACATAAAGAATATATTCTTACATCTTCAAAAGATCATAAGAATATCCTTACTATCGTCCAATGATCATATTATGAGTCACCATGTTATATGCTCGTAACATTTAGAGCATAGGACATATCATGGTATGATTGATTAAGATATTTATGTGATTTTACTCACCCAAGTGTCAAAACACTTGAATATTGATTCAACCTTTTCCATGTGGCAAGAACCTTTCTCATTGTTTCCATATTTAACTTCTTAAATATTTCATCTATGTACATTTTGCACAACCATATTAGCATCTCAATCTATCCAAATAGAGTTTGATGTCCAATATTCTGGTTTTGCCTAACTCTTTCAGCGAAATCTTAATTTTAATGAAATTCCAAACATCTGTCAATAAAAGATACATCATTTCTAATAAACAATATGAAATTAAACCTTTTAACTGTTTTCATCATGGTGGAAATTCGAACTCTGCAATGCTTACTTCAACCAGTGAAGTTTGCATGTCCTCTTAGCATCCTTTGAATTAACAAAACCCTTCAGACCGTGTCATGTACACGTCCTCGGTAACCATGAATGCCTTTTCGTTTGTTCAACTATCATATACCAAAAATTGATATATGTAGTGGTTGCTACAATTATCCGTCTGGACTAAATATCGCTACGAAAGATCGAATCTTGCCGTAGTCAACTCCTTGAACATTATCGCAGACTCTTTTCCGGCATGTCGACTATTTCATAGA
This sequence comes from Avena insularis, assembly GCA_023614405.1. NCBI lineage: Eukaryota > Viridiplantae > Streptophyta > Magnoliopsida > Poales > Poaceae > Avena > Avena insularis. Next base: position 368,705,423 of record CM042692.1, read on the forward strand.
TGTGAAACATCCATGTCTGTTTCTTCATAGATCCAAATAAGACCGATAGGCTTCAAGCCTTACAGAGGGTCTTTCAAGTTCAGTAACTTGATTTCTAGTATATGGAACTATCATTGATTTTTATGGCTTCTAGCCATTTAGCGGAGTCAGAGCCCATCTGAAATGGATCGTATGGGCACCTAGAGGGGAGGTGAATAGGTGCTACTTCAAATTTTAATACTTTTTAAATTTTAGGCTTGACACAAAAGGTAAATTCTCTAGATATGTGACTATGTAGAATTTCCCTATATGCAAACCTAACTACTAGCGAGTAAAGGCGAGTAAGAGCGAGGAACAAGGAAACCGTAGTGGAGCACGTGGAGACACAGGATTTGTTTTACCGCAGTTCCTTCCTTGTTAGGGGAAGTACATTTGCGTTAGAGGGGTGGGCGGTACTAAGACCACCACGCCACAATAGGCCTCACCCTATTCTCCAATAGATCTCGCCACCAAAGGCCTAATCCACCTTTCCACTATTGGAACCCTTCGAGGCGGGAACCGGCGCCTTTACACAACTAGCAGGGCACAACTCCACAACTGAATTGGAGGCTCCCGTAATAACAACAAACTGCCAGAAGAACAATTGTTATCAATAACGAAACACAAGATCTAGATATCAACAAGAATACTAAATCAAGGATTCTCCAAGTGAATGGAGAGGAGTTGAAGCACTTGATTCATGATGGCGATTAATGATGTCTCCTCCTTCAATTCTCCCAAAGATCGAAGCCTTCGGGTGGTTGAAGTGGGAGATCTTGAGAGAGAGCTTTTGTATTCTGAACTTTTTCGAATGAATCAAGAGATCTGACAGGAGGGGCGGATGAGGCTTTTATACCCCCTGTCCAGACGAAGCCGTTGGAGCCATTTGGGGCCGGATTATCCGGCCCAAGTGAGGGTCGGACTATTCGTCCTGGGGAATACTTCGCCCCAGACTCGGATTATTCGGGGAAAAGTCCGCCCCCGAACAGAAGCATGCGCCGGGCGGTCCTTGGCAACTTCTCCTGGGGGCTGGATTATCCGACCCTAGAGGAAGGCCGGATTATCCGGTTGGGGGAAAATCTGCCCCAGCAATGGATTGTCCGAGGGAAAATCCGCCCCCAGACAGAAGCACGCGCCGGTGCTCCCTTGGCTAGTTTCCCTGGGGCCCGGATTATCCGGCCCTGGAGGAAGGCCGAATTTTCTGGCTACGGGAAAATCCGCCCTAGCAACGGATTGTCCGGGGGATAATCCGCCCCAGACAGAGGCACGCGCCGATGCTCCCTTTGGCCAGGATGGTCAGGCCGGATTATCCGGCCCTTCATGGGGGCGGATAATCCGGCCCGCAAACATCAAAAACCCTTTCCTGCAACACTTAGCGCACATGAGAAACTCCACGATATTGTTATCTAACCTTCAAAACACAGGGAACACTGAAATGTTCTTTCAATCTCCCCCTTTTTGGTGTTAGATGACAATACTAGGATTTGCAAGATAGCCCAAATAACCAGCATCATTAATCAAATGAAAAAGACTCCCCCTCAATGTGTGCATACTAAAATATTGCATTTCAATACAAATGCACACAAATATGTACAAGTCTATTTCATTGGAACATAAACAAAAACAATCATACCACCGATAGAGAGGCGTCCTCAAGATAGTAAGAATACCCAATGTGATAACCATTATGAACGCCTTCCTCGAGATAGATATCCAATATAGCCAATATGATAGATGAATCCATAAGGATAATCCACGAGATAAATCCAGAGCCACACACATAAACACAGTCTCATACAAAGCAAATCACAAAAGAAAGTTCAACGCTAAATGGGCACAAGCGAGAAAAAGACCAAAAAGATAAAGTGCAAATGCTTGCGCCCGACCCATGCAATACACAGAGACCTAATAGAACTACTTCTCCCCCTTTGGCATCGAAACACCAAAAAGGAAGAAGAGCGATGCTAGCGCCCCAAGGGATCACTCGTAGTCCTCACCGTCTTCCTCGTCCTCATCCTCATCCTCAAGCTCCTCGGTGTCATCATCCTCGTCATCAGCTGGTGCTTCAGACTCCCTCGCCCGGGTAGGAAACAGGTGAGCTCAAGCTCTCCATAGTTGAGCCCTGACAAAGAGTTCCACTGAGCATATGGAGTGGGAGCAGAAGGAGTTGGAGGCTCGTAGATGCCCCCAGACACATGGTGAAGAATGAGCTGCTGGGTATGGGCCATCTCGTGGCGCTCCTTGTATGTCGCGACTGACCCTTGCGAGTGTCTACCCCCATGCAAAGAATGTTTCGCTAGAACCAATTCAGATGCTTGATCTCACGAGCAATAGGAGGCACTGGGGGCCTACGAGCACTAGCACGGGCATCCCTCATGAAGCCCTCAGAACTAGATGATGGATGTGAGGTCTTCCTAACCTTGTTGTATATCGTCTTCACCTTATGCTCAACATCAATATGAAACTCTCTAGTGGGAAGAAGGTGCTTAATTAGCATCATAATAAAAGGGGCATAAGGAATGGAGAGCCTATTGAACATTGCATCAGTCAACTCATGATAGATAAAATCCACCACATCTAGCTTGTAGTCTGTAGACTCATCCTCACAAGATGCCACCTCATAGGAGAAAGCCAGCAGCTGAACCAAATGACCACGAATATTGTCGTTGTTTCCCTGTAACATCCCAAAACTTTAATCCAATCTTATCAAGATCAAATCATCCAAAAATAGGGTTAGCAAAAACTTTTCCAAATTTAAAATGAAAGCATTCATATGTGTGTGCATTTAAAATAGGAGTTGTTTGAATTGCCATGATTGAATGATACAATGCTTGTAAAATGTTTCTTAGGTGATTTAAACATCATCTACATCATTCCCAAACTTTTCCTAAAGAAAATCAAATCAAAAATAATTAAAAAGGAGGAATGGTCATTTTGGCAAATTTAACTCCCATGCCTACTTTGGCTATACCTAGTACTCAAAACTTAACAGAAACAATTCTTGATCTTTGCACCCCTTGCTAGTACACATAATGAGGTACCAAGGCCCACCTTTGGATCTGCTAAAAACATTTTGTTAACTATTTTAAATGATAGTTTAAAATTGAATCTAATGCATATGCATAGATCACCCCTATTTCAAAAACCATCTATTTGAGCTCCACTTTCAAAACCCTTGCATCCAGAGACTACCTATCACTAGTGGAGATCACTCAAAAAATTTGAAACCAAAATTCAAAACTTTTTCTCTTTCGGCCATTTCATCAAACACCTTGCTGGCAAGATCATATTGGCCTAACTAATACTGTTTTGGGTTGATTTTTGTCTAGCAATTGCAATGTGCTTTGATCATCTTGTCCCCCTCAAGCCTGACCAGACCAACCCCAGTCTCTTCCCTAAACCCTAGCTGCACTGCACTGCCATGCCAAGCCCTCTCTCGCCGGCCGACCGTGCACTCGCAGCAGCAGCCCTCTCCAACCCCTCTCGCCATGTCTAGTACACTGCCAGTGGTCCACCTCCACCGCCCAACCAGCCCCAGGCCAGAGACAGAGGGCAGAGCAGCCAGGAACCACCGCGCTCGGAGCTTGTCGAGCATGCCGACGCCTCCCCCAGAGCGCGCTCTATCCCTGCTCGTGCTCTATCCCCGCTCGCACAGACCGCCCCTTGGCAGCAGCCCACGCCCGCCGCTCCGCCTCGACCTGGAGAACACCCCAGACACCCCCGCTGGCCACCCAACGCCTCACAGCCACCGCTCGCCGTGGACACCGCCGCCTCTGCCTCTCAGAGCGCCACCTCGCCCCGACCGCGTGCCACCGCCCCTACGGCCGCATTCAAGTTCTAGAGCACTGCCAAGGAACTGCCCATCGATCGCCACCCCTAGCCATGCCTCTACCCCGCCGTAGCCGTGTTGCCACCATCGACTGCCCATCCCGCTCGTTCTCACCGTTGGTCCTGTAAAAGGAGCCCTCCCCAGCCTCTTCTCTCCACACCATTCCACTCCCCTCGCCTCTCTGAACCTCACCCACCTCTAGCTGGAGCAAGGCGAGCTCTGCCTCGCCAGAATTGGAGCCGGAGCAGCCGCGGCAGGAGGAGAAGGGCGCCGTTGATTGCGACCACCCTAAGCTCTGCCGCAACCGCGCCTCGCCTCGCCGTCGTCTTCCACGTCGTTTGCCCGCCTCGCCGACCCTGCTGGAGCCCTGGTACGCCCCTAGTAGACCCCCACCGAGCCGCTAGGGTTCAAGCTTGTCGGCACATTGTTCATGACGACGACCCTCAGTGAGATTCCTATTCTAATCGCATCGGCCCACAGTATCGTCTTGTTAGCGTTTTAAGTGCCGACAAGCGGGACCCCCTGTCGATTGAGCCCCGTGCATGAGCGCCACTTCGGCCCATTCTTTTCCTGCTAGCCCACCCGTTCAAATCTGGATTTTTTCTTTTTAGTTAAATCTAGTTTCTGTCCCCTAGTTTAAAAATCAATTCAGAGAGTTTTAGAAATCCAAATTGCATGAAACCAATTTTGTCTAAAAGGTATTAACATGATCTATCCAAGCCCGTTGGATTACATTCAATTAGAGTTATAGATCTCTCCTAATAAAAATAACAAAACAGAAGCTTTTACAACTTGCAACATTTTTATAAAATCAACCAAGTTAGCTTTTGAGTTGATTACAACTCTCAAAAATCACATTTCATCATATCTATATAAATATGTAATAATATTAAGGTTTACATGCAGTGACTTTGGACTAGTACCAAAATAATGCTATATAGGCATTTCTAGTCACTTTAAATCATTAAATAATGAACTTAAACCAAAGTAATATTGATCCAACCCTTAAATCTCATTCCCACATGTTAGAATATGTGGTGATGACATTGTGTCAACATGATCCCATGTTTTAAGTGGTGAATATTAAATGTTAGTTAATTTTTCAATGAGTAGAAATTACTTTTCTAAAATAAAAAGAAGGAAACTATTGAATTAAACTTGTGATGCTTGTGATGATAATAGATCATCAACTGTGTGTCTTAGAATGCAATCTAGACTAGTTAAGTATTGTTTGGTGATTATCTACTCCGAATGTACTGTTATAGAAGATAGTACCGACCAAGCTTAAGAGGAGGAGGAATGCTACCAAGAAGAAGAAGAAGAAGAAAACTGCAACCACTGCACCACCCAAGGCAAGCTATTGTTAGCAAGATAGAATTAAGCTAGATGAATGAGCAAGGATGCTTTAGGCATGCTTTGATCACACCCCTGTTCACTATTAGTACCCCAAGTCTTACTTACAAGTTTTACTCCCCTTAGTATGCAAAGTTCTTTACTTGTTTTGAAGGTAGCATAAAAAGTATAAAACTTGACCTACTTAGAAACTTTTAGATGTCATTCTATGGCATGAGATTGATCCCATCCTTCCACCTTAGTGAACACTCTTAACTTAGTATTTTAGAATAGATCAAAAACTTGAGTCACTTTAGATGGGAACACTTGGTGAAAATGAATTGTGAAAACCTTGGAATGATGAGTCATTCTATTGAGATGTTTTGACATGTGTTGAGAGACACAACTGGTTTATGATGATGAAAATGATGAGGCATGAGCCTTAACCCTTTTATAAACCTGATGGTTGGATTCGGGTGCGATACCATTCCAGATTTACCATACAACCACATTACCTGAATTGGGTAAGGCTTAGCTGGAAATTTATATGCATTAGTATTAGTTCCCTCACGGGAGAGGTTTGAGCTGAGGCTACCTCTCATGATGTCCACCTATGCAGTGCCCAAGATGACTGATGGTCATGGTTGGGAGGCCATGCTCATAGGAGAGGTGCTTATACTAGGGTGTGTAACGGGAAGGTTATGTTTGATTATCTGCATACTAAGTATGATGATTCAGGGTTATCCCTGGCAGATGTATCGAATCTTGTGGTGAAAGTGTACCACCTCTGTAGAGTGTCAAACTATTCGAATAGCCGCGTCTATGGTTATGGACAGTTGGAATGGCCATACTATTTCGTTGTCAGATGTTTTCTAAATAACTTGAAATGAATGATGAACTTTGACTTGACCACAACAGGGTTGTGTTTATGATAATAGCTTCCCAACTTAAGTGATTCTAGAACTTTATTTTATCTTTCTTTGCTTCTGAACTCAGCTTAGGTTTCAAACTTAACTTGATAGTTAAATTAGATTCAACACTTTAACTTAGAATTATACTCCTTGTTAGTAGTAGTTTGCGAGTACTTAAAGGGTACTCATGGCTTTTGTCCCTGGCTATTATCATGGCCAGACTATGAAGGAGATTATCAAGAGGATGGTCAGCGGGATGTCTATGATAACTAGGACTATCTGCCTTCGTCGGCATTGCCTGTGCCCCTGAAGATGGACCCCACCGCTATGCTTATCTTTTAATTCCGCTGCTTGTTGTATTAAAGACTGGGTCATGAGATCCTTATTTGTGTAAAACCTTATGTATGGTTTGTAATGGATGATGTACTGTGATATCCAATCCGTTATGTCTCGCAAAAATGGTAATCCTGGGATTGCGAGGTATGGCATAACAGGCATTTGGGATTAAAAATCCGGGTGTTGACATTCCCCCGCTGGGACTGATAGAGTCACGGAAAATGCCCACCAAGCTTGCATACAAAGGAGAAAGACCAGTAAAAGAACCCACAATACCATTGTCAACTGTGTAGGGAGAGAGGACAACATACTTATTGGGCTTGAGCTGGGTGATGATACGATGGCCACTAGCACGGTACCTGTGGCGGAAAGGATATCCAAGCACCCCATCAAAAGTCCGAAAATCAGCTTGCATAGGCATGTCACGGGTCATCCACTTCATGGTGCGGTGCTCATCACCACAAATGACCAAGGTGGAGAAGAATTGCTTCACTACCTCGGAGTCATAGGAGCACTAGAGATCCATGAGATGGTGCAGCCCCATCCTCTCAGTCACGAACATAGCATCAACACGTTGAGGCTTTTCCATGGCCTCAGCGATAATCATGGGATGCATAGGGCGAATCTTCAGTTGAGCATAAACATCTTCATATATAGACTTTTGGTCAGCACACCAAAAGCGGGAGTCGCTAAGCTTAGTATCTTGCACGGATTCTGCAAACAGATCACGATCGTGAATAGAAGAGTAAGTGACAGCATCCATCTTCTTATAGTTGATCTTTGGTTCTTTGCCCTTTTTCTTGGACACACCCTTCCTGCTCCTATCCCTCTTTGCTTGTTCAGCCATGCGTTCAGCCTCTTTGTTCCTTCTCCTTAGCTCAACCTCGTCCACGAGACCACCCTCACCGTCGTCCCGGAAATAGAGGCCACGAGGATGGCGCTTGTAGGTCTTGGGAGCATTGGAACCACATGTGAAACAAATAAGGTGGATAGCATGGGGATAAGCATACACACAAGTCCGGGTGACAAGGGATAACCTCGGCAATGCCCATGGTGATGGACTTGGGGTTTCGCAGAAAAGAGAACGCTGGAGATTTCGTCAGATGTCAGGGAAACAATGGAATCAAAGTCGCCTGGATATTGAGAAAACACACTATTACAAGTTGTCCTCTACATTTCGGTACCCTCGCTTGGGCTTCTCCCGTCCTATATATAATAGGCCGAGTCTCAAAGTTGTATGCGGATAGGTTTCATACACGCGTGATTACAATACCAACACAATATCGATTCGTGGTTTCTTTCCGAATACAGTCAAAGTATTTGTCGGTTGCTTCCTTGGGCTATTATCTGGAATCTTCATGGGTCGTAGGCCTTTTTTACCCAATATAGGGTAGCAAATTATAAGCACCCGAATAGTCATACCCATGTCAGTAGCCCCCGAGACTCTGTCTGAACCACAGTTTCAGGTTGAGTCTCAAAGTTTCCTTTTTCTTTATTTTTATTGCTTTTTTACATTTTGTAGGGATTTGGTACAATGAGTCTGATGCTTCCGACGGATCGGGAATCAGTTAATTGCTCCTGGGCAAAAACAAGGTTGACCTACATCAAATTCAGGTCCCTAGGCTCGAATCTGGAATTAACTGGCGTAATTCAGTTCGAGCCGCTAAGGTCTTACCGAATACTAAATTCTAGTTTTCTATTTTTATCGGGTACCCAACGTGTCCGTCGGGATTTTTCATCGTATCGTTGATACATATTTTTTACTAGCAGAGTGCATTCTTGTGAGATTACCAGGCCACACCGGACGAATCCTGGGGTCTTACCTTCATGTTTCAGGACACGGCATACGAAATTTTATTGCGTCGGGTGCGATCCGAGAGTTTGTTTTTACTTTCTGCAATCTGCTCCTGATAGGAGTATCTGTCGTCAAATGTTTCCTTTGTTTTTCTTTTATCGGGTGCGCGGCAGCGCTCCTGATAGGAGTAGCCCCCGAGGCTATATTTGGATATATGTATCAAAACATAGGATCGAAAATTTTATTGCGTCATTGCTTCTGTAATTTTTGTCGGGTGCACGACCAGTGCTCCCGATAGGAGTAGCCCCCGAGGCTACTGTCATAATATTGTATATTCGAGTGTAGTCTCAAATCTTCTCCTGGAGGAATTTACTTCGACTCCAATTGAATTTATTTGGGTCATATCCTTAAAAAAGCCGCAATTTATTGCAGTGCATATGTTGGGACGTCAGTGTTGATGTACCTAATGCTGTTAATTTCCAGAGAACATGCCCTCATGGTATGTGTCGAACGTGGGCCTATGCAGTAGTAATGATGACGCGTGATAGCGTATTCAACGGAGATTCTTGATTGCACGTCCCCTCTCTGCGCGACAATCGAGGCATCACGTGCTGTTCTCCATTTTTACCGCAACCATAACTTTTGTTTAACTTTTTTTTGTTTTCTTTATAGAATCTTTGCAACACGTGTCATCATAGTGCGACCTTTTATCGGTTCGATTTTGCATCGAACGGTTCAGTCCTTGCATCGTTGCTCTTTATAAGGGAGGAGGGGTATGTTTTACTATTTTACCTCACCTCCCCTTGCCTCATCTTCTTACTTGCGCTCTTGCCCCCTTGCGGACTCCTGTTCTTGCTCCCCTGCAAAAAACCCTGGTTCTTGTGCTCTTGCTCCCCTTTTGCTACCATGGGCAAAAGCAAAGCTGCTGGAACTTCTGCTGCCACCACGAAGGCCACCAAGAAGAGGGTCGTTGGATGGGCCCCACCAAGTGCACGACGCGGGAACTCCGTGAAGCGCAGAAATCCGGTCATCCGACAAAGGGTTCCTTCAAGCTCCCTGGAGATGAGGTTGGCCCCATCCCCGAGCTTGGCTGGAGGGTAATGTTCCTCTCTTTCCTCTTTCGCGGTCTTTCTCTTCCTGTCCACGAATTTCTTCGGGGCCTTTTGTTTGTTTATGGCGTGCAGCTGTATCAGCTCACGCCCAACTCTATTCTCCACGTCGCTTGTTTATCACTCTTTGCGAGTGTTTTCTTGGGATTCATCCCCATTGGGGCCTTTGGAAACACTTCTTCAATGTTCATCGCAACGCCACTGACACCATTGTCCATGACGTTGGTGGCGCCATTTTCTCTGTCTGATCTGACGTTGATTACTTTGATTTCAAAATCACGGATTCTGTCCAAGGTTGGAAGTCCAAGTGGTTTTATGTCAAATATCAACCACTTGAAGGCCAATCTTTTGGGTTAGCCCCCTTTGACCCAAAGAAAACCTGCCACAAACTTGATTCCTGGGACCAGCGTCCTTCTGCCGAAGAAATGGCGGAAATCCAGCCCTTTGTTGATCGTATATCCGAACTATGGCATGAGGTTGGCAAAGAATTGTCGGGTCTCCAGATCTTGGCATATTTTTTGTGGATCCGCATCCAGCCGCTTCAAGCTCGGTTGTCTGGTATGTGGGCGTATACCGGGAAGAAGGACCCGATGAGGATTTCCTCGGAGGACCTCGCCCTCAAAGTGTATGAGAAAAGGGTTCGAAGCTTCACAACTTTGATGGCAAAAAGTCCGGTTCCTTCAACTTGCCTTGTGGAGCCCTATGGAAAGAAGAAACGGCTTCCCGAGGTACATTTCCTTCACCTTCGTCTTTTCTTGTCTTCTTGTTTGTAGATACACTTTTCAAGTATTCCGCTTTCTGTAGGATTTTGATCACATGAGCTCACTTCCTCCCCTTCCTGGAAGTGGTGAGCCCACTTCTATTCTTGTAGACAGTTGTTGGGCCTCCAAGTGCAGAGGTTTGTAGAACAGCAGCAAGCTTTCCCTTAAGTGGATTACCCAAGGTTTATCAAACTCGGGGAGGAAGTGGTCAAAGGTATCCCCTCTCAAGCAACCCTGCAATCAAGATACAAGAAGTCTCTTGTGTCCCCAACACACCCAATACACTTGTCAGGTGTATAGGTGCACTATTTCGGTGAAGAGATAGTTAAATACAAGTGGTATGGATAATTATAAGTGGTAATGGTGCCAAAAAAAGCTTGATGGGAGAAAAAGACTGAAGGCAAAAAGATGGAAGCAAGCAAACATGTAACAGATCTAGTTGCAAATGGTGTTTCAATGCTTAGAAACAAGGCCTAGGGATCATACTTTCACTAATGAACACTATCATATAAATATCTTCGCTTTATGATACTACCCTGAACTACTCTCCGGTGGAAGATTCTAATCCATGGTAGGGCTATAACAGCACACCTCAAAGTTCACTTTCCCCATCTAGATGACCCCACACTGTCACCTTGAGCGCTAGATGGTTCCAACAAACACCACAATTTCATAGAGACATCCAACTCCAAATATAACTCATAACAAGTATTTGTAATCTCTAGCCTAAGTGCCACCACGGTGTGCATGCTATCACTTTCACACACGTGGGGAGAGCAAAGATCTATTAAAGCCACTTGAGTAGCAAAGTAGATCTACTTGATTCAAAGCTCATGATCACAATAAGATCATGCATAGAAAGAGAGATGAACACATAGCTATCGGTAGAACCCTTAGCCTCAAGAGAGAACTACTCCCTCCTCATCATGGGAATCAGCAATGGCGATGGAGATGGCGGTGGAGATCGATGGAGATGGTTCCGTGGGCACTTCCCCGTCCCGGCAGGGTGCCAGAATAGAGACTTTCTATCCCCTGAATCTCCCGTTCGATGGCGGTGGCTGTAACATCCCAATTTCAGCCACCCTGATTAGTTGTCTAGAATGCAAAAATCAGGGGGATCAAAAACTTTTTCTTGTTTAATGCTGAAGTGTTTGCTTGCTGTTTGGATATGCTTATGCATATGAATGTGTATTAGATATTATACTCCTTACCTTAACACCATTTGACAAAAGCTACCTCCCAAAATAGTCTTGGCTTAATTTCCATATTCTCAAATGTTCTGGCATTTCAAAACCTGAGCCAAGAAGCCTTGCAAACCAACTATTTTAGTAGATTCTATTGAGCAAACTATGGAGAGCTATATAACATAATCTCCTTATGTTTTCAAGATAGAACCTTCAACTACTCTTACCTCTAGGATCTCCAAAACCTTTTTATAAGCTTTTGAATTCTACCCTTGGTAGAGATACCAAGGACCTTACCTTGTTCAAACTCCAACCTTTTTCAAAATACCCATCCTTAACCTCAATCTAGACTTGAAGGTAACCCTAGTAGTGGGCTTGCTTAGTTTCTAAGTTGAGTTGCCCTGATCTACTGTCTGATGAGTTGCCTTGATCTGCTGCTTGATTTGTCTGCTTAGGAGATAGTATGAGCTACTCTAGGAGCTCATCACTAGTATCAAGAGGTTTCCAAATCACCCCACCCTAAACAAGAATGCAAAGCAAGATCAAATCTCCAGCTACTAGAGATCATCTGAAACCCTTAACCAGATCAATTCTGAAGATATCTCTTCTAGAAGTTTCCAAGTCAATGAAGACCAATATCAAGCATGCATCCTTTCTACTCCATCTACACTTCAACATCATCCACTTGATGATGCTTTGGTACCTTGCAACCCATCAAAATCATCACCACCCACATTCTAGTCAAAAACCCTAAAACTGCCAAATTTGGTCGTCTGGAAATCTGTTTCCAACATCACCTTTTTGAATGCCTCCCTTTATCAACCCTTGTGCATTTTTGGAAATACATCTGAACCATCATGTTAACCATCCTAAGGTCTACCAAGTCCCACTCTTGCCCTTGGTTATATCATCCTCCAGCCCACTTGTTCTTGATGGTTTTGCAGGCAAGAAAATAACTTTTCCTGCAAATCTAGTCAACATGCCTACTTTGATAGAAGCTCACACCACCATCTAACCTTCTATGGACCAACTCTTTGCATGGTTATGTTCTATAAATATAATTCTATCAACATCAACTTCACTTGTTCCAAGTGGATCCTTGTGCTACTCAAACCCACAAGGTTTTGAAGGCTAGTTGCTAATCTGCTTTGGCAGGCTTATTTTATTCAAAGTTTGAAAGCTTGTATTGGTGAGCTCAATAAGGATCAAGCTCAAACCTCTACACCATTACAATCTACATGACTTGGTTTATCCAACCATCTACCCCATGCCCCAAGGGGAGATCTGAACTCCAAGATACAACCATGTTTTGATGGTATGAAATTAACATCACCCTAGATCTTTACTCTAAGGTATTTCACCAAAATCAACTTGGATTCTCCAATCCCTAGGTTGAAAATGCTTGATACACCTTTTATACATCATCTACCCTGATCATCAAGATTTACCAATAATTCTCCATAATTATCATGGCTCCAAATCTAATAAATCTCTTTAATAGGCAAAATCTCCAAAACTCCTCTCATAAAGGAAAGTTTGGTTTTTGCCAAAACACTTCCTCAAATTTTGGCTCAATTGAGTCCTATATAGCATACCCTATCATCTTACTTCAAAAATAAATATTTTTGAAGAGCTTTATTATTTATTTTTGCCCATTTTCTTAAATGGCTGAATTGGAATAATAATTGTTTTAAATACCTTTAAGCCCCAATAAATCCTGGGAAAATTCCCCTAAGTGTGTATTCACATTTGGGACCATCTCCAACCAAAAACCAACCTTGTCCAATGTAAGATTATCAAATGAGCTCCAATACTTCACTTCTGCAGTTTTTGAACAAATGGATTTAAGAGGACTTATAAGTCATGGAAAAATCTCAAATAATTCCTAGAGGGGTATCTCAACCCCCTCTATCCACCAACATATTTAGTTCATCTTGCCTAAACCAAAAATAGAGACTTCCATCATGATCATCTACATTTGTCAATCTTGTCTACTTCCAAGATGTTGATCAATATCAAGTCAGAACCCCTCAAGCCTTCCACAGCAAGCCTCCACTACCCCAGCACACCCCTCTGGTCGAGCTGCATTATAGCTAAGTTACTGTAGCAGCCCCTCTCCCTTGTCCCATGTGCTTGGATGTGAGAAGGAGAGAGATAAGGGCAAGTATGAGAGCCAATTAGCTTGCAGCAACCATTCCACCTCTCCTCTGCCCCCAGCACAGACCAGATACCACCCTCCATGCCCACAGTAACCAGCCCCTAGTTTCCCTCCTCTCTCCCATGCTCCATGGACTAGATCCACCATGAACCCCTCCCCTTTGGTATATAGCTCCACCAGCAGCTCCCCTCTCCCCCTTGGCCTCATTTGCTCCCTCTCCCTCTCACTCGACCTCCCCAGAGCCTCTCCATCCTCTCCCCTGCTCTACCTCGCACAGGAAAGGAAGGATAAGCCTCCTTGGCCATCACCAAGATCTGCTCAGGTGCCCTCCTCCCGGCTCCCTCCGCTCTGCATGTCCCCTTTCTAAGATCCCCTTGCCCCTCTAAGTCTAACCCCACCCTTTTTCCTAAGCTCCAAACCACCGCAGGTACCAACTCCGGCGATCACCGAGGGTAGCTCTGGGAGCGTGCTTGCACATGGGGCGTCCCTGTGTCAGATCAAGCTCCGCGGCCCGTCGCCGGAACCACCTCTGACCCCTGCGACGCCCAACACCCTCGCCGCTTTCATGCACGCCTCCCCGGCCCTGCTCCGGCGAGCTCCCGAGAGCACCACCGTGGACGTCGTCGCGCGAGTCACCATCCGTCGCGGAAACTGTTGATTCCGCCCCTCCCTAGGATTGGCGTCATTGACCGCTTCGCCCTACAGCATCCCCGGCTCCCTTCCTTCCTCCGGTGAGCCTCTCCGCCGCTCCCTCGCCTCTGCTAGGGTTCCAGCCCGCTGCGCCAGCTCAAAGGGAGACGACGGCCCCAGGTCGTCCATCTCGTTTTAACCGAACGGCCGAGATCCGCCAGTATCGGTTCGCCCCGCCGGCTCGCTGACACTGGGCCCCGCCCGCAGGCGGTTTGAAATCCTCTCGCTTGAGGCGCCGCTCCGGGTGGGTCGTTTTCCCGTGTGAAGCCCATCTGCGTCTAGAATCCGGCCCAGTGGATGTTTCCCTTTTTCTTTTATTAATTCCAGACCTGCTTCTGGCCATTCACTTTAATTGCTAAACAAAATAAAAATCACTCCCTTCTGGACAGATAAAAACTTATACATGTTCTCACATGTTTTTCCCAACATGCAGAACCAAAATCCTAGCCTAATATTATTCCCAATTTATGTAGAAATTAAAATGCTATCATCTATCCTTTTCACTAATTAAAATCCTCACTGAGCTACCTAACTCCAATTGAAGAAAAACCAACTGCCTCTGGTAGGTATCCCAGGTACCTACCTCATGTCCTTTGTCCCAAGCCAAGTTGAATAATAGTTTGGCCCTGGTAAAAATGACAAAAACCATTAGTTTCTGACTTTAGGAATTTCTCTAGGTCAAACCAACAAAGATTTTGACCTCATTCCAACTCCCTGGGATGTCGTACCCCAAGTACTATCAATACCCAGGAGATCAAATTTTATTGATGCTCTGTCCCACTTTGGTGAATTAATCATCTCTGGCTAGGGTATTTTCAGTAGAAAAATCACTACTGGAGTTCCACAAGTCCAAAAAGGTTGATTCCAATTTCTGCAGAAAGGTATTCTAAATACCTACCATGTGTCCTTGGAATCATAACAAAAGATTCTGTAAATTTAATCTGGTGAAAAAGTCAAGTTACCTACAGAACTTCCTTTGGGAATTTCCTGAAGGCATTCTGATAAATATTTTGGAGTTATTCCAAGTCGCAGTGAACAAGTACATCAAGGCCTACCTAACCATCCAAGGAAATAATTTTTGGAGCTCCAGAACTTCTCTGGTGAATTATTTCCTAAAACTAGAGTCCTTTCACTATAAAAATCACTATAAATCTTTTGTAATTGCTAAAATAGTGAAACCACTTTTGTTGGTTCCATTTTATAAATACCTATCTGTTGGTATCATGTTTTCACAATGGTATCATACATAATATGTCTTGGTCCAAAAATCCATCTCTTAGGTAGCTTTTCTAGACTATAAATCCCAAGGGATTTTCATTCCCTTCTCCAAGACCATCTCAACCTCCTAAATCCAATCCTCTCTAAAACTATTGAACCTTAATTGGAGTTTATTCATTTGCTTGTTTGCTGAATGGTAGTGGTGATTGTATGCCTTGTATTGATTGTGCCCTCTTGTTTGTTTGCATATGTTGTCTAGACGATCATAGTTGCGGTGAAATCAAAGAGCGAAAGAAGTGGTACTTATTATTGATGTTGGTATTCTGGGATTATCTAAAGAAGAAGTCCAGGGACAATTATGCCATATTGCTGATCTCAGGCAAGCCACCTTCCTACTCATAAGCCTTGTTCTACTATTTTACTTATGCATGTTTTATCTACTATTTCTGAAACTGCATGGTTTTACTATGTGTTGATTAAATATACGGTAGTGGTTTGGCTCCTCCAAACCCTTACTCAATGGTACTACTAAGTACAACCCTCTTGATGATACCTATTTGCCTGTAGTGGAATAGATGGTGTATTACACCATACCCCTTTGGAGACCCCGAATTAGCCAAAGCAAAGCTAGAGGATGGGAAGACCCCGAAAAAAGTTTGACCAAATGTTTTATGATAAAACCTTGGCGAGGTGGGACCTCCCAAGAGATGTTGAGAAAGAAAAAGGTTTTGTTTTATAAATGCTGGAGGAAAATCGGAGGAAAAAGGTTTACGAAAACGCACATGGTTCTCTGTAGTTTTGCTAGAACAATTAACCCTGTGCAACCACATTACTCTGGTATGGGACAGGGTTGGATTTGATGTTTGTCTATTCTGGTATAAGCTGCCTCGCAACAACTACAGGGGATCGGGGATCCCTAGAGGGTGGGCCTTCTCCGATAGAGGTCCATGTGGAACATCGACCTGGAGAAGGAACGAAGGGTCGGCAGGCCTCCACGCGTTACTATGGGCCCCTCATTGAAAGCGCACACTCTCGAGGAGTGGAAAACACGCTCCGGTTGGTCCTCGCCCGACGTCCCGGTTTTGAGGGGATTAACACTCATAGGGTAGGCACTTATATTGGAGTGGGCATCCGGAGAGTCTTGATCGGTTACTCGACCCACGATCGGTGAAGATCAGGGTAGTGTACCCGGATGATGTGGGTAAAGTGTACAACCTCTGCAGAGTGTAAATCTATTCGAATAGCCGCATCCGTGGTCATGGATAGTTGGGAAGGTTGCTGTAGAGTGGTTCTGGTTTTGTTTTCAAAAAGGATTTCGGAAAAGAAAAGGCTTTGAAAAAGTTTTAACCATGGGATGGTCAGAAAGGATCCCTGTTTTGACCATGGGAGGGTCAGAAAGGGATGGAAGGAGTTTGGTCATGGGATGACCGTAAAGGAGGAACAAATGGGTGACCCAGTCCTAATGTTTTCCAAAACTTTCAAAAAGGTTTACAAAAATGGTTTACAAAAGTTTTCAACAAAGATATGTAGATGCTATATCTACAAGAGAAACTATTTGAGAAACAAACCTCTCTTGGTGCCCTCCTACTACCACAGCAAAAATGCATATCCTCCTGTTATTATTAATATCTTAAGGTGGTTTGCGAGTACATTCAAAGTACTCACTAGCATTGTCCCTGGATATTAACTTGGTCAGATATCAAGAAGAAGGTGAAGGGGACGACTATGCGAGCTAGGACGTTCTCCCAGTCAGTTGCCTGTAGGTTAAGGCATGACTCGGGCTTCGCGCTTGATGAAGTTCCGCTGATGATTATTGATGTAGCCATAACGGCATTTATGTAAGTCTTGTAATTCGGTATACTCTCGGATGTTGTAATGATACTTGTCGGTTATGTGCCACGACTAACTGATCATGGGATCGTGGTTGGTTGCATAACAGGGATTCTCGGAGGATTAATCCGGGGGCCCCACAGCGGTGCTGTGGAACTTTTCATGGATGGAGGCTTGATTCTTTAGGGTTTCTGCATTGGAGGCTTCTTATAGGCGAAAGGGCAAGGTCGGTGGAGGCCTGAGGGGCCCACACCACCTGGTGGCGCGGCCAGGGGTGACCCGCGTAGAAAACAGGCAACTAGTACTATGGCATCTTGTTAATAGGTTAGTCCCAGAAAATGCATAAAAGTATCTCAAAGTATGAACAAAACATAAGAAAGTAGATATAAAACAAGCATGGAACATCAAAAATTATAGATACGTTTACGACGTATCAACATCCCCAAGCTTTACTCCTGCTCATCCTCGAGTAGGTAGGTGATAAAAAGAGTAATTTTTGAGGTGACATGCACCATCGCAATCAAGATCAAACTATTTGCAAGCATTGAAAGCTGGGATCAAAGTACTCTAAACAAAGCATGAAAGATATAGTTCTAACAATAAGACATAGGAACTATGTTGTAACATGAAAAGGCACAAACAAAATATTCATGAATAACAATGCTTTGCAAGACGTTTGCTTGTTTCACATATAGAAAACATAGCATAGTGGCATTCAGCTTGTCCCTCATGGATGGCAAAACATAAATGCATAGGACACCTTCAAAGTTCATAAGGGTGACTAGATACAAATAGTTCAATAATAAGCAATATCAAAGTTATGAATCAATCAACAAGTTTTGGGACAATGCACATTAAACTAAGAATGACAATTATGCTCTCTTAATTGGTGCCTAAGTATAGAAGGTGGAGACTCAATATAAAAGTGGAAGAAAGGCCCTTCATAAAGGGAAGCAAGGATTCAAGTCTTGTAAAGAGCTTCCAAAAATTATGGTACTTGTTAGCTTTTAGCTCTCATTGCCCATATCATAAGCATCTTGAAGTGATTAAGGTTAAAGTGAACAAACTATGGAGTATATGCTTGACAAAGTATAAGGTGGCAATCTCATGTCCCTTGAATACGAGGGTCGCTCCTCATGCTACTCAAGTTTAGTTACCGGTAAGTTCTTGTCATAGTAAGTACATGTGTATCATAGAGAACCGCCAACGGGGTACCCCTTGCCCGATGATACGGAAGAATCCCCATATCAAAATGACAAGGCAAGCAGACAATAAGCATCTTCTTATTTACCATGGGAAAATGGTGCTTTTTTCTCTCTTTCCTCTTTCCTCTTTTCTCATCTTTTTTTCTTTTTCTCAATCTCTATCTCTTTTTTATAAGAAGAATGCCTCATAGATTGCTCATTATGGTTACGTTGCAGGTTTCCACCATGATTAGGCATGGATTAGACCAGCGGCCTAGGCGTTTCTCTAACACACATACATAACTCCATGGACTTACAAGCTCCCCATTCATTTCACACCGACAACATCCATAAACAAAAGAGCATGATATCAACTGAGTACAATGTACAAGTGCAATGTTGAAAGCGTTCCCCATGACAGCATGGTTCTGCTAATCCCAAACGTATAAGTGCAAGCATATACAACTTAGATGACACAATGGTTCAAGTTTATTAGGGGCAAGAAAAGTAAAGTATGCCATCAAGTTCGTGAGAGCTTTAATCACTAATTTTCACATAACAAGTTTAATTTGGAAGGTAGATAAAAACATGAATATACTTGGAATAGCAAATGTTAATAGGTAGGTATGGTGGACTATTTGGAATAACTTGGTTTTATTTGGAGTTGGATGCATGAGTGGAACTCATACTTGGTTATGGAGGCTAGCAACAGACTCAGAGCGACCAGCTAAGAGAGCAATAATGGCCATAATCATGCAGAGCGACAAAACATCATTAATTAAAGCATAAAGTGATATTACAAGTCGAAAACTAAATGATCATAGAGGCTATGGTGACTTGGGATAGTCTTAACATGGTGTGAGCATGCGCCAAGTCAACCCAAATAAAGCATCAAAGGAGAATACCAAAATATTATGCTTTAATATGCTAAAACAACGCATGATTCTTTCAAGGCACATTAAGCAATATCAATTTATTATAACATGTCATGCTACAGCAATAATCACTAAGCATAAAGCCAAAACAATATCAAGCATGACATGATAAAGTCTAAGTCACGGTCAAAAATAAGCTCCTTTTTACCACTTAAGCATGAACTTTCCTACTCTTTTCCAATCCAAATCAACTTTATATGAAAGAACTCACAAAGATAATAATAAATAAAGATCAGTGAGCTTGTCTCACAAATCCAATAAAGAAGAACTAAAAAGTTCTAAGCTGAAAGCACAAGAAAACTAAGGCTAAACACAGTGCTAGCAAAAGAGAACACTCACAACACAATAAGAATGAAAACTAGAGTGTTCTAAACAATGAAAATGGAGTGTGTCTCTCTCCAAAAGAAGTGTTGGGATCCAACTAACTTATTGCAACAAACCAAGCAAAACAAAACTAAAAACAAAACAAAGATGCTCCAAGAACAACACAACAGTGCATGAAACAATAAAAACAAAGTGTCTAGAAAGACCTGAGATTTTTATTGATAAAGAAGGGGATGCCTTGGGCATCCCCAAGCTTTGACGCTTGTACCTCTTAAATATTTCTTGGGGTGACACGGGGTGGCATCCCCAAGCTTGAGATTTTGTCCATTCTTCATCTCATTACATCATTCTTTCCATACACATGAAATTTTTTCTTCATATTAAACTTCACACAATCTTTATTAGCAACATTAGTGCACTCAAGATATTAAGTCTTTGGGTTCAGTTTCAACACCAATAAAACTTCCATTAAAACACAAGCTACTGTATCACTTCCCTCAAAAAGCTCAATTACCCAAAGAGAACTCAAAAAGGAATCAACAAGAAGCAAATGCAAATAATGGCAGAAATCTGTCAAAATAGACCAGCAAGTAAAAATCAATTTTCCCAAGACCTTCTGTTGCTCAAATCGAAAAGTGTTGAACTAATTAAAGTTGGATAACAACCTGGGGCAGAAGCACAAAAAATTACAGCTCAAACCGACGTACATAGATTTTACACGAATTTTTATAGCGAAGCACAAAAATCTGTCTCAGGACAGCAACTTTCCCAAGCATTACTTCTCTCTCATTAGAGGTTACTCTTGGAACAAAAAGCAAATAAAAAGGATAAGGAGAGGTTATTATTGAAGCAATAACTTTCAAGACTCAACTAAAACTTTTGGGTTATCTCCCAATAAGTACTTTTATTTAACGCCTTTAAATTAAGCATGATAGTTTGAGAAGATGCTCACATAAGAAATATGAATTGAAGTAAAAGAGAGCATCAAGAAGCAAATTCAAAGCACATTTAAGTCCAACCCACTTCCTATGCATAGGAATCTTGTAAAGAAACAAGTCATGAAAGCACAAAGCAACAAGCATAGTAAAGCAAAACAAGTGCAACTTCAACACTTTCAACATAAAGACGGGAAACATAAAAAAACATAAAGACGGGAAACTTAATATTATTGAGATGCATAAAACCATGTTTCCCTCTCTCATAATAACTTTCAGTAGCATCATGAATAAAATTAACAATATAACTATCACATAAAACATTCTTATCATGAGCCACATGCATAAAATAATTATTACTCTCCCTATAAGCATAGTCATTCTTATTAATTGTAGTGGGAGTAAATTCAACAAAATATCTATCATTATTATTCTCATCACCATAATCATCAAATATAGGAGGCATATTGTAATCATAATTAATTTTCTCCTCAATAGTAGGTGGACTGAAAATATCATATTCATCATTGTAATCATCATATATTGGAGGCATAGTATCATCAAAGTAAATTTTCTCCTCCGTGCTTGGGAGACTAAAAATATCATGCTCATCAAAACCAGCTTCCCCAAGCTTAGACTTTTCCATAGCATTATAAATAATGGTGTTCAAAGAATTCATACTAATAATATTTCTATTAGCATGCAAATAAAGTTCCATAGGTTTTTAAATTTTTTCTTCAAACACTTCATGTCCTAACTCAAGATAAACACTATAAAGTTCTCTAATTTTTTCGTTGTTTTCCATTAAGCCTAACTAGTGAAAATAAAAACAAGAAACAAAAATATATAATTGCAGAATCTAAAGGAAATAACTTCGAGCACTCACACACCAGCAACAATACTAGAAGATAGCTTAGTAGCCAGAGGATGTGAGTACCTTTTACCTTAACTCCCCGGCAACGGCGCCAGAAAATAGCTTGATGTCTATGCACTTCTATTCTTGTAGACAGTTGTTGGGCCTCCAAGTGCAGAGGTTTGTAAAACAGCAGCAAGTTTTCCCTTATGTGGATTACCCAAGGTTTATCAAACTCAGGGAGGATTGTGTCCCCAACACACCCAATAAACTTATCAGGTGTATAGGTGCACTAGTTCGGTGAAGAGATAGTTAAATACAAGTGGTATGGATAATTATAAGTGGTAACGGTGCCAAAAAATAGCTTGATAGGAGAAAAAAACTAAAGGCAAAAAGATGGAAGCAAGCAAACATGTAACAAATCTAGTTGCAAACGGTGTTTCAATGCTTAGAAACAAGGCCTAGGGATCATACTTTCACTAATGAACACTCTCATATAAATATCTTCTCTTAAGATACTACCCTGAACTACTCTCCGGTTGGACATTCTAATCCATGGTAGGGCTATAATAGCACACCTCAAAGTTCGCTTTCCCCATCTAGATAACCCCACACTGTCATCTTGAGCGCTAGATGGTTCCAACAAACACCATAATTTCATAGAGACATCCAACTCCAAATATAACTCATAACAAGTATTTGTAATCTCTAGCCTAAGTGCCACCACGGTGTGCACGCTGTCACTTTCACACACGTGGGGAGAGCAGAGATCTATTAAAGCACTTGAGTAGCAAAGTAGATCTACTTGATTACAAAGCTCATGATCACAATAAGATCATGCATAGAAAGAGAGATGAACACATAGCTACCGGTAGAACCCTTAGCCTTGAGAGAGAACTACTCCCTCCTCATCATGGGAATCACCAATGGCGATGGAGATGGCAGTGGAGATCGATGGAGATGGCTCCGGGGGCACTTCCCTGTCCCGACAGGGTGCCAGAGCAGAGACTTTCTGTCCCCCGAATCTCCCCTTCGGTGGCGGTGGCACTGTGGAACTTATCGTGGCTGGAGGCTCGATTCTTTAGGGTTTCTACATCGGAGGCTTCTTATAGGTGAAAGGGCAAGGTCGGTGGAGGCCTGAGGGGCCCACACCACCTGGTGGTGCGGCCAGGGGTGACTCGCGCCACCATATGGTGTGGCCAGGCCCTAGCCCTCCTCCGTCTCGTCTTCTGGATCCGTGTCCCCCTCGGTGAAATATTAACTTTGGCTTTTGTCCCGTCCAATTATGAGAATATTCATTTTCTGACTTTCTGGAACCAAAAATAGCAGAAAACAGGCGACTGGCACTATGGCATCTTGTTAATAGGTTAGTCCTAGAAAATGCATAAATGTATCTCAAAGTATGAACAAAACATAAGAAAGTAGATATAAAACAAGCATGGAACATCAAAAATTATAGATACGTTTACGACGTATCAGCCCCCTGTCCACCCCTCTGCATCGGATGATCTCCCTATGACTGGGACTGCCGCAGATGAGGAGGGAGAAATTTATGTATCCGATTCTTTGTTGAAGATGCAAACACTTCCTTCGGCTGGCTCCGGAGATTTCCGCGTGGAGCGTGTTGGTGAAAAGAGGAATGCCCTTATGTTGTGGAAAGGGTCGAGGATTCAGATGACTCGACTGCTTCCAAGCCTTTTGGTACTTCTCCGATCGCAGCTGCTCCTGCCAAGATGAACTTGTTCCGTCTTGCGCAGGATGTGTCTTCGTAAGTATTTGCTTTCTTCTTTTTCTGTTCCACCGGGTGATTTTACTGCTGATGCTTGCTCTTGCTTGTGTTGTATTGTTGTAGTGATGATGAAGATCTTCCCGCTTCTCCTCTTCCCACATCCGTGGGCTGCTCCACAAGGAAAACTCCTCCGCCATCGGTGGAGCTGAAAGAAAAAACTTTGTCTCTTGTGGATAAAAACATCCAGAAGGATGTTGCCACTTCATCCAAGCTGCCGTAGCAAAAAAAGGAAGAAAACAGCGGGTAAAGGGGTGGTGGTATCTGAAGAGCCTATTGATGTGGATATGAAGGATGTATGTCACTTTTGATGCCGGAATTTTTCCTTCCTTGTACACTTTTTATTTTGCCCTCATATCCTTTTGCTGTGATTTTTCTTTGCTTAGCCTTTAATGCGCGAGATGGTCGGTATGGCCTCTTGTTTCATAAGGATCCGCGATGATGCCCAAGAACTAAAAGGTACGTGTTGATCATCTTTGTAATCTCCTTGTAAAAATGTTCATCCTCATTTTTGTGATTCGCTCCTACAGCCGCTGCCAAGCAATCCGAAGTTATTCGGGATGAGGCGATGAAGCGCGCCGATGATCTGGAGGGCAGACTCCGAGCTACAGAAGAGGCTTTGAAGGAGGCCAAGCAGAAGGAGAAAGCTGATGCTGAGGAAGTGGCCAGGAAAGTCGCTGCTCGGGATGCGAATTTTTGGTAGTGCCTGGAGGCCCTTAATAACTCGTTGACCCGTAAGTTTTTATCTATGCGTGTTTTTTGTTTTGTTTCTTTCTTTTGGTTGTCAATCTCTTCTTCTCTCTTTTTGTTGTCAGAACTGACTGGCCAGAACCTGACGCTGGATGACGATAAGAAGGTCGATCCTTTGTTGGATGATGTTAGCACTTTGGAGGCTAACAACGTTCATGGGTGCAATCTTCCTGTCCGCTCACGTTGCGCCTTCAAGAAGTTCCATGCCGAAATATTTCCAACCAAGGATGTGTCAGAGAACCTGAATGATCTTGTCGCCATTTTCGGTGTTGATCCCAGCCTCCTTGTTGGTTATAGTTTGACGCAGTCAAGGAGTGGTGCTGAAACTTCGATGGCCTTGGCGATGACGCACGGCGAGAAGGTCGACTGGGAAAAGGTTAGATCCTCTGTCCCAGTCACCCTCAATGGCCAAGCAATTGACCTGAAGCCGCATATTAAAAAGGACAAAAAATATTCTCGGTTTCTCCTAGGTTTGGTCTCGGGTTCGGGGAACCTAGCTACCCCTTCTTCAGCTGCTCTTACTATGACGGGCGCTCCTTCTTCGGCTACTCCTACTGCTGCTATAGCTAGTGCTCCTTTCGCTAGAGCCACCTTGTCTTTGAAGGACATAGTCTCATAGACCCTGTTTTGTAATTGTTTATCATGTCTCCCTTGATGTTTGTAATGAACCTTGACTTTATCCAGCTTTCCCTTGCTTCTTTTTACAAGGAGGCAACTTTTGAATATATGTGTGCGAGCTTGCTTTTGTATGCTAAATGTTTCACATCTTTTTGTCTTGTCAGATCTTGACTGATTCTTTGGCTCCTTCTGGACCCACGCAATTGTCGGATGTTGTTCTGTCCTCCGCTATAATAGGCGCAACCAATTCCGCCATCGTGCGTATGGTGGACCCGCAATTGTATGCTGAAAAGATAGAGCAGGTGAAAAAACTTGAAGGAAAACTTCGGGTTGTTCAATCAATGGTGGAGTGTTTCCCATTCAAAAACATGCCAAGCCCTCAACCACGAGGCTTTTTCTTGGAAGAAATCTCCAGGGCGAATAAGAGGCTGTTGTGTAAGTATCTGTCCTCTTTTTTTCTTCGGTTGCCCTTTCCGTCTTGCGGGAAATTGATATTTTGTTTCCCCGATTTCTAGGCTTTCAATTGTGCGAGAGGGATGAGACCCAATGTCTGCGCAACTGAATGCAAGCTCTTGTGGCTGCCTCCCGAAGTTCTGAGACGGATTTTTGGACTGATCATCGTCGCACCTATACTGTAGCATTGCTTTAGGATCACCTATTAGAGTTGGAGGAATTCGTCGAGTGTTGCCGCAGATCTCGAGCCATTACTTATAATGCCATGTTTCCTCGGGATCCTCAACCTCAAACCTTGGCGGAGTTGATTGCGAAGTTTCAACAGGGTGAAAAGATCCATCACTTTGTGAAGCTTCAACTTGTGGCGGGTGCTAAGCTCGCGCTTTCTTGGGTGCATGTGCATCATCCGACGCTGGACTTGGATGATGTATCTTTGTGGCTACCTTCTCCTTCCGATGGTGGCCTTATTGATATGGTGCCTCATTACACTGCTACTCGTAGACCTGCCATTAGAATTATCCGAAAATGTTTGGAGGCAGACGAAGAGTTTTTTTGTAAACTTTCCTATCTGATTATTTACTTGCTTTACCTTTGTACTTTGTGTAGAACTACTTTATACTTGTCAAAAAGGTCGTATGTTTTATACGAGATTTTGATTGTATGTTGTATTCTCTTGTGGGGGATCTGACGAACGTTTATGTGCCATAGAAGTTTTATGTCGCGGAATACTTTCTTTAGTTATTGATAATAATGGGTAGGAGTACACGTGATCGCCTGGCCGTTGGCCTTTATTGAATATATGGTGCATCTAAATAGAGGTTTTCTGAAGGAATCTTCGGCTTCTACTCCTGGGGATCTTCATCATCTTCCGCATTATGGTGCTCGTGACTTGTCAATTAGTGGATCTTCTTATGCAGGACCGTTATTGGAGGTCGCATACGTTGCTTTTTGCGAGACTGTTGCGTGCTTGCTCTTCCGATACTTTCTTTTTGCGGGTGTGCCCTTCGTGTGTCAACTCTTCATCCGCCAGCTTCAGCTGTCTAAGTTCTGCCTCCATCCCGAAAGATTCCGAGATTTTGTTGAATTCTCGATCGCAGTTGTCCGCACGGTTGAAGCTTCCTTTGACTGTGATGACCCTGTTGGGGGATAACATTTTTAGCACTAGGTATGCGTAGTGAGGTACTGCCATGAACCTAGCGAAAGCTGGTCGTGCCAGGATCACGTGGTATTGAGATGGCCAGTCCATAACTTCGAATTCCAGCTTTTCTCGCCTGAAGTTATTTTTTGACCCGAAAACTACATCGAGGTGGACTTTGCCCAATGGAATTTCGGCTTTTCCTGGAACTATCCCATGGAAGGTTGTGTATGTTGGTGTTAGGTTCGTTATGGACCAGTTCATTGCCCGCAGAGTTTTGGCGTAAATCAGATTGATCCTGCTTCCTGCATCCAAGAAAACCTTGCTCATGTTGAACCCACCGATTTGTGCTTCCACTATTAGTGATGACTGGCCTGGCTGAGGGACCCGTAATGGATGGTCAGCTCTGCTGAAAGTAATTTCTTGTTCTAACCAATGGAGATACTCTGGTGTAGGAGGTGGCTTTGTTACCGCTAGATTTACTTGCCTGGTGATCAATTTATGTGTTCTATTAGAGGGTGGCCCCTTCTGGATCATTGACATTTCTCCTTTTGACCTGGTATATTTGTTGTCTTGGTATATTGTATTTTGCGGCTGTCCCGCTGGTGGAGGCCCCTATGGTGGAGGTGGAGCGCCAATGGCCAAAGTGCCAGGTGTAGGGGTGTAGTTTTTGTTTGTTGCTTCGGCTGTCTTTGCGTTGCATAGTTCTTGCATCTTTAGGAATGTCTGGCAGTCCTTTAGGAGGTGATTTGATCGCCTTTTCCCTGTTGAGTCGACGTAGTAGTGCATATTGCAGGGTCCTTCCAACATTTGTCCTGCTGACATTGGTGGGTCTCGGTTCGTCGGCTGGTATCGTTGCCACGGCTGGCTTTCACCAATGTTGTCCCTACTGCCACGATATCCGATGTTGTAGTCATCACTTCGTCGGTTGTCTGTTCCAGAAAAGCTCGCTGCAACGTAACTGGGTGTATGGTATCCATCATTGGTTCGTCGTCTCCGGTCATTGTTACGCCAGTCTCTGTCGTCAGATGAACGAGCCCTTTTGTTGTGTACTGCATCCTCCCCGTCGGCCTAATGATTGGCTATTTCCATCAGCTGTGAAATTGTCCTTGGCTTGGTTCGTCCTAGTTCTTCAATGAACTCCTATCGATGAAGACCATCATTGAAGGCATCGATCGCTCTTTCGTCAGGCATTGCTTCCGCCGAATTTTTGGTAATGTTCCATCGTTGGATGAAGGCCCGTATTGATTCTCCTAGCTTTTGCTTGTAGGCACGCAATTGCTCCAAAGACGCGGGTCGCTTGAATGTAGATTGGAAGTTTCTGATAAATTTGTCTTCAAGATCAATCCAACTGCTGATAGAATCTTCTGGTAGTTGCTTTAGCCAGGAGCGTGCCGCACCGGTTAGGTGGAGTTGCAGGCTTTGCATCGTCATGGCTTTGGATCCGCCTTATGTCGACAATGCCGGATAATCACGCCCAAGCTTCGGGTTCTTGGAGGCCGTCATATTTTTGTCGATCTTGGGGTAGCTTAAAATCTTTCAACACCGGAGTTTTGCGAACCCGTCGGGTAAAGCTGTTGGCTCCGCATAATTCTTATTCGTCTTCGCTTTCGCTGTCACGGTACCCTCCGGTGCTGCGCTCTTCTCGTGATCAATCGATCCTTCGCTGGGTGATGTCGTTTCTCGCATCGTTGCATGGTTCTTGTTCGGAAAAGTGGACCCGATGTGGCGACCACGATCGTCGGGTGTGACCTCCTTGCCGAGGGCTGCTGCGACGGTGTGGGGACCTATCAAGTTGCCTCGCGGTTCCTTTATTTACTTGCGCAAGAGTTTCTCCCACCAAGCTAAGGTTCATCAAGGCGGATCGGTGGTGGGTCGCACGAGGATCGTCGGGTGCAGGTTGTGTTGTGATTAGGTATGTTTGTGCAGACACAATAGCTGCCTGAGCTGTTTTTGCATTGATATTTCCATCTTGGCCTATCGACATAAACGAGAGATCAAGGTCTCAGATTAATCCGCTTCTCTCTTCTTTGGGTATACCTCGTAATCTAGACGTTCCTCTTCTTGGCGATGCTCCTCCTGTTATGCTTCTTGATCCTGGGGTGGGGCTTAGCTACGCCCACCTTAAGCTAGATTCGTCGGCTACCCTTTTCCTTTCATCGAGCTGCCTCTGCATCCTGAGGAGGTCTCTCTTTTTGTGGTGTAGAAGATACTTCTATGTCAATAGATCTTCGTGGGTGGCGTCCACTGTCATTGGGACCGCACCCGAGATTGCTTTCGCTACTTTCTTTAGGTTCTGAATTGGCTACGCTTGCTTCACGTGGTGGTGTGAACGGTGGGTCTGATCCGAAGGAGAGATTGTCATAGAGACCATCAAGATCCCCCAGATTCATATCGATTTGCTCGCTTCCGTTGCCTTCTTTGATCTGTGCTTTGACTTCCATTGAGGATCCGATGGAAGGTTCCTATACTTCTATTGGCGTAGATGTTTGGGTGGGCAGACGTGGATTTGCTTTCATCGAGTTGATGCTTGGTGGAGAGCGTTCCGCCGAATCCGTGCTTCCAGCGTTCGATTTTCCCACAGACGGCGCCAATTGATGAGAGGTAACCTCAGCAATGCCCATGGTGATGGAGTTGGGGTTTCGTGGAAAAGAGAACGCTGGGGATTTCGTCGGATGTCAGGGAAACAATGGAATCAAAGTCGCCTGAATATTGAGAAAACACACTATTACAAGTTGTCTTCTAGATTTTGGTACTCTCGCTTGGGCTTCTCCCGTCCTATATATAATAGGTCGGGTCTCAAAGCTGTATGCAGATAGGTTTCATACACGAGTGATTACAATACCAACACAATGTCGGTTCGTGGTTTCTTTCCTAATATAATCAAAGTCTTTGTCGGTTGCTTCCTTGGGATATTATCTGGAATCCTCATGGGCTGTAGGCCTCTTTTACCCAATGTAGGGTAGGGAATTATAAGAACCCGAATAGTCATACCCATGTCACCGGGAGAGAAAGTAGAAAGCCTAGGCAACCAGTCCATAGTCCAAACATACATAATGCAACACATCCATAGAAATCTGAAGCAGTTTTGACTCTGTCAGGCCAGATTATCCGGCCTAGCCAGGGGCGGATAATCTGGCCCTGACAGAATTTCTCAAATTCACCTAGATCGATTGCAAAAACATAGATCGGACTTAGGTACTGCAAGACTACAATCTCTAAACAAAATAACAACCTTCTAGTCCATGTTCCACCAACAAGTGACACATCAAATCAAAATATGGGGAGAGAGGGAGTTACCCTCACTCATTGAAGGAAGAACATGGAGGAGAAGGTACCCGGAGGTTCACGGAAGAAGATCCGGGGGAGGCCCAGAGAATCCAGCGGCCGAGAAGTCTCCGGGGAGGGAGGGGCGACAGGCGGCGGCTGGGGAGATGGAGGGGGT
Source organism: Avena insularis (assembly GCA_023614405.1). Classification (NCBI taxonomy): domain Eukaryota; kingdom Viridiplantae; phylum Streptophyta; class Magnoliopsida; order Poales; family Poaceae; genus Avena; species Avena insularis. The sequence goes on from CM042692.1 coordinate 368,735,012, forward strand.
AGAGGGAGAGGAGTTGTTCGTTGTGAGCCCTTCCCGCCGATACCCAGTCCTTAATAGACTGCAGCCACCAGGGCTGGATTATCCGGCCTGAAATCTGAATTCCTGTTGTACACAGTTCGGGCCCATGCGTCCCCAAACAAAACCCCCACAAGTGTGATCAATGGACTTGTGTGCTAGAAGAGATGGCTTAGGGATGGACATAGGCTTGGGATTAGACAACCAAACTGAGATGGTACTACTCACTCAAGGTTGCAATAATCAAATCAACTAAAAGCCAAAATTGAGTGTGATTTCCATAAGAACACGAGATGAGCAAAAACAACCAAAAAGATCCACATAAATCCAACTCTTCTCATAGAAGAGGGCGGTGGCCGAGGCCACCTTGTTGGAGTGCATGGTATGACACCGCGAAGATATATCTTGGGTTCATGACCAATACTCATCAATAAGCTCACATGTCACAAAATGATATTAAGAGAAATGATTTGACTTGCTTTCGGCATTATGGGGGGAGGGTTAGCCCAATTAATTAGGACCACACTCCCCCTATATCCATGCCCACACCTAGACCAAATAAGGATGAGATATAAGAGTGAGTTCATGGGTAATCAAGACAAGCTCCTTGAATCAATGATATTTAGCTCATTCCTCAAGTAACAGAACCTTGCTTCATCTAGTGGCTTCGTGAAAATATAAGCAAGTTGATTCTTCGTGCTCACAAAAGATAGATCAATATCACCTCGAGCTACATGGTCCCAAATGAAATGATTCTGAATCTCAATATGCTTTATCCTTGTATGCTGCACCGGATTGTACGCAATTTTGATTGCACTTTCATTATCACGTAAAAGAGGCACTTTGTCACAATTAACACCGTATTCCTTTAAAGTTTGCCTCATCCATAATAATTGAGTACATGCACTAGCAACAGCCACATATTCAGCCTCGGCGGTGGAGAGAGATATACGATTCTGCTTTTTAGAAGACCAACATACCAAAGACCTTCCCAAGAATTGAGAGGCTCCAGAAGTTGATTTCCTATCATCATTATCACTAGCCCAATCTGAATCAGTATAACCACATAGAGAGAAATTGGATCCCTTGGGATACCATAGACCAAAATTAGGGGAATGAACCAAATATCGGAAGATCCTCTTGACTGCCACTAAGTGGATTTCTTTAGGAGCTGCTTGATACCTTGCACACACACCTACACTCAACACAATATCGGGTCTAGATGCTCAGAGGTAATGAATAGAGCTGATCATGGATCGGTATACCTTTTGGTCCACATCTTTACCGTGGGGATTGAGTTCAAGGTGACATTTTGTTTGCATCGGTGTGGCGACGCCATTAAGATCCATCATATTGAATCTCTTGAGCGTGTCTTGGATGTATTTTTCTTGATTTATGAAAGTTCCTTCTCGAAGTTGTTTAATCTCAAATCCAAGAAAGAACCATAACTCCCCCATCATAGACATCTCAAACCTGTTAGTCATAAGCTTTGAAAATTCATCGTTAAAGGCTTTATTAGTAGAGCCAAAGATAATGTCGTCTACATATAGTTGGCATATGAAGAGCTCCCCCTTAACCTTCTTAGTAAAAAAGAGTGGGATCGATTTTCCCAACTTCGAAGCCACGGTCTAACAAAAGCTCTTTCAGGTGCTCATACCACGCACGTGGGGCTTGTTTAAGGCCATAGAGTGCCTTATCGAGTTTGTAGACATGGTTCGGAAAGTTAGGATCCTCAAATCCTGGGGGTTGCTTTACATATACCAACTCATGTAGAGGACCATTAAGAAAAGCACTCTTAACATCCATTTGCTGTAATTTAAAGTTATTATGAGCAGCATAAGCAAGAAGGATACGGATGGACTCAAGACGAGCCGCTAGAGCATAAGTCTCGCCGAAGTCGATGCCCTCAACTTGGGAATAGCCTTGTGCCACGAGTCTTGCCTTGTTTCTTACAACAATGCCATTTTCATCTTGCTTATTTTTAAAGATCCACTTTGTGCCGATAACATTGCGACAATCCTTAGGCTTCTCTACTAATTTCCAAACCTTGTTGCGTTCAAAGTTATTAAATTCTTCGTGCATAGCAACAACCCAGTCCGGATCTTCAAGAGCTTCAAACACTTTCTTGGGTTCCACCATGGATATGTGAGCTTGGTGCTCACCAAAACTTGCTAGCTCCCTTCTTGTGGACACCCTTCGTCTGAGATCACCTACAACTTTGTCAAGAGTGTGGCCCCTTAATTCAATGTTCCTATCTGCACGAGCTTTGCGAAGAAGTTCAATTAGCTTGTTGTCTCTTGGGGGAATAACTTCATCATTTGAGTCTTCGTTGGAGTCATTGGCTTGGCCTCGATCTCCAGCTTGATTAGTAGGAATAGGAGACGATGAATCTTGCCCTTGATGTTGATTAACAGCCATAACATGAGGCTGCTGCGGTTCAGGATTTTCAGGGCCGGATAATCCAGCCGAGAGTGTGGACGGATAATCCGGCCTGGGAGTACTTGATGCACCTTCACAGTCTTGAATGGGCCTGGCATGAACTGGAGAGGGGCCGAATAATCCGGGGTCTGCCGGAAAATCTGGCCTAGGACTTGCAGCAGACTCTTTGACATTTTGATCACTTCTGCCAGTTGAGGAGGGTTGGCCGGATAATCTGGTGTCCACCGGATAATCCAGCCTGGAGCTTTCTAGAGCAGTTGCTTGATGATCTTCAACAGTTCGTGGGATTGGTGTAGAAGTGTCTCCAACAGTTAGAGCATGTTGAGATTTTGTCGATGAGGGCTCTACTTGAGTAGAGCATTGTCCTTCCCGATCCGCCCCAAGGGGTTCCTCAATGGGGCAGAAAAATCCCACACCCATTCTTCTTATGGCATCTTGGGGTATTTCAACATCTGCATCACAAACATCAACTTGCCCCATACAGGAGCCATCATTTTCCTCGAACACCACACTACAAGATTCTACAACAGTTCCAGAGAGCTTATTATAGACTCTATAAGTGTGGGATTCGGCACCATAACCAACAAAAATGCCTTCTAAAGCCTTAGACTCGAATTTAGATAAACAAACTCCATTTACAATAGTTCCAGAAAGAAACAGTTCCAGAAAGAAACACTTACAACCAAATACCCGGAAGTAGGAGATGTTTGGCTTGTTACCGGTAAGTATTTCATAGGGAGTCTTGTCCAAGATTTTGCGGAGGTAGAGCCGGTTGGATGAGTGGCATGCGGTAGAAATTGCTTCAGCCCAGAAATTATATGGTGACTTGAACTCAGCCAACATAGATCTTGCCATATCCATTAAAGTCCGGTTCTTTCTCTCGGTTACACCATTTTGTTGAGGGGTGTACGCAGCGGAATATTGATGTCTTATCCCCTCTTCACTTAGAAATTCATTTAAAGTGTAGTTCTTGAACTCCGAGCCGTTATCACTTCTAATTGCCAATATAGGGACATTCCGTTGATGTTGAACTTCGTTGGCAAAATCGATGACCGTTTATTGAGTCTCGCTCTTCAACTTGAAGAAATAGACCCATGTGTATCTTGAGTAATCATCAACAATCAGGAGGCAATATTTCTTCCCACCGAGGCTTGCATGAGATGGAGGACCAAAGAGGTCCACATAAAGGAGCTCCAAAATCCTCTTTGATGAAATAATGGTCTTCCTTCGATGGGGAGAGTCATGCTTTTTTCCTTCAACACAAGCCCTGCAAACACGATCTTTGGCAAAGGAAACATTTTCTTTTAGTCCAAGGATGTGGCCACCCTTGTGAAGACTTTGCAAAGTTCTCATATTGACGTGGGATAGTCAGCGATGCCATAACCAACCTGCGTCGGCCTTTCCGAAAAGACACATCGAGCCTATAGTGGTTTTCCCCGAGAAGTCCACCACATACAGGTCATTTTCGACATATCCCACGAAAGCGACCTTTAGAGACTTGCTCCACAAGAGTACCACCAAATCACCATCAATGAAAACTGTGAAGCCCATCTTACCAAGGGCACGAACTGAAAGTAAATTGTAACCGAGGGTCTCAACAAGCATGACATCCACGAGAGAGATATCGTGAGCAACCACAACTTTGCCAAGACCCAATACCTCAGATTTTAACTTGTCACCATAGGAGACGGTTATATGATCATGGTTTGGCCGCATCTCCAAGATGATCTCCTTGCTTCCGGTCATATGACTAGTGCACCCGCTATCGAGCACCCATTTGGACCCACCGGAAGCATAGCCCTACAAGAAAGTTACTTTTTGGTTTTAGGTACCCATTTTTCAATGGGTCCTCTCATGTTAGTGACAAGGGTCTTGGGAACCCAAATAGACCAAGATATGTAACTATCAAATGGACCTACATAGATAGCATAAACATCACCATAATAATCACAAAATAATTCATAATTTGGATTATTAGCCCCTGCAAAACCAACATAGTAGTCTTATCATTAGTTGTGGTGCTTGTCTTTGGTTGAGCAGTTTTGCTCTTCTTCTTCTTCTTTTTCTTTGTCTTGGGAACATAACCAAGACCTTCCTTTCCATTTTTTATCCTTTGCTTGCTAAGGATCTCATCTAGGACTTCTTTACCTTTAGGTTGAGATCCCTTTACAAGTTCTTCCTTTAATCTTGCATTTTCTTCAATAATACCTTCATGTCCACCCATTGGTGTGGATGTGCTAGGCATATTATACTTGTCCAATTGAGTTTGGAGCTGATCACGACACTCATTTAGAGTAGACTGTTCACTCTCCATTGCCTTGTAGGCAATGTCAAGTGTCTCAAATTTCTCTGAGAGTCTAGCATGAGCATCCCCAAACTCAACCTTCTGCTTCTTTAGTTTCTTTACCTTAGCAAGAGCATTATCACATTCTTTTATGAGCTGGGCAACCATTTCTTCATGGGACTCCTCAATTGACTCAAGTTTCTCTTTCAAAGAGACTCGAGTTTCCTCTTCTCCCTCTAGAGCGTTCTTCAAAGAGGCTATCTCCAAAGCATCTTCTCTTTCAATTTCCCCCTTCTCTTCGAGGAGTTTTTCGGAGTGAGAAAGTTGACTCATAAGAGCATAAAAATGAAGTTTGTGCTCACCTTGCAAGTTAGTAAAGAAATTTTCCAAATCAATAACCTCTTCTTTTATCCTAAGACTTGTATGATCATCCATATTAACATCCATAGTAGTCTTAGGAAATGAGGAAATGGAAGATGATACCTCGGACCCTCTTGCCATAAGGCAAGTGACGTTGTTGTTGATGACATTTTTGTTTAGAGAGTCGAAGAGAGATGTAGGGCTCGATGTGGTGGCTATAACAGCCACCTCCTGAGAGATATCTTCATCCTCTTCATCTTCACTTGCCGAAGAATATTTCTCTTGAGCCACCAAGAAAATCTTAGGTTGATTCTTGTAAGGACCATTCTTCTTGACAAATGGTTTCTTTCGAGGTGCCTTGGATTTTTCTTTGAGGATGAGCCAGACTCCATTGTCTTCTCTATTTTGATAGGAACATTCAGCCACAAAGTGCAACCGATCTCCACAATTGTAGCACGTCCTCTGTTTTGGGCCATCCTCTCTTCGCCCACTTGACCCATTCTTGCGCTCAAGTTCAGACTTGGCCTTGGCTGGGTCCTTCCAAAAGTTCCTTGCGTAGAAGGCCATGTACTCACCATGAGCACGCTTGACCTCCTCGGGACAGCCCATGGAGACAACATCGTATCCTATTTCATCTTCATCTTGTTCAACAACGTTTGCCTTTAGAGCTACATTGACTCCTTTTTGCATTCCAATGGCCCGAGCACAGGCATCTTCGATGTTCTTAGCTGCAACCTTGAATGACGCCATTTATTGCATGACTTCATTGGAAGTCATTTGATGGTAGTTGTGTCTACCTTGCAAACTCTTCAAGTCCATTGGCTCAAATGGCATGAGAGCACTCACATATTTCCTTTTTTATCCAAGCATCATCAATGTGAGTGGCTCCATTCTTTCTAAATGTTGTTGCAATGCCCTTGAGCCTTCTATACATGTCTTCATGGTCCTCACCATCCAACATGTAAAATCCTCCAGCTTTATTGCTAAGAGCATCATACATATTTCTTCTCATGCTTTCATTTCCGATGAACAGGTCGGTGAGAGCATCCCAAGCTTCTTTGGCGTTGTTGAAGTGCTCAATATGTGGCATGTCCTTAGGACCCACTCTGAGCTGAATCATGTGAAGAGACGTTGCATTTAGTTGACTATCCACAACTTCTCTTCTAGTTAGATTAGTGGGATCTCCAATATGAAGACCATCTTCAATGATCCTCCAAAGCTCAATTTAAGAACTACATACATGAGATTTCATTAATAATTGCCATTGATTAAATGAGGATGCAGTAAGCTTGGGTGGATCACCCCTATTGTTTATATGAGGATGAGGGATAGGTGGGTCGGGAGAATATAAGTGAGAGACCTCACTATAATCCTCCTTGCTAGTTCCCTTCTTGGAAACAGAATCATTGTTTTCTCACCCACCGTCTCATCTTCCTTGGATTTGGCATGAGCCTTATCCTTAGATAGAGGAGTGGTGGCCTCAGAGGAAGATGGAGGTGGGGCTGTAGATGAGGTGAGACGAGCAATCATTTTCTGCATCTCTTACATCTTGGTCTCAAAGGATTTCAACAAGGTTGTTTCCAACATCTTGAGGTCATCCATTGTGACCTTGTCCACAGCCTCACTCCCATTTTCCTTAGTGCCCATACTTCTCTTAGGCGGTTAAGCCCGAATAAAGAGCCGGGGCACTGATACCAATTGAAATGGATTTTAGGCTACTTCAAATTTTAATACCTTTTCAATTTTAGGCTTGACACAAAAGGTAAATTGTCTAGATATGTGACTATGTAGAATTTCCCTATATGCAAACATAACGACTAGCGAGTAAAGGCGAGTAAGAGTGAGGAACGAGGAAACTGTAGTGGAGCACGCGGAGACACATGATTTGTTTTACCGCAGTTCCTTCCTTGTTAGGGGAAGTACAACTTCGTTGGAGGGGTGGGAGGTACTAAGAACACCATGCCACAATAGGCCTCACCCTGTTCTACGATGGATCTCGCCACCAAAGGCCTGATCCACCTTTCCACTATTGGAACCCTTCGAGGCGGGAACCGGTGCCTTTACACAACTAACGGGGCACAACTCCACAACTGAATTAGAGGCTCCCGTAATGACAACAAGCTGCCACAAGAACAATTGTTATCAATAACGAAACACGAGATCTAGACATCAACAAGAATACTAGATCAGGGATTCTCCAAGTGAATGGAGAGGAGTTGAAGCGCTTGATTCGTGATGGCGATGAATGATGTCTCCTCCTTCAATTCCCCCAACGATCGAAGCCTTCGGGTGGTTGAAGTGGGAGATCTCGAGAGAGAGGTTTTGCAACAATTCTGAACTTTTTCCAATGAATTAAGAGATCTAACAGGAGGGGTGGATGAGGCTTTTATACCCCCTGTCCAGGCAAAGCCGTTGGAGTCATTTGGGGCCGGATTATCCGGCCTAGGGAATACTCCGCCCTAGACTCGGATTATATGGGGAAAAGTCCTCCCTCGAACAGAAGCATGCGCTGAGCGGTCCTTGGCAACTTCTCCTAGGGGGCCGGATTATCCGGCCCTAGAGGAAGGTCGGATTATCCGGCTGTGGGGAAATCCGCCCCAGCAACGGATTGTCTAGGGTAAAATTCGCCCCCAGACAGAAGCACGCGTCGGTGCTCCCTTGGCCAGTTTCCCTGGTGAAAGGGAAATGGACGTCGCCTAGAGGGGGGTGAATAGGCGTTTTAAAATTATTACGGTTTAGGCTCTAATAAATGCGGAATAAAACTTAACGTTTAATTTATCAAGCCAAAACCTATATCAACTAGGTTCACTAAGTGCACCAACAACCTATGCTAAGCAATACAAGCAACAAGGTGATAGCAAGATATAATACTTCAAGCACGATGGCTACCACAAAGTAAATTGCATAAGTAAAGGGCTCGGTTGAGAGATAACCGATGGACGCGGAGACGATGATTTGTTTCCCGAAGTTCACTTCCAAAGAAGCTACGTCTCCGTTGGAGAGGTGCGGGGGCACAATGCACTTCGAACGCCACAAGTGGCTCACCTTGAGGTGTGGTGGCTCGATGCTCACCCAATGCCACACAAGGCCTCACCCCAAGATGCGAAGGCACGCAACCTACCAACGCCACAAAAGGCTCACCCTATTCTCCCGTGAGCTCACCACAAAGGCCTACTCACGTTCCACTATGGGACACTTGAGGACGGTCACCGAACCCGTGCAAGGCTTGGGGCAATCTCGACAACTCAATTGGAGGGCTCCCAAGAAATGCCACAAAGGCTCCACTATGCCAAAAAAGGCCAACAAGCTTGGGAAACCTCCACAACTCAATTGGAGCCCCAAGAACACACCACAACTCCACACAACCGTCTAGGGTTCCAAGAACCCAGGAGAAACAAGCCCAAGATCTTGAACTCGCCGAATCTCTGAGGAGAACTCAAACCTATGCACCAAATGCAAGAGGCAAGTTCTTCACTCTCAAAATCCACCAAAGCTACAAAAGATATTGAGGGAATAAGGGAGGAAGAACACAAGAGGAGAACACAAAAACTCTCCAAGATCTAGATCCCAATGATTCCTTCACAAAGAAGGGATTTGGTTTGGTGGGGATTATAGATCTAGATCTCCTCTCTCAAATCCCTCAAAGAGATGCAAGAATCATGGGAGGGAGAAGGGAAGAGGGTAAGCTTTTGAAGGTCAACAATGGAGGAGAGAGAGTGGAAGAGCTAGCAAAAATGACCTCCAAAGTTGGGGAAACTTTTGGGAAGAGAAATATGCCCGTTTGGGCCAGATTCGCGCCCCACCGGTACTACCTCTAAATAGAAACACAAGATACAGAAGAAAAACGAGATTTACCAGAACTTTGGCCGGAACTTGGGCCGGTACTACCGCTCAAGCAAAAAAGGTTGGACAACATTGCACGAAAACTTCAATAACTTTTGACTTTGGACTCCGATTTCGATGATCTTGGGCTTGTTTTGAAGAGAACAAAAATCTCTACAATATTATGCAAAGAAACATCATAGTCCAACAAGAGAGGATAAAATAAAATGGAGAAATGTATGACCACTCAGAAGCGACGAACCGGTAAAACCTCTAGAACCCAAAACGCAAGAAGTTGAGCTTGGAAACTCTAGATGGGATGAAACCAATTTTGTTGGAAAGATAATAAAGAGTAGAATACAACAAAAGGTGAAATATTGGGTATCACCAAGGAAGAAAATACCATGAATATATATGTGAGATACCTCCCAAGGTGTGGAGCCGGAAAAACCCGTAAGATCAAAAACGCAATAAGATATGCAAGGAAAATCCGTTTTTGACGAACTAGAGCTTGTTATGGAGATAACCACAAGCTCTAGATCCTCATATGGACAAGAACCAAACAACAACCAATAAACATGATGCTATGTATGCAAAGGTTTGAGATCTCTTCGAAAGATACGAACGAATCACCCACTCGAGAGCCCCTCTTGATAGTACGGCTATCTATCCTAAACCCGGTCTCCCAACACTACAAGAACACTACAAGAGACCGGTAAAATAGAAACCCTATCACGATCATACCTTTGCCTTTAGCATCCCACTTGAGCTTGATGTAGACGATCTTGTCACCTTCAAGATGGAACACCTTTCTTGATTACACTTGCTTGCTCTTGCTTGATGAAGTCTTGAGAAATGCCCCCCCATACTCCATGGGGAATCCTCTTATTCGAACTTGTCTTCATCATTCCATAATTGCCGAGGATGGCAATATTCAAGAATGAGATCTTCTAGAGATGACGCATATTGAGCTTGCACTTCAGTTCTTGATGATGTCTTGAAGATATCCATGAGGAACTCCATCTTCTTCTTCTTCTTCAAGACATACTTGATCTTATTCTTCTACTACTACTTGATTCCAATAGGCACAAAGCCCTTGGACAATGCTTCTTCTTCTTCATCCTTGAAACCAACACATGGTCCAAGCGATGCAAATGGACAAACCTACAAGTGAAACTCAATTTGCACATTAGTCCATAGGGATTGTCATTAATTACCAAAACCACATATGGGGGCATACATGCCCTTTCAATCTCCCACATTTTGGTAATTGATGACAATCCCCTAGAGAGGGTTTAAATAAGGAATTTAATGACCAAAAGGGATGCCCCAACATCAAATAATACACAAGTATGTGATGTTGGTACGACCACAATATATAGAGCAAACTCCCCCACAATCTATGCATGTGTGATGAACTTGAATTTCATTCCATAGATTGCCAACCATTACGGGTGGTTGAGTTTCCTCTATATATTAAACATGCAAAGCAACAACAAAGATGCAAGAGCATGCAAGGCTAATGCTTAAGAACCAACTCAAAGCATAAACCAACTTCCCTTGAACCCTCTAAAACTTCTCCCCCATTGGCATCGATTGCCAAAATGGGTGAAAAGTTCTAGACGGCCAATATAGTGAGAATTCCTCCAAATGTGTGCATATGCACATATCCAATGGTGGATCCTTGGAAGGAAGTAAAACTATATTGAGGACCCAAAGATGGCAAAAAAAAAGAAAATGAAAGAAGCTTCAACAAATGAAGCAAGCAAACAAAAGATCCAAAAATACCAATTGACAACATCAATTGATACCAAAAGAAAAACACAAGACATAATGATACGAACAAATGAGTGTTTAGATGTAATAGGGAAGCTCCCCAATTTTTGTGCACAAATTATAACCATTGATTTGAATACATAATGCACAAATATGGAATCCTCACTCCCCCATAAACATCTAAAACACAAAAGATGAGAACGAAGGCAAATGAGCATTCTTAAATGAATTGAAGAAGCTCCCCAAGGATTATGCACCAATTATAATAATTGTATTTGGAAACAAGGTGCACAATCATGGAATCCTCACTCCTAGAAACTCATTTAACAATACACAACAAGAGAAATCAAATCATGAGTGCCCGGAGATGCAAACAAAAGGGACAAGCACTCATAGGAAAAATAATTTGGAAGCCACCGAAGAATCAACAAGAAATAAAGGGTGGTCTCCAAGGAAAACACAAACAACCAAAGATTTATATTCTCTTGTGTGTATAAGTTTCTAGGTGAAAATATCACAAAGACACATGCCCACAAAGAAACATGCACACACAAAATAGATACACAAGAAAGCACATGAACAACAAAATGAAGTCATATAATGTACAAATAGGATTTTTGCTTGAAAGCATGGCCAAGGGCTCAAATATATCTTATTGTACATCAATGAGCTTCAAACACCGACACACTACATACATTACAACTATTACCAAGGGAGAAAGGGAATAGTTGGAATATATGGAGAAAGGCAACAAGTATCACAAATCGAAATCAACTTTGCAAAATACTCACTATTGCACATGAGAGAGAATTGAGGAAAGGATAGGCAATACAATTGCTAGAATGACATATTTGGGATAAGTGAATCATGAGCATGATTTTGTATAGTACCCATTATATGCACTCCTCTCAACATACTCACATTTGCAATAGAGAGATCTCCTAAAAACCAACAAAAGAAACACAATATGCAAAAACACAAACTCATGCCAACAAGCAACCTACAAAAGGTCGGAATCAAGATATGTATGCATGAGAGAGATACTTGTTACCGAGATATAATTGGTAGGATGTAGAGGCTAAGAATTTGTTGATCATCCTAGCTTGTGTCCAATTGACATGAAAACATCACTTCTCCCTTGTTCAAGATACAAGCACCCAATATATCTCCAATGTACCTAAAACACAATTAAGTACACTAGGTTCCCAAACAAATTGGGTCCAAAGTAGTTAGTGCAACTACAATATATAGGAGAAGCTTCACATAAATATGTACATATTAATATGAAATTGAATTTCATGCACATCTTAGCCAATAGGATTTGGTGGAGTTTTGCCTATACATTGGGTCATAGAAAGAAAGCATGCCATACTATATACAAGAAATAAATATGCATGCACTAGACTTTCAAGAACCAAAAAGGAGATACAATTTGAACTAAAACACCAAGTAAACCAAGAAGTAGCACACAAGAGTGTGACATGACAAAAGGTGTCCAAATTGTATCAAAGAGACAAATCAACACATGAAAGGACACCAATTCAACAAAGGAACACGACAAAATCCAAAGAGAAATAGATCCACAAAACACACAATGCTCAAGGATTTATCTCATTATAAAATATCAAAACAAGTAACAAAGAATGAGACAAAGCCAACTCCCAAATAGAGCAAGGTTCCAACACACAAACCCACACTCTCTACACTTTTCATGATGGCACAAAGTACCAAAAGAAAAGATCAAGCATCCAAGCATAAGAACACTATATGGATCAAATTAAGAAGCATAAAAGGAGTGTTCTAGATAGTATAGGAGAGATCCCCCATGAATGGTGCATTATATAGAATTTTGCTTTTGAATACAAAATGCACACAAAAGAGATCATCACCACTACCTACATTAATTAAAACACAAGAGAATACCAATAAGCTAAAAGGATCCACAAGAGGCAAGGAATACATGGGAGAAAGAGAAAACATTTTCTTGGCCAAAGATAGGACAAAGAAAAGCAAAGGCCAAAGTGAACAAGATCAATAAATCCTACCATATATGGAGTGTCACTTGTCCAAGGACAAGAATTATGGGGAAAGTTTTCCCGAGGTAGTTTGCAAGGAAATCATGATCATATTCACACAAAGAAGCATGTAACAAGATATAACAATTATGCTTGATGCTTCGAGAGAGATTCTTGATAGCTCTAAATAGTCTCACAATCATTAAAGATTAGTGTAACTTGAAGCACATGGTTTCCATGGAGGATATGGGGGTCCAAATATGAGGAAACACATACCAAGAAAAACTCTCACAAACAAGATCCAAAAGATGAGCAATAAAAGAAACAAAGCAAATTAGAACTTGGTTGAGCTAAAAATGCCACATAGGAGCTAGATAATTCTCAATATCAATTCTAAGTGGCACTACCTCAAATGTTCACATTTTCTAGGTTTGTAATATGCACCAAGCATATGACTCCCCCATAATGTGATAAACCAAGAGATCTCGACAAGAGGCAAAAATATCAAAAAGGAGATGATTAATGGACATTATGGAATACTAATTCTTCACGAGAATGACATACCACATAGAGACAAGACAAACATGTAATGTCAACACTAAGTGGTATTCCTCATGTACACATATTTTAGGATTGTGGAATGCCCAAGCATAACACTCCCCCAAAATGGGATAGTCCATTAATCACTCCCAAGAGCCAAGAAATATACCAAATAAATTCAACAAAGGCTCAAACACAAGAACACAAATACATGATGTGCCAACCAACATACACAAATATACTAGACAACACAATATAGGTATGAGGGAAGCACAACATGTACAAACACATATAATGGTACAAAACCAACACATGCACAAGGGAGCAAGTAACTTTCAATGTAAAGGAGTTGAGCACATGTTACCGCAAGGAGGAACATTGGATATGAGATAGAGGCAAGATAATCCAATTGGCTTGACTTGACAAAATAAATGATGAAGATCCCTCAATTCTTCATAATGTAGCCAAGCCTCCAATGTCCTCCAACCAACACCTATTGATCAAGTTTTAGCTTGTTGGTCCCCAACCAAGTTGGGTCCTAAGATTTTAGTCACAATAGGCTTGGCCACCCAAATGGTTCTTTTCTTGACACCACTTTGGGCACCAACATATTTGGCAAACACATTGCCCACCTCATCCTTACCAAGAGAATATGCATCATATATCAAGATAGGATTGGATGAGGAGTTACCCATGGTGCATGAGGAAGAGAGGTGCCCCTTCTCACGGCATATGTAGCAAGTTTTTCTCTTGCCATCTTCCTTCTTGGAAGATGCACCCCGTGAGGAAGAGCTTGAGTCTTGGGAGGAGGCCTGCTTCTAGCTTCGGGTGGAGCTTGAGGTGGGACTTGAGGCCGCTTCCCTTGTTGCTTCTTTTTCAATGGGCAACATCTCACATGATGGCCTTCTTCCTTGCACTTGAAGCACACAATGTTGGCCGGATTCTTCACTTGACCTTGGCCATTCTTCTTGTTGCCCTTGTGCTTCAACATGTTGGTGGGCTTGTTCTTGATGTTGGAGTTATATCCAAGCCCACTCTTGTCATTTGGGGATCTTCGCACACCCAAGATGTTCTTGAGTGTGGTCTTCCCTTCATGACACTTATTCAAGTCATTCTTCAAAGAACCGACTTGAGCCTTGAGCTTCTTGTTTTCCTCTACATGGTTAGTATCAACAACAATACTAGAAGAAGTAGATGCTACGTTGTTAGAGCAACAAGGCAAGGGATGCAATTCATCACAAGATATAGCAATAGCATGAGTGTATGAATTACAAGGACTAGCACGTGGCAATATGATACTAGGAGTAGATGTAGTGCTAATGTCCACATGAGGCATACTTGATGTTACCTTTGACAAAATAGCCTCATGAGCCAACTTTAGACTACCATGGGAAACTAGAAGGTCCTCATGCGAGCTTGAGAGCTTAGCATGACTCTCTTCCAATTCCCCATAGTTGCTAGTTAGCAAAGCAAGTTGAGCATGTAGCTCAACATTCTCCTTCACAAGAGATAGAGTTAGTAGCACAAGCATCATCAATAGTAGTAAGAGGTGAGGGCAACTTGGAAAGCTCTTTAGAGTATGAAGCTTTAAGTTGCTCATGTGACTCGGTGAGTTTGATGAGCTCCCCCTTTATGACTCTAGAGCCATTATGGAGGTGCTCAAAATCCTCAAGGAGTTTAGTATAGACAACTTTAAGCTCATCATTTTTAATTTGGAGGTCACTTGCCACCTCAAGATCTCCATCATGAGATTTCTTCACCCTAGATAGCTCTAGGGAAAAGGTCTCCTCAAGAGATTCCTTGGTGGTTTGTTCCTCTTCAAGATCTTCATTTAAGTTTGCAATGTCATTAGCATACTCACGCTTAAGACTACTCATTTTGTCAATTGTGTCCTCATGCTCATAAATTAGTTGTTTACTTTCAATGGCAAAGTTCAAGATTTCAATGAAAGTAGAGCAAGCATTTTTATCATTGTGTAGAGCACGAAGGACTATATCCCCCTTCTCTTTTAAAGAAGCAACATCATCTTCTAATTCTAAGTCAACATTCACATCATCATTAGGTGCAATGGGATCCAAAGGAGAAGTTACCTTTGATTCCTTAGCCATGAGGCATAAGTGAATGTTGGTAGAAGGTGATGATGGGGGAACCCTTGAAGCTCCAATCACAAACTTGCCTTGGCCCACACATTCTTCGATTTCCTCTACATGGTTATTAACACAAGTACTAGAGGAAATAGAAGTACATTTATCATGGCAACAAGGCAAAACAAGCATATCATCATGAGAAATATTCAATCCATTTCTACATGATATGCAAGGGCAATCAACACTAGGATGTAAATCACATATAGTCCTACAAGTATTCATGCCCATAGATACAACATTGCAATGAGATAGATATGGAGGATCATGAATGGCAATCTCATTATCCACATTGCAAGTTCTATCACCACTCACCATATCATTACCTTGTGTCAACTCACATGTTGGTGTAGTGGAATAAGATGAGAACTCATCACGGTCGTAGGTGGAGGGAACACAATCATCCTCATTAAGCTTGGACACATCATATTTTGCTTGAAGCTTGGTCCAAATATCATGAGCATTCCGAAAAGGCATGATTGAGGAAAGAACTACAAAGCTCACAACATTAACAAGCACATTAGATGCTTGAGCTTCGAGATAAGAGTTTGTCTCCTCCTCCAAAGATAGATTTTGGGGATCCTTAGGAGGAGACAAGCCCATATCTAGAATTTGCTCAATATTTGGGTCAATGACCCGGAAATGACTAAGCATGCGAATACGCCAAACATCATAATTTGTGCCATCAAATGTAAATGTGTGAGAGTTCACTAAACCCCTAGGAGACATCCTTACTCTCGAGGCGGTGAAGCCAAAGAAGCGAGAGACCTAGAGGGGGGTGAATAGGCGTTTGAAAATTATTACGGTTTAGGCTCTAATAAATGCGGAATAAAACTTAACGTTTAATTTATCAAGCCAAAACCTATATCAACTAGGTTCACTAAGTGCACCAACAACCTATGCTAAGCAATACAAGCAACAAGGTGATAGCAAGATATAATACTTCAAGCACGATGGCTACCACAAAGTAAATTGCATAAGTAAAGGGCTCAGTTGAGAGATAACCGATGGACGCGGAGACGATGATTTGTTTCTTGAAGTTCACTTCCAAAGAAGCTATGTCTCCGTTGGAGAGGTGCGGGGGCGCAATGCACTTCGAATGCCACAAGTGGCTCACCTTGAGGTGTGGTGGCTCGATGCTCACCCAACGCCACACAAGGCCTCACCCCAAGATGCGAAGGCACGCAACCTACCGATGCCACAAAAGGCTCACCCTATTCTCTCGTGAGCTCACCACAAAGGCCTACTCACGTTCCACTATGGGACACTTGAGGGCGGTCACCGAACCCGTACAAGGCTTGGGGCAATCTCCACAACTCAATTGGAGGGCTCCCAAGAAATGCCACAAAGGCTCCACTATGCCATAAAAAGCCAACAAGCTTGGGGAACCTCCACAACTCAATTGGAGCCCCAAGAACACACCACAACTCCACACAACCGTCTAGGGTTCCAAGAACCCAAGAGAAACAAGCCCAAGAGCTTGAACTCGCCGAATATCCGAGGAGAACTCAAACCTATGCACCAAATGCAAGAGGCAAGTTCTTCACTCTCAAATTCCACCAAAGCTACAAAAGCTATTAGGGGAATAAGGGAGGAAGAACACAAGAGGAGAACACAAAAACTCTCCAAGATCTAGATCCCAAGGTTCCTTCACAAAGAAGGGATTTGGTTTGGTGGGGATTATAGATCTAGATCTCCTCTCTCAAATCCCTCAAAGAAATGCAAGAATCATGGGAGGGAGAAGGGAAGAGGGCAAGCTTTTGAAGGTCAACAATGGAGGAGAGAGAGTGGAAGAGCTAGCAAAAATGACATCCAAAGTTGGGCGAACATTTGGGAAGAGGGGGGCCTTAAATAGGGCAAGAGAAATCTGCCTGTTTGGGCCAGATTCGCACCCCACCGGAACTACCGGTGCCCCACTGGTACTACCTCTAAATAGAAACACAAGATACAGAAGGAAAACAAGATTTACCGGAACTTTGGCTGGAACTTGGGCCGGTACTACCGCTCAAGCAAAAAACGTTGGACAGCATTGCACGAAAACTTCAATAACTTTTGACTCTGGACTCCGATTTCGATGATCTTGGGCTTGTTTTGAAGAGAAAAAATCTCTACAATATTATGTGAAGAAACACCATAGTCCAACAAGAGAGGATAAAATAAAATGGAGAAAGGTATGACCACTCAGAAGCGACGAACCGGTAAAACCTCTAGAACCCAAAATGCAAGAAGTTGAGCTTGGAAACTCTAAATGGGATGAAACCAATTTTGTTGGAGAGATAATAAAGAGTAGAATCCAACAAAAGGTGAAATATTGGGTATCAACAAGGGAGAAAATACCATGAATATATATGTGAGATACCTCCCAAGGTGTGGAGCCGGAAAAACCCGCAAGATCAAAAACGCAATAAGATATGCAAGGAAAATCCGTTTTTGATGAACTAGAGCTTGTTATGGAGATAACCACAAGCTCTAGATCCTCATATGGACAAGAACCAAACAACAACCAAGAAGATGATGCTATGTATGCAAACGTTTGAGATCTCTTCGAAAGATACGAATGAATCACCCACTCGAGAGCCCCTCTTGATAGTACGGCTATCTATCCTAAACCCGGTCTCCCAACACTACAAGAACACTACAAGAGACCGGTAAAATAGAAACCCTATCACGATCATACCTTTGCCTTGAGCATCCCACTTGAGCTTGATATAGACGATCTTGTCACCTTCAAGATGGAACACCTTTCTTGATTACACTTGCTTGCTCTTGCTTGATGAAGTCTTGAGAAATGCTCCCCCATACTCCATGGGGAATCCTCTTCTTCGAACTTGTCTTCATCATTCCATGATTGCCGAGGATGGCAAGCTTCAAGAATGAGATCTTCTAGAGATGACATATTGAGCTTGCACTTCAATTCTTGATGATATCTTGAAGATATCCATGAGGAACTCCATCTTCTTCTTCTTCTTCTTCTTCAAGACATACTTGATCTTCTTCTTCTTATACTACTTGATTCCAATAGGCACAAAGCCCTTGGACAATGCTTCTTCTTCTTCATCCTTGAAACCAACACATGGTCCAAGCGATGCAAATGGACAAACCTACAAGTGAAACTCAATTTGCACATTATTCCATAGGGATTGTCATTAATTACCAAAACCACACATGGGGGCATAGATGCCCTTTCACCTGGGGCCCGGATTATCTGGCCCTAGAGGAAGGCCTGATTTTCCGGTTGGGGGAAAATCCACCCCAACAACGGATTGTCCGGGGGATAATCCGCCCCCAGACAGAGGCACACGCTGATGCTCCCTTTGGCCAGGATGGTCAGGCCGGATAATCCGGCCCTTGATGGGGGCGGATAATCCGGCCCCCAAACATCAAAAACCCTTTCCCGCAACACTCAGCGCACATGAGAAACTTCACGATATTGTTATCTAACACACAAAAAACAGGGAACCATAGAATGTTCTTTCACCATCGTCACTTTTTTGCATGTAGTCGGTTCATCATTGTCAAACAATAACGATTTGATCTCAAATCTTACTATATGATTGTTTATCCAACCTACGTGGTTCAATAGGAACTTAAATCTCCGTGACCATAACCTTTGAGGCACGGGAGGCATGAGCATTGTAGCCGCCTTCGGTACACTTTCCAGTCATGCACTACTCAACACATGTTTCTTAGTTTCATCAATATAACCAAAGTTCTATTGTCCCCCACTTAACTTTTTACAAAAAATTCCTTCTTAAAAAACTTGACGAGCTAAGCGACAAACACTTTTGTCTTTCGTGTTATGGAGGAATATCCAACAATTTCTTTGGGATAACCTACAAAAACTTGCTTATCGGACTTTGGTTATAAACATTTTACTTATGCCTAGCATACCAAAATATAAGAAAAGACAACTCATCTTTTATCCCAAGTCATAACTCATATGAAGTCAATTCTACGGATCATGATGGTGCTCTTTTGAGTGTAAAAGCGGTAGTATCTAAAGCTTAATCTTTAAAATAAAATGGCACTTTTATAAATGACACATTTGATCTTACCATGTCAAAAAAGGTTTGATTATATTTCTCAAACACTCCATACTCCTATGGTGTTTCGGGAAACGCAAGTCAATGGAACAATTCCTAAAACTTAGGTGTTTGCTAAAATTTGTAACTCAAATATCTTCCTTTGTGATCCAATCATAAATATTTTCTTGTTACAATGATTTTTCGCTTCATCTTGGAAGTATTTGAACATGTTTCAAATATTTCATACTTCTTCTTATTAAGTAAATATACACATATATATCCACTCAAGTTTTTGGAGAAATCATATGAAGTTTAAATCCATTGCTCACGACTGCACATAATGGACTATATACATCAATATGCACGATGTCTAATAGGCTAGTCGTTCGTTCTTCTCTGGCCTTTGAATGAAGTTTTAATTGTCTCTATGAAAGTCTTATAAGCGTCAATTGATCAAAATGAAAGACTCCAAAAATCCATTAATGTAGAGTTTCTTTATGTTTTGTTTCCAATATAATTTAAACGACGATGTCACTCACAAGTGATATTCTAATCATCCGTCTTGCGACATTTTGGCATTAGTGTTGTAGATGTGATTTCTCCAACTAGACTTGTAAGAGTTCATCCATATTTTATGGAATACGATAATTATTTAAATAACCATTATTTTCATAATACTAGAACAAAATAACAATTATTAAAAAACAAATCTTAAAGTCTAGGTTTGATGTCAACAAGAAACACAACAACACTTTATTTATTCCGATGAACATCATCCCATATTGTCTTGCTAGTTACTTAGGCCATTGTAGTTCATGAATTGTGTTGTCTTGTATGACACTTCACACCAACCAATTTGGTATCTAATACCCAAGAACCACATTATTTAACAAGCAAAGAATACATCCACAACATGCATATCATCTATATACCTAAACTGGACATTTCCAGTCTTTTTTTCTACCAAATATTTTTAAGATTCTCTTTTAGCATTTCCCTTCCTTTTAAGAAGGATCTATAAACATCAACAATAGCGCCATACACATGACACATAGTCCAAAGTGTGTTAGTCAAACACTATTACCCTTGGATTTGCACTTTGATGTGTATCACCATCATCAAATGTTTTGCGTTCTTCAAAAATCCATTCTTTAGTAATCTTTTAGCATAGTAAACAGTTTACTTACATCTTTTATTTATCCTTTTCATGATCAAGATACTATAGCCTATAAGGACGAATTGCGAATATAATGTTAGTTCCCAAAACCTTTTGGGAGATCAGGACGCCTAGCGTCTCCAACCTTCACAAATTATATACAATATGAGAGCATGCATCTTACTAAAATTATATTCTATCATGTTGCAACTAAGCATTATTTCAGATATCACAATATATTCCACACATGATGGTTTCTAAAACAATTCTTTTAGCTCCTAGATAACATTGATACTGAAACAACTTTCGAATATCAAGAATCATTAAGGCAAGCATGATATTTAGATAGTAATGTTGGAACTGTTACTCTTGATTTAATACTACTTATTAAACTTCATGAAATAAGTGAGATTTTTCTGAAAGTTTACAATAGAACTTTAAACTTTAGATTGACACTCAAAACAATACGATACTAATTTATAAAGTAAATATATATAATTCTATAGTTATATTATGTCAATCAAAACTAAGCGCAAGGTAGTAAACTAATGCCAATGATTATAACAAGCTATGCAAATTCACTTTAATTTAATTTATGATAAATTAAGTTCAACTATAATCATAATACTATGTGAACTCTCACTAAAAAACAACATCCCTTGAGCCATTTTGGTGATTACATGAACCAAATTAACTTCACCAAAGCCAATCATCACGTGAATTAGTGCAACTACAAAGGAGAGCATCGATATGGTCATCATATCAACTATATGACTCATGATTTACCTTTCGGTTCGTGTTCCAAGGTCATGTCTATACATGCTAGGCTCGCCAAGTAAAACCTTAGTATTTGTATGTGTAAATCTGTCTTACACCCGTTGTATGCGAACATAAATTCTATCACACCCGATCATCACGTGGTATTTCAAAACGATGAACCTTCTTAATGGTGCATACTTAAGGAAGAACACAATTTTTATCTTTATATTAAGTGAGAGGGATCATCTTATGATACTACCGCCAAAATCTAAGCAAGACATAAGCATAAATAAGATGCATAAAAGGGATAAACATCACATGCATAAATAATGTGATATGATCTGGTCCTTTCTTGCACTTGATCTCCATCTTGTGCTCCATGGTATGATCACCATCATTCCACCGGTGTGGCTCCAAGGTCCATGATGCCACATTTTAGTTGTTCTCCACTAATTCAAATTACATGGAATTTCTATTTTCGGCACGCATATCTTTAAAAGAATAAAATAACCATATGGCTCTAGTCGATTGTCATAACTTACAAATGATATGATCTCATACATAAAATTTGTAACATTTGACCATATCACACCACATGCCCTGCAAAAAAAAGTTAGAGGTCTCTAATTTCTTTTACATATTTTATGTGGCTTTGAGCTTACGAAGAATCGTTCAACCTATGAACTTCAAACCACAACAGTGATAAACAAAATTTTAACAACCCGTTGTAAACTAGATCTTAGCTATAGTAGGAGAGATAGACACCCGCTATCCACTTATGCAATACGAGTTGCATGTCAAGCGTGGAACAAGTCTCATGTGCGAGGACATGTAAAGTTAGTCCGGGCAGCTTCATCCCACTATGCCACTAAGATCCAATATACATAAAAGTTGAAATAACATGATCATCAATGCCCATATTTACATGTGTTCTACTCGTACAGAACATCTACGCATAGATATGTCTCTGATACCACTAAAAGGTTTGTAGCATAGAAAACAAAACTATTCCTACGATAAGAACACCAGTTGTGCCAAGAGGAACTCCTCATCATCACTATGTATCGGTTAGCCGTTTTGTTATAAAGCGGGATGAAAGCCTGGTTCGAGAGAGGGTGTGTTATGGATGTTCTCGGACTTTGTAGCTCTTGGTTTCTCTAATTGAGGAGAAATCCCTTTCATAAAAAAATGTCATTGATGGGCCGGGGCTATTCTGATTTAGATAGTTATGTTCTAGTGGGCCTGATCTGGCCCAACCCAGTCCAACCCATGCGGTCTCTGTCCTTCCTCGCGCGGCGCAAACCCAAACAAAAGCGAAGCCAAGACGCGAGAGAGAACCCTCTCAAAACCCTAGAACACTAGGCACCGCCCGCCGCCACGCGCAAGACAGCAGAGGAGGAGGACGAACCCAACCCTCCGCCATGCCGAAATCCAAGCGCAATCGCGCAGGTCAGTTCGCCCGCTCCATTCTATTGCGCTCAATCCCCCTTCCTACCTCTCCCCAGCTTCTTGTTCTTCCCCTGGATTCGACCAAAGTTTGGCTGGTCTAAACGTGTCTATCTGAACTAGTTTTAACTAGTAGTGGTATGTATTGTTGATTTGGGATTATTAGCTTGTTTATGTTCAGCTTGCTTGTAGTTCTAGTGTCTGGTACTTGCTTGGCAAATATCCAAGTTTTCTTGTAAATCATGAGAGGAACCTTTCCGAGGATCCTCTTCAGGTCTTCTGATTCTTTCGTGCCCAAATTTCTGTGCTTACTGATAATCAAGAACTGAACCTCAAGTATTAAGACTTCAGTGAGCAATTATAATCTTTGTTTTTCCTAACGCGCACAAATTTAATGTTTGATGGACGCAGTTACCTTATCAAAAACCAAGAAGAAGCCAGGTCTAGAGCGTAAGGGCAAGGTGGTCACTGAAATCAAAGACGCGATTGAGCGCTACAGCAGCGCCTATGTCTTCACCTACAATAACATGAGGAATCAGAAGCTCAAGGACCTAAGGGACCAACTGAAGTCCTCCAGCAGGTAGGTTTCTCTATCTATTTACTAGTTGTAGTTACTATGTTGTGTTGTGCTGCTATCCAAATGATCTGTGTGCACTGAGGGTAATTTAGAATATGGTTCGTTGTGAACCTTCTCTCCCTTACAACAATGACTGATATGCAAATGCTAACAGCTGTTATTTGGGTTGAATCTTCTCAATTTGCATTCGCTTGTTGATCAATGCAGTTATATTTTGGTAGAGAGTACACTTGGAACCCTGCTAAGCTCCTATATGTTTTTCTTCTCAGGATATTTCTTGCTGGAAAGAAGGTCATGCAGATTGCATTGGGGCGTTCAGCTGCTGATGAAGCGAAAACAGGACTGCATAAACTTTCCAAGGTGATTTATTCTGTCATTGTTTGGTAAATATTGAAAAGTGTAATCCATACTATTCTTGTGAAGTTTTGCTGATGGTAACGTTTCTATATTCAGTTCCTTCAAGGTAATACTGGATTGATATTTTCGAATCTCCCGAGGGATGATGTTGAGAGGTATTCTCCTTGTCTGATAGTTCTTATCTGCACACAATAATTCCAAATGTTTGCTTATTTACTTGCTGCTGCTCTAATAACATTATGAACTTAAGATCATATATCCTGTGTACAGATTATTTCGAGAATTCGAGGGGCTTGATTTTGCAAGGACAGGAAGTGTTGCTACTAAAACGGTATTGCTTTTGCTTTCATGTACATGTTCGTAGTGTTTAGTGTTAACTGTTGATGATTCTGGACATTTAATTAGTAATATTGGTATGACTGTGAAAAGGAACGTCAATATCATTCCTGTAATTGTGTTATCACGTCTATATTTGCTTTAGTAGCACTCTGTTGAGAATTACTGTTTATGATAGCTGCTTAATCTGTATAGGATACAGTAAAGAATGATAGTTTAAATTGTGTTATTGTTCAGAAATATTGCACTTCCAGTTTCTTGTATGATGTGGTTATAACCGAATCTACCCATTTATGATGTTCCAGGTGGAGCTAAAGGAAGGTCCTCTGGAACAGTTTTCACATGAAATGGAACCCTTTATACGCAAACAAGGACTGCCAGTTCGCCTAAACAAAGGTTTGTAGTTCCCTCGCATTTACGCAGGTCCTTGAAGCTACCTTGCAAAATAGTTGGATTTTTATTAAATTGACCATTGTTGGTGCAGGTGTTGTCGAATTAGTTGCTGATCATGTAGTATGTGAAGAAGGAAAGCCCCTTTCACCACAAGCAGCACACACTCTGGTATGGATACCATATCATGCATTATTAGCCGCACATCAGTTAAAAATAAGGCAGAAGGTGTTATCATATGATCAAGTTATGGGAAGCAAGCATTATAATTTTCAGTTATCTCATGTTAATTATCTGGTTTAGCAAAACACAGGCACATTGCTCACTTGGTACAAATTCTTACTCTTTACACTTGATTTCGGTGTTCCAGACATTTTTACTCATAAGTATAGCACTGGCGAAGTATACCTGTTTCTTTTGTATTAAGATCCCTTTGATTTCCTTGTCGCAGCGCTTGCTTGGGGTGCAGATGGCTACATTCCGACTGTACCTTGTCTGCCGCTGGACTTCGAATGACTTTGAAGTGTACAAGGAAGGTTTGGCGCAACTGAGAGCTGGAGAGGCTGATGAGTCATCTTAAGGTTGTTGGATAATGCTGAGTTTATGGTGGCGTGCTTGTTGCCTTGCTGTGTTAAGACAGTTCTCTGATATGCCTTTGTACCCTTGGAATCTCAAATATATGATCCGTCCCAGTTGAGCATTTCGTTTGATCCTAATATTCGTTTGAGCTATTAGAAGTAAAATTTGACAGGCAGCATGTAAGAGTTCTTTTTTCTCAGAAAAACAGGGGAGGGTGTCAACAGATCTTTTTGCCAGAAAGAGTGCCGTGGAATAACATAAAAACAGTGGAGGAGCACAAAGAAAAACAAGAGCTTAACTCTTGTTTTTTCTCAGCAGACCCCAATCATCATATTTAATGAAATTAGGCAAGTCCACATGTTATAACACAAAATATATTCACAAGAAAAATATAGTATTTCTATTCCTTAAAAACTTCAAATGTGCTTTAGCTGATCAGGTGTACAGTTGTGCACCTGCGTTCATCTCACAGAATATGATTTTATATGTTATAACTAGGAAAAATGCCCGTGTAGCACCAGGAGAGAAAAAAGTTTTATCGCCAAAGGCAAATGTTTTTGTTGAACATCCCATAGACTCTTTGAGTTATTTTTAAATTCACCTAGAATTTCTAGTACAACAGAGTAAAACCGTGCCCATAGCAGCTCTTTATCAGGTTGTGATATAAATTGTTGGAAACCCAGATAATTAATATTTTTATGTCACACAAAACAAACATCAAAGCTACTATCCAGCAAAAACTTCAAATCAGCCAAAATTGCTGCACAATCAGAATTCAAGATTTTTTTGGTTGTTGACATTATCAGACTTCAAGATTACTGTGTTATTGGGACAACACTCTATTTTTCAACTTCATGTAATCCTTCATCGGACAAATCATACCAGCACCCAGAATCCCATCACTGATACAGACTGGGTTCTGTCTACCTATACAAACACATATGGGCATTCTGCAATAAAAAGGAGACAGCGGCAGGGGGACTCCGACGACAAACTCCTCCAAGCGCAAGTGAGCCTATAGAACCACGTTTTCACGTAGGCCATGGCCTTCCGGTGAGTTGTCGAGATTGGCTAGTGAGGTCGAGGCAGAGAATTGGAGGGCGGTGCTAGGGGCCACAGGATTTCCATTCCACCTGTCGGGGTAGGGCAGAGGTTGTAGAGGCCGGAGATCGAGGGGTGCATCCAGTTTATGTTGGATAGACTACATATTACATAAGCATTAAGGGAAAATAAAAGGGTACCACTAAAACAGAGGCACTGCAAAATTTCCACTACACCATATTTTGCATATTTCCAAATAATGCGTAAGATGGGTAATTATCTTGCCAGCTAAATGTGTGAGACCTTAAAATATAATATCTGCATATTAGTAGAACATACTACCTGGAGGCGGATATTCACTTCGGCTCACAGGTGCAAATGCACCCATTATGAGAAAACATTTTTCGAAAAGTCAAAAAATTCGTAAAAAAAATTCGCATATACATTCCAACATTTTATGTTGGTTCATAAGTTTTCGGGATGAAAGAACATTTTATGTGTCGTGTATAAAAAATACAAAATATGTCACTGGAATACGACTATTCACGTGATATTTTTTGTCTTTTTATACACGACACGTAAAAGGTTCTTTCATCCCGAAAACTTGTGAACCAACATAAAATGTTCGAATATATATGTAGATTTTTTTTCGAATTGTTTGACATTGCAAAATATGTTTTTTATAATGGGTGCATTTGCACCTACGAGCCGAATTGCCGCCTCCACCTGGAGGCCCTTACTAAAATAGTTACCACTACATAATTAAGAAGTAAGCCGACCGTCAGAAGCAATAAGGCATGAGTTGCCTGCACCGTGATCAAACATAATTTTATAGGAGTGAGGTGCTAGATCATGACATGAACTTGCATAAAGCTATCTGAATGCACGGTGAGTTTTGCTAAACTGGTGAAAGAGGGAAGTTCACGTGGCTTTGTTGATGCCATGATATTGGATGCCTAAACAATAATATGAGTGCAAAAACTAAGCATAGTTAGGAATCCTAGAGACGTTGGGGTGGTAGTTTCTACTGGTAAACAACAATAAGTGCCAAATTTGCAATAATCTAAAAGCAAATAACAAAGCGGAATGAATGAACATGAAAGGTCAGGAAATGACTCACACTTGCTCGTAGGAGAATCGAACCACAACGGCTGTTTGGTTGAGAACGATGTCCTCATGGCTGTTACACATGCAACGTTTTGAATCACAGAAATGGCACATGGTGAGAAGAACACCGTGGCACAAGAATTCTATCGAACAGGTGCCGTGCACTCTGGATAACTGGAAAATCGAATGGAGGAACTGGGGCGCAGCCCAAGCGAGAGGCAACTGATCAGCTGGGGCTCCATGGAGGGGCCTGCTGCGTGGCCTTGCCGCCGGCTCCTACACACCAACCAGCCGACTGACCAAGAGCGCCAGCCACCTCTAGATTCTTGTCCCTATCCAAGCCACGCCGCTTCTCGCCCGTCACATGCTGCATAGCCTCGCCGGTGGTCGCAGGGCCGGCTCTGACCCATGGCGAACATGGACGACGTCCTAGGACCCATGCTCTAGAGGGACCCATAATTCCATCCACCTAGGTACACATGTAGTATTTATGTTGGGCTAAAAAAGAACCGACAACAATCCAACAGACCAGTAATAGATGGCGTGAAAC
The DNA here is from genome assembly GCA_023614405.1 of Avena insularis. Classification (NCBI taxonomy): domain Eukaryota; kingdom Viridiplantae; phylum Streptophyta; class Magnoliopsida; order Poales; family Poaceae; genus Avena; species Avena insularis. Next base: position 368,762,730 of record CM042692.1, read on the forward strand.
GCTAGGCTTGGGATACGGTGAACGATCGAGTTGGTTTATTCGTACTGTTCTAATCGCTAGGCCCGCTCGGTCGCTAAAACGGAATTCAGCGATTATCACGAGTTGCCTGCTCATTTCCTAGACCGAACCGGATGAAGGCAGCTACTCTGTCTTATGGCCTTAGTCCTCTTTTGTCCTGCAGCTCATTATCCTCGCCCCCTTTGCAGGTATTCTTTGGTATTCCTTGGCATATATATTCTAGTTACTATGAGATACAAATTAGTTTTGCTTGTGTTTTGAATCCACACATATTTTTCCTAGCTTCCATCTTTGTGGCATATATATATATATAAGCCTTATGGAGGGCCATGTCGTCAACTTTGCCCTAGGATCCCACAAAATATAGAACCGGCCCTAGGTGGTCGCCGCTCTCTCCTCCACAACGCAGGTTCATGTACGGCCTCCTCCTCTAGCGCCCCACAGTTCCAGATGCGCGACCACACTGGGTCCGCGCGAACCCCACCTGCACCAGTTCGTAACGTGGGTATCCACGACGAACTGCGAGGATGGGCTGCAGTGCTTGGCGTTGCCATCCCGCTCACGGTGCTAGGGGCGGAGGCTCGTCTTCCTGCGACTCGTCTTCTGGCGCAGGAGGGAGGGGGAACGGCCGAAAAAAATCTAAACATTTTTTATTTACCGGTGGTTGTGTTTTGTAATTGCTTAACCGTCATCTTGACTTGGCGGTGACCGTCCCGTAATTATTTTAAAAAATAGGGATAGAACGGTTCTAAAAAATATAGAAACGGTGAGAAACACTTCTTCCTTTATTATTAGGTATAGATAATATAAAATGCTTCTAAATTTTGAGTAATTTTTATTTGAGAAATATGAGTACAACTAATAACCATATTTGCTTTGTTTATCAAGCAACACATACCACGCGGTAATTTGAGATCATCTTGACTTGCTCAAATTAGTCTTAGCGTTCAAACGAGACGTTTTTTCAGTGGAATAAGATCACGCTAGGCATAAGAATTTGCAGGAGCTTTGACACAAAATAAACTGAAGACGACACTGTCATGATTTTGCACGCATTTGACGTAATACTTTGTTTTAGACTGTTAGCAGGAGAACTACTAAATCGAATAGATAGAAAACAAACTATTTGGTTTATTAGGAGAAAACCAGGCGAAAACCCTAACAACAGCAAGCCACACACCTAAAACACCACAAGACATAAAAGACACCGGAAGGCGCACACGACACACACCGTATCGATCAGATCTGCCATGCGCATTTGGGCTAACCTCGACGACGCTAGAGAGAAACGGCGTGCCAAGATGAGAACATGTGCCTCTCTAAACCCACGAGCAAAAACACTCCTTCCATGTGGATGGGGCTCCTGTAGCCGATGTTGCCCGACACCTCTGCAAACCACAGGTCCCTTAGGTCGAATCCACCTCGAAGAATGATGCACTCAAGAGGGAAAATGACGCAAGTTATTGCCGCCATCATCTGATCTGAAGAACAAATATGGGGTTTCCCCCGGAGCATGTGGGGAGGGAGGTGAGAGCTGCATACTGATGCCTCCAACAAGGTAACGACGCCCGTAGGCGCCACCGTCGACTACTCCGGCCACAACCAGAGTGTGGCTTTCACCGGCAACATCAACCATCCCAACCCAAGATTCGGCTAGCCTCCCTCATACCGCAACACCCCTCCACTGGCAATAGCCTCCATGACCGCTCTCACTTGGCCCTGACGGCATTGCACATCCAGGCGTGCTACCCCACTTCTGCCGCGAACTCGCTCATCGTAGTCGGTGGGAGGATGCAACACCCCACAATGGTGCCATTTGTCTCCGGCTTTCTGCATGCCCGAGCAAGATGCAAGCAGTCATGGGCATGCCATTGCACCTGGATGGCTAGTGAGATAGAGCGTGAGACACAACCCTAGAACAGGCCTGCCCGCCTTGCCGCCTCACCGGATCAGAACGCCGACACCTCTTGTCCCTCCTCCACGCTCGAACTGCATCCGCGCGCATCTCCCTGGCGGCTGGCCGTGCAAACGCCAACCTATACTACCTCCTTCCCAGTTCGATCTGCAACCCTTCTCCTCATCATGCACAAGACGGGAGGATGCAACACCTAGAGCCATTCATCTCCTGCAAAAGACGAGAGGATGCAACCCGGTGCCATTCATCTCTCCTCCGAGCAGAACATCTCCTCCCGTCCTAGACACACACACCCACACCACCTCCTCCTTGCATGCATACGCTCGAGCACCACCTCCCCCTCCTCAGTCAACCACCTGCCACCATGTGCGTCAGGCATGGTGCAACCCAGATCAAGCCTGACGTGGCCTAGAGTGAGCCCATCCGCGTGCAGCCACTATTGATGCCTCCTATACCTCCGTTGACACCTTCGACAACTCTGCCGCACCATCTCCTTACCGACCAACCTCACAGCGCCCGCCGGTGAGCCACCTTGCCACCTTGACGTGCCACGTGACCCTAGAACCGCTGTCTCCTGCGCGTAGAGGAGGTGTGGGGGGCGCCCTCCATGCCCTCCACCTTTGGCGGACGAGTCACTGCGGTGGCAGCGGCCAAGGAGGGCAGGGATCTAGTGTAGTTTTTCTAGGGTTGGGGTGCCCTCTAGAGCCACCCACGTGAGAGCGACCCGGGAGCGAGAGTTCCCTTGGCATAATACTGATCCATGATATCTCATCTCTCCTTGCGGAGTGCTGCCTAAAGCGCGGTCTTCCTGGCAGTATAGGTTTTCTAGTCAGTGTCTATCCTGACGAGGGCGTCGAGGAGGTTCAGTGGCAGCTTGGCCAGGAAATCCGCGTGAAGGTTTCCATGAGAACGGGTATGTTGTGCTTGGTGCGGAGCATCTGATCCCTCTACACCATGCATCAACCGATCTGCTGTTGCGTGAACCTCACCGTCTCCTTCTTCCTCGGCTTCTCCTCCTCCGTAGCAATGGTTTTTTTGCTTCTATTCAAACCTTGGCGCCTTGCATTGATCTTCCATGGAGGAATCAAGCTTCGGTTCTGGTGCCGTGGCTCCCTCGAATGAAGAGTGGACCTAGGAAATTGTCGAAGCCTGGGGGCGTCGCAAGGCAACTAAAAAAATTCTCGGACAAATATAGTGCTCACAATACTTATAGTACAAAACCATGAATACAATACATCCGTACACAACACATTCAATGGTCATAAGTTCAGAACACACTCGAATGTTCACAATTTACAACACACGCAAATGCTCATATATGCTAATATTAGATATGATAGGACTTGTTAAGAACTCCCAAAATACTAATTAAACTTTGACGATCAACAAGAAGAGTTGAAGTGTCCAAAACCACCCAAATCAAGACTCTACAGGATATTACCAATGATATGCTAATTAGTCCTAGGCCTAGTAGGTAAATGTTTCCTTCTCTTCTTCATGGCTTGAAACCGTTGAGCAATAACATCACTATCAAGTTGTCTAAATATCTATTGCTCGGTATAACATATCATCAAGTCATTGGACCATTCATTCTGGAGCTTGTTATGCAATTTAGAATTGATGATCTTCACTGCCAAAAAAGCACTCTCAACCCGATGCGGTTGGCATGGTATTACTAAGGCCAACTTAATAAGCTTGTAGACCAATGGAAATACCTAATGCTTTCCTGTTTCAATCATCTTTGTACCCAAACTTTTAAGATTTGTGCAAGTAGAAAAAGAGGCATGGATTCTTACATGGTGAGTATAATTCTCAAGTTGGCCTCTTATAGTTGCGCGATCAGGATTAGAGAAATCCACACGATAATTTGAAGATAAGTGAGCATTCTTGACCACATCAAACAATTCGATAGAGCTATTTGGACTAAGGCATGAGAAGCTCTCTAATACCTCCATTAAAGCTTCACAAAAGCGACGATCCATGTCAATACATATCTTATCAATGACAATAGAAGATCTCAACTTTGTAAAAATAAAGGTTAGTGTAGGTCATCCCATCAAGCCTTAAACGACCCAGAACGGTATTTTCTATCCATATTCAGAACTGGAATACCCTTCTCCATACAAAATTTTGGAGCTCATGAAACAAACCGTATCAACCACTTTCTTTCATAGAGTCCAACCGATCTTCCACATCACTAACTAATTCCATAACATGCACAATATTTAGATCTTTGGTTTGAAAAACATGTGAAATTTCATCCATGATGGCAAGTAACTTTATCATTATATTTAAAATCAAAACAAATTTGTAGTCTTTCATTTTCTATATTCAGCCCACTCCTCGGGTTAATTCATGAGTCTAATCATCGACCTCACGGAGAATATGCAATGTTCTGAACAAAACTTGATGTGCATGAAGCAAAGTATCTTGATAACACCGGAAGAGTATCTTGATAACATCAAACGTCACACCATAACAGGATGACTATAAAGATGGGTTCAGTGCTACGAAGGTGTTATGTTGAGGCTCATGGATCAAGAGTGGAATTTGTCAATCCCGATGACGGATAGATATACTCTGGGTCCTCTCGGTGATATCACATTAATATAGCTTGCACGCAAGTGATCTGATCACTAGAATGTTATATCACGGGAACGAGAAAAGAGAGCATGTCGGTAACGAGATCAAACTAGATATTTGGATACCGATGATCGAACCTCGGACATGTATTATATCAAGATACAAAGGGATTAAATTACAAGCGTTAAAGGTTCTCACGATCACAGAAGTCATCGTTGAATATGCAGGAGTCAGTATGGACCTCCAGGTCCCGCTTCTGATTATTGATCTGAGAGGAGTCTCAATCATGTCTGCATTATTCACGAACCGTAGGGTGACACATTTAAGAGTTACCGGACACCATTTTGGAGCACATATGTTTCAGACGAAAGAATTGCAAAGCGCAGAAATTATTTCGATAGAAACCGGAAATTGTTTCGGGTGAAATTGCAGAAAGTGGTTCTGCATGTGATATTGAAATATTGCAAGGGGTTATATGTGAATGTTTGTTAATTAAAGTAATTAATAAAATTCTGAATAAATTTAATAAAAGAGTTTTATTAAATGAGAGAGCATTAAACTTAGAGAATTTTAATGCATTTAAAGTGGGGACTTTAAAAGGGAATGTGAAGAGGCATTTTAATGTGGAGGGGTTACCACCACATGAATGGGGGAGGTGAGGGGTCACCCCCCATGCGCCGGCAATGGGGAAGGGGGTACCCCCCTCCTCCTATAAAAGGCCACCCTCTCCCTCCTTCTTCCTCACACCTCCTCGTAAAGGATCTCTCTCCCCCTCTAGAATTATTCCCCCATGGTCTCGGATTAGCGAGATACATGTTCAGTGGCATTTAAATGCAGGAAGGAGTTGTTGCTTCACTGGATCGCTAGAGCGAGGAGGTGGAGGTTGTCCGTGGCTTGAAGCGTGTGCGTTCGATGCACGGCCTTCGGACTCTCATGATCTTGAGATTGGCAAGTGTACGACTAAATTAACCACGAGTTCCTACTCGTTAACAAAACTTGTTGTCTTCGAGGGTAAGTTCTCGATGGATGTATGTCCACGCGTTGCTCTGTACCTAGTAGATAGATCTTGGCGTGTAGTTCTCATCGTAGGAAATTTTTGTTTTCTATGCTGCCGACCCAACTGGTGGGACCCAGAGGGTTCTGACAGGTGGGACCAAAAGGGTTTGGACAGGTTGGACCCAGAGGGTTCAGACAGGTGGGACCTGGAGGGTTCTGACAGGTGGGACCTTGAGGGTTCTGATAGGTGGGACCAAGACGGTTTGGACAGGTGTGTACATGATTTGATGAGAGTGTCAGTATTTTTGTTACCTTAATAATTATGCAGAAAATGGAAAAAATATCAGACAGATAAATATAATTTAGAACCAATATATGAAATGGCGGCGATATAATTCTATGCAATAGTTTTAACATGAAGAAACAACTAAGTAAATCATATTGATGAACAATTTCATCAAGATGGAGGTGATGTTGAGTTGTTGCCCTGTCGTTGCTGTTGTGATGTCCTTAAGTTGAAACTAAGTGTGGCTTCTAATTCTTGCTGCTTCTTTTCAGTTGCTCTGTTTTTACCTTCCCGTGCCTTCATCAGAGCTGCATGGTCCTCTTCTTGTTTTTTTTTCATTTCTTCAAATCTTTTATCCTAGGGTTCCATGCTTTCCTGCGTCTCTTGTTTGTACCTTTCAGCTGCGAGGAGTGATTGTTCCTCCTGTTCAGCAAGCTTGTTTTCTAGTTCTCGGATGCATACTGTGGACACAGAGCTCTTCCTTGAGATTGATCCAACTCTCAAATTTGAGAGGAACGTGCCTGTGCTCGAGTTCGTTGTGCTCTTCTCCTTCAAGACTTCTTCAATAATCTGCAATTCAGTTTTTTCAGCCTCATCTTCTAGGCGTGGTATATTTTTCATGGTTATCATTGCATCCTGCAAATACGTTCAAATGAAAGCATAAGAAATATTGAAGTAGAAAGCTTATTCATTACAAAATATTAATAATATTAAAAATGTCTTACATAAGCATCTTTGTCTTCCGTAGTAATGATGCCTTCCTTGTTAGTGTGAGTAAGTCTATAGAATTCAATTGGAGATGTCACCTGCTCTAAGTTCTCCGAGTTCTACAAAAAAATAGGAATTGAAAACATGAGTTAGCAAAATTTATATTGAGTTTGGTAGAACAATTGTTTCATATATGAACTCAAAAACGTACAAGAGATTCGTAGTGTGCAACGAAGCATCTCGGTCCAATTGTATGGTTCTTCTTCATAGCTTCTATGTTCGCGTGATTCTCCAGATACATTTCCTAAATTTGAGTATGAACTTGTGAGTTTTTTGTGCAACAGAGATTTATGTGCTTAGTATTTGTAAGTGTAAATGTTAGTACCTGATAGTGGGCATCAAACCATCTGTCCATAAGATCTTTCCAACTTCTCTCTAGTACATTTGCTGGCTTCATCTTATATGGTTCCTGGGGGCTCATATCTTTAATCTCGTCCCAATTCTCCTTCTTAAGCTTGTAGCATAGTTGGTGCATACTACTTTGTATAATATTAGTGCACACTGTCTTAGTCACTACATCATTTGTGTCCATTTCGAAATTTCCTTGAAAAATGGAGATGCATATTATGTAGTTACATAGGTAGACAAGATAAATAGCTATAATGTAAAACTGTAGAGTTAGGGCTCACCGCTACTTTGCGAATAGTAGCTGGAATAACATCTTTTAGAGTCTCATCTTTTTTGTATTGAGTCCAGTTGGTTGCCAGATGCACTTTGTCTCGGATTTGTATTCCGACCTCAAAGCTTAGTTTTGCTGCTTGAAGAGGATTTTTGGGCCTTCTAACCCCCTCAGTAAATTCAATTCTCATTTTATTCCTACCATTTCTTCTAGTGTAGTCATGCAGACCATGGCCATGGAAATTCCACGCTCCCCACTCTTTTGCTTTGAACCGGAAGAAGTTACCTCTAAAACATGGTAGGAAGAAAGTTAAAATTAGAGTATATACTATAGGACTAACCATAAGTACAATTATTGAAGTGCAATTGTTAATACCTTTTTGTTTTATAATGACAAGTTGATTGTCATTAGGTGAGTTGCTTCCTCTAGATGTTAGGTTCAACATTGGTGAGATTTAAAGTTCTGTGTTCTCACCCTCTGGGTGTGTAGGGGTCTGACACGCGACAGTTTCAGTTACTTCTGTGACATGAGGTGTTCTTGATCTAGTGGCTACGGTAGATTGAGGTACATTTGTTGTTGCAGACTTCTTCTTTGCTAAAGTTGATGTACCATCAGTAGCCTGTTTTTAAAAAGTAACAATTAGTAACAAAACTATAGTACTTTATAGGGATTAAAATTCAGTGAAAAGAAGATATGATAAACTTTGATTTAGGTTTACTGATGTTCTGGTCCTCGTCATCTGAAGTCGGCTTGTCATTAGCTGTGGCTATTTCTTCAGCACTGGGTTCATATGTAGGGTCTGGTTGAGTGTGGTTAGCATCCTTTTGTTTACGTTTTTGGTGGCCTCTGTCACTTTGCAAATGCCGCTGTACACGAATTTATGTGCTACCTCTTCTATAATTTCTAGAGGCAAACCTCTGGCGGCTTGCGCTTCTTTCAAAACTTCCATCATACGAGCTTTATTTTCTTCCAATTTTTTGTACTTGTTTGCCTCATACGGATTAGTTGGTTGTTTTTCGGTGCCTGACAAGGGATGGTCACAATTCTATTATAGCTCAACAGCAGATTACATCATGAATTACAAAGTCCCTACAATTTTAATTTCTAAAATAACCTACCCAAGGGCATACATATTAAGAGTGTGTTGTTGAAGAGGAAACTAAAGTAGGTACATTAGAAGTTGTCGTCGGATTGATGACAAGTACGCCATGAGGGGGGTCCTCGAGGCATGCAGAAGAGAGGGGTGTGAGACGTACGGTATTCCGAGACGGTGAGCACACAAGTTTACCCAGGTTCGAATCCGCCGGCTTTGGATGGATCCTACTCCTTCTAGCAATCCAGTAATACGGCAGAGCCGGAATATGGGTTAAAAGGGTTTCGCCTGTACGAGTTGAGATTGTAGACTATTGTGAGGGTGCCCTAAAGGCTCTCACTAGGACGACTTTTATAGATATCTGGCCTAGGGTTTACAGGAGATACCTATCCGACTACGACTAAGAGTCGGTTACTGAGTACATCTTGAACTACAAGTAATGGTACGGGCCTATGTCGGTAAGTCATCTGGGCCTTCCGTAGCAGATGGACTCGTCTCTTCTCCTGTTGGCCGCCCGTGAAGCAATGCTCTAACCCGAAGTGGGCCACCCTGGTCAGTGAGGTATATCTAGGATACCCATAAAGTATATCCCCAACAGCAGCCCCCGAAAGCCTCCAAGATCCAGAGTCAGATTTCATCATCACCTAGCTTGATCTTTGGCTTGTAGAGTCTTGAAGGGTTCCGGAAACTTCAAAAGAAAGGATAGGATCCGAGTCTCAAAACGAGTCGGACCAGTTAATACATTATTCGGGTTTCCAGCTTGAAATTCAAACTAAGCTAGAACTTGGTCTCTAACGTAACCTGACACCAGTCAAGGTCAAGTCACGTCACTGCTAGACATTCCTGACACCACAACCGTTGGTGGGTCCGCTTCGCGCGGAACCGAGGCGTCGTTTTAATGCATGCACAAAGATCGAGGCGGCGTAATCCTCGCGAGGAGGTTACCAAGATCCTTCCATGATGTGTGGCATGTTTCACTGTTGCGTTTACATGAATCTTGGCGTAGCTGGAGGATATAAGTGGTTAGGATTCTTTCCCATCTTCTTCACTAGCACTTGCGCTCCTCCCTTCCTCCCAACGCTTCCCACGGAACAGAGTTCCCCTACCTCCCCAACTCCCATAGCGCCGCCCCTCCAAGGTCACCGGAGCCCACAAGATGGCTGAAGCCTCATCTTCTGCAGCAGCAGCGGCGGAAGCAACGACGGCGACGGAGAAAGAAAGTTTTTGCGGGGTCTGGATCCCATGTGTCCTTGACGACGCCAAGCTTTGTGTCGACGAGGAAGAAGGACTCCTCTGTGCCGGCGACTGGCGGAGAGGCTTTGGACAAACCATCCCCCAACCCAACACCGACGAGCAGGTGCATTTTGGCACCCACCTTGACAGAGGTTTGAGATTTCCACCCTCAGATTTCTTTTCTGAGGTTATAGATCACTAGAGAGTTCAACTCCACCATCTCCCCCCGAACTCTCTCTTAGAGATGAGTGCTTATGCCTCTCTGTGCGATGGGTATCTCGGCATTAGGCCGAGTATCATACTCTTCAGGTATTACTTTCATTTCTGGAGAAACTCTATCACCGCCGGTAATCCTTACATTACCGGAACTCTTAGCTTTTCCATTAGGAGAGAACAAGTCTACCCTAGGATTAAGGCTAGTGAGTTGGTGAAACAATGGCCATCCACTTTTTTCTATCATAAGGATAGACCTGCTCTCGGCAAAGAAACTGCTTTGCCGGCTTTTGTTGACGGTGCCGCCACGCCCCAAGTTTCCTGGGCCGCAGACCCACCGGCTCTCACTAATGACCTACTTCTTGCCAAGAGGCGAATCGAATATCTTATGAAGCATAAAGCCTTAAAGGGTGCGACTTAGTCCACTGCTGGTTTGCACGCCGGATCCAGCCTCTCCAACACCATGGTGACCGGCTTATGCATTCCATCACGGCGTCCAAGAAAGACTCTCTCCTAATCTGCTCCCGTTTTTACTCGGAAAAGGACTATGAGTCCCAAATCGGATGGTTGATAAGGGAGCAAATCGAGAGGAAAATCCTGGACTGTCCTTGGACATGCATACGCCCGAGAATCCAGTGGTACCAGTAAGTTTTCTAGCAGTAACTCAAATTATGTGTTCATTTTTACATTGTTATGTCTGTTTGCAACACTGAGGTACCTTTTTCCTATTCAGCTTGCCGACCTTCCTGAGTCGGAGCTTGCTCCTATCAAGGGATATCCTCCTGAGTTATCTCAGGATGATGGAGAGTTGGTTCCACTACCGGATGCACTTACTCAAAAGCGTAAGGCTCCGACAGTGTCTATCGGCACAAAGGAGGTTCCCATTGTGAAGAGGTAACTTTCCTCACAAGGTCTTTGTATTAGATCCATTATTGTTTCTGAAGTGTAATGATTTTCATTCTATTACCTCTTTAGAGTTAGAAAGCTCTCCAAGGGAAAGGGGAAGGGAGGCTCGTCGAAGCCCCTGCGCCAGTCAAAGTTGAAATTGACTTCTCCTGCCATAGCACCTCCGACTCCTGCCCCACAACCTTCCGTAGCGCTGGAGATTACTCCATCTCCGCCTGTTGTGGAAGATCCGGCTCAATTAGCAGAGCCAACGATCCTTGGGTCGCAAACTGACATCACCATGGGTGACTCAGGTTTTGATAAGGGTGAACCCTCTACGGGTAATGATCCCTTGGCAGAAACCTTCACTGAAAACCTTCTCAATAATCCGGGTCTTGCCAAACTTGGCATTTCTCGGAAATCTGTGGAGGAGATCCAATGGCTAGCCCAGCAATGCCTGGAAAGACAGACTATCACTTCCGAAGAAGAAGCACAAGAACCAGAGGATGTTAAGTACTCCGAACTTCTTGAACAAGTCCGTCTTCATGACGAGAAATTGAGAACCGGCGAGCTTCTGCCACCACCAGTGATCCCACTAACCCTCACCGAGAAGGTTACCACTGAGGTGAACATGATTTTGAGCAAACTCACTCATGAACAACATGTAAGTCAGAATTCCAACTCACATTTTTTACTTTACTTTATGTCATATCCTCTAGCCCCCAAGCATGAAGTTGGATGTATGATTCGGATTTGTGCTTTCATAGGATGCCAAAGAACGAACTAGTGTATCCCCCAAGGCTCGTGATGATATTAGTAAAAATATTAGCCCAAGTATTTAGTAAACTTCTGACCCTGGGTATTCTGACTTACAGAAAGTTAATTCATATAACTAGGAATTGTTGAGGAATATCTGCAACAAGCGGAGAGAGATCAGAGCTCTCTGACTTGAAAATGCTCAGTTAAAGGTGTCAAGGGATGAGGCTGAAGGTAAACATTTCAAGCCTTACCCTTTCTCTTTTTTGCTTCATACTCGAATTTCGTACTCAACGATTGTCTGTTACTTACAACATTAGTCAAAAAATCCCGTGCCATGATTGAAGAGGCCGAGAATATGAAGACCCTGGAGGTGTAGAACGCCTACTTACGTCGAGAGCTGGATAAGCTCAAAGCGGATCATGAGAAGTGCATTGCTCAAGTTCTTGAATCCACCTCCATGGCCACTAAAGAGCGCGATCGTAAGATCGTAATCCAGGATAAGAAAATCTCGAATATCAATAATGAGCTATTTAGAGAGAAGGATATCACCAAGGCACTCTGGGCTGAACTCCAAAGCCTTAGGGAAGAGAAGACCAAAATTGACGATGTCATCTTTGGTATGTTTCATACTTTTTGACTTTCTGCTTTTCCGATTCTTGGAATTCGGATATGTTTTCTCACATTTGCATTTTATGTGCAGGTCCTCTAAACTTACTAGATTCCTCCTCCGACGAGTCTCGCACCAGCCGGCTTACACAAGTCAGCGATTTGCTTCACGATTTCTGCCAGTATTTGGAGGATATTGGCGAAGTACTCAAGGTTCCAGACATGGATAAAACGTCTGGCTTTGAGGTGCGAGACAATCCCAAGGAGATGCCCCAGCTCATCCAGGACTGGAACATGTCCTACGCGTGTACTGCAGCACAGAACGCTCTCACCATGGTCATGAGCCACCATGGAAACATGGAGATCTGGCAAGTGACTAGAGGGTATTCGATAGTGGATAAGGATGGTAAGGAGCAAGATATCAAGGCTATCATGGACTCCTGCACCAGATATTGGTGTCACATAGCTGATCTAACCAGCTACAACACTCCTTTCTTCACTCTTGTAGAGACGCCTCCTCCGCCCGCCGAAGAAACTGGTGAAGTTTCCAACGACGAAGAAACCATATCGGATTTGAACGTCTCACAAAGATATCGGGGCGAGGGTGATGTCTCTAGTGAGCCGGCTGCTCCTTCTTCTTCCCCTACATCATAGAGCATCAGAAAACTTTGTGTTATTCTGAAAACAATTCGGGTTGTAAATAAGTAGTAGAATACTTTTGCTAGTGCTAAGATTTGCTACTTCCATTTAGCACTTTTGGCTTTATATTTATCGTGCCTGAAATGTTTACATAAGCACTTATTTGTTTTGCCTGTACTTATCATTTATCTGGCTTTCCGCCTTGTCCCTTTTGTGAGCCGGCCAACCTTCCACACGGAATCTCTGTTGAGCAACATAGCTCAATTGCTAAACCAGTTTAAACTCAGAAACAGAGCCGGCTTCCATTACCAACAATTCACTACTTGGAAAATGCCCGCATCCGACAATCAGATAAATGACCAAAGTACAAACTAGAAAATTCAGTATTATACCCGAAGGTAGCATTTTTAGAATCAGAAATCATAACCAGAATAAACATGAGGATAAAGTACTTTCAAGTATTCTAGGATTTTCGACTGTGACATGATCATTCGGAAATAAGATGGTAAAAAACTTCTCAGCAATAATTTGAGGTAACCAACACTTTATTTCTCATTGAACATGTACACATATATGATTACAAAGAAAGATAATATAAGAATAAAAGGGACGTAGCTGAGCAATATTCCATGGTTTATCTAATTCTTCCGGGTCTGTACTGCCTCTAGCTCTCTTTCTCTTTTTAGTAGCAGGTCTTTCTTTGACTGGCCGCATATCAGTTAGATAGTAAGAACCATTATGTAATACTCGGCTAAATAAAAAGGGCCCTTACCATACTGGGGAAAATTTGTGCTTTCTTTTCTGCACAAGCTCGAGAACCAAGCCGCCCTTGTTGAAAGACTGATTTCTGACTCTCTGGCTATGATACTTGCACAACTTCTGCTGATAGGTTGTTGATCTCATCTCAGCAACAACGCGCACTTCTTCGATTAAATCGAGATTATTTTGTTGAGAAATTTGGACATCCTCTTTAATATACGCAGAAACGCGAGGAGAAGTGTGAATCAAATCACTAGGAAGAACTGCTTCTGCACCATGGACTAAGAAGAAAGGTGTGTATCCGGTTGACCTGTTCGGAGTTGTTCTCAAGCTCCATATCACAGAGGGTAATTCCTCTGCCCAAGCCCCCACAGCATGATGTAGTGGTGCTTCGAGTTTTGGTTTTAGGCCTTGCAGGATTAAACCATTTGCTCTTTCGACTTGTCCATTAGCCTGTGGATGTGCGATTGACGCAATGTCAAGCCAGATATTTTGTTCATCGCATAATTCGGTAAGCTCTCCCATAGAAAAATTACTCCCGTTGTCCGTAATAATGCTATGCGGATAACCGTATCAGATTATAACATCCTCAACAAATCTTTTGGTTGTTGCTCCATCACAACTTGTGATGGGTTTAGCCTCAATCCATTTTGTGAATTTATCCACCATCACTAAGAGGTGAGTAAATCCACTTGGAGCTCGTTTAAAGGGTCCTACCATATCAAGCCGCCAGACCACAAAGGGCCATGTTATAGGTTTTGTCCTCAGCTGATCAGCCGGAATATGAGCTTGTTTGGCGTACTTTTGGCAGCCTTTGACGTCTTGACCAGCCTTTCGGCATCCGCCTTAGCTGTAAGCTAGAAAAACCATGTCTAAAAGCTTTTGCCACTAAAGATTTGGCTGCAGCGTGATGACCGCATTCGCCTTCGTGGATTTCCCTTAAGATTTCCACCCCTTCTTCCGAAGATACACAATGCTGAAAGAACCTAGACACACTGCGCTTATAGAGCTCACCACTTATAATAGTATAGATTTTTGCTCATCGGATGATCGGCCGGCTCAGAACCTCGTCTTCGGGTAATTTGCCATCTACCAAGTAATCGAGGTAGGGTTGAGTCCAGCTGGGAATCACAGCTAGGACTTCTATTAAAGGTGAGTCGGATTTGGTCAGATATTCCTTGTCAACTCAGTTTATTGAAGGAACTTTGAGGTGCTCTAAAAAAGCGCCATCCGGAACCTTTTTTCGCGCAGAGCCTATTTGAGATAACGCATCTGCTTCCTCGTTTTCTGTTCGAGGGATGTGTTGAACCTCAAACCCTTCGAACGATTTCGATAGTTCATCCACGACAACTCTATATGCTGCCATGTGTTTGTTTGCATTACAGATATCTAACACTTGTTGAGCAACAAGATCCGAATCTCCATAGCACATTAATCGTCGGATGCCGATATCCTTAGCAATCCAGATTCTATGTAGCAGTGCTTCATATTCGGCAATGTTATTTGTTGCCGTAAAATGAATCTGCAACACATAGAAAAGTTTATCTCCTTGCGGTGACTTGAGTACCATGCCAACCTCCGATCCCCCGAGCGCCTTAGACTCGTCAAAATGCAAGGTCCAGTATTCCGACTCTGGGAGGGTCATATTCTCCGTTGTCTCTGTCCAATCAGCGACAAAGTAAGCGAGGATTTGTGACTTTATTGCTGTACGAGGTTTATACTCAATGTCAAAAGCTGAAAGCTCTATGCCCCATTTTGCGACACGTTCTGTGGCATCGTTGTTGTTGATGATATCTCTCATGGGAGCTGTGTTCACCATGGTAATTGGATGTTCCTGAAAATAGTGTCGTAACTTGCAGGATGCAAAGAACACACCGTAGCCAGATTTTGATAGTGCGGATATCGCTGCTTAGATTGAGTTAGGACTTTGACTGAGGTAGTAAGTCGGACGCTGCATCGAATGTTCCTATTTTTCCTCTGGTCTCTCCACCACCATGATGACACTGACGACTCTGTTTGTCGCAGCGATATAGAGCAACATCGGTTCCTGAGGTTCCGTTGCTGCGAGGATAGGAGCAGACGAGAGTACTATTTTCAGGTCTTGTAGCGCTATTTCAGCTTCATTAGTCCAAACCAATTTTTTGGTCTTTTTCAGGAGCTTGTAAAGTGGTGCCGCTCTTTCACCGAGCTGGCTCACAAATCGAGTGACTGCAACAATGCAACCAGTTAGTCTTTGAACGTCCTTCAGGCGAGTAGGCCTGGAAATGTTGAGTATAGCCTTGATCTTGTCGCAGTTCACCTCTATGCCTCTTTGTGACACGGTGAAACTTAATAATTTTCCGGCTGGTATTCCAAAGAAGCACTTCTTTGGATTAAGCATTATGTTGTATTTGCGTAGATTGGCGAACATTTCCTCCAAGTCGGAAATTAGAGTTTCCTTCTTTTTGGACATCACCGCCATGTCGTCCACATATGCATGTATATTGCGTCCGATTTGGTCATGGAGGTGATACGTCCATCTTGCATCACTATTCTATGTCATAGTTCACTGTTATTCATTGATATATTTCGTATTGAGAGGTGATAGTTATGTTATTTCATCTATTTTTGCATGGTTGATGACTTTTGGAGCATGGCCCATCAACATGATTCGATAGAAAAGGTGCTGTTTGGAGGCAAAATTGTGAAGATCATAAAATCCGAGAAAATATACGGAAAATCCTATTTTTCCGTAAGGAAGCGGAAGGGGGCTGGAGATGGGCCACAGGGGGCCCACACCACCCCCTGGCGTGGGCCAGCCTAGGCCACGCCACCAGGTGGTGTGGCTGCCCTGGTCCACCCCTGGCACTCCCCTCTGGCATATATTATCCTCCCAAAACCCTAAGACTCG
This sequence comes from Avena insularis, assembly GCA_023614405.1. NCBI lineage: Eukaryota > Viridiplantae > Streptophyta > Magnoliopsida > Poales > Poaceae > Avena > Avena insularis. The sequence continues at coordinate 368,778,992 of CM042692.1, forward strand.
GGGAGCGACGACATAAAGATTCCGCCGCCTCTGCGGGGCAGAAAACACCAAGAGAGAAAGATCTCTCCGGCAGACAGATTTCTGCCGGGGGAATTCCTTCCTGGAGAAGGGAGATCGTCGCCATCAACACCACCATCAAGCTGGACTTCATCGGGATCATCATCATCATCATCACCACCATCATCACCATCAGAACCCTCATCACCATCTCCATATTGCTGTAACAATTGGGTTGAATCTTGCATTAGTTCATAGGGGAAACTTTCCCGGTGTTGATTACACTTTGTAGTTGATGCTATTGAGTGAACCATTGAATTATTGTTTATGTCCAGATTGTTATACATCATTATTCCATCTCTGATCATGATCCATATGATGTCTTGTGAGTAGTTCGTTTTGTTCTTGAGGACATGGGAGAAGTCATGTTGTTAGTAGTGGAGTTGTGTTGAGAAAGATTCAATAGTTTGATATTTAAGTTGTGGTGTACTTCTTCTAGTGGTGTCATGTGAACATCGACTACATGACACTTCACCTATATGGGCCTAGGGGAATGCATTGTGTATTTGGCTACAAATCATAGGGGTTGCCGGAGTGACAGAAACCTGAACCCCCGTTAGGAAACCATTGCACAAGGGACATAAGGGTCTTAGAGTTTAAAGCTGTGGTTAGGTTTCTACCTTAATTACTTTCTTGTACTTATGAATGTTTGCAAGGGGTATAATCACAAGTATGTATTAGTCCTAGGAAGGTCGATACATTACCATAGGTTCACCCACACAACACTTAGCAAGCTAAAGAAGATTAATCAACTATATGAAGCGAAAGCACTTGACAGTCTTCCCATGTGTCCTCGAGAACGTTTGGTCATCTTAAGTAATACAACCGGCTTGTCCTTTGCTGCATAAAGGATTGGGCCACTTCCTGCATTTATTCCTACTGTCTTTAGTTTACTCGTACTTTGTTTACTTGCTTTATCAAAAACCCCTAAAATCCGTTTGCTAAGTATTTGCAGAGAATTCCTGATCCATACCACTAGCCAGCACCTTCTGCTCCTTGTTGGGTTCGACACTCTTACTTATCGAAAATACTGCGATACACCCCCTATACTTGTGGGTCATCAAGACTATTTTCTGGCGCCGTTGCCGGGTAGTGAAGCGCTATTGGAGAGTGGAACTGGTAAAGGAAACTTCTACTGTGAGTATTGTTTACTTCTGTTAGTTGCTTTATTTTCATTATGGATAATTCGCTGAGTTTCTTATTTGGTAATGCTACTACCACTGCTAAGGTAGTAGATAAACCACCACCTACTGAGAATGATGTTTTTAAAATACCTACAAGAATTATTGATCGTGTTATGGATAACTACTATGTTGGGGATGGAACTGTCCATCCTGGTGATCATTTGCTCTTTTTACACGAATTATGCGGGTTGTTCAAGTGTGTAGGTATTACTACAGATCAAGTTAAGAATACGTTATTCTCATTATCGCTAAAAGGAAGAGTTGAGGAATGGTATAAGCTGCTGAAGAATGGTCAAGCTCTTGAATGGGAGGAAATAGTGCCTCTCTTTTATTCAAAGTTTTATCCTCCTAGTCAGATTCATAAAGATCGGAATCAAATATACAACTTTTGGCCTATGGATGGAGAGAGTACAGCTCAAGCTTGGGGGAGATTGAAGTTACTAATGCTCAAATGTCCCATTCATGAGCTCCCCAACAATATTATTATTAATAACTTTTATGCAAGGCTCCCTCTACATGATAAGGATTTATTGGATGCTTCTTGTGCTGGATCATTCACTCGCATGGAAGAAGAAGCTAAATGGGACCTTCTGGACCGTATTCAAGATAATGCTGAAGCTTGGGGGAATGACAAAGGTAGGAAGTCAGGTATAAATTATGATTATGAATGCATTGAATCTTTTATGGGAACTGATGACTTTCAAAATATTTGTAATGCTTATGGTCTTGATTTGCAAGTTATTACGAATTGCTTTAGAGCTTTTGCTTCCTATATTGAAATTCCAAAAGGGGGATGGAATAAATGCCATGCACCTTACAAAGATATTGTTGACTGTGTTCCTATTGGGAGTGCTGAGTATTGCATTATTGATCCCATCTTACCTGAACCTTATATTGAGAAGATTCCCTTCCCAGAAAAGGTAAAGGATCATCCTATGATAACTAATGTAATCACCAAAAGTGAAAAGAGAAATGTAAAACCTAATGAACAAATAAACGTTGAACCTGTGGTAGCAATTGTGAAAGACCTTGTCACTAAAAGCATAGAAGATGGACACATAGTCTTTTGTGATGATGCTTCTAATATTGTTTCACATCCTAATATACCTATAAAAGCTAGTGTTCTTGTGCTTTCTGTTAGAATTGGTGATCATTGCTATTATGGTTTATGTGATATTGGTGCAAGTTCCAGTACTATTCCTTATGAGCTTTACAGAGAAATTATGCATGAAATCAGTCCCTGCGAATTGGAAGAGGTTGATGTGGTTATTCACCTTGCTAATAGAGAGACCATCTCTCCAAGTGGTATTGTACGAGACGTGGAAGTTCTTTGTGGTAAGATTAAGTACCCTGCTAATTTTCTAGTACTCGGTTTAGCTGCTAGTAAAACTTATCCTATTATTTTTGGTAGACCTTTCTTGAGTACTTGTGGAGCTATTATAGATTGCAAAAGGGAGAAAATCTTGACTAAGTTTGCTGGGGAATCTTATGAGTTTAATTTCTCGAAATTTGCTAAAGAACCTTGTGAAGAGGAAACCCATAATGAGGATTTTAGAGTTGAACAACTTGCTTCTATTTCTCTTGCTCCTAACAATGCTTTGCAGCAATTTATGGATGATCATGAAAGTGAAATCTTCATGGAAGAAAGGAATGAGATTGACAAGATTCTCCGTGATCAGCCTAAGATGCTCAAGCATAACTTGCCTGTAGAAGACTTGGGTACCATGTTGCCACCTAAAAAGGATCCGGTTTTTGATCTAAAACCTCTCCCTGATGATCTTAAATATGCTTATATTGATGATAAAAAGATATATCCTGTTATTATTAGCGCTAAACTTTCAGGAAAGGAAGAAGAAAGGCTATTAGAGGTTTTGAGGAAACACCGAGGAGCTATGGGCTATACTCTGGATGATTTAAAAGGGATTTCACCTACTATATGTCAGCATTCTATCAATATAGAACCAGATGCAAAGCCGGTTGTAGAGCACCAACGATGTTTAAATCCTAGGATGAAGGAAGTGGTAAGGAATGAGGTATTGAAACTCCTTGATGCTGGTATTATTTATCCTATTGCTGATAGTGAATGGGTTAGTCCTGTTCATTATGTTCCTAAAAAAGGAGGTATTACCGTTGTTCCTAATGATAATGATGAGCTTATTCCTCAAAGAATAGTAGTAGGCTATAGGATGTGCATCGATTTTAGAAAAGTCAATAAAGTTACTAAGAAAGATCACTACCCGCTTCCTTTTATTGATCAAATGTTGGAAAGGTTATCTAAAAAGACCCATTTTTGTTTTCTTGATGGTTATTCTGGTTTCTCTCAAATTGCTGGTAAACAACAAGATCAAGAAAAAACTACGTTTACTTGCCCTTACGGAACTTATGCTTATAGACGTATGCCTTTTGGTTTATGTAATGCTCCTGCTACTTTTCAAAGGTGCATGTCTGCTATCTTTCATGGTTTTTGTGAGGAAATTGTAGAAGTGTTCATGGATGACTTTTCTGTCTATGGAACTTCTTTTGATAATTGTCTACACAACCTTGATAAAGTTTTGCAGAGATGTGAAGAAACTAATCTGGTTCTTAATTAGGAGAAATGCCACTTCATGGTTAACGAAGGGATTGTCCTTGGGCATAAAGTTTCTGAAAGAGGTATAGAAGTTGATAGAGCTAAGGTTGAGGCAATTGAGAAGATGCCATGCCCAAGAGACATCAAAGGTATACGTAGTATCCTTGGTCATGCTGGTTTCTATAGAAGGTTTATTAAAGACTTTTCTAGGATATCAAAACCCCACACTAATCTTCTTCAAAAAGATGTACCCTTCATTTTTGATGATGATTGTAAGGGAGATTTTGAAACTCTTAAGAAGTCTTTAACTACAGCCCATATTGTTCAACCACCTGATTGGAGTTTACCCTTTGAAATAATGTGTGATGCTAGTGATTTTGCTATGGGTGCTGTCCTTGGGCAACGAATTGATAAAAAGTTAAATGTTATTCATTATGCTAGTAAGACTTTAGACGCTGCTCAAAGGAATTATGCTACTACTGAAAAAGAATTTCTAGCTGTCGTTTTTGCTTGTGATAAGTTTAGACCCTATATAGTAGACTCAAAAGTCACCACTGATACTGATCATGCTTCTATTAAATACCTTATGACGAAGAAGGACGCTAAGCCTAGGATTATTAGATGGGTGCTGCTTTTACAAGAGTTTGATCTACATATAGTGGATATGAGAGGTGCTGAAAACCCTGTAGCTGATAATTTATCTCGATTGGAAAACATCTCTTTTGACCCTATGCCTGTTAATGATAGTTTCCCAAATGAGCAGTTAGCCGCAGTAGGGGTAAGCTCGGGAGGGAGCCCTTGGTACGCCGATTATGCTAACTTTATTGTCTCCAAGTATTTTCCTCCAACTTTTATAGCTCAGCAAAGGAGAAAGTTCTTCTATGATTTGAGGCATTATTTTTGGATGACCTACACTTATACAAAGAAGGAGTGGATGGTATTATGCGAAGATGTGTTCCAGAATATGAACAAAAGGAGATATTGCGTAAATATCATGGTAGTGCTTATGGAGGACATCATGCAGGAGATAGAACTGCACAAAAGGTGCTACAATCAGGTTTCTACTGGCCTACCCTTTTTAAAGATGCAAGAAAGTTTGTTTTATCTTGTGATGAATGTCAACGTGTTGGTAATATTTCTAGACGCAATGAAATGCCTATGAACTACTCTCTAGTTATTGAACCCTTTGATTGTTGGGGATTTGACTTTATGGGTCCTTTCCCTCCCTCAAAAGGTTATACTCATATTCTTGTTGCCGTTGATTATGTTACTAAGTGGGTAGAAGCCATTCCTACGAAGAGTGCTGACGGGGAGACTTCTATAAAAATGCTTAAGGATGTTATCTTTCCTAGGTTTGGAGTGCCTAGGTATCTCATGACTGATGGAGGTTCTCATGTCATTCATGGTGGTTTTAGAAATACCCTTGCTAAATATGATGTTAATCATAGAATTTCCTCAGCTTATCACCCCCAAACTAGTGGGCAAGTAGAGTTATCAAATAGAGAAATTAAATCCATCTTGCAAAAGATTGTTAATAGATCTAGAAAAAACTGGGCTAAAATGATGCTTTATGGGCTTATAGAACTGCCTACAAAAACCCTATGGGGATGTCTCCTTATAAAATGGTTTATGGGAAAGCTTGTCACCTACCTTTAGAATTAGAACACAAAGCTTACTGGGCAGTTAAAGAACTCAATAGAGATTGTAAGCTCGCAGGTGAGAAAAGATTATTTGATTTAAGTTCCTTAGATGAATGGAGGAGTGAAGCCTATGAAAATGCTAGGCTCTTTAAAGAAAAAGTTAAAAGATGGCATGACAAGCGAATACTTAAGAGAGAATTTCATGTTGGTGAGAAATTTCTATTGTATAGGTCTCGTCTCAGATTTTTTGCAGGAAAGCTACTGTCGAAATGGGAAGGACCCTTCATTATTGAAGAAGTGTACCGTTCGGGAGCAATAAAAGTTTCTTCTTTAAAAGATAATACTACACAAGTAGTGAATGGGCAGTGACTCAAGCACTATATTACTGGAGATTCTTACAATGAAGATGTTGATGCCTTTCAAGTTATAACTCCGGAGAAATTCATCAAGGACCAAACTCGGAGACCTGCAGAGTCTGTTTTCAAATAGGTAATAGTTCTGGTAAGAAAAGTTCCGCAAAAATACAATTCAACTATATTTTTGCAGTTTTCAGTCAATAAGGGAAGCTACAAAGCGAAAGAGGGACGGAAGAGGAGCCAGGGTGGCTCACACCACCCTGTGGCGCGGGCCCTCCCCAGGCCGCTGCACCAAGTGGTGAGTCCACCCCGGACTCCTCCTTCGACCCGTTTTCTCCCAGTACCTTCCTTTTGATATGAAACTTCGTAATATATAACCCCCGGATCTTCCGAGGTTCGTATATCGTGTTTTCGTCGTGTTTTTGTTGCGATCTGTTTCTGCCAGGACGTACTCTTTGGAAGTTTAGAAGCACAATGGTGTCCACCAAGGATAAAGGGAAGGAGCCTATGGAGGAAGACCTCCAAGACCCCGGGCAGGAGATGGAGATCAAGAGTGAAGATGAAGAGGAGGCAAAGCACACCGACACTACCATTGCAAGCATTGGAGTGGTGGCAAACCCTGCCAGGACTATGTCAATTGGAGGGAAGCTTCCTCATCACCTTTCAGATCCCTGGTCACTTCCTCCACGCACCAAGAATCCTTTCCATACTCTTATCCATGAGCATCAATACCAGAATATGCTCAAGGGGAAATTACCCTCCAATTGGGATTTGCCTCGTTCTAGCCATGCAGGAAAAGAAGACTTCAAGGAGGAAGAGTGGGGAAAGAATAACAAGAGCTGGTATTCTCAACCTGACATGATCATGAGCCGCATTGAGAAAAACTCACAGCTTATTTGTAATCTCACCTTCGAGATTGAGGACTTGGGGAAACTGATCAAAGAGCTCATCAAGAGAATACCACCACCACCGAAGGAGTAATTCGTCATCAGGTTTGGCATCCCCTTGGTTTGTTCCAAGCTTGGGGGAGTGACGCGGTATCATATCACTATCTTCTATCTTTTTACCTTATTAGTATAGTCATATCATGAATAGAGAAGTTATCGTGTAGGATGGTTTGCATTATGGAAGTGTCCCCTCTCTCGTTAGATATGTATCCCTTGGTGTGAGTTGCCGATTTGGAATATTAATGAGAAGTTCTATCATTCACTCTTTTTCATAGCTTATATTAGTTTTCAATTCGTGGTTATATGATTGATCTTGTTGTTAGTATTGGTATCACTTTGGGATCATTGAGTTAATTTAGTTGGTTTTGGCAAACCTGGCTCGTTCAGTAGCAACACTATTTTTGAGAGTTGAATTAAAAAGATAGAAGTACTCTAAAGAAATATAGTTTCATCATCTTTCTTTCTTGATTTGCTCATAAGTCTAGTATTATCTAGTTAAGATCTTTTGTGCTTCCAAAGAAGATTGCATGTTTGTCTTTATCATTTGTATGTTTGTTTGTTTCCTTCAACTCTTGTACTTGCTACCCAGCCTTGCTAGCCAAAAACCTGTACTGAGAGGGAATTCTTCTCGTGCATCCACCTCCTTTAAACCAAACCCATGCCATTTGTGTCCACCATACCTACCTATTATCATTATTGCTATTCCAAGTAAATTCTTGTTTTATCTACCTCCCAAATTAAACTTGTTATGTGAAAATTAGTGATTAAAGCTCTCACGAACTTGATGGCACACTTTATTTTCTTGCATTTAATAACCTGATCCATCGGGTCCTTCTTTGTTGCGTATATGCTTGCGATTTATGAGTTGAAGTTAGAAGAACCATGTATCATGGGGAACGCTTTCAACATTGCATTAGTACTTTGTACCTAGTTGATATCATGTTCTTTTTCTTATGGATCCCGGCGGTGTGAAATAAAAGTGGAACTTGTAAGATCATGGAGTTTATATGTGTGTTAGAGAAACGCCTGGGCCGCTAGCCTAAGCCATGCCTAATCATGTTGGAAACTTGCAGCATAACTATAGTGAGCATTCTATGAAGCATCCTCAATAAAAACCTATGCAAATAGCAAATAAAATATCATTTGAGATGCTCCATGCTTGCCTTGTCATTTTGATTATGGGATAGCTCCTATGTCATGTGCAAGGGGTACCCCGTTGGCGGTTCTCAATGATACACGTGTACTTACAATGACAAGAGCTTACTCGTGACTGAAGTTGAGTAGCATGAGGTTCGGTACACATAAGTAAGAGGCATGGGACTTCAATTTATAACTTGTCAAGCATATCCTCTTAGTTGTGTCACTTTAACCTTAATCACCTAAAGATGCCTATGATAGGGACAATGAGAGCTGAAAGCTAGTAAGTATCATAATTTTTGGGAGCTCTTTATGAGACTTGCAATCCCTGCTTTCCTCTACGAAGGGCCTTTCTTTCACTTTGTAGTTGAGTCAGTAAACCTATTCCTCTCTATCTCAGCAAGTATTTTGAGTTGTTATGTTTCATTCATTCATATGATGATTTATTCAATCATGTTGCTTATGTTCCTTGTTTTGCACATTGCTCTTATCTTGATGTTTACTACTTTGAAAGCTATCATTGAAAACCATTTATTTGTGAACTCCAGCAAATTATCAACTATTCTTCGACCAAGAGCTAAGTTTGCCATTACTAATTATGTTTTACTTTATGTATCTTTATTGTGTTTCCTTTACTCATTACAAGTTGAGTTATATAATAGTGAGTTGTCTTCTATTATGATCTATGTATTGATGAATGTGATGCTTCTTGTCTGTATTATTTTATCGACTCTTCACTCCATAAACCTGAGGCCATGTTTATTTAGCTCAGTTTCGCTTGGGGACAAGCGAAGTCTAAGCTTGGGGGGAGTTGATACGTCCATCTTGCATCACTATTCTATGTCATAATTCATTGTTATTCATTGATATATTTCGTATTGAGAGGTGATACTTATGTTATTTCATCTGTTTTTGCATGGTTGATGACTTTTGGAGCATGGACCGCTGCAGTCAGGATTCTGATGGAAAAGGTGCTGTTTGGAGGCAAAATTCACGAAGATCGGAAAATCCGGGAAAATATACGGAAAATCCTATTTTTCCAGAAGACGAAGGAAGCCAGAAGGGGGGCCACAGGGGGCCGACACCACCCCCTGGAGCGGGCCAGCCTAGGCCGTGCCACCAGGTGGTGTGGCCGCCCTAGTCCACCCCTGGCACTCCCCTCTGGCGTATATTATCCTCCCGAAACCCTAAGACTCGGGGAGCAACGACAGAAAGATTCCGCCGCCTCTACGGGGCAGAAAACACCGAGAGAGAAAGATCTCTCCGACAGATAGAGTTCTGCTAGGGGAATTCCTTCCCGGAGAGGGGAGATCGTCGCCATCAACACCACCATCAAGCTGGACTTCATTGGGATCATCATCATCATCACCACCATCATCACCATCAGCACCCTCATCACCATCTCCATATTGCTGTAACAATTGGGTTGAATCTTGCATTAGTTCATAGGGGAAACTTTCCCGGTGTTGATTACTCTTTGTAGTTGATGCTACTGAGTGAACCATTGAATTATTGTTTATGTTCAGATTGTTATACATCATTATTCCATCTCTGATCATGATCCATATGATGTCTTGTGAGTAGTTTGTTTTGTTCTTGAGGACATGGGAGAAGTCATGTTGTTAGTAGTGGAGTTGTGTTGAGAAAGATTCAATAGTTTGATATTTAAGTTATAGTGTACTTCTTCTAGTGGTGTCATGTGAACGTCGACTACATGACACTTCACCTATATGGGCCTAGGGGAATGCATTGTGTATTTGGCTACTAATCGTAGGGGTTGCTGGAGTGACAGAAACCTGAACCCCCGTTAGGAAACCATTGCACAAGGGACGTAAGGGTCTTAGAGTTTAAAGCTGTGGTTAGGTTTTTACCTTAATTACTTTCTTGTACTTACGGATGTTTGCAAGGGGTATAATCACAAGTATGTATTAGTCCTAGGAAGGTCGGTACATTACCATAGGTTCACCCACACAACACTTAGCAAGCTAAAGAAGATTAATCAACTATATGAAGCGAAAGCACTTGACAGTCTTCCCATATGTCCTCGAGAATGTTTGGTCATCTTAAGTAATACAACCGGCTTGTCCTTTGCTGCATAAAGGATTGGCCCACTTGCTGCATTTATTCCTACTGTCTTTAGTTTACTCGTACTTTGTTTACTTGCTTTATCAAAAACCCCTAAAAATCCGTTTGCTAAGTATTTGCAGAGAATTCCTGATCCATACCACTAGCCAGCACCTTCTGCTCCTCGTTGGGTTCGACACTCTTACTTATCAAAAATACTGCGATACACCCCCTATACTTGTGGGTCATCAGAAGGCAACGCTGCATAGTGCGCTGGTAGGTAGCTCCTACGTTCTTGAGCCCAAAGGGCATCGTAACGAAATAGAAGGTTCTAAAGGGGGTTATGAATGAAGTTTTGACTTTGTCTGATTCCTTCATCCGAATTTGGTGATAACCGGAATATGCATCGAGAAAACATACGAGTTCCGAGCCTGCTGTAGAATCGATAACTTGATCAATCCTAGGCAGAGCAAACGGATCTTTGGGACAAGCCTTGTTCAAGGAGGTATAATCAATACACATCCTTAAATCAGTGGTGTCCTTTTTAGGGACCATTACAGGATTGGCCAACCACTCAGTGTGGATGACCTCTTCTATGAATCCGGCTAACTCGAGCCGGGCTAGTTCCTTATCTATTGCTTTTTGCTTTTCATCGCCAAAACATCGTAAGGACTATTTGACGGGTTTAGCATTTGGTGGTACATTTAGAGAGTGCTCGGCAAGTTCCCTAGGTAGTCCGGTCATGTCAGATGGCTGCCATGCGAAGATATCTTGATTTGTTTTGAGGAACTTGATGAGCGTGCTTTCCTATGCATGGTCTAAACCTACACCTATCTGGGTCACCTTGGACGGGTCATCATCCTTCAATGGCGTCATATTCGTATCTTCCGATGCCTTGGACTTCGGAGTCGGCTTTGTCACCTCCTTCTTTGTCGCGGGCATATCGAACGGGTCGATGGTCTTCTTGATCTCCTGGTACTCCTGGGCATGCAGCACGCCTTCAGCAAAGGCGGCATTTCCGTCCTTGCACTCTCACGCTTTCTTTGGGTCTCCCCTGATGGTGATCACACCAATGGGACCTGGAATTTTCATCATATTGTAAATGTAACATGGACAAGCCATAAAAGCCTAGTAAGCTAGCCGTCCGATTATAGCGTGGTAGGCGCTCTTGAACGGGACCACTTCAAAGGAAAGTGCCTCCGTCCGATAATTCTTTGGAGTACCAAAGGTGACATCCAAAGTGATCTCTCCTAGGGAATTTGCTTGTCTTCCTGGGACAACTCCGTGAAAGATCACAAAGTTGTGATTTAGCTGTGTCTCCAAGATCCGCATCCGGCATAGCATTTCGACATACAGAATATTGATACTGCTACCGCCGTCCATGGGAGTCTTGGAGAAACCATAGCCGTCAATGAGTGGATTGATGATTAAGGCGTATTTTCCTTGCATGTGCAACTTAGGCAGATGATCAGTGCGGTCAAAGGTGATTGCCACTTCCGACCAGTCCAAGTATTGTGGGACAGCCGGAATAGTCGTGTTGAGTTCGTGCAATACTGCTTTCTTGACCTTAGCTAGTTGAGACCCAAGGAAGGTGACGTACATGTCTTTCTTTGTTGGGAAGTTCTTCTTTCCATCCGACTTGGGATTTGAAGTATCAGCTTCTGATACATTGCAAATGTATCTATAATTTTTGATGTTCCATGCTTGGTTTTATCCACTTTCTTGTGTTTTCCCACACTTTGGAGTACTTTTCATATGATTTCTTGGACTAACCTATTAACAAGAGCCACAGTGCGGTACTGTTTTCTGCTGTTTTTGGTTCCAGGAAAGTCAGAAAATGAATATTCTTGGAATTGGACGGGACAAAAGCCAAAGTGCCTATTTTTCCGGAAGTCATCAAATGCCAGAATACGAGACGGAGAGGGGCCAGAGGCCGGCCACACCACCTGGCCGCGCGGCCAGGCTTGGCCCACTCCAGGGGGTGGTGTGGTGGCCCCTGGCACCCCCTCGGCCTCCCCTTCCGCCTATAAGATGCCCTCGGGACGAAAACCCTAAGTGCCCAATCAAAAATCCACGAAAGAGTCTATAGCCGCCGTCATCTCCATCCCTAGATCGGGAGGGATCTGAAGCTCTTCACGGCACCCTGCCGAAGAGGGGAATTCACCCTGGAGGCCTTCTTCATCACCATGCAAGCCTCTGGTGTGATGCGTGAGTAGTTCATACTTGGACTACGGATCCATGTAGTAGCTAGATGGCTGGTTCTCCTCCTTTGTGCTTTCATGTCTAGATCTTGTGAGCTCCGTTCATGATCAAGATCATCTATTTGTAATTCTGCATGTTGTGTTTGCGGGGATCCGATGGATATTGAGATGCTATTTCAGATTGATTATTGATTCTATCATGTCTTTGTTATTTGTGATCTTGCATGCTTTCCGTTGTTAGTAGCTATCTTGGCCAAGTAGATGCTAGCAACTCCAAGAGTTAGTATTTATGCTCGATAGTGGGTTCATGCCTCTGGTAATCTAGGGAAGTGACAGAAATCTCTAAGGTACTAGATGTGTTGTTGCTACTAGGGAGAAACAACAATCCTTTGTTCTTAGAACAATCGTATTGTTTACTTTACACGCAATTCGTAAAGCAATAATCTGTTGCTTGCAACTTAATACTGGAGGGGATTCAGATGATAACCTGAAGGTGGATTATTAGTCATAGATGCAGTTGGATGGCGGTCTATGTATAATGTTGGAATGCCCAATCAAGTCTCGAAGGAGTCAAGATGATTAGTATATGCATGTATTGCTTTCTCGATGTTTGTCAATTGCCCCGCTGTAATTTGTTCACCCAGCATGTTATCTATCTTAAGGAGAGCCACCTCTAGTGAACTATGGATCCCGGTCCTTTTCTTTACATACAATCTATAAACTGTTTACTTCTTTGTGTTTACTTTCTGCAAACTTTCAGTTCTTTCTATTTGATACGTTTAATCCTTTGTTTTCTGCAAAACACGGTGAGATTGACAACCTCATCGCAAGTTGGGGACAAAGTTCTGTGGTTGTGCTGTGCAGGTCTCCACGTTGCTACTAGCACCGGTAGTGCGCCCTGCCAAAGCTCAGCTAGTAACACCTTTGGGGTGTTTCCTTGCTCCTACTGGTTCGATTAAACCTTGGTTTCATACTGAGGGAAACTTGCTGCTGTGCTCATCATACCTTCCTCTTGGGGTTCCCAACGAGCTCTACATCAACACCACTCCAGCATTTTTCTGGCGCCATACACAGATCCATCAAGCATTTTTCTGGCGCCGTTGCCGGGGAGTCAAGGACATCTTCACAAGGGTAGTCCCTCATAACCAATCTCTTTACTTTGTTATTTTTGTTTTGCTTAGTTTCTTTTTGCTTTGTTTGCTTGTTTCTTTATCAAAAACACAAAAAAATTAGTTCTACTAGTTTGCTTTCTTATTTGAAAATACAAAAAAATTACTACTCTTGAAAACACTAAGTTGTGTGACTTCACTAGCACCAACAACAATGATTTTATGAGCACACCTATTGCTCCACCTGTGCCTGAAGATACTTTCTCTTGTTATAAGAGAACAATTTTCTGGTATTGGTAATGAAGATGCTGCTTCCTATCTAAATAACTTTGTTGAACTTTGTGAGATGCAAAAGCATAGGGATATAGATGGTGATATTATTAAGCTGAAATTGTTTACTTTCTCTTTGAGAGGAAAAGCTAAAGAATGGTTGAATTCCTTAATTAGGAATAGTATTGATTCTTGGACTAAATGCAAAGATGCTTTCATTGGAAAATACTATCCTCCTGCTAAGATTATATCTATGAGAAGTGAAATAATGAAGTTTAAACAACTTGATAATGAACATGTTGCTCAAGCTTGGGAAAGAATGAAATCTTTGGTAAAGAATTGTCCCACTCATGGACTGACTGCTTGGATGATCATCCAAACTTTTTATGCAGGATTGAACTATTCTTCAAGGAACCTATTGGATTCAGCTGCTGGAGGTACCTTTATGACCATCACTTTGGGTGCTGCAACAAAACTTCTAGACAATATGATGGTTAATTATTCTGGATGGCATATTGAGAGAGCTCCACAAGGTAGGAAGGTAAATTCTGTTGAGGAAACCTCCTCCTTGAGTGATAAGATTGATATTATTATGTCTATGCTTGTGAATGGAAAAGCCCATATTGATCCAAATAATGTTCCTTTAGCCTCTTTGGTTGCTCAAGAAGAGCAAGTTGATGTGAACTTCATAAGAAATAACAATTTTGGCAATAATGCTTATAGGAATAATTTTGGTAACAACAATTATAAGCCATATCCTCCCAACAATGGTAATGCTTATGGAAGTTCCTATAACAATAATAGGAGTGCCCCCTCTGAACTTGAAGTTATGCTTAAAGACTTTATTAGTGTTTCTACTATTACCACCGCTAGTGTTGAGGCTAGTAATAGTTCTACTACTTTAGATGATAAATTTGATTTTGATCTTGATGGTTGCAATATCTCTGAAGTTAGTAAGTTCCTACAAAATCTTGCTAAAAGTCCTAATGCTAGTGCTATGAACATGGCCTTTACAAAACACATTACTGATGCTCTCATAAAGATTAAAGAACAAAAGATGAAACATAAAGCTTCTATTCCTATAAAACAAGAATATGGTTGGGAATCCATCATTAATAGGAAAGTGAATGACTTTGATTTCAAAGCTTTATGTGATCTTGATAGTAGTGTTTCTATTATGTCTAGAAGGATTTATGATATGCTTGATTTGCCTCCTCTTGAAGATTGTTATTTGAATGTCCCACTCGATGATAATGCTAAAAAGAAACTCATGGGGAGTCTTAATGATGTTCTTATTATGGTTAACAATGCCTATGTCCCCGTTGATTTCTATGTTTTGGATGTTGAATGCAATGCTTCTTGTCCTATTACTTTGGGAAGACCTTTTCTTCGAACTGTTGGTGCCATCATTGATATGAAAGAAGGCACCATTAAATATCAACTCCCACTCAAGAAAGGTATAGAACACTTCCCTAAGAAGAGAGAGAAGATTTCTTTTGCTTCTCCTATGAAAACAAAATTTGGTTTTAATGCTTCTTCATTTGAGAACACTTGATTTTTTTCTTTCTTTGCTTCTTATGCCTAACTTAAAGGCGTTAAAGAAAAGTACTTATTGGGAGATAACCCAAAAGTTTTAGATGAGTCTTGGAAGTTATTACATCTATAATAACCGCTCCTTATCCTTTTTATTTGATTTTTGTGCTAAGAGTAACCTCTAATGAGAGAGAAGTAATGATTGGGAAAGTTGCTGTCCCGAAACAGATTTCTGTGCTTCACCGTAAATATTCTTGTAAAATCTCTGAATGTCTTTTTGAGGCGTGAATATTTGTGCTTCTGCCCCAGGTTGTTATCTAACTTTAGTTAGTTCAACACTTTTTTATTTGAGCAACAGAAGGTCTTCGAAAAAATTTGTCTTTACCTGCTGGTCTGTTTTGACAGATTTTTGCCATTTTCTGCATTTGCTTCTTGTTGGTTCCTTTTTGAGTTCTTTTGGGGAATTGAGCTTTTTGAGAGAAGTGCTACAGTATCTAGTGTTCTAATGGAAGTTTATTTGGTGTTAGAACTGAACCTTAAGACTTATTTATCTTGAGTGCACTAATGTTGCTAATAAAGATTGTGTGAAGTTTTGTATGAAGGAAAAATTTCAGGTGTATGGAAGGGATGAGTAATGAGATGAAGGATGGACCAATGCTCAAGCTTGGGGATGCCACGCGTGTCACCCCAAGAAATATCCAAGAAGTACAAGCGTCAAAGCTTGGGGATGCCCAAGGCATCCCCTTCTTCATCAATAAAAATCCCAGGTTTCTTCCAAACGCTTCATTTTTATTGTTTCATGCACAGTTGTGTTTTTCTTGGAGCGTCTTCTTTTTCGTTTTTGTTTTGGTTTTCGTGTGCTTGGTTTGCTTAGTTTTCTGAATAAATTGGTTGGACCCCCTCTTTTATACATTGGTTTGCAAATAGTTTGGTTTGGTTTGGAAAGAGTAGGAAAGTTCATGCTTATGTGGTAAAAAGAGCTCGTTTTTGACTGTGGCCTATGCTTTGTCATGCCATGCTTGATATTGTTTTGGCTTTATAATTAGTATTCTTTGCTGTATCAAGACTTGTTACAAGCAATTGAGATTGCTTAATGTGCCTTGGATGAATCATGCGTTGTTTTAGCATATTAAAGCTTAGTATAGTGGTATTCTCCTTTGATGTTTTATTTGGGTTGACTTGGCGCATGCTCACGCCATGTTATGACTATCTCAAGTCACCATAGCCTTTATGATCCTTTAGTTTTCAACTTGTAGTATCACTTTATGCTTTGATCAATGATGTTTTGTCGCTCTGCATGATTATGGCCATTATTGCTCTCTTAGTTTGTCGCTCCCAGTCTTTTGCTAGCCTCCACAACAAAGTATGAGGTCCACTCATGCATCCAACTCCCTAAACCAAGTTATTCCAAAGAGTCCACCATACCTACCCACTAGCTTATGCTATTCCATGTATATTCATGCTTTTGTTTACCTTCCAAATTAAACTTGTTATGAGAAAACTAGTGATTAAATCTCTCACAAACTTGATGGCACACTTTACTTTTCTTGCCCTTAACAAACTTGAACCATTGTGTCGTCTATGTTGTATATGCTTGCACTTATTTGTTGGGAATTAGCAGAACCATGCTTTCATGGGGAACGCTTTCAACATTGCACTTGGTACTTGTACCTAGTTGATATCATGCTCTTTTGTATATGGATGTCGTCGGTGTGAAATGAAAAGGGAGCTTATAAGTCCATGGAGTTATGTATATGTGTTAGAGAAACGCCTAGGCCGCTGGTCTAATCCATGCTGACATGGTGGAAACCTGCAGCATAACCATAATGAGCTGTCTATGAAGCATTCTTCTTATAAAAAAAGAGTCCCATATTGAGAAAAAAGAGAAAAAAAGAGATATTATGAAAAGAGGAAAGAGAGAAAAAGCACCATATTCCCATGGTAAATAAGAAGATTGCTGAGATGCTCGTTGTCTGCTTGCCTTGTCATTTTGATATGGGGATTCTTCCATATCATCGGGCAAGGGGTACCCCGTTGGCGGTTCTCTATGATACACATATACTTACAATGACAAGAACTTACCGGTGACTAAACTTGAGTAGCATGAGGAGCGGCCCTCGTATACAAGGGACATGTGATTTCTAACTTATACTTCGTCAAGCATGTACACCATAGTTTGTTCACTTTAACCTTAATCACTTCAAGATGCTTATGATAGGGGCAATGAGAGCTAAAAGCTATAAGTACCATAATTTTTGGAAGCTCTTTATGAGACTTGAATCCCTACTTCCTTTTAAAAAGGCCTTTCTTCCACCAATATATTGAGTCTCCAACTTCTATCTTTATGCACCTACTTTGAGAGCATAGTGGCCATTCTTAGTTCTATGTGCATTGTCCCAAGACTAGTTGATTGATGCATAACTTGATATTGCTTGTTTTAAACTATTTGTATCTAGTCACTCTTATGAACTTTGAAGGTGTCCTATGCATTTATATTTGCTACTCTATTGAGGGACAAGCTGAATGCTATTATGCTATGTTTTCTTTATGTGAAACAAACAAACGTCTTGCAAAGCATTGTTATTCATGAATCTTTTGTTTGTGCCTTTTCATGTTGCATCATAGTTTCTTTGTCTTATTGCTAGAACTTTGTCTTTCATGTTATGATTGAAGTACTATGATCCTAGCTTTGAATGTTTTACAAATACTTTGATCAAGTCTTTGATGGTGCATGTCACCTCAAAAATTATTCTTTCTTTTTATCACTTACCTACTCAAGGACGAGCAGGAGTTAAGCTTGGGGATGTTGATACATTGCAAATGTATATATAATTTTTGATGTTCCATGCTTGGTTTTATCCACTTTCTTGTGTTTTGCCCACACTTTGGAGTACTTTTCATATGATTTCTTGGACTAACCTATTAACAAGAGCCACAGTGTCAGCTGCCTGTTTTCTGCTGTTTTTGGTTCTAGGAAAGTCAGAAAATGAATATTCTCGGAATTGGACGGGACAAAAGCCAAAGTGCCTATTTTTCCGGAAGTCATCAGATGCGAGAATACGAGACGGAGAGGGGCCAGAGGCCGTCCACACCACCTGGCCGCGCGGCCAGGCTTGGCCCACGCCAGGGGGTGGTGTGGTGGCCCCTGGCACCCCCTCGGCCTCCCCTTCCGCCTATAAGATGCCCTCAGGACGAAAACCCTAAGTGCCCGATCAAAAATCCACGAAAGAGTCTGTAGCCGCTATCATCTCCATCCTTAGATCAAGAGGGATCTGAAGCTCTTCCCGACACCCTGCCGGAGAGGGGAATTCACCCGGGAGGCCTTCTTCATCACCATGCAAGCCTCCGGTGTGATGCGTGAGTAGTTCATCCTTGGACTACGGATCCATGTAGTAGCTATATGGCTGGTTCTCCTCCTTTGTGCTTTCATGTCTAGATATTGTGAGCTCCGTTCATGATCAAGATCATCTATTTGTAATTCTGCATGTTGTGTTTGCGGGGATCCGATGGATATTGAGATGCTATTTCAGATTGATTATTGATTCTATCATGTCTTTGTTATTTGTGATCTTGCATGCTTTCCGTTGTTAGTAGCTATCTTGGCCGAGTAGATGCTAGCAACTCCAAGAGTTAGTATTTATGCTCGATAATGGGTTCATGCCTCTGGTAATCTAGGGAAGTGACAGAAATCTCTAAGGTACTAGATGTGCTGTTGCTACTAGGGAGAAACAACAATCCTTTGTTCTTAGAACAATCGTATTGTTTACTTTACACGCAATTCGTAAAGCAATAATCTGTTGCTTGCAACTTAATACTGGAGGGGGTTCGGATGATAACCTGAAGGTGGACTATTAGTCATAGATGCAGTTGGATGGCGGTCTATGTATAATGTTGTAATGCCCAATCAAGTATCGAAGGAGTCAAGATGATTAGTATATGCATGTATTGCTTTCTCGATGTTTGTCAATTTCCCCGCTGTAATTTGTTCACCCAACATGTTATCTATCTTAAGGAGATCCACCTCTATTGAACTATGGACCCCGGTCCTTTTCTTTACCTACAATCTATAAACTGTTTACTTCTTTGTGTTTACTTTCTGCAAACTTTCACTTCTTTCCATTCGATACGTTTAATCCTTTGTTTTCCGCAAAACACGGTGAGATTGACAACCTCATCGCAAGTTGGGGACAAAGTTCCGTGGTTGTGTTGTGCATGTCTCCATGTTGCTACTAGCACCGGTAGTGCGCCCTGCCAAAGCTCAGCTAGTAACACCTTTGGGGTGTTTCCTTGCTCCTACTGGTTCGATTAAACCTTGGTTTCATACTGAGGGAAACTTGCTGCTGTGCTCATCATACCTTCCTCTTGGGGTTCCCAACGAGCTCTACATCAACACCGCTCCAGCATTTTTCTGGCGCCATACACAAAGCCATCAGCTTCCTCCATGTCGGAATCTTTCTTGGCCTCTTTCTCTTTTTCTGGATTCTTTTTTCCCTTCTTCCGCTTAGCCCTATAGCCAGCAGTATCATCCTTTTTGATGTCGTCATTGAAACGACACTCAGCATTTGTGTGAGACGAGCCCCCATTGGGATATAAGTGATGCACGCACGGGTTATTAGCAATGTCGGCCCATGAGTAGGTTTTGCCAGGTTGCTGTTCTCCTCTACCTTGGACCCTTGATGTCCCACGACTACGTCCACGACCACCGCCGCACCCTCCTCGTCCTCCAGACCCGGAAGTAGCAGTAACAACCGCCGTTTCCGCGTTGGGATTTTCTTCCGAGGTGTTCTTGCGCTTCTGAGCTTGTTGCTTTGGTTGTTTTGCCGACTGTGGCATAGCTAGGACGTTCAGTAGTCCTTCCGTGTCGTCGTCAGCATCTGCATACTTGCTCGCTGTTTCTATCATCTCTCCCAAATCAGTGACTTTGTCACACTTTAAGCGATGATGTAGTAAACCAATTTATATTTCTGCAATGAAAGCTTCAATCATAGTTTGGTTGTTTACTCCCTCGCAGGAGTTCTTAGTGTCGATCCATCATCCGAAGTAATCTCGGCAAGTTTCTCTGGCCTTCTGGGTGCAACGCTGTAGGTCTCCTACCGTATAGGACCTCCGATATGTGCCTTTGAAATTCCGAAAGAACACACTTTGCATGTCATACCAGTTGTGGATGGTGTTTTCCGGAAGTTCATTGAGCCAGGATCATGCCGTCTTCCATAGCATAAGTGGGAGATATCGGGTTACGACCAAGCTATTTCCACCTTTGGCGATGCAACATGCCTGGAAAAAATCCTGGAGCCAAGTATCTGGCCGAGCTACACCGTCATAGGGCTAGATGTGCCTTGAGATAGCAAATCCTTTCGGGAATCTTGTTGCTCTAATTTGTGGCCCGAAACATTTTGGACCCACATAGATTTCATCGTTCTCGTAGCACCGCGCCTCTATGTTAGAGTTGATCCAATGTCTCGCGTCACTTGGTGACAGAGATCGCCGTCCTGATTGACGGCTGTGGCTGTGGTGCCTTGGAGCTGGACTTCGACTTCTAACACCACCTCCTCCGCCATGGCGCCCTCCTTGAGAGCCGTTGTGGTGGCTACTTGGTGGAGAGGGTGGATCAGGTGGATTGTTTCTGGCTGATTGCTAGCCTCCATCCGGAGTGTCATTATTCCGATTTCGGGGAGGGTCTTCATTATGATGAGCCCCCTGCTGGCTTGACTCAGCATGGCGTCCATCATTTCTTCGTCCGTCATTCCCTACAGCTTGGTGAGTTTCAACCAGATGGTTTGTATGTCTAGGAGGTGGCATATTTTGACGGTCCTCCTCCCGGCGTTTCTCTTTGTCTTCTTCTCTGCGATTTTTTGACTCTCGCCGAGGAGGGTGTCTCGGATACAGTGCTGCAACTGCGTCTCGCTATGCGGCTGGGGCAACATTGCTCCAGTCACGTGCGGTTCTGTGCCGTTGGCCTGAAGATACGGTTCTTGAGTAGTTATCTTCCCGACGGTCGATATCATCCTAGGCCGGATCTGTGCCACATTGGTCGGATTGAGAGACCAGTTTTCCGCCTCCGGATTTCACGACCTTCTGTTGCTCTAGACCTGGGAGTAGCATAAATCTGATCTACGCAAAAACGTTGCGAACAATTGGCTATCCCCTGGATAATCTTGCTCCAACAGAAACCTCTTTCCACGGAATAGTACTAGGTAAAACCGAAATTCCTTTAGGCAAAGTTTTTCTTGACGTTGTTTTTGGTTCCAAAATAAATTTCAGGCGAGAAAAACTCGAATTTGAAGTCATGGATTGGCCATCACAATACCATGCAATCCTGGGACGACCAACTTTTGCACGATTCATGGCAGTACCACATTACACATACTTAATAATGAAAATGCCAGCACCAAAGGGAATTATCACGATACAAGGAAGCTTCACACGTGCGGATAGCTGTGATCGAGAGTTCAACAAAATTTCTGAATCTTTCGGGATGGAAACAGAGTTCGAGGAACTCAAACATTCGGCAAATGAACAACCTCTAGAGGTAGCACGTGTCAATCCCGATCAGGCTTTTGACACAACAAAGGACACAAAAGAAGTACAGATCAACCCCGTTGACCCGACGAAAACAACATTTTTTGCTTCTAACCTTTATCCAGCATAGGAAAGCGCGCTCATCTAGTTCCTCCGTGAGCACTAGGAGATTTTCGTATGGTACCTTCCGACATGGCGGGAATCCCTAGGAAACTCGCTGAGCATGCACTAAATTTAGATCCAAAGGTGAAGCTAGTAAAACAACCACTTCGACGCTTCGCAGAACCAAAACGCAAGGCCATTGGAAAGGAGCTCCATTGCCTAACCGATGCAAATTTTATAAAAGAATTAACGAAATCAGAGTGGCTTGCAAACCCAGTATGTGTTCCGAAGAAAAACACTACGGAACTTCGGATGTGCATCGACTTTACTACGTTGAACAAACATTGTCCAAAAGATCACTACCCATTGCCACGAATCGACCAACTCATCAATGCAACCGTGGGATGCGAACATCTTTCTTTCTTGGATGCTTACTCAGGTTACCACCAGATCAGGATGAAGGAAGAAGATCAGGAGAAAACACTGTTTATCATGCCTTATGGCATATTCTGCTACACAACAATGCCGTTTGGCCTCAAGAACGCTGGAGCAACTTATCAGCGGATGATGCAGAAGTGTCTAGGAAGTCAAATAGGAACAAATGTGCAAGTATATATTGATGACGTCATAGTTACCATAGGTCAAGGATCTGCGTTGATAAAGGACCTAGAAGAAACATTCAGAAATCTCGAAAGGTTTAGCATCAAACTGAATCCGAAGAAATGTTCCTTTGGAGTCCCAACAGGGCAACTCCTCAGATATTTAGTATCAGCTAGAGGAATCGAGGCTAATCCCGACAAAATACAAGCAATCCTCACAATGAATAAGCCAACAAAACTACATGGTGTACAGTAACTGGCGGGACGAGTGGCAGCTCTAAGTCGTTTTATCGCAAGATTAGGAGAAAAAGTGCTGCCATTCTACATCCTCATGAGGAAATCAGAAAAATTCGAATGGATGGAAGAAGCTTAGCGTGCCTTCGAAGCTCTCAAAAGAACACTTTCAACATCTCCTGTCATCGTGTCACCAAAAGAAAAGGAACCTCTACTCCTTTATATTGCTGCTACACATTAGGTGGTCAGCACGGTCCTGGTCGTAGAGCGACCCGAAGAAGGAAATACCCACAACGTGCAGAGACCAGTTTACTTCCTGAGTGAGGTTTTATCGCCATCTAAACAAAGGTACCCACACTACCAAAAACTAGCTTACGGGGTATTTATGACAGCACAAAAGCTATGCCACTATTTTTCGGAGCACCCGATCGTAGTGGTCAACAAGGCACCTTTGTCAATCATCCTCAACAATCCAGAAGCAACTGGGCGTGTTTCTCTATGGGGAATCAAATTATCCCCTTGGGATATCACTTATGAGAAGCGCAAAGCAATTAAGTCACAAGTTCTGCCGGATTTCATCACAGAGTGGATGGAATTGCAATGTGCGGGTCCACCAGACCTTTCTAGCACATGGACAATGTACTTTGATGGATCAAAAAGAACGGAGGGAGCAGGAGCAGGAGTTGTACTAATATCACCTCAAGGCGACAAAATGCACTATATTCTTCGGATGAGCTTTACAAATGCATCGAATAACGAAGCGGAATACGAGGCCCTGTTGCATGGCACGCGAATGGCCAAAGCTTGCGGTGCAACTCACCTCAAAATCTTCAGAGATTCCAATCTTGTGGCACAGCAGGCAATGAACAAATGTGATGCTGTCAGCAAAAATATGCTTGCTTATCGCGACTTATATAGCATCATGGAGGATCAATTTGATGGGTGTGAAGTATCACATATAAGAAGAGCAAGCAATGAGGAAGCCGACAATCTAACAAACATCGGATCATTGTGTTTACCAATACCACCATGAGTTTTTTGGGAGGAGATAGTGGAGCGATCAATCAAAGCGAAAAGAGTCTCTGAAGTAGTAGCACCAAAAATAGGGAAAAAGAAGCATCCGCAAAAAGAGTCGAGGGCTCCTTCAGAAACCAAGAACATAGAAGAGTCCATCGAAGAAGAAGAACAAGAAATCAAAGAGGTCATGCTAATTGAACCAACCTGGATGCAGCCGTATATAGCATATATGACTAAGGGAGAACTACCAGAGGATGTGATAGAAGCTCGACGAATCACCCGACGATCGAAGGCTTTCAGGATAATCAAAGGAGAACTATACAAAAGAAGTATTTTGGGTGTGTTGCAACGTTGCGTAACACCGGAAGAAGGAAAAATTATACTGAAAGATATACATGAAGGAGTCTGTGGTCACCATGCTAGTAGCCGAGCAATTGCTGCAAAAGCATTCAGGGCAGGATTTTATTGGCTCACTACAATACAAGATGCAAAAGACATTGTCAGAACATGTGAAGCATGTCAACGATTCACAACAAAGGATGGAGAACCAGCCGCTGAGCTGAATCCCATACCATTGGCTTGGCCTTTCGCTCAGTGGGTACTTGACATGGTGGAAAAACTTCACAAATCATCGCTAGGAGGACACATCTTTCTGCTAGTAGTAGTCGACAAATTCACTAAATGGATTGAAGCAATGCCTGTCACCACCCAAGATGGAACTTCAGCTGTGAATATTATCAAATCCATAGTTTTCCGGTTTGGCGTACCAAACATCATCATCACGGACAATGGGACCAACTTCACCTCAAATGAATTCAAGGAGTATTGCCAAGAGATGGGCATCAAAGTAAGCTACGCTTCAATAGCTCACCCACAAACCAATGGACAGGTCAAAAAACAAAATGGACTAGTTACTGCTAGACTCAAAAAGAGACTCCTAGCACCACTTGATAGAGCAAACGGGGCATGGGTGGATGAATTGCCATCTATGTTATGGAGTTTACGTACAACTCCAACTAACTCAACGCAGGAGACACCTTTCTTTTTGGTCCACGGTGTGGAAGCCGTGCTTCCAGTTGAAGTGTCACATGAATCACCAAGGGTAGCTGCATATAATGAGGAGGAATCACGAGAAGCACTTAAAGATGATGTAGATGCACTTGATGAAGCTTGAGATGAAGCCCTTCAAAGAGCAACTATGTACCAGCAAAACTTGCACAATTACCATAGTAGAAGATTGCGGCCTAGGTCCTTCACAGTAGGGGACCTAGTTCTTCGCCTCAAGCAAGATGGCCACAAAAAGCTAGAATCGCCATGGGAAGGACTGTACATCGTCACAGAAGTTATTCCCAGAGGAGCATACCGACTACAAGACAAGAAGACATGAGTAAATTACTCAAATCCGTGGAACGTAGCACAACTACGACGCTTTTATGCATAAGATTATTTGCAATATGATAAGAGTCAAAATTTGGCTTATTAGCCAAGATGTCAAGGAGAAAAGGCTAAAAAATAGCCGCCCGCTAAAAGAATAATGTATCATTGATTTTCGCCTTGTATATAAAGAGATAAGTTATTTGTACCTTAATATTTTTATTATGTTCAAAAAGATCAATTATTTCCATCGAGCTAACAACAACTATGAGCCTATGTCCAGATACAACATCGAACATAGCCTCGGGGGCTACTCCCATCGGGAGCGCTAGCATGCACCCGATAGAAATTCCGTTGTATGAAGTACATTGACAAATTGCAAAAAACAAAACCTTTTTTGAGTTTTACACCAGTGCATCCTCGAAAAGGTGTTACTCCCATCGGGAGACAGTGTAAAATAATGAAATTATCTGATATAATCAGAAAAATTGGTGGCCCAGTAGGCCAATCGCCAATTATGCCAAAAATCTCGGATCACGCTCAGACGCGGGAAAAAATCCGAATGCCGTGTTCAAAAACATGAAGGTAAGACCCTATGAATCGTCCTGTGTGGCCTAGTAATCGCACAAGAATGCGCTCTGCCAGTAAAAATCCATATCAATGATACGATGAAAAATCCCGAAGGACGCGTTGGGTACCCGATAAAAAATAGAAAACTGGAATTCAGTATTCGGTAAGACCTCAGCGGCTCAAACTGAATTACGCTAGTAACAAATTCCGGATTCAAGCCTGGGGACCTGAGTTTGATGTAGGTCAACTTTGTTTTTTCCCAAGAGCAATTAACTGATTCCCGATCCATCGGAAGCATCAAACTCGTTGTACCAAAATCCCTACAAAAAAGAAAATCAAGCAGAATGAGAGAAAGAAGAAAGAAAACTCTAAGACTCAACCTGAAAACCACGGATTCAGGTAGAGTGTCGGGGGCTACTGACATGGGTATGATTACTCGGATGCTCACTATTCGCTACCCTACATTGGGTAAAAGGCCTACGGCCCATGAAGATTCCAGATAAAACCCCAAGGAAGCAACCAATAGAAACTCTTACTGTATTAGGAAAGAAACCACGAACCGACATTATGTTAGTATTGTAATCACGCGTGTATGAAACCTATCCGCATACAGCTTTGAGACTTGGCCTATTATATATAGGATGGGAGAAGCCCAAGCAAGGGTACACCAAAATCTAGAGGACAACTTGTAATAGAGTGTTTTCCCAATATTTAGGCGATTTTGTCTTCATTGTTTTCCTGACATCCGACGAAATCCCCAGCGTTCTCTTTTCCGCGAAACCCCAAGTCCATCACCATGGGCATTGTCAAGGTTGCCCCTCATCACTTAGTAAGTAGCTTTATGCCTAAATGAACCTCCTCCGGACATGGGTTATTTGCTAGGATGTCTCGATCCGCAGCGGTGTTCTGTACTAGCGTTGGTACACTAGATCTCCACTGCTATCGAACCGAGGCATCCCCGGGTCTCCCTCAAAGAGAACCTTGCAGACTTCCGGAAATTTGTCACCCGTACGGGGCCTTTCCGGGTCTTCTGATGCTGAAGAAAGATGGGCTTCTCCGTAGTATTCATGCGCTTCTTCTCTTCATCAATGTTTTTGGCTTCATCCAGGAGTACTTGACAACGCACTTCTAGGGCATGGGCCCTTTCTTCTAATTCTGCAGCAGTAAGTTCTACCACTGTAGGGATAGGTGTGGTAAATGCAACATCCATGAGCTTACGAGCACCGACGGTGACCACGTGTCCATCCACCGAAGCTTCTTTAGGCTCGTCTAGGATTAAAGCTCCATCCGAGTCTTCTTCGTAATCCTCGGCAACCACTTCCTCCACTGGAGGATCTTTTGCTGGGGTCTTGCTTTCCTTGTTCTTCTTCTTTGCCTTCTTGGCAGCGCCGATAGCAAAGACGACTTTGGGTCTGTTTCCCAGAGTCAAGCTCTGATTGGTACTTTCGGACATCTGGACATCGGGGTTCACTCCGAGATCCATGTCATCCCGCGCTTTGGGAGAGTTTTCTCCGGATCCTTCGTCCATGGCTTCTCCTTCCTCTGCAACTTTGGAGTTGAACTCCTCTTCATATTCCACGGAGAACTTTCAGAAATCTACCGATGTCATGGAGTCATGTAAAGATGCCGGTAAGTCGGTGTTTGTTCCGATCGTCTCCAGCACCAAGTCTTCGTTGTCTCCAGCGTCGACAGAGCCGGATCCGGATCCAACATATCTGACAAAGTGCGATGTGTGTGTCCTGAGGTAGTTGCAGCTTTCCTCGTGGGCTTCCTCAAAGATTCTGATGGTCTTGAGAACCTCGTCCACACTTGCGTATTTCATCATCATGCGCCTCAACGTATGCCTCAGGAAGGGTTGATCTGTGCTGGCGTTAGAAGAGCCAGAACCAGCGTTGTTGACCTGTTCCACCTGGATTTCGACCTTGCCGGGTGGGTCGATCTGGGATTCGGCCTCTCTAGGGAGATCCACTCCAGATTCGACTTGTGCCACGAGATCTGCTTCAGGCTCAGCTTTCTCCACTATCTCGGCAACAGGCGCGGGCTGGGTGGGATTAGGGTTTTTTGGGATCCAGAACTCCGCCGCCTTCGCGGACAGAGGGGAGCCAAAAACTTCTTCTGGCTCTATCATCACCACTAGGGTGGGTGGGGCAGGTTTAGGAAAGCCGATGTAAACATCGATCTCACCGAAAGACATAATGGTGTAGGTGGTTACAGCCTCCCTAGCCGGAATCGAAGTTTCGTCGAGAACCATGAGAGGGACGTCGCTGGCGTAGAGGATGCGACCGACGACGATGGTCTCGCCGATTCCGGTTCTTGCAGATTCCACCCAGAACGCAGATCCGAAGATCACTTGCCCCATGGTTGGCGCCAACTATCGTCGGATTGATGACAAGTACGCCATTGAGGGGGTCCTCGAGGCGTGCGGAAGAGAGGGGTGTGAGACGTACGGTATTCCGGGACGGTGAGCACACAAGTTTACCCAGGTTCGAATCTGCCGGCTTTGGATGGATCCTACTCTTGCTAGCAATCCAGTAATATGGTAGAGCTGGAATATGGGTTACAAGGGTTTCGCCTGTGCCAGTTGAGATTGTAGACTATTGTGAGGGTGCCCTAAAGGCTCTCCCTAGGACGACTTATATAGATATACAGCCTAGGATTTACAGGAGAGACCTATCTAGCTACGACTACGAGTCAGTTACAGAGTACATCTTGTACTACAAGTAACACTATGGGCCTATGTCGGTAAGTCATCTGGGCCTTCCCGTAGCCGGACTGGACTCCGTCTCTTCTCCCTGACTAGGCCGCCCGTGAAGCAATGCTCTAACCCGAAGTAGGCCACCCTAATCAGTGAGGTACAGTGAGGATACCCGGAAAGTATATATCCAACAGAAGTAGTTATCTGTACCTTATGAGCACAGGAGTGAGCTATACTATTTTTATCTCTACAAATGTGATTTACTCTAGGGAGTAGATGTAGGGAGTAGACTAAACTCAATCTGTCTACTACGAAATAATATCATTCGTGTGTGTGGGAAAACAATGTAGGGAGTAGATCACTAATATTTTAGAATTATAGAAACAAGATGTTTAACCACTTTGTAATGAATGATTCTAGCAGATCTACTGCATATGAGGAGGATTAGGGGATTGAATTATCACCTGACGGTCGTTTGATGTTGGGCTTATTCTTCGATGTATACCTCAATGGTTCGCATGCCTTACCGCTACGAAGAGTCCCGATCATGGCGTCGGCCAAGGAGATCGCCGATCAGATGCGGCGATGAGTTCTGATCCTCCGTGGACGAGATCGGATCCGGGGGAGGATAAGGATGAGGCGCTAGAGGGGGATGGGTTTTGGGAGTTAAGATGAGACGCAAGTCGTGGGAGGGATTTGTGCGCCACTCTAATGTTGCGGGGTTTTTAAATTTTGGCGGTGGGGTGAGGCAGAAAAAGGAGGGAACAAAAATGTGTCGAAAATTTTGGAGGGAGTTTCTGTTTAGTTGTTAATTTTGATGTTAGCGACAAAACATTTCTTGAAAATTTGGGTTACTTTGTATATGTAAGTTTTACACAGTTGGTATAAATAAATGAAATGAAGTACTGACAAGTTGAAAATTAATATTACATTACAAAGTCCTATTATTAGACCTAAATGATGCATACATTACCCATCCCTAAATCATATATAAGAAAAGTGAAAATATTCATATTGTTTAAATAACAAGTTTATAAGCCATGTTTTGATCTATTGATGCAAGTTAAATGGACTCAAATTTGGCACAAGAGTATATCACCATGTGGCTAGTGATTCTAGCATTGTATCTAGCCATTTTGGTTTGAAAAATTGAAACATTTAACCCTCAAACTCAAAAACATGGAACCATTTGTGAAGAAAGTACCAAAACTACAATTTGAGACCTTCAATTTGCATGCTTGAGTGGTTGTATATCACATTGGGACCACATAACATCAGTTGTAACTTTCAGAAGCTTTCCTAGTCTCTCGAAAGTCTCTGGTCAACCCCGGTTTGACCAAAACTGGTGAAATTCATAGAAAAATGAAAAATTCTCAAAATCTCTAGAAACCTTCGAATTTGATCACTCTGTGGCAAATACTTTGCATGAAAAATGAGAATTTTTAAAAAAAATGTCCCCCTAGCAGTCCACACTCAAATGTGGTGCAGTTTGGTCAACGATCATGTCCGACTACTAGAAAGAGCCACTTGTGTACCATGTTTTTATCTACCAATCTTCAAATGGACTCAAATTTGCCACAAGGGTGTATCACCATGTGGCTAGTGATGCTAGCATTGTATCTAGCCGTTTTGGTTTGAAAAATTGAAAATTTTAACCCTCAAACTCAAAAACATGGTGTGAAGCAAGTACCAAAACTACAATTTGAGACCTTCAATTTGCATGCTTGATTGGTTGTACATCACACTGGGACCACATAATAGCAGCTGTACCTTTCAGATGCTTTCGTAGTCTCTCGAAAGTCTCTGGTCAACCCCGGTTTGACCAAAACTTGTGACACTCATAGAAAAATGAGAAATTCTATAAATCTATTGAAACTTTCGAATTTGATCACTCTGTGGCAAATACTTTGCATGAAAAATGAGAAACTTGGAATTTTTTTTGAGAATATAAGGTATATTTAAAGGGACTATCTTGATGAGAAACTTGAAAAAAATGAGAAACTTGGAAAAAATGAAAAACTTTTATAAAAATGATTTTTTTTTGAAAAATGAGAATCTTGGGAAAAAATGAGAAACTTGGGAAAATGAGATATTTGACCACAAAGTTAAGGGTTGACCAATCTTGATGAGAATCGGCCCACAATCAGATGCAAAAGGCTAATACTTATTACTTTCCCAAAAAACTATACACAGAAATATCGGAGCATTATTATATAGGGGCTCCGAACGATCTCGCGTCCTCCCTCTTTCACAAACGCTTACTCCCATCTCGCTGCCGTCTTGTTCTATCATGACCTCACTGTTTCATCTGTCGACAGCGAACGGTCCTACACCACCAGGAGAACTATGGCGATGAATGCCAAGGTATGTATATCGTCTTGACCCAATGCGGTGTGAATTCTACTAACTGAGATTGTTTGTGCTTTCGATTGTGAAAGTGGTTGGCATATCTTGTAGATCTGAGCGATTGCACTCAATATCTGTCCACACCCGGATTTTTAATCCCAGATGCCTGTTATGCCATACCTCGCAATCCCAGGATTACCATTTTTGCGAGACATAACAGATTGGATATCACAGTACATCATCCATTACAAACCATAAATAAGGTCTTACACAAATAAGGATCTCATGATCCAGTCTTAGTACAATCAAGTAGCGGAATAAATAACATAGCGGTGGGGTCCATCTTCAGAGTCACAGGCAATGCTGACGATGAGAGATAGTCCTAGTTATCGTAGCCATCCTGCTGTCCTTCATCTTGGTAATCTCCTTCATAGTCTGGCCATAGGAATAGCCAGGGACAAAAGCCATGAGTACTCTTTAAATACTCGCAAACTACCACTAACAAGTAGTATAGTTCTAGTAGGAAAAGCTAACTCTAAGTTTACTTGTAAAGTTAAGTTTGAAACCTAAGCCGAGTTTAGAAACAAAGAAAGATAAAAGAAGTTTGAAAACACCTAAGTGGGAACTTAATGGTCATAGTCACAACTTTGTGGTGGTCAAGTCATGTCACAATTCATTTCATAAGTTGTTTTGAAAACATCTGACAACAGAACAGTATGGCCACTCCAACTGTCCATAACCGCAGACGCAGCTATTCGAATAGTTTGACACTCTGCAGAGGTGGTACACTTTCACCACAAGATTCGATACATCTGTCAGGGATAACCCTGAATCATCATACTTAGTATGCAGATAATCAAACATAACCTTTCCTTTACACACCCTAGTATAAGCACCTCTCCTATGAGCATGGCCTCCCAGCCATGACCATCTGTCATCTTGGGCACTGCATAGGTGGACAACATTGAGAGGTAGCCTCAGCTCAAACCTCTCCCGCGAGGGAACTAATACTAATGCATATAAATTTCCGGCTAAGCCTTACCCAATTCAGGTATTGTGGTTGTACGGTAAAATTGGAATGGTACCGCATCCGAACCCAACCATCAGTTTTGTAAAAGGGCTAAGGCTAATGCCTCAACATTTTCATCATCATAAACCATTTGTGTTTCTCAACACATGTCAAAAACATCTCAATAGAATGACTCATCATTCCAAGGTTTTCACACATCTTTTTCACCAAGTATTCCCATCTAAGTGACTCAAGTTTTGAGTTTTGTTCTAACTACTAAGTTAAGGGTGTTCACTAAAGTGGGATGCTAATGTCAATCTCATGCCATAGAATGACATTAAGTCTAACTAGATAGGTCAAGTTTTATACTCTTTATGCTACCTTCAAACAAGTAAAGGACTTTGGTAAAGTAAAGGAAGTAAAGCTTGTAAATAAGACTTGGAAAAGATATAAGTCAAAGTGGTATAACCAAAGCATGCCTAATGCATCTGGCTTAGGTTATCTTGTTTAATTCTAGCTTGCTAACAATAGCTTTCTCAGTTTACTTGAAGTGCTAGGCTTTCCTTGGGTAGTGCAGTGGTTGAAGTTTTCTTCCTCCTCCTCTTGGTAGAACTCCTCCTCCTCGTAAGCTTGGTCGGTACTATCGTCTATAAATACATACGAAATACACAATCACCAAAAAATACTTAACTAGTCTACTTAGCACACTAAGGCATACATTTGATGATCTAATATCATCACAAGCATCACAAGGTTTAATGAACTAGTTTCATTCTTTTTATTTGAGAAAAGTAATTTCTACTCATTGAAATTAACTAAGATTTAATATTCTCCATTTAAAATATGGGATCATGTGGACACATGTCATCACCACATATTCTAACATATGGAAATGTGATTTAAGGGTTGGATCACATTTTAACAAGTTCAAGTTTAATAATTAATGATTTAAAGTGACTAGAAATGCCATATAGCATTATTTTGGTACTAGTCCAAAGTCACTGCATGTAAACCTTAATATTATTACATATTCAGATAGGTATGGTTAAATGTGATTTTTGAGAGTTGGAATCAACTCAAAAGCTATTATGGTTGGTTTTATAAAAATGTTTGAATGTGTAAATGCTTCTTTCTTGTTATTTTTACTAGGAGAGATCTCTAACTCTAAATGAATTAAATCCAACGGTCTTGCATAGATCTTTTCAGTAGCTTTCTAACAAAATTGGAATCACTCGATTTGGTTCAGTAAATCTTCCTAAATTGATTTTTGAACTAAGGGACAGAATTGATTCTAAGTCTAAATAGAAAAACACTTATTTGAACTTGTGGGCTAGCGCGGGAAAACTAACGGGCCGGCCCAGTGGCGCCAAGATGGCGAGAGGCGTCGACAAGGGGGTCCGCATGTCAGCAACACTTAAAACCCGAAACGGTATCGAGCGATCTGGGCCACACGATTATAACGCAGATCAACAGCTCACGGTCGTCATCGACGATAGACTCGTCGCTGGCGAGACTGAACCCTAAACGGTCGGTGGGGGTCTACTGGGGACGTACCAGGGCTCCAGCTAGTGCGGCGAGGCGGACAAACGAACTGGTGGACGACGACAAGCTCAGGAAAAGTTGTGGCAGGGGCTGCGGTAGACAGACTCGACGGCAGCGTCTCCTCCTCTGCAGTGGCCTCCTCCGGTGCAATTCCGGCGAACGGCGGCTCGAGCGGCTCCGGTGGGAGAGGGAAAATGTTCAGGTTAGAGAGGGGAGTGGAATGGTGTGAAGAGATGGTGCGGGGGAGGCCGGCTTATATAGGCTCGATAGTGAGACCGAAAGGCATGGGCGCGGCTCGTTGGTGACGGCGAAACAGGGGGCTACCGGCATGGCGAGGTAGGTGGACGGTGCGCAGTCTGCTGGCGGTCAGCTACGGCGCAATGGCGCGGCTAGGGGCGGTGCCTAACTGTCAGGGGCATCACGTGCTCTGGAGGACAGAGGCGATACTCGACAGCGATCATGGCGACTGGGGGTTGCGCGGCGGTGCACGGCCGTGTCTGGTGGGTTGCTGGGGTCGAGGCGGAGCGGCGTGCACGATATGGTGTCAAGGCGCGGCGCTGCGTCTGCGTGGCGGCGCCTGGCCGCTTCTGGCTGGCTGGGCAGAGAAAAGGGCGGGCGGCCTGGTGAGGTGGTGGTGGCCGGGCCGGCTTGGGGAAGGGGCAGTGAGTCGCGGTGTGGTCTGGTCTAGCTACTAGACATGGCGAGAGAGAGAGAGGGGCGGTCGGCTACGAGCTATCCATGCTCGACCGGTGAGCATGGTGCTCAGGTGGCGCGGCACAACCGCAAATGGCTAAGGGGTAGCCTCTTGATGGCCTGGTTGGTACTGGGGAGACACAAGGAGGGGTTTTAGGCCTTAGTGGCATTTGATCACTGCCTTAAAACAGTAATAGTTAGGCAGTTTGTTTAGTGCTCACTAAGTGTTCAACACAATGGCCACAAGAGATTTTAATTTGAATTTTTGAAAGATTTTTGGTGGGTGTTTTGATATGATGCTTGGTAGGCTGTGGTTGCTAGGATTTGTTAAATGGAATTCATTTGAGTGGTTTTTGCAAAAGTGTGATCTATACATATGAACTACATTCAATTTTCAAATGTCATTTAAATTTAGAGTTTGAAAGTTTTTGGGATGAAACAAAGTGGGCCTTCGTACATAACTACTTGTACTAGCAAGGGGTGCAAAGAACTGATGAACCACAATTATAGGGGGTGTATCGCAGTATTTTCGAGGGAAGTGAAACCCAATTTATTGATTCGACACAAGGGGAGCCAAAGAATATTTATCAGCCTTAACAACTGAGTTGTCAATTCAGCTGCACCAGGAAACAATCTTGCTCATAGCAGTTTATCAGTAGCAACAGTTTTGTAGTAGGAATAGTAAAGCAACAACAGTAGTAAAGCAAAGACAGCAGTAACAAAAGCAGTAAACATTGGAATTCAAGTGCGGTAGGCATAGGGATGGATGGACGGGCGTTGCATGGACAAGACAATTCACATAGCAATTAGAACATAGGGCAATTGCAGATAAATAAGATAAAGCATCCAAGTACTAGACAATCCTAGGTATGTGTTCCATATATAGTCATACGTGCTCGCAATGAGAACTTGCACAACATCTTTTGTCCTGCCAGCCCGTTTGCAGCGGGGCCTCTAGGGAACTCGGCAATTAAGGTGCTCCTTTTAATAGAGCACCGAGCAAAGTATTAACACTCCGTGAACACATGTGATCCTCACATCAAAGCCTTTCCTTCCAGTTATCCCGATTTACATCACTGGGACCATAGGTTCCGGACAACGACGTGTGTATACAACTTGCAGATAAGACCCAAAACAATACTATCATAATGAATCAATAACATGTTCAGATCTGAAATCATGGCACTCGGGCCCTAGTGACAAGCATTAAGCACAATAAGTCGCAACAAAGTCATAAATCACTAATAAAAGATACTAGGCACTATGCCCTAACAATCTGATGCCATTACATGAACGATCTCATCCAATCCCTACCATCCCCATAGCCTACAGCGGGAGATTACTCACTCATAGATGGAGGAAACATGGATGGTCGATGAAGATGATGGTGGAGATCGATGGAGATGGCTCCAGGGGCACTTCCCCGTCCCAGCAGGGTGCCAGAATAGAGACTTTCTGTCCCCTGAATCTCCCCTTCGGTGACGGTGGCGCAGCGGAACTTTTCGTGGAAAAACGTCGAAGCCCCCGAAGTTTTTAGGTCAGAAGGCTTCTTATAGGCGAAGAGGGACACCAAGGGGGTGCCTGGGGCCACCACACCATGCCTGGCGGCCGAGGCCAATACCACAGGGGTGTGTGGCCAGCCCTCATCCGTCTCGTATTCTGGCTCCTGGAGTCTTCTGGAAAAATAGGCACTTTGGCTTTTGTCCCGTCCAATTCCGAGAATATTCATTTTATAACTTTCCTGGAACCAAAAACAGTAGAAAATAGGCAGCTGGTACTGTGGCTCTTGTTAATAGGTTAGTCCAAGAAATCATATGAAAATTACTCCAAAGTGTGGAAAAAACACAAGAAAGGAGATAAAACCAAGCATGGAACATCAAAAATTATAGATACATTTGCAATGTATCAACATCCCCAAGCTTAACTCCTGCTCGTCCTCGAGTAGGTAAGTGATAAAAAGAAAGAATAATTTTTGAGGTGACATGCACCATCAAAGACTTGATCAAAATATTTGTAAAACATTCAAAGTTGGGATCATAGTACTTCAATCATAACATGAAATACAAAGTTCTAGCAATAAGACAAAGATACTATGATGCAACATGAAAAGGCACAAACAAAAGATTCATGAATAACAATGCCTTGAAAGACGTTTGTTTGTTTCACATAAAGAAAACATAGCATAGTGGCATTCAGCTTGTCCCTCATAGAGTAGCAAACATAAATGCATAGGACACCTTCAAAGTTCATAAGAGTGACTAGATACAGATAGTTCAAAACAAGCAATATCAAGTTATGCATCAATCAACAAGTCTTGGGACAACGCACATAGAACTAAGAATGGCCACTATGCTCTCAAAGTAAGTGCATAAAGATAGAAGGTGGATACTCAATATAATGGTGGAAGAAAGGCCTTTGTATAAAAGGAAGTAGGGATTCAAGTCTCAGAAAGAGCTTCCAAAAATTATGGTACTTATAGCTTTCAGCTCTCATTGCCCCTATCATAAGCATCTTGAAGTGATTAAGGTTAAAGTGAACAAACTATGGTGTACATGCTTGACAAAGTATAAGTCAGAAATCTCATGTCCCTTGTATACGAGGGTCGCTCCTCATGCTACTCAAGTTTAGTCACCGGTAAGTTCTTGTCATTGTAAGTGCATGTGTATCATAGAGAACCGCCAACGGGGTACCCCTTGCCCGATGATACGGAAGAATCCCCATATCAAAATGACAAGGCAAGCAGACAACGAGCATCTCAGCATTCTTCTTATTTACCATGGAAATATGGTGCTTTTTTTTCTCTCTTTCCTCTTTTCATAGTATCTCTTTTTTTCTTTTTTTATCAATATAGGACTCTTTTTTTTATAATAAGAATGCTTCATAGATAGCTCATTATGGTTAAGCTGCAGGTTCCCACCATGTTAGCATGGATTAGACCAGCGGCCCAGGCGTTTCTCTAACACATATACATAACTCCATGGACTTACAAGCTTCCCTTTCATTTCACACCGACGACATCTATATACAAAAGAGAATTATATCAACTAGGTACAAGTACCAAGTGCAATGTTGAAAGCATGGTTCTGCTAATTCCCAACAAATAAGTGCAAGCATATACAACATAGAAGACATAATGGTTCAAGTTTATTAGAGGCAAAAGTAAAGTGTGCCATCAAGTTCCTGAGAGCTTTAATCACTAGTTTTCTCATAACAAGTGGAAGGTAAACAAAAGCATGAATATACTTGGAATAGCAAGCTAGTAGGTAGGTATGGTGGGCTCTTTGGAATAACTTGGTTTAGGGAGTTGGATGCATGAGTGGAACTCATACTTTGTTGTGGAGGCTAGCAAAAGACTGGGAGCGACAAACTAAGAGAGCAATAATGGCCATAATCATGTAGAGCGACAAAACATCATTGATCAAAGCATAAAGTGATACTACAAGTTGAAAACTAAAGGATCATAAAGGCTATGGTGACTTTGGATAGTCATAACATGGTGTGAGCATGCGCCAAGTCAACCCAAATAAAGCATCGAAGGAGAATACCACTATACTATGCTTTAATATGCTAAAACAACGCATGATTCAACCAAGCACATTAAGCAATCTCAATTGTTTATAACAAGTCATGCTACAACAAAGAATACTAAGTATAAAGCCAAAACAATATCAAGCATGGCATGACAAAGCATAGGCCGCAGTCAAAAACAAGCTCTCTTTACCACTTAAGCATGAACTTTCCTACTCTTTTCCAAACCAAACCAAACTATTTGCAAACCAATGTACGAAAGAGGGGGTCCAACCAATTTATTCAGAAAACTAAGCAAACCAAAGCAAACAAAAAAACCAAAATGAAAACGAAAAAGAAGACGCTCCAAGAACAACACAACTGTGCATGAAACAATAAGAATGAAGCGTTTGGAAGAAACCTGAAATTTTTATTGATGAAGAAGGGGATGCCTTGGGCATCCCCAAGCTTTGACGCTTGTACTTCTTGGATATTTCTTGGGGTGACACGCATGGCATCCCCAATCTTGAGCGTTAGTCCATCCTTCATCTCATTACTCATTCCTTCCATACACCTGAATTTTTTTTCCTTTATACAAAACTTCACACAATCTTTATTAGCAACATTAGTGCACTTAAGATAATAAGTCTTTAGGTTAAGTTATAACACCAATAAACTTCCATTAAAACACTAGATACTGTAGCACTTCTCTCAAAAATCCCAATTCCCCAAAAGAACTCAAAAAGGAACCCACAAGAAGCAAATGCAGAAAACGGCAGAAATCTGTCAAAACAGACCAGCAGGTAAAGACGAATTTTTTCGAAGACCTTCTGTTGATCAAATCAAAAAGTGTTGAACTAACGAAAGTTATATAACAACCTGGGACAGAAGCACAAAAAATTACAGCTTAATCCTACATACAGAACTCTTTCACGAATTTTTACGGTGAAGCACAAAAATCTGTTTCGGGACAGCAACTTTCCCAATCATTATTTTTCTCTCATTAGAGGTTACTCTTGGCACAAAAAGCAAATAATAAGGATAACTTCCAATACTCATCTAAAACTTTTGGTTTATCTCCCAATAAGTAGTTTTCTTTAACGCATTTAAGTTAGGCAAAAGCAAAAACTGAAAATGGATAGAATAGAAGTAAGCGGAGATAATCAAGGTGAAAACATTGTTTTGTTCAATGAAATACTTTTGTTAACAAGGTTGATCAGGTCTTGTTACCAAAACAATTTCATATGAGACACAACTTTGTATTCCACTAATGATTATGTTACCTCAACCTTGATAGCAATGGTCCCAATCATAATAGTTTCAAAATTTTCTCTTGGTATGGGACAATATATTTCTCCAACTTGAATGCCCTCAACATGTTCAATTGAATTCAAAACCATAAGTCTATCAATCTTCTTGGGGAAATAGATAGTATGTTCCTTGTCATTGACATTGAAGGTCACCTTCCCTTGATTACAATTAATAACAGTTCCTGTAGTATTTAAGAAAAGGTCTCCCAAGAATAGTAGACATATTATCATCTTCAGGCATAAAAGTTTGAGAGGATGCTCTCATAAGAAATATGAGTTGAAGTAAAAGAGAGCATCAAGCAGCAAATTCGAAACACATTTAAGTCTAACCCACTTCCTATGCATAGGAATCGTGTAAGCAAATAACAAAGTGACAGGCATAGGAAGATAAAACAAGAGTAACTTTAAAACTTTCAGCACATAGAGAGGTGTTTCAATACCATGAAAACTTCTACAACCATATTTTCCTCTCTCATAATAATTTTCAGTAGCCTCATGAATAAACTCAACAATATAACTATCACATAAAGCATGCTTTTCATGATCTACAAGCACTAGAGCTTTATCATAAACATCTTCAAAAGAATCCTCAGGAACATAACATTCATCCTTCTTTAGTAAGTATGGGGGACAATCAAATAATGTAAGGGATAAAGAGTTACTCTCATTAGAAGGTAGGCATGGGTAGCTAATCCATTCTTCCTCCTTTTGTTTATCACTCTCCTCCTCTTTTTCATCTAATGAGATTTCAGGTTCATCAGTTTCTTCTTCCATAGGATCCTGCAAGGCATTAGTCTCTTCCATTTGTGGAGAGCATCTATTAAAGTACTCAAAAATAGGGCCATTTTCATCCTTGTAATTATCAAAGCAAAACTTAAGTATACTATAAAGCTCATACTTATAAGGTGAATCATCAATATTTTCAAGCAAACTAGCAAGTTCAAAAGCACCCTTCCAAGCAATAAATTCTTCAATTTGTTCCGCATCATAAAAGTCATAAATTCCTTTAGAATAGGAAGATATGGTATAATTATCATTATACTCACATTGAAAAGGGAGGTGTTTATACCTCTTTCTGCAACAAGATTCATCACAGCAATAAGTAACATTATAAGTAGAGCACACATTTCTAGCAATGGTATACAATCTATCAATTTGTTCCCACAAGTGTTTCCCTTTTTGTGACAAGCGGTGTTCCTTATAATAATATTTTTGATCTTCCGTGAACCCACCTTGCCAATAAGCTTCAGATTCAAAGAAACCAACTATTGACAACAAGCATGACAAAGCAAGACAATAACAGACCAACGAAAATAACAACTAGAGTAGAAACTACTTTTTTTTGTATTTTTGATAAAGAAACAAGCAAACAAGGAGAAAATAAACTTAGCTTGAACAATAGTGAATCCAAGTGGACTTGATAAATAAAGCTATGCTCCCCGGCAGCAGCGCCAGAAAATAGTCTTGATGACCCACAAGTATAGGGGGTGTATCGCAGTATTTTCGAGGGAAGTGAAACCCAATTTATTGATTCGATACAAGGGGAGCCAAAGAATATTTATCAGCCTTAACAACTGAGTTGTCAATTCAGCTACACCTGGAAACAATCTTGCTCACAGCAGTTTATCAGTAGCAACAGTTTTGTAGTAGGAATAGTAAAGCAACAGCAGTAGTAAGCAAAGACTCCAGTAACAAAAGCAGTAAACAGTGGGATTCGAGTGCGGTAGGCATAGGGATGGACGGACGGGCGTTGCATGGACAAGAAAATTCACATAGCAATTAGAACATAGGGCAATTGCAGATAAATAAGATAAAGCATCCAAGTACTAGACAATCCTAGGCATGTGTTCCATATATAGTCATACGTGCTCGCAATGAGAACTTGCACACCATCTTTTGTCCTGCCAGCCCGTTTGCAGCGGGGCCTCTAAGGAACTACTGGCAATTAAGGTGCTCCTTTTAATAGAGCACCGCAGCGAAGCATTAACACTCCGTGAACACATGTGATCCTCACATCAAAGCCTTTCCCTTCCGGTTATCCGATTTACATCGCCGGGGCCATAGGTTCCGGACAACGACGTGTGTATACAACTTGCAGATAAGACCCAAAACAATACTATCATAATGAATCAATAACATGTTCAGATCTGAAATCATGGCACTCAGGCCCTAGTGACAAGCATTAAGCACAACAAGTTGCAACAAAGTCATAAAGCACTAATAAAAGATACTAGGCACTATGCCCTAACAATCTGATGCCATTACATGAATGATCTCATCCAATCCCTACCATCCCCATAGCCTACAGCGGGAGATTACTCACTCATAGATGGAGTAAACATGGATGGTCGATGAAGAAGATGGTGGAGATCGATGGAGATGGCTCCGGGGGCACTTCCCCATCCCGGCATGGTGCCGGAACAGAGACTTTCTGTCCCCCGAATCTCCCCTTCGGTGATGGCAGCACAGCGGAACTTTTCGTGGAAAAACGTCGAACCCCCCGAAGTTTTTAGGTCAGAAGGCTTCTTATAGGTGAAGAGGGACACCGAGGGGGTGCCTGGGGCCACCACACCATGCCCTGGCGCGGCCAGGCCCAGCCAGCCTGGGGGTGTGGCCAGCCTGCCCTCCCTCCTCCGTCTCGTATTCTGCTCTGAGTCTTCTGGAAAAATAGGCACTTTGGCTTTTGTCCCGTCCAAT
Organism: Avena insularis; assembly: GCA_023614405.1. Classification (NCBI taxonomy): domain Eukaryota; kingdom Viridiplantae; phylum Streptophyta; class Magnoliopsida; order Poales; family Poaceae; genus Avena; species Avena insularis. The sequence continues at coordinate 368,820,273 of CM042692.1, forward strand.
TCCGAGAATATTCATTTTCTGACTTTCTTGGAACCAAAAACAGCAGAAAACAGGCAGCTGGCACTGTGGCTCTTGTTAATAGGTTAGTCCAAGGAATCATATGAAAAGTACTCCAAAGTGTGGACAAAACACAAGAAAGGAGGTAAAACCAAGCATGGAACATCAACAATTATAGATACATTTGCAATGTATCAAGAACCACAATTGTTTCTGTTAAGATTTGAGTTCTAGGAATAGCCAAAGTAGGCTATGTGATTAAAATGGCAAAAGTGACCATTGGCTTAATTAATTCTTTTTGATTTCTTTTTCTTTGGGATTTGTTTGGGAATGATCTAGAAGATGTTTAATTCACCTTAGAATCATTTCACAATCAATAGATCACTCAAACATGGCATTTCAAGCAACTCTTATTTTAAATGCATACACATATGAATGCTTAAAGATTTTTAAATAGAAAAAGGTTTTGTTAACCCTAAATTGGGTGGATTGGGTCTTGATCACTTGGATTGAAGTTTTGGGATGTCACAATATCTAACTTCACACTCACGATCTAATTTATCATGTAGTGTGTTTTTTGTTTTGATATGAAGGGTTTGTGCACTACTGCGACTCAGAAGCACATTTTTTTCGCATTTACCCTACGTCAAGGATTCGAGGAGAGGGCGGTACGATTTTCTTATCAAAAAACATATGAATGTACAGATCGTTTTATACTCCCTCCGTTCCTTTCTAAACTGTCTATAGTTTTTTTGAGAAAAAATCGAAAATATAAGGTATATTTAAAGGGACTATCATGTACATTAAAATTATTTGAGAGGTTATATGTTAATATTCCATGTAAGTGTCTTTCTCTCATTGTGTCATGCATGCTATGCAGGTTCTCCCATGCTATTCAAGATCTAGTTTGCTTAATAAGTATTCAGTGAAAAAGCATGAAAAAGAAGATGCTACGTCTCCTTTACTCCACCAGAGAATTTTGAATTTGTGTTGATGGTTACAAATGAACCAAATTTAACTTTCATCAGTGGTGATGGTTGGAAATAATTTTGTAGAGTGTACAGGCTTCAAAGGGAACAACAAGTGGATTTCACCATTCACAAAAAACTTTGTGAATCAAACACTCAATGCATAACGATTTTTCTAAATTTTGTTTGTAGCATACTACCATTTGGGTAATAAGGGGAGAGACATAGTTGATCGTCTCATTGCAACTGAGAGAATCTAATTTAATTGGAGAATGATGGAGAAGGTGTGCACAGAGGTAGGAAATCTTGACGTGCTTGTAGACCATCATGATGCTGGAGACTATGATCTTGGAAGATCTTATGGATTGCTTCATACCTTGAATTGGTCCAACTGCACCAAGAATTTTATGGTATTTTTTATTACATCATAATTCAACTAACTAAGTTAATGTTTTTGAATTGTCACGAACACCATTGTTTGCAAATTTCCAACAGAAACTGCCTCATCGTATTCTTACAAACGACATGGACCAAGAAGGTGCTATTACTATAGTTTGCGATCCTAAGACGACGATGCAATCGATATACACCATTTATACGAATGATGGTCATGCGTGCGTCAACAAATGGGACAAATTCATGGAGAAGGAACATAGTTTTGAGATTGGACACAAGTTGTTCATGATGCTCTACCTTGGTGATCATGGCACCTATCCATTTGTCTCTCATGTGCCAGATGTTGAACTTGGTCAGTAATTTTAGGACATTACAATGTTGCCTCAACTAGTATTGTCATATTTGTCTTGAAGACTATTATTTATGCATGATTTGCAACATGTGTGTACGGTTGCAATAAATTAATATGACTACAAGTTAATCTTTTCAATGATTGAGTTTGCAACATTTAATGTGTACACTTACGGTAATCTTCATAAATTTAATTATTTTACTACGTAATTAACAAATGACAATGCACAAGTAATGTGCATGACACGTTCATATGTGTGCAGACTAGGTTGTTCAAATAGTACTGTAATTAGGTATGTAATGAATAGAAGTACACATTTGTTCTCTACATGTTTTAATGTGCCACTAGTTACTGCGGTAGGTAGAGAATAAAATTAATTTTTATTCTACTGGTTACAGTGCTACGATGTGACTCTCTCCTGGATAACCGAACAGACAGTCCAAAAAACTAGGAGTAAACTGCATCCCTGCAAAAACCCCAATTTCTCATCTCCATTCCTTCTACGGCGGTTCTAGATAGCGCCTCTAGCCTTCCATTTCTTCTATGGTGGTTCCAATCCTCTATTCCTCTTCTTCCCGTCGATCCTATTCTTCCATGGGCGCGGGAGGCTCGACCTTGATGAACTGGGACCCCCTAGTGGTCAGCAAGGACGATGGCAAGCGGATGACAGAGGTTCATCAATTTCATGTCCCCGGCGACACTTGCATCCAAGGAGTCTACACCAACAAGGGCAACACTGTCGACAACACCCTCACCATGTACCCGGAGTGGCTCAAGGAAGAGGAGGTATTGTTGGCCTCGATTTGGAGTACGACATCACACAGAAGAAGATTGTGATGAAGGAGCATGTCCTCGTCTTCCACATAACCAGGTTCAATTTGTTGCAGTTCATCTGATTATGCTGCAGTTCATCTGATTGAGTAATGGGTCCCCTAGCATTGGCAACAAGATCTTTTGGTACCCAAATTGAGTACCATTTATAAGCATAACCATTGTGAGGGCCAACATATTTAGAATATACATCCCCTTGGGTGCCCTTACGTAGCACATATGATGGGTTAGATTTTCCCACAAATTTATGATTGGAGTTACCGGCTCCCCCATTCACAACATTCTTGTCTTGGTCAATCACCTTGTGCTCTTCTTGCACAAAGTTGATATTCTTCAGTGGAGTGGAACCATTCTAGTTGTTCTTTGGGTTGAAACCAATTCTTTGCTTTGTAGCTCTCACCTTTTGACGAGCAAGAATCTCATCAAGAATATTGCCCTTGGAAATAGGTGTGAGACACTCCTTATCAAGTTTTTATTTCAACTTGTTATTCTCCTCAATGAGGAGAGCTAGATCCAAGTTAGAGTTAGAGGCATAAGTAATATTTTCAACAATAATTGGATCCTTCAATGCACCAAGAGACTTTTCATTATATACTCGAACTTGATCATGATGCTCCCAAGTTTTTTGAGCTCATGTTGAAAAGCAAATTAGCTTTCTTGAGGTGCTCATGGTCATTGGTGAGAGAAGCATGAGCAATCTCAAGTTCCTTCTTTGAGGCATGAAATTCTTGGAACAAGGAATTAGCCTTATCAAGAGTATCCATATCTTTTACCTTATCAAGTTTAAAGATTTCAATTTGTTGTTTAAGAAGTGATGTGGTGTTGTTTTCCTTACTTAGCTCCTGCTTAAGGAGATTGAATCTCCATTTCTCATCATCAATATGAGATTCCGAGATATCAATGGTCTCGTCCTGTGAATTGACAGGTCCATTAATTGCTTGACTCTAGCACGAGCATTGCTCGGAAGAGACATCATAATCTTATAGATTTCTTGTATATTGTTTCATCAAATTGAGCATTGTCACGATTGTGATCATCCAAGATGCTAGAGAGAGATGAAGGAGAAGAGATTACCTTCGAGTTCCTTTCCATAAGACAAGTATTGGCAACCTTAGGCATAGCAGAGTTGTCAGAGTAGTCCTTGGTGTAGTCATAGGTGAGGAGTGACCTGGGTTCGGCAAAAACCAAACCAGTCACACCCACAACCTTCTCATCATCTTCGTCCTCTGCACCGAATATGTATTATTGATCTAGGAAGCCTTTACCATCATGCTTCATGTTCTTCTTGAATATTCCGTTGACGGGGTTGGGCATTAATCTTGGCTTGGTACCTTCTTCATACTTGGGCTTGTCAAGTCTCTTCTCAAATGGGCACTTGTTGGTGAAGTGATCCGCTTGATCACAATTGTAGCAAGTCCTCTTCTTCTCACTTATTCCGTCTGAGCTTCTCCTTCTACGGAACTTCAAGTTCTTGGTGAAGAGTGCAAGTTGAGAGAGCATATCATCAACTTCACCCGTTTTATCACTATCATTCTCTTCTTCACTTTCTTCATCCACTTGACATGCTTGGCCTTCAATTCTAGGGTATGGGATGAACCAATAGCACGGTTGATATCCTTTATATTTTGTCCCTCATTTTCCAAATTATACGTGGCAACACGATATGATACTAGATCACTGAGAGAGAATTGGTTAGCTGAATCAAGGAGTTGTAGGTTCAAGGCAAGCTATTTATCCATGACAGCAATCATGGAAACAATCTTGGACTTGATGAGCTCATCATTCACATTGAACCCATCATCGTACTTGTCACAACCAAGACCCTTTATCTTCACATGTAGAGCAACAAGCTTTGTGTATGCTTCAGTGATGGAATCGTCATCACGGTTCATGAACAAGTTCATCTATGACTTGGTAGCTTCATACTTGGAATTTTGGATAAGAGATGTTCCCTCTTGGAGAACAATAATCCTATCCCAAAGCTCCTTTGCGGTGTGAATGTCACTAACTTTATCATGTAGGGTGCGATTGACGGTACTCCGTATCTTGTCACAAGCCATAGCATTTAGTTGACGATCATAGTACTCTCCTAGGGTGAGGTCGCTGGGATCTTCTTGGTTGAAGCCTTTGCACACAATATCCCATATCTTCACACTGCATCTGCAAAGATGAGATTCCATAGTAGCTATACAATGAGAGAAGTGAGTTCTGTCAAACTGGGGTGCGGGACCCGAACCATTAATACGAGGCATGATGTTCTTTTTCTTAGGATATATATAAGGAAATTGATTAGGACACATGGAGAATTTTGAAGGGTCACTCTCGTGAGAGTACTCGCCAACATTCTCCTTTTCGGTGTCCAATGGCCTCCCATGAGGTACTACTGAATGACCACCTTAAAGGCCCCCTTGCCAATCCCCTTAAAATATCCTTCAAGGAAACTTATTCGAGCCAGGAGGACGGAATCCTCCTTAGGCTTTTCACGAGAATCCTTGGCAAGGATTTCATGAAGTTCCTTAACCGAATAAGTCTCCCTCCTTATCATCGTAGAAAACCATCTTTTCTCTTATGCGGTGAAGCCTTTAAAAGAGCCCTAGGCTCAGATACCAATTTAAAGGGTAAGATGGTTAACCTAGAGGGATTGAATAGGTTTCTACAAATTTATTTATAATCTTTTGCAAGTTTTAGGCTTTGCGGAATATAAGTGTGCCTAAATGCAAAATTGGCGAGGCAACCTAGATGATGATACAATATACTTCAAGCACGAAGGCTATCACAAGGTAAACAACACAAGTAAGAGGTTCGGGTTAGGGATAACCGAAGCACGCAGAGACAAAGATGTATTCCCATGTTCACTTCCTTGAGGGGAGCTATGTCACGTTGGAGAGGTGTGAGGTCCCATGAAGTATTTCCCAATACCACAAAGGCTCACCTTCAATACAACATGGAGCTCGGATCCTAGCGCTTATAGACGCCGAGATACAACCTTAGTCACCATGCTCGCGCTGGCGTAGCAAAAAAATCCACTAGGGATAACTGTGTCGAGGATTGTACAATGTCGGTGGATTTTTTGGCGCGGCATAACGTGATCCGCCAAGCTAGCGTTTCCATGGAATGGCAGTGGATGTGCCTCGTTACATTACTAAAGATGGCGAAACTTTAATGTCGTGTCATGTATTGCGAATGTCGTGGTTTGTACAACATCACGAATCTATATAATTAATTACAGTACCATTAATCAAAGTAAGATGTTTACAATCATTAATTTAGGACGCTAATTGCATTCAAATTATTAAAATAAAGGGATTTATCCCCACTAATTATTTTAACAAGCAAATTATTAAAATAAAGAACTAAAAACTATCTACAACTAACCTAAATCTTCCACTTATCTTAAGAATAAGTGGAGAAATTCAACTAATATAATCTTGAGCGTCTCTCTATTTTGCTAACACCCTAACACCCTACGGTGACAAACATAGCAATAGTGCCACCATCCTCTAATGATGATGTTTTCATGGCAGCGACAATGATGGCGATGATGACAAGTCCGTAATCCTTCGAACGAGCTATGCTGACCTTGTTACCGTGGATTTGAAAGAGATAGCAGATCTATTAGAAATATAACATGATGCAATAATAGATTGATTAGAGAAAGAACAAGATCAAACACTAGATCGATTAGAGAAACAACAAGATCCAACACCAAATCGATTAGTGAAAGAATAAGATCCAACAGCAGATCGACCTTAGGCTCGGAGGACTCCAGCCCGGAGGATGGTTGGGATTGGCAGAGCTTGCGAGGCATCACCACATTTGAGAGGACCGACAGTAGTAGAAATGTGAGTTGGTGAGATCCTAGGATATTTTTGGAAATGACTATGTTTACATCTAGGGTTTGCCTTGCAGAGAGAGTGGTTGCAGCACCGTACGGAAAGAGGAGTTGAGAGAGTGGTGACTAAGGACTCCCTATATTATATAGGAAATAGAGTGGGTTGTTGGTGAGATGTAGTGTTTGCTTTATGGGTTGTATAACATGTGCGCCTAGTAATGTGGGCTGAACTGGTTCATAGAGCACATATGTCGGTCTCTAGCATCTCGGGCAAGCAGTGGTGGTTCGCACATGTCAACCAGACAAGCCTAACCAGTCAGCGAGCAGTGATTGACCATTCTCCAGCGAACATCAACAATTAATGGTGCTTCAAATGGGCGACGGATATTGGGAATGCCTCTGTTGGACAAGCGAGGCATTAAAAACCACCGCCTTTCCTATCCATGTACCATGACACTAAAATCCGACGCTACCGTGTGTGCCATGGCGTATAAGTGGCCAATGAGACAAAATGGTGCCGCCAAAGCTCATCTGCCATGTAACCAACTATTGCCGGTTCTTTTTGCTTATGCTGCCCCAAAAATCCATCGGGTATGGAGGTATTTTGTAGTTCTTATTTTCCAAGCCTAACCCACTAAGGAATAGCTCAACTCAATTACTCGTGATAGACTTTAAGGTAGTCTTCAAACCCTCATAGACTTTCTATGGGGAAAATCACAAGCTGAATGCCTCTGGGAGACCCTAGCTACCCAGGGTTTCCCACAAACCCAAGAGTAATAAGAAAACTCGATGAACTCAAGGGGAAATCAACTTTGGCTTGGTGGAAACATAGATTGGAACCCGCTCTTGCTTTCTACCAAAGGGATTTGTCTTTGGTTTGGTATAATGGGAGATCCTCAAGATTTTGGTGTTTCAACAATGGCGAGACAGAGAGAGTTCAAAGATAGAATCTGAAATGTATTGCCTAACCTACTCAAGGTGGATGAAGGGATATATATATGGCATGGTGAAAACTAGTTGTTTGAGGAAATTCTGCGAGCCGCCCGGTCTTAAGTGGGTAGGACCGGCCCATAGACCGGACGGTCCGGTTCCACAACTAGTGGATCGGACTTGCTCTATAACCCATCCCGGTATAGAACCGATATACGAAACCGTGCCAGCCGGTGCATTGGAGCTGGCACTGGTGCTTCACCGAACCAGCTAGTGTGACAGCCGGCGGAACCGGGCTGGAAACCAACCTGCAAAAAAAAACGAAAGGGTTTTCTTCCACTTCTCTCTATATGTGTGATGGACTATTTTGATGGTAGGATGCGTATTTGGCTCTGGTTACTTCCCCAAAATATCATCGAGACCACCCCTCTTAATAGTGTAGAGTTCCTAATGAGTCAAGATATAAAAGAAACTAAACCTCGACACTAGTCTTATTTTACGAAATGGGGTGGGTCTCCATCCATATTTTCACACACCATCGGACTAAACCCTGTGTAGAATGCTTAAGATGAAATATCAGTCCACACTAACTCCGGTGCCATTGTTAACCAAAAATAGTAGAGGGTAAAATATCCTTACAAAAGTCTAGCAAGATATAACATGAGAAGTAGCATATTAATTAAACATAGTACATAATGAAGAAAGTCTATCTGGTACGATAAGTAGCATGATCAGTTTCATAAGAAACATCATAAGCTCTACTCTTTGTCGGTAAATTCAAAGTCAGATGAGTGCAAAGGTGATGTCAGATAAGTGATAAAGTTGCCTGGGCTAAACCTGTAGTACAAGGTCTGGTGCACGGTGGAGGGGGCGGCGTAGCCATTCCTAGAGGAGCCGACCTCTTGGCGCGCAGTGGAGGAGTCCTAGCCGAAGTACTTGCGCTATACCACCATCACTTGGCGCTCGTCACGAAGCCCTCAGACTACAGGTTCCTCCTCCTCGTGGCGTCTACGTGCCAACTCCCTCTCTGCCCAACGGTGCTCCTTCTCATCCCTTGTGACAAACCTCGTACCCTCTGGTGCTAAGAGATGCACCACGACTCGCTCCTCCTCGAAGTTGAGACGTGCACCCGCCCATAGTTCTCGACCACCATGCGGTCGTAGGTGCTGGCCGTCCCCTCTAGTCTCATGAATGTACCAAACTGCTTCTTCTTATGAATAGTGATTTCAGCCCCCACGCCAGGATCATCGTGGGCTTCTAGTGAACGCCATGGTACTTTAGCTCCGGCATGATACTAGGTAACTAATTAATAGCATTTAATATAATTAAGTGTCAACAATATGAATATGTAAAAATTAATAGTAGTATCAACTATATTAATATGTAAAATTTAATACAATTTATCTAGAAATTTTATTTAACAATTTGTCTAGCAATTTTATCTAGAATTTAGATAACATTTCTATCTAAAATCTCTAAATTTCTATGTAAAATCTCTAAATTTCTATCTAAATACATAAAATCATCTAAACATTAAAAGTAGATTTCTATCTGCGTCCCCGGGGCATGGACGGTAGGCAGAATGCTGGATGACATAGATACACCACATTCGCTTCTAAGCGCTCTACGCCTGAGAACACGTTTTGAAATAGGACGTTGCTGAAAAAGACAGAGTAAACCATGTGTCCTAAAACGCTATTCCAATGCCTATGCTAGTATCTACCTGTTACTGTATCCTATATAACTAAAAAAATCACCCCCACTATCCTATTTCTCTAAACATGCAACTATGCCACATCATGCGTCCACTAATTTGCCATGTCATCATGTGTCCCCCATCTAAATTCTAGAATTATTTTATCCCACTATTTGGACAAGTCACCTAGCTCGTCGCATGCACTTCCACCGATTCCGGTTTGCTTGCCCGTCCATTCGTTTTCTAAACATGCAAATGTCAACATTATCAGCCAGGCCCACATATATTTTCCTCTTTGACCAACGTGTGCAGATTTTTTTTAAAGAAACGCGGGCAGAATCTAATCCTTCTCCTTCCATATCCACCGACCCATCGCTTCCTCTTCCCAATACCCAGGCTGCCACAGATGAGCGCCAGCCATCGGTAACGCCTGCTCCACTTGACCGCCCGTCCTCTTTCCCAGATCCATCCACTCCCTACTATTTGTTAACGTCATGTGATGGGATGGCCATGGCGACAACAACATCACCAACAGCGACTACTCGCCGAGATTTAACTCCCCTTCCTATCCTTGTCTGCACACCTGCCGCTTCGCGAACCAGTTTCGCTCACTCCATGGCATCCAGCCATCCAGCCATCCAGTAATTTTCTGCATCGTTCTTCCCATATACTGATCTACCTTATCAGCCACTGTGATGTTGTATCTGATGGTCATCGGGAAGAGCAGTTTGGATGGGTTTCTTAGCATCTCTACATCATCGTGGTGTGCCTCAATAAGAAGTGACATCCATAATGTTGTATGTTTCGAATTTGGAGAGGCACTCCGATGAGAAATTGCATTCCTTTATATTGTGAGATGCTATTCATGAATCTGATTTGCTCCATATACTTTTATCAACCATATTACTGAAGCAAGAGAGGCGATGCCATCATCCATGGAGGTAACTGGTTTCCTTTTTTTTTTCATGATTGGAGTAATTTTGCATGTGTTTTAATCATGTATTGGTGAACACCATTTGGCAGCAGAATTTGGATGGACTTTCACCGTTGATTTATGTTCATGCAGTTTCATTGATATGCGTTAATAAGCTGAGACTTTCTCTTCGACAACTATCGGTTGTTAGTGCAAGCTATCTGCTAAAACTGCACCAATTCTGACAGCTTGAGTTATCTTGGAGTTCTTATCAAATTCCTATGTGGTTGCCCTTTCTATCCGTAGCAGATTGGAGCGGAACACAGGCTGCAGTCTTCAGAGAAACTACATGATTGAACGGGGGATTTTCTCAAAATGCTTAATCTCTGATTTTTTACTTGAAGCAGTACTTGAAACATCTAAAATTTGATGCTCGAGACTGTTGGACTGATTGGTTGTTCAAATCAGTAGAGTTGCAAGGCAATACTGGGTATAGTGCTTTCATCGGAATAGAAAGAAATGGGACAGCTCAAGTAAAAGTATCTCAATCTGTAACAATCAACATATTCCTATTTTCTATAATCTTAGCACAATTCTACACAGAAACTTGCACACCGTCATGAAAAAGACCCTACAAATGGAAGTGTATGAGGTTCCTTTGGACTTACATTCCTTTACTTAACCTAATGTTATCTTCTACAAATGTACCCTACCTTCATTTCATACCGACATGTACTATAAAGGATTTCATAGGCGTCACCCAGGTTATGCTAATTAAGTAATGTACTATATAATTTTTTCTTTGTTTCATCTAGGAGAATTCATAAATTTTCGTTTTCTCACTACTATTTTTTTGTGCTGGCAAATAATTAGCTTATGCGGTTTGCTTTGCTCTCCCGTCCCTCTTTCATAAACTTACGAAACCGAAAACACAAAGATAGCCAGAACTGGCTCATACACCTTCGGTTCGGAGGGCACAAAGAGCTATCGAGCAGTCTCGAATGTCCATATGTTTTCAGTTTAGGAGAGGGGGACACCAAAGCAAAATCCTTATCTTATAATTCTCCTAATAATTTGGGAAGATTAATTAACGCAATAATTTAAACATTTTATCCCGCAACAACATGCGGGTATCATCTAGTTCTCTTTATATGCGCGTCAGTTGGTCTATTCAGTCAGCAAAATGTGTGGATGTGTTACGTCATCTCTATGATGTGACGTCTCCGCGGGGTCATTTTTCCGAGAACCGAGACTTACGCGCAGCACGACTAGTCATGCGTGCTATTGTCTCGCTGCATATGGCAAGCAAAATGTTTGGTGATATGGCCGAATTGCTTCTCGATTGCGTCGGTGGCCATGTAGATGTTGTGCGTCGATTATCATATATACGTTGTGTTCGATAACACGTTATTGATACACGTTGGCGAAGAATTACTGGCAAAAAAATACTTTTATTTCTTCAGCCAAATCGTCGTACTATAGACGCTGAACCAATGCATAGGTTGTCTATAAAAAGAAGTGAATCCCAGCACAAATTAAATTAACTTACAGAGATACGATACATGCTTAGAAAACTATGAAAAAAAATCTAAGAAACATAGTAAAGAAATAAACTATAAGGTCGGTGCCGCCGCTTTCCTCCAACTAGACTTTCCTATCGCGCATCCCGTAATCCTCACGATGAACACGTAGCGATGGATGCACTTCTTCTGAGATCTTGTTCGGCCAGACACACACGGTGATAGCGGTTGGACTTGAGCCATCACTGGACATAGGCAACTGTAAGCGGAGGTTCAAAGTTGAATCCACTTCCCAGAGACACACATTTGCCAACCTCAGATTTCTCGATCTTGTTCTCGAGCATGTCCTGTTCGTATGCAATAGCCATCAGAGGATCAATAGGATCGAGAGTATCGAACGCACCTTCGACGACAGAAGGTTCATCAACCTTAGGCTCGAGCATGTCTTGAGCATAAGCAAGGGTGAGCAAAGGATCAACAGGCTCAAGATGACCAAAATAGTGCGTTGTCCGACTCATCTAGGTCGAGATGACGAGCTCCCGAGTCTACCTGCCCAGACGAATGCTCATTAGCCATAAATCCCCAGTGGCATAACTGGTCGCTCCCTCGCAAAACCACAAAATCGTCGTGGCCGAAGTCCATGAAGAGTGGACTAGAAGAATGTTCGACACAGTCAAAGTCCAGGTACGCCGGCGTTCCTTCAGCAGGCTAACTCTGCAAGCTAAGGAACGGATTTAAGAACACCGATTCAGGCGTAGACCACTAAGGACTACGCGAACAATACAAGAAAGACGACCACACACGGGGCGATCGTCGAGCCACGTGGGTTTGTTGGAGTGACGAAGGTACCATCTAAGAATAAAACTATTTGGCTGAACATTATCAAGAAGGAGAGTCTCAAGTACTTTGTGTGTTTCACTGAGTTTGTTATATAGGACGATGACAACAGGCAGAGCGACCATCACGCGTGGCGTGCGTTCTATGTCAGTCACTCTGAACTATCGTTACGTGTAACCTAGAAAGAGATTTAATCTCTATGTAGAAAAGACATAGATGGTAAGTAAAGCACAAAAGGATAAACCAACAAACGCAAATGCATGTTTAATTAAATGTGAACAACAAACGCCGACACAGGGGAATCTCGTCCAAAACGAATAGTGCACACAAATACAACACAATAGATTTACTTTACAAGCACATAATGAAGTTAGGACCGAAGACGAAGAAAATACAAGACAAACATGGAGTTTTTCGTTGCACGCAGACGATAAGCCCAAGAGTATACACCACCATAGCGCACCAGATCTGGTTTCCATGCATACAACAAAGGTAAAACCTAAACGCAGATACGAAATGCAAGACAAAAACATAGAGATTTCATTTCACGCAAACATTGAATGCCAACACGGTTCGTATGACTTCTCATTCAACGTGAAACATACAAACATCGCAACAGATCTCCTTTTCACGCACACAACAAAGCTACGAACACGAAAGAAATATAGGACAAACACACACCTATGATACACAAAACCGACAAGTCGGCCGCCGTGGAGAAACTATGGTGACGTTCGTGTCGGTCTTCGCGAGACGAAAGTCGGCTGCTGTGAACAAACTACGGCAGCTCCTGTGTAGCTCTTGTCGCTGAGAGACCTCGTCTTTTGGCGTTGTCCGTGGAGCTCTTCCGGCTGGCCCACCGTATTATAGCATCGCCAGCTGAGCTCTTGTCGCTTGAACACCGTCCTCTTGCGTGTCTTGTGGAGCTCTTTTTGGTGCAACTCAAGAGTCCGCGGAAGCATGGACAGGAACAACGCAAGGCTCCGAGCCATGACCAAAAGGCCGAGAAGCGTCCTATCTCTCTCGGCCGATCACCGATGACACGGAGAGCAGCACACACAGCCAGTCCGTGGAAACGACGGAGTAGGGCAAGCATGAAGTACTTCCCGCCGCCGGCGTACCCGCATAAAAACCCAGTGAAACCTAGAGAAACCTACAGTAAATAGAGAAAGAGATGAAGTAGACCTAAGACTTTGTGATTTAGAGAGCTGCCGCGGCGTGTTTTATAACCAAATGAGAGGGAAAGATGGCGTGAGAGTTAAGCTTTCACCGCATAAGCAAGACTACGTTGGCAGCTAGGATTCCGCCACGAGAACTCGCAGCCAACTAGGTTCTAGGGCATCACCGCAGCTATGAACGGATATCACTATAGAATCTCGCCACATCAACCCGCATCATTTATCATCTATGTTGATAGGCAGCCCCACGTCTGCGTAAATCTGCGGCCGCCACGGGCTTACGACTCCATGTCGGTTTCTAGTCAGGCCCACGACCATGAGAAACCGCGTAACGTATGGGTTTATGTACCCACGTCATTTCCCATTGGGTCTACGAGAACCGCGACCGATATGGGCTTATGGCGCCACGTCGGCGGACGTCGGGCCCCACATCCGCGAGAAACCGATGTCGGTATAGACTCACGATGCCACGTCGTCTACCGTCGGGCCCCATGGCCGCAAGAAAATGTGTCTCACATGGGCTTAGGGTCACACATAGGCTCTCTGCAGGCACATGACCGCGAGAGACTGCGGGAGGCATGGTCTCACGGTGTCACGTCGGCTCTCCGCGGGCCACGCCACCTGACGGGTGCGGAGGAGTGTCACGGAGAAAACGGCTGTCACCACGAGCGTCCGAGCTCTCTTACGGTGATGGCAACCCCATGTCACGCGCACGACCTACCGTCTAGCTTCCTCAAAAATATGCACACACACGTAGGGTTTCACGACGGTAGATTGCCACGTCAGCTCTTCAAGGTCCCCCTATCTGCGAAAATACGAGTCCACGCAGGGTTTAAGATGCCACATCGGCTCCCCGTGCCCAGCATGGGCTCACACCACCACATTGGCTCTCTGTGGGCCCCTCTACATGGCGGGTGTGGAGTGTTGTCGCGCCGGGAATGCCTCTCACCACATGCGGTCCTCCCCGTGTACGCTGACAGCGTGCCAAGTTCGCGCGTGGCCCACCTTACAACAATGCGGGATACGACGGTGGGTGGTACACCCGTCCGCAGTATGGAGTCTTTTGCACTAGCCCGTAGTGGGACCTGCCTCACAGGATAGCAGGACTCGACAGTGAAATCGTCGCATGTCCTCCTCGATGTCCATCCCACGGCTGAAAAGAATCGGGACGACACAGATAACAGTTTGAGACGAAACAATATAGCGCTATTATTTACTCTTGATACCTAAAATCACCTAAATATTATAAATACCTAAAATCACCTAAATCATCTAAATACCTAAATGTGCATATAAATCATCTACATATACTAAATATTTCTAAATCCATCTAAACCTAAATATGCATCTAAATCAACTACATATACTAAATATTTTTCTAAAAGCAGAGCGACACCCACCTCGATCCGGTGGCGGTGGAAGCTCTCAGACAAGTCGGTGACGACTCGGGTTGGTGGGAGCGTCGACAGCTCGAGGAGGAGAGAAGTGGGTGGACGAGAGGAGGAAGGGGAGTAGGAGAGGAGGGAGGGGCGGTGGATATGGTGGGGCGACAACTAGATACGGAGGGGCAGTGATGCGGTGGCGAGTGAGAGAGGGGGAGGAGTGAACGACATGATGTGGGCCGGTCCGCAGAACCAATTAGTTGTATTTAGCAGTGGTGTTTGTTTGGTCGAACACCACCCGTACAATATTTAGTGGTGATGTTTAGTTATTTTTGAACGCTACCCATAAGGTTGCCCCAGTGGGATATGCGGGTCCCACTTAATAGTGGCGTTTATTTATTCATGAACGTCAGTAGTAGGTTTTAGTGGTGGAATTTTCGGTTGGTAGAACCCCATTAGCATTTTTTTCTAGCAGTGGTGGCGTGTATTTCTTTTAAGCGTCGGTAGAAAAATGACTGCTATAAGGGTTTTTCTACTAGCACTCATATCAAGTTCTCAAACTTGAAACCTCTATAGCCATTAAACTAGAAGTTCAATTTAGAAACTGTTTGAATTTTGAGTTCCTATTGAAGAGTGTTTTAAAACATGATGGGTAACATTTGAAAATCGATTTATGAAACTTGGTGAAACTTTGAATAACTTAATGAAACCTGGTGAAAATGTTTTTTGAAAAAATTATTCCGCCGTGTTTCAAACTTGGTTCATTGGAGTTAGAAAATAACTTGCATTTATCTTAGAGTTCAAACCTTAAATATATTAATGAAAAACAAGACAAATAAGAGTTGAATCCCTAAGAAAAACACATGATGATTGCATTAAAATCATAGTGACCTCGACTTGAAGATACAATATATTCTATATGATTATTTTTCCTCATTGTGTTTGAAAATCTATCATGATGCATCGTTGTGTTTTGAAATTTACATTTTAAATTTTGGGCTTGTTTAATACATATTATCAAAAGAAATATACAAGTTCAAGCCGATTAATCTAAGGTTGAAAATTAAATAGGTGGGGAGAGTGATGTGACATGCATAGTACTAGTACTATGTGTCTGCAATGTGACAGAAATTTAATTTCATGTGTGATCCACAAGATAATAGATTTCACTTAAATCTTAATCACAAAGCAACCAGCCAACCATCAATGGTGCATGCATGCACGCTAGAATAGCATTTATCCTATACGGACAGCCTAGAGCTCATATAATTGAATTTTTGAAAATTTTAGTGATAATATTTATGTTTTTACTATAACAAGAGGGTCACAACCGTCCAAAAAAAGCTGATGATTTTTGGAACCTATAAATATAGCCAAGGAAGGAGAATATGACATCACGCGCCTTTGTTCGATGAGTGATGAGAAAGAGAATTGAAGAACCACTTGAACAAGAGATGGAAGAGTGGGTCCCTCCACCCTCACTTTCTAAATATGATAGTAACTCGCAAACTCAGAATGCTATTATTGTGTATGAGAAACTTTCCTATGAAACTATTTCTTTGACATGTCCACTAGCAATATGTTAACTTTTAGTTAAAAATGAACAAAATGAGGAGTAATACTAAGACATGCTATATGATAATGTTTGGGATGACGATCATATTATGTTCAACTAGACTTCTCTTTGCGCCCACGGGGTTGGCTGGTAGGTTCAACGCTTAAAGAGGAAAATCGATTACTGAGGCGAATAGATTATAGTACCGAGAAATACGAACATGTCGCGCAATGTGTTCGCTCACGCATAGGACTATTCCATACTCGGTATCACACAAAAAAAGTTTCGGAGAGTCCCTAGCAAAATACAATAAACCATATGCGTTCTCGCGCAAACTAAAAGTAAGCAAAACAGACAAAACTTACTTCTTCGACGCACGTTGAAACCCATACATAAGTTCGAGCGTTTCATACTCGCTTTTACACAAACACACAAATCGTTTCAAACGGGATATCATACAAACCGTTCCAAAATATGAAAGCGTACAAACTATTTCAGACAGGACAACATACAATTTATTTGGAACGAAAAAAGAGCCACTATCCTACACACATAAGAACATAAGCACGACAGAAACCCTACACAAAAACCGAGTACAGGGAGAAAACATCTACCGTGTGTATCTAATTCTTCGTGACGTCTTCCAGGATAGACTATTCCTGAGGATCACCGTCATCATTGGACCAAATCCCTCTCTTAGTCTTGTCGTCGATGCTCATGAATGCCTCATCGACTCCTACCATGACCTCGCCGAAGATTGCGTTCCGACGGACGTTGTACGCCACCGTCTTGTTAGCAGCCGACGCGATGCGAAAATGCTGGCGACCCAAAAGCTACAGACACGCCAGAACCTCCTCGTCCCATTCCTCGGGAGGCAGATGAGAGCGAAATTTCTGATGGCAATGACTAACCATCAAAGCCATAGACGGCGGCTCTCGAACCAGCAAATAGGTATGCACGTGAGTACGGAAAGACGACAAAGATCTAGCGGTTCTCCTGAGGCACCGACGCCTAGGTATGATGTGTAGGTAGGCCATGGAAGTGGATGTTCTTGCAAATCCGAGCAAACCAAAGAGAGTGGAGGAGAGGAAATGCAAGATCAAAAACAAATGCTACAAAAGGGTGTATAAGTATCCGGATAATAGCGTACTAAGAACGCTACCTAAGGAAAATTTACGGTACAAGGTGGAAAGAACAATGAGGCTCAGAGTCTACAACCGAGTATGGCTTGCAGCTTAGTCGAACATAAAATAGACGCACAAAAAAGTTGACTCTGAAGATGCATGAGCTATGAAACATTGCAAAGAGAATATAAATGCGAAAACATGACTCCTTTAATATAGTATAAGTACAAACAACAAAGAACGAAAAAACGGAAGTTATTTCTTATTTCTTAGCGATTACATCCAACACATTTGTATACATGCATAAAACACAGATTGTGTATAGCACACCTAGCCTACAGTATACTACTGTACACCAACATATCTAACCTAAATAAAATTCTACATCTTAAGTCGTCTTTAAATGCAGGAGCCTCTCGACGAACAACAACCGTGTACATGCGCACCGGCTGCAAAAATAGAAAATCGAGAAAATATATTAGTGATTAGTAGATCTGCCCAAAAAAACAGAAAAAGACAGCGAGAAAGAAATACGCGTAAAGAAGTACATGATACCTTTGGGGTTCTCTATACGCAGAATCCCCCGACGATAGCGCAATCGTGCACGACGTATTTCCTAAAAAACAGGCAGAGTTGGAAAACAAATAGTAAAAAGGCAGCGAGAAGGAAAACACATGTAAAGATCGAACTACAATTTACCTTTGGTCGTTGGTCCCTTTCACAACTTTGACGCAGAAGTATCTCACCGAACAGGACATCGCGTATAGGCGTAACATCTGAAAGAACCAAACAAACAGATGAGAGATTAGTAAATCTGCGTACAAGCAAGAAACATTAACAAGAAAGAAGAACAAATGTATCGTCCGGTAGCTCGCGCACACACTCCAAGAGGAGAAGACGAAGGAGAAGCGCCGTAGCAGTGGTTGCTTACCGATAGAGGCATGCACGCTAAGCTAGAGTGAAATCCAATCCAGCGATGGCTAAAGAATATCCAACGTTGGGTCGAATGAAACTCCTTCCTATCAACAGGCTGGCCGAGAACAAAACATAGAGAGAAAATAAGATGCATTGGCGATTTGACTGCGAGACAATACTTATAGAGAGCCGGAGCCGTAGGTCGAGTCGCAAAACTGGCTTACGCGTGAAGGATCGTACCTCTAGCGCGTATCGTACCCACATATCGTTATCGTTGCTAGTGCTCGATCTCACCGCGATAACCCTCAGACGTCTATAGCCTACGCTGACAGATCGGCTACGAAAGGTTCACACGGCACGATCTCTCCGCGATAACCCTCGTTGTCTACGCTCCACAATAACATACGTTGAGGCCTGAGGGCACCCCGTCCGCGAGAGACCACGGACGCCATGCGGTCAGCACGCCACGTAGTCACTGAACCTCCCTACGTCCACGAGAAAACGGGATCAACACGGCCTTACAGCGCCACGACAACTTCACATGGTCCCAATTGCCGGGATGACCCACGTCCGACCATAGTGTACGCCTCCATGTCCGCTCTAGGCGGGCCCTACGTCCGCGAAAATATCCGGCAGTCTAGGATCTACGGTGCCATGTCGGTTCTCTCGCGGACCCATGCCCACGATAAACTGGGTCCGACATGGGCTCACGGCGCCACGTCGGCTTCTGGTGGGCCCCACAACCTGGCAGGTGCGAAGCGTTGTCACACAGGGAAAGCCTTTCACCACGCGTGCTTGAACCTACCTACGCTGACGACGGGCCCATGTCGCGCACCCAACCCACTATGCAGCGACACGGGATACGACGAGGCACGGTACACCTGACCAAGGCATGGAATCTTTCACCCTGGCCCGAAGTGGGGCCACCTGACGGGATAACATGGCTCCATTGCGAAGTCGCCGCGTATCCTCCTCGGCGTCCATCCCACGGCCAAAAAGAATCAGGACAACGTGGATAGCAGTTTGAGCCGAAATAATCTAGCGTCATTATTTACTCCTGATGATGTTTCGTGTGGATGAATAATGTCTATATTATGGGAGATAAATAATACGCTCGTTGGTTGTGATAATGCTCTCACTCAAGAGACTTCGGTAGTATTCTTGAACTCTCATTTCTATACGATATACTAGAAATATGCTTATGTCTAAAATATTTATGTGGGATGCAACTGTCTTGTGATCATGACAACTCTAGCTACAGCCAAAATATTGGTATTAATTCTTGTAACTACTTTGAGAGGCGAAAACATGCTTATTTGTTCCGTGATAATTTTAATGATCATCTCGAGGTTCCCATATACAAAGTTACATTCAACCGACCCATGTTGTTTGTTTGTCACACTATATATCTATAGCTTAAGCTTGCTGGACACGGAGGCATTTTAGGGCACCTACCGTGCGCGCTGCTGTTTCGTGTCTTTGCATGTGAGGCTTTGTTGGTATCTTCGTTGTTTGTGGGCCTACGAAGGCGTTGCTTCCGTGCTGCGTCGTGTGGACGGTGGATGAGCTTGCGCGTGCGTTGTTCCAAGGTCAGATCGGTGTGAGGCGTGGATTTTTTCTCGCATGAAGGGTGGTCCTTTTGTGGGCCCGGTTTATCATTCATGATGTACTTTCGGTGGGGTGGTTTTTCTTGTGTTGGTTCGTGGGGTGGCGGATCGTCTCCCTTGGTATCTCCGGTGCTTTGACCCGGTTGATGGATTGAGTTGTTCATGGCGATTGGTGTGGGCAGCTCCGCATGCTCTGTGGCCGAATCATGTTGTCCTTTGTGATGGGCGGTCGGATGTTCTAGTGTCACCCCGTCTCCTACTAGATGGTGAGTTATTCTCATTGATGGGGGATATGTCGGGTCGTAAGGAGAGGTCGTCCACGACTCCCTCTTCTCCTCCAACAGCATGCTCACTCCATCGTGTTGAGGTTTTTCTATGGGCGGAGAAATATGCAAGGGAGGGGTTCTCCATCCACGGTGAGTCCTCGATCCTCTCTCCTCCATCCCAAAATTGACAACGGGAGTCGTTTAATGAAGATTGGATAGCGTTGCATGTACTAATTTATTTCTCCTCAACTGATTCTCATGTGACTTTTCAGTTTTGTACTGTGAAGGCGTTGTCTCAAGCACGAGGATAAATTGCCATGACACAAGTGCAAAACCATCCCTATACTACCTTACAGATGTTTGATGGAATTTCCCATATGTGCGAATGTTCATTTTTTTGTTTCTCTTTTCTTCTATTTAAATTTTTACTTAAATAATCATCTCTAGGTGAATTTTGTCACATGGTAGTGTAACGTGCATGGATCTTGTGCTTGCTGGAAAAAGAGTGGTATTATTATCTTCGGAGACGTAGGCATTCTTTGAATTGTTTCTAAGGTCTATTTTTATATGGGGATCATGGCTCATTTCTCCATGTATAAAAGGTGCATTATCAGAATCCATGGACATTGTAAATTTAGAGCTATTAGTTACACCCAAGATTTCTAAATTTCACTTTTAGGATGATACTTGCATCCTTGTCAACTATCGGTTACTAAAAATGCATGTTTTTGATGTAGATTTTCTTCTTCTGTTCAGATTAATTTGATGTCCAATTGCTAGGCTATGTGCGGATGTGGAATTAAACTTCTAAAACAATGAACAAAGAAATTTGCAGTGTCATAGAAAAAGCAATTCACCTTCTATCTATCGAGGTAGAATGTTAATAACTATGTATATCTAATTTATTAATATACACCAGACCATAATCTAATAATCTGATTATCGAGTCACACATTTATACATTAAAAATTACTTTTATGAAACCTTCTAATTCATATATGATGCATGAACAGGGTGGTGGGCGTCAGCTCGAGGAGGAGGTCTGGCACGATCTCATTGTTTAATATTTTCTAAGCTCTCCATAATTTTACACACGATTGAGAATCCACTCATGATCATCGGAGGTGCCAATAGCGCTCGAGGTTTATTGCTCATGTCTCCCGCCCACTTGCATACAAGTATATTACAACACCAATGAAAAGTTCCCCTTAATCCTTTCTAAAACATCAGTAGCCATCACTGCATCTTAGTAATTGATCTCACCATTGGTTTATTGTAGGTGCATGGCGATGCCAATTTTAGTATATACCCATTCTTATTTGAGAGATGCATGTCATATAAGCTTTTATCTGCGTCAAAAGAAGAATAAGTGTGTGCGAGAGTGCGTATGAATGCAAAGTTGATTTCTATTAGTGCATGTTGTTTGTGATTACTCTTTCTTTTTTCTATGAATCTGATGTGGGGTTGTTAGTATATACAGAAATTCAACTTGGTATTTTGGATAAGTTCTCTTACCAGGCGTTGGCTTTAGATTTAGGCAAAAATGTGCTGGGCACTATTACTGAGACTGTAGAGGTGGAGGTTTTTGGTTTGCAAGTTCATGGTGACAACATCTACTTTACTGATCTTGAATGTACCAACAAATCACCTCTATACTCCACCAAATTAAATGCTTGAGGTTGGATGGGAGTTTATTATTTGCAGACTAAGTTATCTTCATTGTATCATCTATCAGTTCTTGAATATATCTTCTGGTATTTCTGGTGCATGCAATTTTGTCTTGTGATTTTACATGCATGTCATGAGTCAATATTAGATCATACTAGCACCGTACTTGAAGCGAATGATCAAACTATCGATGAATATCAAGGAGATTACATTGTAAGTTCACGTATGCTCTTAATAATTCATATGTCTTGTAGAATTTGCTCGCTTCCAAAAATATATTATATATAGGAAGTGAAGTATCTTGAATTGTTTCTGCATATATATTTCATATAATACAACATCATAGTCATTACAAGATAGAGATAGGTGCTTCACTCTTTTTACAAAGTTATTGGCTTCATCCATATTGGTGAAGTGGTTTTTTGTGGTCACCATTCACCACGGGCCAAACGAGGATTAAGACTGTCAACCTATCTTTCCCACTGAAACGATTTCTCGCGCAAAATAAAATCCACGTTTCCATGACAGACGAATGGAATACCTATGTCATGGCACAACACACCATAACGCATGCAACAACGTAGCGCAGACGACACGGCGAAGCGTGCCGACATGTCTAGTAATTTTGAATCTTCTTATGTCAGCACGTTAACTGATGGAGTTTCAGGTGTGACAATTGATGAGCGCGGAATCTCGTGAGACCCAGGTGTGCAACACCGTGTGGGTACGAAGGAAGGTGAGATATTTCTAGGAGTGTTGGGAAAGGATAAACATACAAATATAAAAAAGATGTACATTTACATTTTTTGTACCATAGAAAGTACCAAAGGGTACAAAGGAGAAGTTTTATCTTCTACGTAGCATAGTTTGAATTCCAAAACAATTCCCAGCTACGTAGCCTAGTTTGAATCTCAAAACAATTCCCAGTTGTGGAGATAACGCCAACACATCCAAGTTCTTGAGAAAAATTAGGTTAATTACCACGACCCCGCCACACATAAGTACCCCCGAGTCCCAGTTTAGATGACATCCAAACTTTTTGAGGCCTAAATTTAACCACTAATTTGACAAAAAAATTATACGTCACAAAAACTATACTATTAAAAATTTGTATTCAAATAAAGTTTTTAATATAACCTTTATAACAAACAACACATACTATTGGTCAAAGTTAAAACACAGAAACCAAGAGTATCAATGCATGTGGATAAAGGTACTCATCCTTGTCCAAATCTCACTAGGCTATGTAGATCAAAAGAATATCAAAACAAGTCTTTGCCTTCACCAGTAACTACTATGTTAGTACCATTTATGTCTTCTTGTATACTAAGTTTAGTGATATTTGGACCAATGTTTTAAAAAGGTCGATATGGTTACCAAGGGGGCATTATTTGTGATCTCTCTGCTTTTTTTGCTATTGGCTCATGTGATTATTGTTGCCAGTTAACACATGCTAATGTGTGTTGTAAATATCCCGAGTTTCTAGAGAAGACTCGGAACTCAAACTAGTCATAGTGAAACTTGCACGGACCGGTCGGTCCATTGCCATGGTTCTTTACCCCTCAAGTTGAGGATATTTTTTCACGTAAATCCCAGTGTCACATGTGGATATGATTGTATTTCCACTTCCTATACCTAGCAGGTGCCGAAGCATCCAAAATTGTGACAATTCATTCTTAAATCACTACTCTGGAGGCTTTGAGAATGATAGCACATATATAGGGACACTAATCATATATAGAAGGACACTAAATCACTTTTGCTGCATTAGTATGGATCTTCCTCGAAAACCATATGGAATATTACCCTTGCAGTCGCCCATTCTGTTTTCTACATTTTCCTCTACTGGCTTCTCCTGAGGATTTCATAATCACTAAACATCAATTGGAATCCCTGAGAAAGAGAAAGGTCAAGCACCGATGAGGAGTAACCTCGACAATGTCCATGAAGAAGGACTTAGGGTTTCGCGGAAAGAGAATGCTAGGGATTTCATCGGACGTCAGGAGAACAATAGAGTTAAAGTCGCCTAAATATTTGGTGAATCACACTATTACGAATCACTTGGGGATTGTTCGGTATCCTTTCCTAAGCCTCTCCCGTCCTATATATTATAGGTCGGGTCTCAAAGCTGTATGCGGATAGATTACATATACATGATTACAATACCAACTCAATGTCGGTGCTTTTTCTTCTTTCCTAATACAACTACAGCCTTAGTCGGTTGCTCCTTTCAGGCTATCATCTTGACTCTTCATGGGCCGTAAACCTTTCTTTAGGCCTGGTTAACAAATCATAAGTAACCAAGTAATCATACCAATGTCAGTAGCCCCCGAGACTCTACTTGAATCGTAGATTCGGTTTGAGGCTCAAAGATATGTTTAGTTCTTTTTCTTTGTTTTTACTACTTTTGATTTCATAGGGATTTGGTACAACGAGCCTGATGCATCCGACGGATCGGAAATCAGTTAATTGCGTATGGGCAAAATCAAGGTTGTCCTACATCAAATTCAAGTCCCTAGGCCTGAACTAGGAATTTATTACTAGCGTAATTCAGTTCGAGCCGCTGAGGTCTTACCAAATACTGAATCCCAGTTCTATTTTATCAGGTACCCAACGTGTCTGTCGGGATTTTTTCTTGTATCGTAGATACGGATATATTATTGGCAGAGCGCATTCTTGTGTGATTACCAGGCCACACAGGACGAATCCCGGGGTCTTACCTTCATGTTTTTGAACACTGCATTCAGAGTTTTGTCACGTCTGAGTGCGATCCGAGATTTTCTTATCTTTTGATTTTTGTCTGCTGCCCTGCTGGGTTGCGAATATTTCTGAATTTTATCAGATATTTTGATACTTTGTGAGAGCGCCCGATGGGAGTAGCCCTCTGAGGATACATTAATGTAAAACTCATAGATTTTTAAGCGATGATTTTCTTTGCTTATCATACATGATTTTTTCTATCGGGTGCACGTCAACGCTCCTGATGGGAGTAGCCTCCGAGGCTATATTCGGATGCCTATATCTGGACATAGGCTCATAATTTCTTGTCAATATGATAAAAAAGATAGAAAATCCCCTGAATTGACATGAACAAGAACTGAAGGTACAAAAACTTATCTTTACATATATATGGCGCAACCGATGATACACTATTTTGGCGAATTGCCGCCTGGCCGTTGGCCTAGATATTCCGGCTTTAAAAGCCGGGCCGTATGCCTTATTGTATTATAAGTAAACACAAAATCTTAAGCGTAAAAACGCCATAGCTGTGTGACGTTCCTTGGATTGGAATATTTGACTCTTGTCTTCTTGTCTTGTAGATGATATGCTCCTCCAGGAATAACTTCTGTAACAATGTAGGGTCCTTCCCAAGGTGATTCCAGCTTTCGGTGGCCATCTTGCTTGAGGCGCAGAACTAGGTACCCTACTTCGAAGGATCTTGGACGTAGTCGTTGTCCATGATAATTGCGCAAGTTTTGCTGATATATAGTAGCTATTTGTAGTGCTTCATCTCGAGCTTCGTCGAGTGCATCAACATCATCCTCGAGCGTTTCTCTTGATTCTTCTTCATCATATGCAGCTACTTTGGGAGATCCATGTGAAACTTCGACTAGAAGGACGACTTCAGCGCCGTGGACCAGAAAGAAGAGTGGTTCTTGTGTTGCAGTATTAGGGGTGGTTTGCAAACTCCACAAAACAGATGGTAACTCATCAACCCATACTCCTTTCACTCTATCGAGTGGTGCAAGCAATCTCTTTTTGAGGCCAGCAGTTACTAAACCATGGCCTTTTTACACTTGTCCATTGGTTTGCAGATGAGCCACTGAAGCGTAGCTTACCTTGATTCCCATCTCCTCACAGTATTCCTTAAACTCATTGGAAGTAAAGTTGGTTCCATTGTCTGTAATGATGCTATTTGGTATGCCGAACCGAAATACTATGGACTATATAAAATTCACAGCCGAAGCTCCATCTTGAGTTTTGACCAGCATTGCTTCTATTCATTTAGTAAATTTGTCGACTGCTACTAGCAGAAAGACGTGTCCTCCTGGAGATGACTTGTGAAGTTTACCTACCATATCAAGTCCCCATTGAATTAAGGGCCAAACCAAAGGCATAGGGTTTAATTCAGCGTCTGGTGCTCCAGGTTTTGTTGTGAATCGTTGACATGCTTCACATGTTCTAACTATGTCTTTTGCATCTTGAACAACCGTGAACCAATAAAATAGTGCCCTGAATGCTTTGGCCGCAATTGCTCGGCTGCTAGCATGATGGCCGCAAATTCCTTCATGTATTTCCTTGAGTATAGTTTTCCCTTCTCCGGGTGTGACGCATTGCTACAACACTCCTGAAATACTACTTTTATATAGCTCTCCCTTAATTAGCATGAAGGCTTTCGATCTCCGAGTGATTCGTTGGGCTTCTGTCACATATTCGGGTAGTTCTCCCTGAGTCATATGGGCTATGTATGGCTGCATCCATGTAGGTTCGATTATCATGACCTCATCAATTTCTAATTATTCTTCAAGGGTCTCTTCTATGCTTGCACTGGCTGATTAAGTCCCCGAGTCTTTTCTCGGCTTATTCTTTTTTCTTGTCTTGGGAGCTATGACCTCGGAAACTCTTTTTGCTTTGATAGAATGCTTAGATATTTCTTCCCAAAAACCCCGGGTGGTACTGGTAAGCACAGGGACCCGATGTTTGCCAAATTGTTGGCTTCATCATTACTTGCTCTTCCTATGTGCGATACTTCACATCCATTGAATTGAGCTTCCATGATGCTGTAGAGATCTCGTTAAGCAATCATGTTGTCGCTGACAGCATCACACTTGTTCATTGCTTGCTGTGCTACAAGATTAGAATCACCAAAAACATTAGGCGAGTTGCACCGCAAGCTTTAGCCATCCGCATGCCGTGCAACAAGGCCTCGTATTCAGCTTCATTATTGGATGCGCTTGAAAAGCTCATCTGAAGTATATATCGCATCTTGTCGCCTTGCGGTGATATCAATATGACTCTTGCCCCTTCTCCTTCTATTCTTTTTGATCCATCAAAGTACATTGTTCAGGCGCTAGAAAGATCAGTGCACCGTACATTGTAGCTCAGTCCATTCTATGATAAAGTTGGGCAGAACTTGTGATTTAATTGCTTTACGCTTCTCGTACGTGATGTCCCGGGGGATAATTTGATGCCCCATAGAGAGACACACCCAGTTGCTTCTGGATTGTTGAGGATGTTCGACAGAGGTGCTTCATTGACCACTATGATCGGATGTTCCGAAAAATAATGTCGTAACTTTCGTGCTGTCATAAATACTCCATATGCTAATTTTTTATAATGTGGGTACCTTTGTTTGGATGGCGAGAGAACTTCGCTTAAGAAATAAAGTGGCCTCTGAACACCATGGGTTTTTCCTTCTTCGGGTCGCTCCACGACTAGGACCATGCTAACCACCTGATTTGTGGTGGCAATGTAAAGAAGTAGTGGCTCTTTTTATAATGGAGACACGGCAACAGGGGGTGTCGAAAGTGTCTTTTTGAGGTCTTCAAAAGCACGCTGAGCTTGTTTGGTCCATTCGAACTTATCTGACTTCCTCATTAGAGCGTAAAATGGTAGTGCTTTTTCTCCTAATCGAGCAATGAAGCGGCTGAGTGCTGCCACTCTCCCAGCCAACTACTATACACCTCATAGATTTGTTGGTTTTTTCATTATCAAAATTGCCTGTATATTCTCGGGATTGGCTTCGATTCCTCTTGCTGATACCAGATATCCGAGGAGTTGCCATGCTGGGACTCCAAAGGAACACTTCGTAGGGTTTAATTTGATGCAATACTTATCGAGATTTTTGAATGTTTCTTCGAGATCCTTGACAAGTGATGAGTCTTGCCTTGTTGTAACTATGACATCATAAATATATACTTGTACGTTTGTGCCGATTTGACTTCCTAGGCAATTCTGCATCATCCGTTGATATGTTGCTTCGGCGTTCTTGAGGCCAAAAGGCATTGTTGTGTAACAAAATACGCCATAAGGTGTGATGAATGTTGTTTTCTCCTGATATTCCTCCTCCATCTGAATCTGGTGGTATCCTGAATATGCATCCAAAAAAGAAAGACGTTCGCATCCCGTAGTTGCGTCGATTATTTGATCGATTCGCGGCAGCGGGAAGTGATCCTTTGGACATTGTTTATTTAATGTAGTGAAGTCGATGCACATCCGCAGCTCTTTGGTGTTTTTCTTCAGGACGCATACTGGGTTAGCGAGCCATTCTTCTTTCTTCAGTTCCTTTATGAAGTTAGCGTTAGTGAGGCAATGTAGTTCTTTCCCAATAGCTTTGCGCTTGGGTTCCGCAAAGCAAAGAAGCGATTGCTTCACTGGTTTTTCCTTTGGATCTAAATTTAAAGTGTGCTCACCGAGTTCCCTGGGAATTCCCGGCATGTTAGAAGGTAGCCATGCAAATATTTCCCAATGCTCACGGAGGAAATCGATGAGCGTGCTTTCCTATGCAGGACCAAGGTTGGAGGCCACAAATGTTGTCTTCTTCGGGTTAGTGGGATGGATCTGTACTTCTTTTCTGTCTTTCGCAATGTTAAAGTCCTGGTCGGTATTGACACGTGCTAGTGCCAGAGGTTCTGCATTTGTTGTCTTTATAAGCTGCTCAAACTCTGTTGCCATCCCGAAAGATTCAGAGATTTTGTTGAACTCCCTGTCGCAATTGTCGGAGCGTGTGAAACTTTCTTTTACTGTTATGATTCCCTTTGGTATTGGCATCTTCATGACTAAGTATGTTGTCGTGGTGTGGAACACGGCAGTGCCATCGGGGATGGCTTGAAGGGGACAATTAGGTTGCTATCGGTGGCTACTCGCAACGGGTTGGGCACAGATACTGCAAACACAGCGATGTACCTAGGTTCGGAGCCCTCTTGGTGAGGTAAAACTCCTACTCCTACAAGGATCTACTGTCAAAGGGGGCAAACGCCCAATACAAGTGCTCCTTGAGCTATTTCCTTAGCTACTTCTTGCTAGGAATTCTCTAAGTCCTTCTTCTGGTGTCTATTTTTCCTTTTGCTTGAGCTTACCTAGAACCCTAGCGCTACCCCCTTTATATATAGGTCGAGAAGGTAGCTTACAAGATGGATTCCAGGGTTTACTGTTTGGATTTGGGCCTTACAAAGTGGGCCGGCTGGACAGGGCCAAACTGTAGGCCCAGGTCTAGTCATGCCTCCACTACAGGGGAGGACCATGCTTTAGCGCTCATCGCCCCTGCTTTACTTGTCATCTGACTCTTTATCCTCGTCAGCCCTTGCTTTGCTCGTCAGCCTCCAACTTTGGCGTAGTTGTCCAGTAGCGTCGGCCAAGCCAGCCAGCCTGTCCGGTCAAGGGTGCGCTCATCAAGGAGCATCATCCCCACCGTACAATGTCCAGCGGATCCGAGGCGGCCGACTAGGAGCGGCCTCCCAGCTGGTTCTTCTGGATACCCGTCTAGACGGGCCAGCCGGGGAAACTTGAGTGCGAACCGGGTGGGAATTCCACCCGGCTGTGGTTCCTTGATCTAGGTACAGACGGCATGCTCTCCTTGGAGCCAGCCAGTTGGTCCCATCTTGGCCTACCCTAGGGTCATCCCCCCGACACTAGTCCCCGAGCACGTTAGGACTTGGACTCGTGGAGAAGTTCTTGCGTGCTCATTTGAAATGATTGATGATGCAGATGCCTTGTCGTTTTCGTTTGTCTTGTAGCCTTTGTCTTGTAGTCTTTGTCCTGTACCGGCTTCAGATTCTGTGTTGTGTTCCCGGCTGGGGTTCACCGGCTACGGAGCCAATGGACCCACCCACATGGTGTGATGGGTGATCTTCTTGACCGGCTGCCGCACCTGGCCGGGATATGGATCGGCAGTCTGCTATCGTTGGTGCTTGCGTAAGCCACACCTGCTGTTTCTGGCGCGCGGCGCGTCAGTTTGACTTCTGGGTCTGCTGCTGCAGTTTTTGGTAACCGTGCGCACGCCTCCATCATTGTGTCTCCTTGGAGATCGTGGGAGCGTTTTGCCTCCTACAATAAATTCTGCCGGATCCTCTGTGCGTGCGGTGCTGGCGCACGCGATCTGCTCCGAACCGTCGCGGGGTAGTGGGGTGGTTGCTTTGCCACGTGGCGTGGAGGCAGGGGAACCGGCGCGGTTATCCTTCGCCGATAAATGCATGCGCAAGGAGCGGTGATTCCTCACTTCGCCTCCCTGCGCCTACCATCCTTATTCTTCCCCACGCTCTAGCCTCTCCTTGCTCTTCTACGCCACCGTTTCCTGGTCGCCGGCGCCGCTCCTCTTCTTCGACCACGGGACCCCGCGCCTCCATCACGGCTACCTTTCCAGGCAATATGCTACCCGAGGTCGCCGGAGGCTAGTGCATCTCTTATGTCACGGAGGAGCTTGTGAAGAAGTACCGACGGGGAAAATTCCTGCTGTCGGAGCGGGTGGTGAAGCATCGCCTTGTGCCAGAGGGCGAGCGGGTGCCCCACCCCCAGCCTGGCGAGTCTATCGTCTTCCTCGCCCACTTCGCTCGTGGCCTCGGGCTGCCGCTTTGTCTTGGAGTTGCTGGTCACCTTTGATCAGCAGCTTCACCACCTCGGAGCCAATGCCGTGTCGATGCTGTCGCATCACGCGGCTTGCTGCGAGGCGTTCGTCGGCGTCTGCCCCGATGCCGCGAATTTCTTGAAGTTCTACCACTTAAAGGTGCAGGTGGTGGGAAAGGGCGGCCTGTTGACGGAGACGGGTTGTTGCGCCATCTACCCGTGGCCAACAACACCCATACCCCACCTGGAGCTCCCCGACACCGGCAAGCTCTGGCAACGTTCATATTTTTACGTGCGCAACAACACGGAGGTGGACTTCATCAAGGTCCCCGCCTTCGCCAACGCCCCTTCCAACCGGAAGGCCTGGACCGTCCAGCACTTGGGTGCCCAGGGCGACATCGACATTCTGTTGTCCTAGATGGTGACCCGCGTGCCCCCGCTGCAGCACCGGTCGCACAAGATGTGCCACCTCTCTGGCCATCTGGATCCCACCCGGGTATCCCGGCTGGACGTGCCATACGCCGCCCTCCGCGAATGGATCGCCACCATCTCGAAGGACGCGCTAGAGGAGGGGTGGGAGTTCTCCTGCCGGCCGTACCACCGCGGCCGGCTGCCACTGAAGGTATGTTTTTCTTGCTCTTCTCCGGGTTGATTTTCCTGAGGGACTCCCGTTTTGTGCCTCTTATCTTCCCTTGTTGAGTAGCTTTTCACGACGCAGCTAGTGGAGGACGGTATGGGGGACACCGAGCTCCCCAACTTTGTCGCGGACTTCAAGCCGGCGAAGGCTCCGCCCGCGGAGGCGGAGCGGTTCCCCATGCGGGCTGATGAGGGCTGCGAGTTCCCACCCGGTGAGAATTTGTTCCCTTCCTTTGTTATGCTTGCACTTGCGATGCTCGTAGTTGTAATCTTGACTTTTCTCTTGTCCTTGGAATAGTTGCCCACAGCGAGGATGTGGACCTGGCCGAGCTTGCCGCGCCCAGGGGTAGGGGGAAGCGGGCCGCCCCTACCAGCGTCGCCCCGGCCGCAGGTGGCGCCAAGAAGACGCGCCGCCTCTGCCCTGCAGCCACCATGCCGAGCGTTGCCGGGTAGGTGCCCTTGTCCTTTTGGTGCGTGTATTGCCTTACTTGTATTTGTGTTGCTCACTTCTTGTATTTCTGCAGCGAGGCTATGTCCTTTCCCGGCTCCGCGACCATCGCCACCGCGTCCGCCCCTCCGCCTGCTGCCAAGGGGAGTGTGCCGACTTTGGCATCCGAGGCCATGCCGGCTCCAGCGTCCAAAGTTGCGCCAGCTCCGGCTCCAGCGTCCGAGGTTCCACCGGTTCCGGCCCCCAAGGCTGCTCCGGCTCTAGGCCCCGAGGTGGCAGCAACGGATGTGGTGCCGCCGGTTGAGCCCACGACGCTTCACCGGGCCGGGGCCGTCTCCCGGCTTGCGGGGGGTTTGTCGTTCGGGCGTGCTGGTGCGGCTGTCCCTCCCTCCGGCTCGACGGTGGGTGCTGACTCCAGCACCTACCGGTTGGAGGAGCCGGTGGAGGTGCCGCCGCCGGTTGCCCCTGTCCAGGCGGAGGTTGGTCCCTCCACGGCTCCGGTGAGCGACGACGACCTCCAGGTCACCGGCTGGACATCGGCGTGTGCCGTGCCGCCGCTGGATGTCCTCCTGGCACAGTTGTCCGAGGCGGTGCCTCTAGCCATTGGCCAGATCTGCCAGCTAGTGGGGGCGCTAGAGCAGGGGCTCGGCCAAGCTAGGGCGCTGGGAGCTTCCGACGAGGTATGTGCTCTATCGCCAATCCTGTTCTTTTGTCACCGGCTTGCGACATAGCTGTTTCTTTTGGTTCTTATCTCTCTTTTCTTGCACAGAAGGCTCTTGCCGATGCCGCCAAGACTTCACGGGACCTAGGTCGTAAGATTGCTCCCTCTGCCGCATCTTCCAAATTGCACGATTTCTCGCGCTTCTTGTTGAGTATTGGTTACCCTCCTGCAACTCTGCTGGCGGACCGGGACCACGAGGTGGCCCAGCTGAAGGAGGAGGTCGCCCGGTTGGAGGAGGCCAACAAGACCCCGCTAGGACCAGATCGCCAAACTGACTGCGCAGCAGCAGCAGATGGAGATCAAGGCTGGTAGGGCTAAGAAGGCTGCGGACACCCGGGCCGAGGCGCTGAAGAACCTGGAGGGGCTCTATGCTACTCAGGCGGATGCCCTCAAGGCTTCCAAGGCCAAGGAGGAGGCGGAGCTGTCGGAGCTCTGCCAGATCTCTGAGATTGTTGTCAGTAAGTGCTCTTGAATTGAGCCCCTTTTTCGGATTTGTCCTTTGTGATTAATACTGATCGCTGCCTTCTTTTCCGGCTACAACTCAGTACCATGAGGCAACAGATCAGGCGTTGGGCCGGATTCCCGAGACGGATCTGGACCGGGATCTCCACCCGGGGGAGCTGGTGATGGTCGTCAGCGAGGAGGCGAACCGGCTCTGAGCTGCCGCTCTCGAGGTCTTTGACTATGTCTGTTCTAAGGCCGTCTCGCCTGCCACCATGGATGTCCTGGTTGAGCGTCTCTGGGGTGCTTCGGAGCTCATGAATGTGGCCCGGGAGTGGGCGGCTCGAGGTGGCGCGGAGATGGTGCTGGCACTGCTGAAGTCCTGGTACCCGGATGTGGATCTGCGGAGCCTTTCCCGTGGATTCCGCCAAGGGACCAGCTATGACCAGCTCCGCGCCGAGGTCCCTGACATCTGCTCCTGTGGCGTGACGATCGGGAGCTACGTTGTGCTGGACAGGGAGTTCAGCGACCCATTCGGCACAGAGCGGTACTTCCATAGCCCGGATGCGGCACGTACTGATGCTCCGGCTACACCGCAGACCGCCTCGACGGGCGTCACCTCCTGCAGCCATGCTCCAGCTGATGCCTCCGGCCTTCTGCCCCTCAATGAACTTGATCCCCAGTATGCCGGGAGTATTTTTGACTTGATACATTTGTCTTTTCTTTGCGCCATGTGAACAATTGTCCATCGTTGACGTATTGAACTTCTGTGGGAGCATCGCCTCCCTTCGTCTATTTGCTCGTGCTCTTCTGTTTGCACTTTCTGTTTTGCATCTTTTGCATGCCTGTTTCTTTGTGGGGGCGCATAGCCCTCACGAGTGTAATCCTCGAGGTTGGGCGGTGGAGAATACAGGGTCAAAGCTCCTTGTGTCTTTGTTTTGCAGGTTTACGTGTGGGCACGCATAGCGCACCCACAGTGTAATCCCGAGGTTCGGGCGGCTGGAGAATACAGTCAAGAAACTCCTTGACCGCTTCTTTCTGCTTTGGAAGCTGTCTACCTCCGCCTTGGCGATGTTCGTCGTTGAAGTTTGGCTCATGCAAACATAGAAACAAACAAGTTGTTTGCCTGGTTAAGCATATGCAAGTTCAAACTGTAATCTTAGATGAACTAGTTTTCAAACTTTTGCTATTTCGTGCAAATTCAATGTCTTTGCCCTTTTCTCAGTGAGCATTGGCCAATTTCAGTGATGTTCCCTTGCTGGCTTTTAGCCGGAGTCGAAGGGGTAGCTTAGTAGGCGTACTGCATGATACTTCGGGTTTGGGTCATTGCCTTTGAGTGAGCGAGCGCATGCGAGTCATCCAGACGTTTTTGTGTTCCTCGTGGAATTTTTATGTAGGGGCCTTTGAGCATTCTGCTCTTGCCGGATCTGTCAGCCGGCTTGCGGTCTGCAGCCGGAACCGAAGAGGAAGCCTTAGGATCCGTGTACAGTACTTTACCGCGTGGATCACGCAGCCGTCTGGGCCAACCGGTGAGCCCCCGAGGCGGATCTTCGCCTCCGGGGTTAGAGTAATGCAGCCGGAAAAGCCAACTTGTACAACATGACTTGCTTATTTTATTGCGGAGTCCCCGAGACTGTGTCGAGGCTCCGATGCTTGTTCATTACATACACTTCCTGTTCAAGTGTAGAAGGGGCGGAGCAGGCTCGTGTTCCATGGGCATTCAGTTTCTTCGCCTGAGTGGTCCATCTTGTTCTTTTCCATCTTGCGGGCGTCGATGAGGTAGTACGAGTTGTTCTGCAGTGCCCGACTGATTATGAATGGGCCCTCCCAAGGTGGAGACAGCTTGTGCATCCCCTTGGTGTCTTGGACCAGCCTTAGCACCAGATCGCCCTCGCGGAACGAGACGCTACATATCCGGCTGGCATGGTAGTGGCGCAGGTTCTGCTGGTAGATGGTGGACCTGGACAAGGCCAGTTCGCGTGCTTTCGCCAGGAGATTGACACTATCCTCCCGTGCTTCTTTGGCCTGCTGTTCTGTGTAGAGCAGTTTGCGGGGTGCATCAAACTCCATGTAAGTGGACAAAACCGCCTCCGCCCCGTAAACGAGGAAGAAGGGAGTGTAGCCGGTGGACCGATTTGGCATTGTGCGTAGGCTCCAGAGTACAGCCGTCAGCTCCTCAATCCAGCAGCCGGGGGATCGCATCAGTGGTTCGATCAGTCGGGGCTTGATTCCGGCTAGGACCAAGCCATTTGCTTGCTCGCATTGCCCGTTGGACTGGGGGTGTGCCACAGATGCGAGGTCCAGGCGGATGCCCTGATCTCCGCAAAATCGTGCGAAAGCTCCCTTGGCAAAATTTGTTCCGTTGTCGGTTATGATGCTGTTGGGGTAGCCAAAGCGTGTGA
The DNA here is from genome assembly GCA_023614405.1 of Avena insularis. Lineage (NCBI taxonomy): Eukaryota > Viridiplantae > Streptophyta > Magnoliopsida > Poales > Poaceae > Avena > Avena insularis. The sequence continues at coordinate 368,855,450 of CM042692.1, forward strand.
TTATGTCTGTGAAGAACTCGACCATCGTTGGCCCATCCAGCTTATTTATTGGCTTTGCTGCTATCCACTTGGTGAACTTGTCCACCACCACCAGCAAGTGGGTCATGCCGGATCTGGCCATTCTGAAGGGGCCAACCATGTCCAACCCCCAGACGGCAAACGGCCAGGTGATGGGAATCGTCTTGAGTGCTGCAGACGGAGTGTGCTTCTGCTGGCTGAACCGCTGACACCCGTTACACGCCTTGGCAATCTGCTCAGCGTCTTCTAATGTTGTGGGCCAGTAGAACCCGTGGCGGAATGCCTTTGCCACTATGGCTTGTGACAATGCATGGTTTCCGCACTCGCCCTAGTGGATGTCGACCAGCAGTCGGATTCCTTCCCCTTAGCTCACACATCATTGATAGATGTCGCGAATGCTGCGCTTGTAGAGCTCGTTGTTGATGATGCTGTATGCGCTGGCTCTGCACTTGACCTGTCTTGCCTGTACCTCCTCTTCGGGCAGCTCTCTGTTGGCTAGGAAATCCATGAACGGCTTGGCCCATGTTGGCGTTTCCTGGATGGCGCATACCGCTTACATTAGCAAATTCACTTCTGCTTGGATGGTCGGGTCAGGCTCGTCCGGAGGCCGACCGGGTGGGGCGGCGGAGCCGACAGCTTCTAGGCTGGAGGCGGCAGTCCCCGGGTGCGTAGGAGCAGTCCCTGGGTGCGATGCAGCCGTCGCGGAGGTCCTGGAGCCGGCAGTCCCTGGGTGTGGCGAAGAAGTTCCCGGGTACGGTGCAGCCGTCACAGAGGTCTTCGAGCCGTCCGTCCCCGGGTGCGGCGAAGCAGTCCTCGGGTGCGGTGCAGCGTCGCGGAGGTCTTGGAGCCGGTAGTCCCCAGGTGCGGAGAAGCAGTCCCCGGGTGCGGTGCAGCCGTCACGGAGGTCTTGGAGCCGGCATTCCCCGGGTCCACGTCCAATATGATGGAGTCGGATTCGGGAGACGGTGTGATTGATGGCTTGCGCAGGTGCTCAAGGGAAACTCTAGGTGGAATTGGTTGTCTTGTCGACCCGATGCGGGCGAGCGTGTCTGCGGCCTCATTGTTTACCCTGGGAACATGATGAAACTCGCATCCTTTGAAACAGGCGCATAGCTGATGTACGAAGAAACGGTATAGAGCCATGTTTGCGTCTCTGGCGTCCCAATCGCCTAACACTTGCTACACCACCAGATCAGAATCGCCGAAGCATAGGATGCGCCGAATGCCTATTTCCTTTGCCATCTTGAGGCCATGGACGAGTGCCTCATACTCAGCGACGTTATTGGACGCGCGAAAGTGGATCTGTAGCACGTATTCCAGCCGGTCTCCTTTTGGAGAGGTGATGACCACTCCGGCTCTGAGACCTCCATACATCTTGGAGCCGTCGAAATGCAGCTTCCAATGCGTGGAGTCAGGGAAAGGTGGCAGGTACTGTGTTTCTGCCCAATCGACGAGGAAATCCGCCAAGGCCTGAGACTTGATCGCCATTCTCGGCTCGTACTGTATGTTGTGGGCAGCAAGCTCTATGGCCCATTTCGCCACCCGGCCTGTGGCATCTCTGTTGCCGATGATCTCCGCAAGTGGCACTAGCGCCACCACCCGGATGGAATGTTCTTGGAAGTAGTGCTTCAGTTTCTTGGCGGCCATGTACACGTCGTACACCAGCTTCTGGTAATGAGGGTAGTTCTTCTTCAAGAGCGAGAGTACCTCACTCAGGTAGTACACCAGTTGTTGCACCGGCTGCGCCTTTCCTTCTTCTGGCCTCTCCACTACCAACACTGCACTGAGAACCCTGTTTGTTGCTATGATGTACATCAACATGGGTTCCTTTGCTGCTGGTGCTGCCAGAATAGGTGGCGAGGTGAGCATGCGCTTGAGGTCACGGAAAGCTTCATCCGCCTGCGATGTCCAGACGAATTTGTCCGTCTTCTTCATTAGCTGGTACAGTGGGAGTGCTTTCTCGCCCAGCCGGCTGATGAACCGACTAAGGGAGGCCAGGCAGCCGGTGAACTTCTGGACATCTCTCAAGTTCTTGGGCGGCTGCATGCACTCGATTGCGCCGATCTTCTCCGGGTTCGCCTCGATTCCTCGCTCGGATACGAGAAAACCGAGTAGCTGGCCGACTGGGACGCTGAATACGCACTTCTCCGGATTCAGCTTCATCTAGAACTGGTGGAGGTTGGTGAATGTTTCCTTCAGATCCTCAAGGAGTGTCTAGCGCTCCTTGGTCTTGACTATCACATCGTCGACATAGGCGTGTACGTTTCTGCCAATCTAAGTCTGCAAGCACTTCTACATGCAGCGTTGGTATGTTGCTCCAGCGTTCTTCAATCCGAATGGCATCATGGTGTAGCAGTAGGCTCCATAAGGAGTGATGAATGATGTCTTTATTTGATCAGCGGGGTTCAGCCGGATCTGGTGATAGCTAGAATATGCGTCCAGAAATGACAACAGCTCGTAGCCGGCCATGGAATCGATCACTTGGTCTATCCTTGGCAGGGCGAATGGATCCTTGGGGCATGCTTTGTTCAGACTAGTGTAGTCAACACACATGCGCCAAGTCTTGTTCTTCTTCAGCACGAGTACTGGGTTTGCCAGCCATTCCGGGTGGAAAACTTCCATGATGAATCCGGCTGCAAGTAGCCATTTGATCTCCTCCCCAATTGTTCTTCTTTTTTCTTTCGTGAAGCGGCGCAGTGAGTGTTTGACAGGTTTTGCATCTGGCCTGACATGTAAAGAGTGCTCGGCGAGCTCCCTCGGAACACCTGGCATGTCTTTGGGGGACCATGCGAAGATATCTCGATTCTCATGGAGGAAGTCAACGAGCGCGCTTTCCTATTTGCTGTTAAGGCCGTTTCCGACCAGGACGAACTTGTCCGGCTCGGCCTCGTTCAACAGGATCTTCCTCATGCCCTTGGATGGCTTGAATTGTGCCTCTCCAGCCGGCTTAGGCTCGCCAGCCGACATGTCCTTTTGCAGGGCCGCCATGTTCTGCATGATTACGCGTTTTCCTTCCGCGATGATCATGGCTTCAGCTATTTTGGATCCGTCTGTGGCACATTCCACAGACCGTCTGTAGCAGCCAGCCACGGTGATGATGCCTTTGGGCCCTGGTAGCTTCATCTTGAGGTAGGCGTAATGTGGTACCGCCATGAACTTGGTGAGCGCTGGGCGCCCTAGGATTGCGTGGTACGTGCTGTAGAGGTTGACCACCTCAAACCATATGGGCTCGCGACGGAAGTTGTCCTCCGTGCCGAAGATGATGTCCAGCCGGATTTTTCCGATGGGGGAGTGCGAAGGGCCGGGGACGGCTCCGTGGAAGGAGGTGCTTGACGGCTCCAGCTACGACTCACTGATACCGAGCCAGTCGAGCAAGATGCGATAAGAGGAGGTTGATGCTGCTCCCTCCGTCTACGAGGACGCGGGAAAATCTGCAGGAATGCTTCTAGGAGACAATGATAGGATCCAGAACCATCACGTAAGTGCCTGGGTGAGGCAGCTCAGCCGGCTGGTCCTTCCGGCTCCATGCCACTTCTTGCTCCAACCAGTTGAGGTACTGGGGAATGGGAGGAATGATTGCGTTCACTTCCGCCTCGCGACGCCTTTTGTTTTGCTTGGTATTCGGCTCTGTGGTGAAGATGTGGTAATTTCCCACCTGACGACGGTAGTTGTTATCATCATCCTCCCTTCGATGTTGGTTGTTGCGATCGCCTGCCCAGCCGGTGCACCGGCAATTTCCGCCATCTTCTTCGTCCAGGTGCACTAGCGTGTGGTGTGCGTAGCCGGCTTGTTGCCCTGCTATGGAACTTGCATGGCCCATCAAGCATCGAATCAATGGTGTACTTGGGCCTTGGAGGCCGGTCACCAGGCTTCTGTCTCTGGCTCCCGCTTGTAGCCGGATCCTCCTGCACTGCCGCCACCTGCTTGGATCCATATTGGTTATCCGGCTGGTCATCCTTTCTCTTGCCGTGGTGGTTGTCGTGCCGCCTAGAGTTGTATCCATTCCCTTCCGGCTGGCGCTGATCCACGACGACATCGATGATTATTTGCCCTTGGTCGTCCACCCGGATGGATCTTTTCATTGTTGCGTCGGCCGTGGCATACTTGTCTACGATGGCCATGGTATGTGCCATGGTTGTGGGCTCCACCTAGCGAAGCTTATGCTTGAGCATAGTGCCATCTCTGCAGCCCTTGATGAAGAAATCAACCGCCTGATGTTCGCGTACCCCCTCACAGGAGTTGTGCATGCTCGTCCATCGGGTGATGTAGGAGCAATCAGATTCATCCGGACCCTGCACACAGAGAGCAAGCTCTCCAGGCCGTCCTGGGCGCTTGTAGGTGCCGGTGAAGTTGCGAATGAACGCCTTCTCGAAATCAATCCAAGCATTGATGCTATTGTCTGGGAGACTGTTTAGCCATGTTCTGGCTGAGTCGAGGAGCATGAGAGGGGCGTAGCGCACTGCTACCCGGTGGTTACCATTGGCAATGCCCACGGTGGTGGTATAATCCACCAGCCAGTCCTCCGGCTTGACCGAGCCATTGTACTTTGGAGTATCCCTTGGGAGCAAAAATCCCTTTGGAAACGGTTCGTTCCGGATGCGCGGTCCGAAACATCTTGGTCCGGCTGGACTTTCTTCCTCTAGCGCACGTGATTGGACCAGCAGGTCGATTCGCGCACGTGCATCTTGTTGTTCGTAGGGCTCGAGCGGTCCCAGCCGGCCAGATAGGCGGGACTTGGGGAGCGCTTGGCCTTTTCTGGCTTCGTCGGCCGGCTCGCGGTTTTTGCTGGTAACAGCTGCCGCATCATGGGCGTTGCACCCACGGCCTGCAGATCCACCATGTGGGCGGTTGCTCTGTCTTGCTCCATTTGGGGAAGACGCTTTGCTGCCGCCCGCAGCCGGGTCCGCCATCAGGCGAGCCGGTTGGGTTCTGCTGTTGCCAGCCATGTTGAGCTCTGCCTCGGCCTGCTGCTTGTTCATCGTGACCACGAGGAGTTGGACATGCGCTTGTTGACGGAGCAGTTCCTCGCCCTCCAGGTGGCTAAGTTCTGCGACTTCCACCTCCGTGGCCCTCATGTTTTTGGCGGGGGTGCTATAGACCGGCTGCACCACGGGTGTGTGTGGATCAGCGGCACGATCCATCTCCGAACCGAGGTTCCGGCCCTGTAGCTGAGCCAGACGGCTGGTGCCGGGTAGGCGCGCGAAGCCGTGCACGATGTTTTACTCCCGCATGGTGGCATTCATCCGCCGTTGGGCGGCTGCCAGCTTCCTCCAGAAGGTTCTGGCGGGTGGTCTCCAGGGCTACCACAGCTGCAGCTGGATCCGCCTCGATGGGGGTGATGGGGTTGCAGAGGTGCTCGATGGACGCGTTGATCAAGTCCGGGTTCGGGAGGTGTGAGTTAGCGGCGCGACCGTCCATGTTGCGCTCTAGAGGTGGGCGGTGGTTCTCCACCGAGCCTGCCATCATGACCTCGACACTGCCGCTGGCCATGCGCAAGGCGGAGAAGCCAGGGGCGCGCCGAAGATGGTGACGACCTCACGAGGGAAGGCCTCAGGGACGGTGACGTTGTAGACGCGGTGCTCGTCGAAGCGCATGATGGAGCCCCCGCTTGCGAAAGTCCCCTCAGCGAAGCAGGATGCGTTGTCGAGGACACAGTCATAGGAGCCAAGAGTGAGGACGAGGCTAGAGGCTACTCGCTCACCAGCGATGGGTGGAAGTCCCGTGCGAAAGATGATCCCAGCCGAAGTGCTGTGCCCCACGGTGGGCGCCAACTGTCGTGGTGTAGAACACGGCAGTGCCATCGCGGATGGCTTGAAGGGGACAATCAGGTTGCTATCGGTGGCTACTCGCAACGGGTTGGGAACAGATACTGCAAACACAGTGATGTACCCAGGTTTGGAGCCCTTTTGGTGAGGTAAAACTCCTACTCCTGCAAGGATCTACTATCAAAGGGGGCAAACGCCCAATACAAGTGCTCCTTGAGATGTTGGCCCGGGTCTAGTCAAGCCTCCAGTACAAGGGAGGACCATGCTTTAGCGCTCAGCGCCGCTGCTTTACTTGTCATCCGGCTCTTTATCTGTCAGCCGGCGCTTTATGCGTATGCTGGGGCTTTCCTCGTCAGCCCTTGCTTTGCTCGTCAGCCTCCATCTTTGGCGCAGTTGTTCAGTAGCACCGGCCAGGCCAGCTAGCCTGTCCGGTCAAGGGTGCGCTCGGCAAGGAGCGTCATCCACACCGTACAATGTCCAGCGGATCCGAGGCGGTCGACTAGGAGAGGCCTCCCAGCCGGTTCTTCTGGCTACCCGGCTAGACGGGCCAGCCGGGGAAACTTGAGTGCGGACCGGGTGGGAATTCCACCCGGCTGTGGTTCCTTGATCTGGGTCTAGATGGCATGCGCTCCTTGGAGCCAGCCGGTTAGTCCCGTCTTGGCCTACCCGGGGGTCATCCCCCAACATATGCATAGTGCGGGACTGCCATAAATCGTGCAAAAGCGGGGCGTCCCAGGATCGCATGGTGCTGTGATGGCCAGTCCATGACTTCAAACTCGAGTTTTTCCCACCTGAAATTTTCTTTGGATCCAAAAACAACGTCGAGGAAAATTTTACCTAAAGGGATTTTGGCTTTACCTGGTATGATGTCGTGGAAGGATGTTTCTATTGGTGCCATATTTGTCAAGGGGTAGTTCATTTCCCTTAGCGTTTTGGCGTAGATCAAGTTTATGTTGCTTCCTGCATCCATGAAGACCTTGATCATGTTGTACCCGCCAATTCGTGCTTCTACTATCAAGGCCAAATGACCCGGTCTTGGTACTCGATGTGGGTGATCATCTCTGCTTAATGTGATTTCCTGTTCTGACCAATGGAGATACTCGGGTGTGGCTAGTGGATCCACCTCCGCCATGTTGACTTGTCGTGTGATTAGCTTCTGAATTCTGTTGGATGGATGCCCTTTTTGAATCATTAACATTGCCCCCTTTGACCTAGGGTATTGAATGTTATGATCAGTTGTGTTTTGTGGTTGTCTTGCTGGCGGAGTTGGCGTACCGATGGCTAACGTGCCAGGTGTGGATGAATATCCTTGTCTTGCTGCTTCAGTTGCTTTTGCATTGCACAACTCTTGCATTTTTAAGAACGCTCGGCAGTCTTTCATGAGGTGATTGGATTGTCTTCTTCCTGCTAAGTCGACATAAAAGTGCATGTTGCAGAGCCCTTCCAATATTTGTATTGCGGACATGGGTGGGTGTCAAGCTTTTGGTTGATATCACTATGTTGACTGGCTTCCCCCGCCTTCATCCCTGTTGCGGCAGTACCCGCTATTATAGTCATTGTTTCTGTTGTTGCCTTCACCCGAAAAACTAGCTACGACGTAATTTGGCCCTGTGTTTCCGTCATTGTTTCTTCACGTGATTGTGTTTTTTTGTTGTACAATGTGTCTTCTCTATCAGCCCAGCGGTTTGCTATGTCCATTAACTATGAAGTTGTCTTGGGTTTAACTCAACCCGGTTCTTCTGTGAATTCTCGGTGATGGAGGCCATCGTTGAAAGCATCAATGGCTCTTTCGTCGGATGTGGATTCGGCTGTATATTTTTTGATGTTCCATTGCTGGATAAATGCTCTTATTGACTCTCCGGGTTTTTGTTTGCATGCCTGCAATTCCTCTAAAGACGTGGGTCATTTGAATGTGGACTAAAAGTGTCGGATGAACTTATCTTCGAGATTGTTCTAGCTACTAATAGAATCTTTGGGCAGTTGTCTGAGCCATGTCCTTGCAGTGCCGGTGAGGTGCAATTGTAAACTTTGCATTGCAGTGGCTGTCGAGCCACCCTGTAATTTGACAATACCCAAATAACCTTCCATCCAAGCTTCAAGTTCTTGGAGTCCATCGTATTTTTGGCAGTCATGTGGAAGTTTAAAATATTTGGGTACTGAAGTTTTCCAAAACCGCTGAGTAAAGCAACTAGCTCCACAGAGTTCATAGTCGTCTTCATTGTTGCAATCGTCGTATCTTCGGTTATGGTTTTCGTCTCTTGTGTTACTTCGTGGCTCTAGTCCTAAAATATGTTCCTGATGTGCAGATCGCGATCATTGGGTGTGCCCCGCTTGCCAAGGGTTGCTATGACAGCGTGGGGGTCTGTCGGGTTGATGCGTAATTCCTCGTTTTGCTTATGCGAGAGTTACTCCTACCATATCGAGGTTCATCAGAGCGGAACAGTGAAGAGACGCACGAGGATCGTTGGGTGCGGGTTGATTTGTGATCAGATATGTTTGTGCAGCCACAATAGCTGCTTGAGCTGTTTTTTGCTTTGATGTTTCCTTCTTGATCTACTGACATAAACGATAGATCAAGGTCTCGGATCAATGCGTTCCTTTCTTCTTCGGGGATGTTCTGCAATCGAGATGTTCCCGTTCCTGGTGGTGCTCCTCCTATTACGCTCCTAGACCTTCAGGTAGAGCTTAGTTGTGCCCGTCGTAGGCTGGATTCATCGACTAACCTCTTTCTTTCACCGAGTTGCCTCTTCATCCTTAGTAGGTCTCTCTTCTTGTGGTGAAGCAAGTATTAGTATGCTAATAAATCTTGTGTGAGGCATCGGCTGTCATTGGAACTGCACCCAAAATTGCTTCCCTGGCCTTTTGCCATGCCGCCGCTGGTAGCCAAACTGCACAGATCAATTGTAGCTAGTTTCAAAGTAAAGATATCGAACCCACAGAGAGCTATTCATAGAGGTCTTTATGCCTCTCGTTACTATCTACCAAATAATACTCGTAAGTTGTCTTTGATCTCAAGTAAAGGGTGTTTGAATGGTTTATGGTTGTTTGCAGAAAAATAATTAAAACAAGTAAAAGAAAGCAAGTAACAAGATTGTATGAAAGCGTGGTTGAACACAATAGGGCTAAAAAGTTCTTGGGGATGTAGGGTACACCACTAGCATAGTACTATTATTATATGTAATCAAGATAACATACTTATTATGTCATGATATGTGTGGAGAGAGCCCCATAATAAGATGTTCACGACAAGGCTCCTAGGAAGCCACTTTGTTGAGCCAAGTGTGAGGTCACCTCTAAATAACCACTACAGTGCCAAGAGCAAACACCCATACAGGCCACTGCAATTAAGGGTTTCCCCATGGATATCGTAATTAGCTTAGGGAGTCCCTCTTAATCCCCCTTTGACCGTGTGGGTTACGAGCAGGCGCCAATCTATCACGGGGCACTCCGGCTATGCTTCCACAACACGTCCAAAGGGTTTCTTCCTCCCTTTATCCCCGAAGGCAAATGATACATGGTCGACTTCATATATCATCTAAAGAGAGAAATCAAACACAAGTCATAATTATATCATAAACACACAAGTAATATGGACACAAGAATAGATCATCTTCATTACAAGTTCATAGTGGTGCTAGGGTTTCTCCATCTCCCCAAGAACAAAGGAACTACTCACTCATGGAAGCAATCAACAACATCATCATAATCAAATGGATGGATTAAAGTACGGGGGTAGATCTAATGCAAACCACAATTGTATCTGGAATTACAAAGAGATCTAATAGATGAAAGATGGAGAAATGGTGGTGATGAAGATGCAGCGGTTGATGGTGAAGGGGATGATGCGTTGTCCTCCAATGATCCACGAAGCAGCTGGGATTTTTCCCCAGCTAAGTTCCTCCTTCAGATCCCTCTCGGATGTGGTGTTTCGTGGTTTTGGTGGCTATGAATGTCAGATCTCCCTCTCGTCTTTGCTAGGAGAAACTATTTGATGAGGCGGGCCTGATGGCGCCTCGTACGGGCGGATGGTATGGGCAGGCTCCGCCCGTACCAGTGGTCGTTATCGGTGCTGATGCCTCCTCCTTATTTGCTATCCATCTAGGTGTGAAGGTAAATTCATAAAATGGCATTTATCACTTAGAAATATCATATAATTACTCAATATGATAGCTCTAATTGATAAGTTCATCTATTACTCCAAGATTTGGGATCCTATTGAAACAAGAACGAAATAGCCCTCGTAGGCGCAGTAAAATACAAAAATCCGTACTCTATTTATGGAGAAACAAGAGGTAAAATGCTTCAATTTTGGACTCATCAAGGATCCGACAAAAGATGCCGGTATCGCTGTAAGCGTAGTCTTTTCTATCGATAGTTCTGATGTAATCAGTGCCAAAGGGTGTGATTCTTGGGGGTCTTCTACTTGGAAGTGGAAACTTCCGATGATTAGATCGGACCTGCCATTGAAACCGGTGGGTACTACCACGGGAGTGGGCAGGTGTGGAACCGCTTTTGTTGGGTTGCTGTTTAAGAAAGAGGGTTCCGCCAAATCCATGGTTCCAGCGTTCAAGTTTCCCACAGACGGCGCCAATTGGCGAGGGGTAACCTCCGCAATGTCCATGAAGAAGGACTTAGGGTTTCGCGGAAAGAGAACGCTGGGGATTTCGTTGGATGTCAGGAGAACAATGGAGTCAAAGTCGCCTGAATATTTGGTGAATCGCACTATTACAAATCACTTGGTGATTTTTCAGTATCCTTGCCTAAGCCTCTCCCATCCTATATATAATAGGCCGGGTCTCAAAGTTGTATGCGGATAGATTACATATACATGATTACAATACCAACTCGATGTCGGTGTTTTTTCTTCTTTCCTAATACAACTACAGCCTATGTCGGGTGGTCCTTTCGCGCTATCATCTTGACTCTTCATGGGCCGTAAACCTTTCTTTAGGCCTAGGCAACAAATCATAGGTACCCAAGTAATCATACTTATGTCAAGCACTATCTAGCATTATAACTTCATCCCCTATATCTAATTTATAGTATTCTCCAAGGTGTTTTGCATTTTGGAGACTGTACAATCTACATAGTGATGCATTTCTAGGACACCATCAACAAGGAACTAAACCCTCTCTCTAACGAGCATGGATCAATAAGGACGTCAAACATAAGTGGGGAAAGACCCCCTCCCCTCCGTCGGCGCACCCTAATACCTTTTGATGTGGCACTATTTGAACTTATAGTGGATAATGGTTTGTCGTTCAAATCTTATTTTTTCATCAATCGGTCAGGTCTAGCATGAGCTAATATCATTTGAACCACTGAATTTATTAGTAATAACTGAATCATTTCAACTTATCTTGCTTAAGTTGGTTATCTACTAACTAGAGGGCACTAAAGAGAGTGGACCCTTTGACTGCAAAAATCCCCCTCCCTGGTGGCAACGAGAGCGGACCCACATCCCGGTGAGAGAAGATGCGGTGATCCAGCATACCACTATATGATGTAATATGCTATAGTCATTAACATAACACCAATAAAACAAAGTTCCACTAGTATTACATCCCTCGGAGTGGTACAACCGAAACATCATGGGTCCAAGCTATAGATTACACACTGAACATTACAAAAAATCTAGAAAACTTCCTCGAAATAGAGAGGAATACATTATACATAAGAAAACCATAAATATCACCTCGAAGTTTATTCTAGAAACTGTACTTCTCTCTATGCCTCTGGGATGCGATCGGTACACAGAATGCTTTATGATATTATCGCGCTACACCTACATGCGAAAGAAGAGAGAAAAGATCTGGTCTCAGAACGCTAAGTATTAGAGCGTTGTTTTTAAATCGTGAGTCTTGGTGCAACTAGAAACCGTTCTCGCTCTACTAAATTCTCTAAGAGTCTTCAGAAGCACGTAGTGTACGGTTTAGTCGGTGCAAATTCTATGCATCTGGTCTGTGCGTGTCTAGTCGTCGATACATGCATTAAACGCAAAAGGAAAGAGAAAAGTCAGCTTCCCGCGTGCCAAAAGTGTAAATTCTTGATTCGCGTGTCATTTGCTTTCAAGGTGTAAGGGACTAAACACGTCTGGCGTGAGTAGCACCTGGAGGACCTGTCCATGTGCGTCTAGTCACCAGTACATGCATTAAACACAATAGAAAATAGAAAGGTCAGCTTCACGCGTTGTGGCCAAAAGTGTAAATCCTTGGTTCGCGTATCATTTTCTTTCAAGATGGAAGTGACTAAACACATTTGAAGCAAACGGCATCTGGAGGATCTATCCGTGCGCGTCTGGTTGCCGTTACAGGCATTAAACGCGAGAGGAAACGGAAAGGTTAGCTTCACGCCCTACGGATAAATGTCTCATCTCTCTTTTGAAGTATATACACATGAAATAAGACAGCACAGACCCCAAGCTTACTATCTGCTAAGGGCATTAACACGGCGGTAGTAGGTACGTTTCACATACACACATAGCATACATAACGTATTGCCTACATATTCGTGTTTTCCTATCTAATATAAGTAAAACAATCTATCTTTCAATAAAAACGGTAAGAGCGGCCTAACAATCTTGTTCGTGTTAGCAGAAGAGAAAGACGTCCAGATGTCGGTGAAGTAAGGGAACATGTAAGATACTTTCTCTGCGCTATAAATAACGCTTTGAGAAAAATCACGTCGGCAGATAGTAGAACGAACACAAAACGAAAGCTGCAAAAATGGACGTGCAAAGTTTTCAACACGTAGTCGCAAATATTACAAACATATAACCATTACTTGAAACACACAAAAAATAAAAATATTTGTACATGATGAAGCCTAAAAAACTACAAAACCACGTGAAAGGGCAACAACAACGCGGACCGCTCTGTAACTCTATGGGAAAAGCTTCCAATACATGTAAAGAAAGGAAGACCGCAGGAGATGAAATCGTCGGAACACCAGCCCAAAGAAGAGCCCGATGAAGATCCTCATAGGCACGTTTGGTGCTCCGGCTTCCGACAGCCGGTGAGAAAGGAAGACTGCTTGTGATGAAATCATCAGAACACTAGCCCGAAGAAGCGACCGATGAAAATAATTCATATCCACGTCCAATGCTCCAGCTACCGATCACTACAGGAAGAATGTCCCGTAGTCACCACCGCCAAGTGCCACAGCTTCCAACTGCCTCGCAAGCAGGGGGGGCATGCATGGCAGGTCTCCTCGCCGTCAATGCATGGAAGGATGCTACTCTCATCGCCTTTTCAAGAGCCATGAAGGAAAGTAGAAAACACCAACGATAGGGAAACGAGTATTATTAGCTGCCCGCAAGGCGCCTAATCATACTCTTCTCCCACCTTTGGTGTACCCGGCGCGCCATTGATAGTGCTGGTCGCAAAAAAGACGCAATAGGCCATACCGGCAAGCAACAATCGTAGATGCTTTTCCTGCGAGGGCTCTTTTATAGGTGAGCCACGACCCGCTGTGCAAGGCACACACAGGTTCTCGCGGCTACTACGTGCGCGTGGGTCCGGCTGACGTGGAAAACCGCTCTCACGTATGATGGCCTTGCAGCGCACGATAACGCCATGCATGGCGTGTCGCAGTTACCTCGTACATTTCTGTCGGATCTGAACGGGATCCACTTTACGATCCCACCGCGAGAAGCCGCGAACGTCTATAGTCTAGACTGCTAGATCGACCGCATGCCCGCAAGAACTCAGCACGTCAGCACAGCACGCACCCCACACCCACAAGAAATTGCGGCCGACATGGCCTTACCATGCCACGTCCACTCTAGGCGGGCCCTAGCTACACAAGTAAACGCTCTGTGCAGAGCCTACGTCTCCATGGCGTCTACGGATGGTACCAATCACTACAAGAAAAGTTAACTTTTACAACGGACGATTTTCGTGGTTGAAGGCCAATTTTTCGTGGCTAAAACGTCTTCTATGACGGATGCCTATCGTGGTAAAAGCCCCGTCACAAAAGAATCTACCAGGTTTTTTTTCTCACCGTGGCGGATCGCACCCTTCAGCCACGAAAATTTGTTCTGTCATAGATCTGTTCGCTAGCCGCGTTGACTGCTGACATCATGAAAAATGCCACATGGCACCCGCCATTAGCGGCCGGTTACCGCCGCTAACGGCCACGAAAACCATTGTAGAAGCCAGACCCAGCCAAGGCCTGCTCATAATTAAGTGGGCTAGCCCATCAAGAAAGCCCAATAAGATTACTTCCTATTACTGTTTCGCTCGACGATGTTTGAAATGGGCCCACTAGTGCATACATCCACGACCCGTGAACTTTTAGGCCCGACACTGTTTCAGCCTACAGAAGGCCCATCTTGGTCTAATACTATGCGGCCCATTTTCAGCCTGGGCCAAGTCTGTCCGTTACTGTTAAGGCCTTCTGTCGGCCTGTCATTTTTCTCGCACCCATCGTGCGCCGTCACGGCCCTCTACAGTTATGGCCTTTACTGTTCTGGACATTCACTATTCCGGCCTTCTACTATTCAGTCCCATAAACGGGCTGAAGATTCTGGCCTGCTAAAGTTCTGGCCTTGTTCTTTTCGATGCATATCGCTCGACCTTTCACTATTCTGGCTTTTCACTGTTGCGGCCTTTCACTGTTCTGGCATTTCACTGCTCCGACATTTTACTGAGCCTTTCACTGTTTCGGCCTTTCACAGTTCTAGCCTTTCACTGTTCCAACCTTTAACTGTTCCTTTCACTGTTCCAACCTTTAACTGTTCCGGCCTTTACTCGGTGTAGGCCCGTCACTGTTGATTGGTGGCCCATTAAGGATTGATAAAACGTTGTTGGCCTGCTACTCATTACGTCTATCTAACTTAGATCCATTGTCAGGACATAAACGTGGATAAACAAAGAACACAAGTTTTCTAAAATGCTAAATAAATTCTGGAACCGTGGAAAGAAACTTATAACTAGAAAATTAGTAAATTATTACAGTCCTGAAAAATTTCGTAGCTCGTAAAGCATCATCGGAGTACGACACAGCTGATAAACAATATAATCCCAGTTTCAAAAATGTTCCTTTTAGGGATCTCGCGCCGCCTCACATGTAACAACGGGATTACCACGAGACTTGATGAGGATATTATTAAGTAGATTCTTTGTCAAAGCTTGCTTGTTTTTTTAACTCAGATAACTCCTTCCATGCTATGGAGACTACTGTATCTGGTATGTTGGCTTCCTGTCCAACTACATCAAGTGCATCTTGGAGTGCAGCACCAAAAACTCTTTCTGCTGGAATGTATGGAGCAGTCGAGATTGTGTACCTACGTGAGCAATACGTACTGTCACTGCTGCTCTGTCCAAAGACATCTACACTTGAGGTAGTTGTTTTCTATTCTGCCTTCAAATTTTATTTGCACCCTAAAACAAAAAGAAACGTCATATAACATAATTACCAAGAAAAACAAAAACCAACGAATTTCAAATCAGTCCTTTTGCTAAAAGGAGGAAAGCAATTAGTAACAGCAGGGCATCATACATCTCTTTCTTTTGGAATAACTAGAATAGTTGACTTCATAGAGGGATGAGATAGTGTGCAACTGTCACTTCTGCCCTGTGAAATGACTGCTCTACTTGATGAAGGCTGAAACTAAGATAAGAAAAGTTATAACATCATACAAAGAAACAAAACTACCATGTTCATTCTCAAAGATTTTCAAAATATTATTTGGTCTGTTATAGCGATGTAAGCACTCGACACAAGGACCTCATGCAGACGGGTGCCTCTAATAGAATAGAAAAATCATTTTAGAGAAATAATCTATCGAACATTTAGAATGTTTAATTTTTTTGATTGTCTGTCCAAAGACAAAGTGTCCTATCATCTACCTCATATTAAAATAGCCATACACGTGTAGATACTAGAGTGAGATTTGAAGTAGCCGGTTCTTTATATTGGATTTCGTTGCATTTCTGGCCTTGTTTTAATCACCCTAGTGCCTCCAACAAAAATAAAAACTCAACTAGAGTCAATGGCATGACACCAAGGGACTTAAACCTTATAAAAGGGGGGCGTCCTTACAGTAGCTCTATGTAGAGTATCAGGGTTGCTGATCTGGTTATAGGTATGTTCATTGACAATGTCCGTTGCATCAAGTAATTGGACTGGTGGTCTCTATAATTCACTGTTGGTCCTCTACATAATGGTGCAGCGAATAATAAACACAAAAAGGTTCCAGTCTCACAGATGTTAGCATGAAGTGATACAAAAGCAATAGATACTTACGTTATTATAGGGGCCATTCATTGTACGATTTCTAGTGTAAATTGCACATGTTCATTGCGTAACAACAGCAAACGGTTAGGAATAGTGGGGTAAACAGAAGCAAATAAAACAGACATCTTAGTGGAAGCAGCATAACTAATATAAATGCATACTGCATACATAGGACAAAAGCATCAAGCAAGTAATAACAATTAGTGCCATAGCCTACGCCAATCCAGAGAGAAATTATAACCGCATCACATATGGGCACTTACTAAAGTAGATAATAGAAACAAATGTGTTAACCGTTGGCTGACTCATATTTCGCCATGAAATACGAAATCATACTTGAATGCCTTATGGTTAAACCTGACTACAAAAAAATTATTTAGGAAGATACGGGTAACAAGTATAGTACCGTTAAGTTACTACAAAAGTAGCACCAATGCAAAATACAGTTAACTGCTACATATTTATCTTACCAAACTCCAAGGAGATATGGTTACCTCGGTCGCGACGGTGTTTAGGCATGATGCGAATCCTGGTTGGTGACATCGAGGTTGTCGAGGGTGCTATGGTTGCGGTGCTTGTGGGCAAAGGTGAAGCAGAACAAGGGTTCCTCCGAGCGCTGATCGACAGCAGCGAAGAAGCAGATTCCTGGCAGTGGAAATGTGTTCGGTGTTCCAGGAGAGTGGGTCAGTGAAGCAGATCTGGTGCAGTGCACGGCGACAACGTTGAATCAGATCTAAGGTGCTGAAGGTAGATCTAGGGTTTTCCGTAGGGCTAGCGCAGCCGGGGGCGAGGATTGTGTGTGTGTGAGGGTTGTCGGTGGTAAGGGTGCAGGGTATAGAGGTACTGAACAGACAAATTACGATTGAAGCCCCAACGAACCGACTTCACTAGGGGTAGAAGGGGATTCTAAGATGTTTGAAACATTGGATAGCGGGATATTTTCTCGCTCGACTAAATTCAGATTTATGTATAGTCCAAGTAGTAGTAAATTGGTAAGCCGTACTCCCTGGAATCAAAGGCCGACAAGTACATCGGTGATTATCCATGGCCCATACTGCCTCAGTTCAGAAATTAAGGGCCCATTTGGCCATTTGGCATCTAAATATTGATCATCCATGGCCCAGATTGGCTCGGTTAAGATATTAAGGACAAGTTTGGAATCAAAGTATTTTTAAATTATTTAGAAAATATTTTGATTTCTGAATAAACTGAACTATTGAATACCTTTTAGTGTTTTCTTTCAACAAATAATAGGGGTTTAAACTGAAGTATTCTCCAAAACTATGTTTTTTAAAATAATTGAGAAAGAGGTCAGACCCCTTTTTGAAGAAACTGAGAAGAGAGAAAACTGAAGTATTACTTTGGTAGGCACTAAAATACTATGGCATTGATATATTTCCGTATTATATCTATTCACGAACGATGATGCGTATGAAGATGTTGTCACCAAGATAGATAGTGACACGAAAATTATGATTAAAGCCCCAACCAACTCGAGTGAATTTGTTTATCCATAGTCCAACTAATAATAGTAGAATGGTAGGCCGATGGTATGGGGAATCAAGTGTAATAATAAAACTCCCTGAGCTTTAAAAAAATAAAGCGCCCTTTATCGATAACTTTTCAATCACTATAGTTGGCAGTGTTCATACTTCTATTATAAACAAAAATATGGGAACCCACTATTTCGCTAACATGAATAATCTAGCCCGTTAAGTCATGGGTACGAACACGAGTAGATAGACCCATACCCTACCCATTTAAACTGACATAGTAGTAAAACTAACCTGTAGACTTACAACCTATGGGGACAAGCAATCTAGGGAAGAGTATGATACTGTGGCTTCTAAACTTTGATATTTTTCATGGGTACGGGCATGGGTAAAGTTTCATACCCGCAAGTACGGGTATGGGTAAAATTTTCTACCCATTGACTAAACCAGAGTGGGTATGATATTTTTCTACCCTACTCACCCCTACCCATTGCTAGCCTTACTTCGCGCTCATCCTATTGATATAGTCTTTAGCACGATGAACGCTATGCATAAACCTCAAAACACACTTTCCATCATTATAGAATCTATATATCATTTCTCTAGAGCATGTCAGGAATTATGTACCTACTAATAGGTTGATTTCTAAATGATACAACTTACAAGAACCAAAAATACACCAGATACTTTATGGATGTGGCTCAAAATTATAATTATTTCTTAAGCTTTACCTATTATTAATTTAGATAAAAATTATATTTTAGTACTATATCATATAATTAACTATGAAACGTTTCCCAAAAAAATAAGAAACATTCAATGAATGGTGATGTATTATGTACAACGATTACATAAAAGGTCTGTATTTTGCACAAAAAAGGTCTATGGTTGTTGTTATGTGCAAAAACCTCCCCAACATGTGGTGGTACTTGCAATATCCTTGCTGCTGATGCTCTTAGGGCGAAGGAGTACCAACCGTTCAATCATGTTTTAACGATGGAAGGGAACTTTTGTAAAAAAACGATTTAAGGGAGTATAAAAAAATGATGGAAGGGAACTGCTAGGCTGCTCCTACAGCACGTGGCAACTCCTGGATGTCCCAATCAAGCCTTTTTAAGGGGCAATCAACAACGACCACCTCTCCCATCCAGGCACGATGCACACATCGAAGAACTCTCTATGTCTCTCCCTGACCCTTTAGGTCGGCCAAGCCACCACACACACAAAAATGCCTCCGATCAGTGCACCTCCATTGACGAGTCCAACACATTGGTGAACGGGGATACCAGTCCCTACCATGGTGATGGCGAGGAGTCCGTTGACGGGCCGTACTATTCCGACACACCGAAAGGTAATTTTTCCAACGAGGACCTTGCTTACCGTCATCTGATGGAGGGGACGCCGCCGGCAAAGAGCAAAGAGGAGGAGGAGGAGGAGGATCATTTGTCTTTCATCTATGAAGGAGACGTCGCCTTCAAGAAGAATTCTCTTGATCCATCCTCCATCGGCAAGAAGAAGAGGGAGAACGAGCAGGAGGATTTGGGGTCGGAAGATTTATGGCCATTTCTCCACTTCGTCTCCAAGAAGAGTGCACTCGATCCCGCCTTCATCCGCAATGAGAAGAGGAAGGAGAAGCAGGCGGGATGCTTGAATAAGAAGAAGACGGCGAGTTCTGGGGGATGCCACAGGAAGCGAAAGGACGACGCTAGCACGAAGGTGACATCGGAAGGATCCAGGTCCAAGAAGACGACAAAGTCTAAGGATTAATTTTGTTTAATTTCACCTCTACTTCCTTTCTGTAATAATGTTCGGAGATTGAATATTAGTATGATCAAGTGCAAATTGGAACAGTGTTCGTGATCGAGTACTAGCATAAATACTCCATTTGTCATTTCATCTTCCATTGCGACGCAATAAAACCTCTTGTATTACCGAGAAAGGTGAAATTACTTACTCCCCTTAATTTCTGCATGCGTTCGAGGAAAGAAGAGTGCCAATACAGACAAACCAACGTTAATTACTCACGTGAATTCAGATAATTAATATTGAAAGGAAGAAGCCTGGGAACCCGCATGTATTCTTTAATTACAAATATCAATCATTATAAGTGAAATACGAATTAGTAGTAAATATCAAAGTCCATGGATAAAAAATAACCTTTGTACAGTCCATGTAAATCATCTCCTTGCGCGGCATTTCCGGGGCATTGATTTGAAATTATTTAATGTCACATTGATTTGAAAACTCAACTGCGCCCAACGTGCCACATGCTCTCCCTATCCCCTAGCCGTTACCACGGCACGTCAAAAAGGTTGTGTTGCCTGCAAAATCAAGCAAGCACGAAACATCGGTCTATATACGCCAGAAGAATCTAGCAGACACGCAAACATCAGAATCATATCCCTAGCTACCCTCAATCCCATCGATGTTCACCGGCTAGGCACCTGCGACTACATCAGCCTTAAGGTGCACCTCAAGCTTGTGGATTGCCCACAAGGAATAGTAAATTGATTTTCCCTCTCTCCTCTCTCTTCCATTTTATATTTTGAAAATTGTGAGGCTCTTTGTGTTGCTTTTTATAATTTGAAATTTGTGAGGTTGTTTATGAATCCATTTTGCTCTCTAGAATTGTTTTCAAAACACGGTCAAATTTCAAGGCATGCATATTCTTAGCAAGAAGTTGAATCTTGCCAAAATCTCACTCGGTCTTGATACATTGACTGCCTGGTGGGTTAACTAAACAGATTTTTGCAAGGTGTGAAGTTAATTTCGAAACACAGCCAAAATTTCGAAACACGGTGAGTCATATCCTCTTTGATTGTTTTGAAAACACGGTCAAATTTCTAGGCATGTATATTCTTAGAAATAAGTTGAATCATACCAAACTCTTACTCGTTCTTGATACATTGACTGCCTGGTGGGTCCACAGAAAAGATTATCGCAAGGGGTGAAGTTAATTTCAAAACACCACCAAAATTTCAAAACACGGAGAGTCATGGTCTCTTTGTTTGTTTTCAAAACACGGTCAAATTTCTAGGCATGCGTATTCTTAGCAAGAAGATGAATCTTACCAAACTCTCACTCGTTCTTGATACATTGACTGCCTAGTAGGTTCACTAGACAGATTATCGCAAGGTATGAAGTTAATTTTGAAACATGGTGAGTCATAGCCTCTTTTATTGTTTTCAAAACACGGTCAAATTTCTAGGCATGCATATTCTTAGCAATAAGTTGAATCATTCCAAAGTCTCACTCATTCTTGATACATTGACTGCCTGGTGGGTCTAGTGAATAGATTTTCGCAAGGTGTGAAGTTAATTTCAAAACACACGCAAAATTTCAAAACGCGGTGAGCCATAACCACTTTGATAGTTTTCAAAACAAAGTCAAATTTCTAGGCATGCATATTCTTAGTAATAAGTTGAATCATTACAAACCCTCACTCGTTCTTGATACATTGACTCCCTGTTGGGTCCAGTGAACAGATTTTTGCAAGGTGTGAAGTTAATTTCGAAATGCATGAAAATTTCAAAACACGGTGAGCCATAGCCACTTTGATTGTTTTCAAAACACGGTCAAATTTCTAGGCATGCATATTCTTAGCAATAAGTTGAATCATTCCAAACTCTCACTCGTTCTCAATACATTGACTGACTGATATGTCCACTGAACAAATTATCGCAAGGTGTGACGTTAATTTCGAAATACAGCCAAACTTTCAAAACACGATGACTCATAGTCTCTTTGATTGTTTTCAAAACATGGTCAAACTTTCGAGGCATGCATATTCTTAGCAAGAAGTTGAATCTTGCCAAACAACTCTCACTCGTTCTTGATACATTGACAGCCTGGTGGGTCCACTGAAAATATTATCGCAAGGTGTGAAGTTAATTTCGAAACAGAGCCAAAATTTCAAAACATGATGAGTCAGTCTCTTTGTTTGTTTTCAAAACATGGTCAAATTTCTAGGCATGCATATTCTTAGAAAGAAGTTGAATCTTTTCAAACTCTCACTCATCTCCATACATTGACTGCCTGGTGGTGGGTCCACTAAACAGACTTTTGCAAGGTGTGAAGTTAATTTCGAAACAGGGGCAAAATTTCAAAACACGGTGAGTCATAGTCTTTTTAATTATTTTCAAAACACGGTCAAATTTCTAGGCATGCATATTTCTAGGCATTTTCAAAACCCTTCACCTCCTCCATTCATGTGGTGGTAACTCCCTCCACATAAATTTGCCCCTTTACATTCTCTTTTAAAGTCTCCACTTTAAATGCATTAAATTTCTCCAAATTTAATGCTCTCTCATTTAATAAAACTCTTTTATTAATTTTATTCAGAATTTTTTTAATTAATTTAATTAACAAAGAGTCACATAAAACCCCCTGCAACATTTCAATATTACATGCAGAACCAATTTTAGCAATTTCACCCGAAACAGTTTCGGTGTCTATTGAAATAATTTGAGCGCTTTCTTAAATCTTTATATGAAACATATTTGCTCCAAATGGTGTCGGTATCCCTTAAGTGTGTTACCCTATGGTTCGCAAATAATGCAGACATGATCGAGACCCCTCTCAGATCAATAATCAGAAGCGGGACCTGGAGATCCATACTGACTCCTACACATTCAATGATGACTCTTGTGATCGTGTGAACCTTTAACGTCATAACTAAATCCCTTTGTCTCGCGATATATTACATGTCTGAGATTCGATCATCAATATCCAAATACCTAGTTTGATCTCGTTACCGACATGCACTCTTTTCTTGTTCCCGTGATATAACATTCTAGTGATCACATCACTTGCTTGCAAGCTATTTCAATGTGATATCACCGAGAGGGCCCGGAGTAAATCTATCCGTCATCGGGATGGAAAAATCCCACTCTTGATCCATGAGCCTCAACATAACACCTTCGTAGCACCGAACCCACCTTTATAGTCACCCTGTTACGGTGTGACGTTTGATGTTATCAAGACACTCTTCCGGTGTTAGCAATTAACATGATCTCATGGTCTAAGGACTAAGATTACTTCATATGATGTTATAGCAATATAAACATAATGACTCTGATCGTAATGCTATACTTCGGATGAATGTTCATCACATCATTCCACCAATGTTGTGACCTCGTTATTAACAACATCCAATGTCCATGATCAGGAAACCGTGATCATCTTGTTAATCAACGAGCTAGTCTATAAGAGAGGCATGACTAGGAACCTTTTATTTGTTTATTAAACACACATGTATTGATGTTTCCTATCAATACAATTATAGCATGCAAAATAAACAATTATCATAAACAAGGAATAAGATAATAACCACTTTATTATTGCCTCTCGGGCATATTCCCTTCAGTCTCCCACTTGCACTAGAGTCAATAATCTAGTTTGAAAAACTTTGCGTTTTGAACACCTATGGCTTTCTGGTGTTGCATATACACGATTGCTAGTGGTTAACATAATCTCTAGATCTGACAGTTTCAGGTCCGTGTGTATTTGCATGACTTTGCGTCTCTACGCATCACTCATTCTCAAATGAGATGGCATTGTATAAATTTGGTCCTCTGGTGAGACCTTTAGTTCGTTCGGGTTAAAATATGTTGATATTATTGTCACACAATATATCTTCATAGTATTAGCCCACTTTGAACCACACCTAGTTTGATAACAAACTACTTAACACAAATGCCCTCCTAGTCGCTACTATAGCGCCATATACTTAGCCTTTTGTTGTAGTATCCGTCACAATATCTCAACTTTGGAACTCATCCAAATCCATCATGGAACATCCTTTCCATTATATTGTGCCACCCATAGTCTAAATTGATATAAATTTAATTTGTATCTTGTGACAAAACTAGTATCAATGTAACACTTTACAATGAACTACCTTTAACTATTTGTCACTTATACATTATATATTCTTAGTTCTTCCAAAGCTCATAAGAATATCTTTACTATTGTCCAATGATCATCTTATGAATCATTCTGGTATATGCTCATAACATTTAGAGCATAGGACATTCTGGATATATACATATCATGGTATAATCGATCAAAATCTTCATGTGATTTTACTCACCAAGTGTTGAAACACTTGAATTTTGATACAATCCTTTCCATGCAGCAAGAACCTTTCTTGTTGTTTCCATATTGAACCCTTTCAATATCTCATATATGTATGTCTGGCACAACCATATTAGCGCCTTAATCTATCCATATAGATATTGATGCCTAATATTCCGGGTTTGCCCAAGTCTTTCATCGAAATCTTATTTTAATGAAATCCTTAACTTGTGTCAATTCAAGATACATCATTTCCAATCAACAATATGTCCTCTACATAATGTATTAGAAATATGTCTCAGCGCTCCCACTTAATTTCTTGCAAATGCAAGCATCTTCATCATCTCCGATGAATTTAAACTCTTTTAACAGTTTCATCATGGTGAAGATTCCAACTCCGCTATGCTTACTTCAACTATTGAAGTTTACATGCCCTTTTAGCACCCTTTGAATTAACAAAACCCTTCGGACCATGTCATGTACATGTCCTAGGTTACCGTTCTATTAGAAGAACCTTGTTTTGTTTATTCAACTACCATATACCAAATTATATGTAGTGGTTGCTACATTAATCCGTCAAGACTATATATCGCTATGAAAGATCATATCTTGTCATAGTCAAGTCCTTGAACATTGCCGTAAACTTCTTTCCGACATGTCGACTATTTCATAGATGTCAAACATCCATGTCTATTTCTTTATAGATCCAAACACGGTCAAATTTCTAGGCATGCATATTCTTAGCAATAAGTTGAATCTTTCCAAACTCTCACTCGTTCTCGATACATTGACTGCGGCCTGGTGGGTCTAGTGAACAGATTTTTGCAAGGTGTGAAGTTAATTTCAAAACGCACACAAATTTTCAAAACGTGGTGAGCCATAGCCACTCTATTGTTTTCAAAACACGGTCAAATTTCTAGGCATGCATATTCTTAGCAATAAGTTGAATCATTCCAAACTCTCACTCGTTCTCGTTGCATTGACTGCCTGGTAGGTCCACTGAATAGATTGTCGCAAGGTGTGAAGTTAATTTCGAAACATAGCTAAACTTTCAAATCACGGTGAGTCATAGTCTCTTTGATTTTTTTCAAAACATGGTCAATCTTTTGAGGCATGCATATTCTTAGCAAGAAGTTGAATCTTGCCAAACAACTCTCACTTGTTCTCGATACATTGACTGCCTAGTGGGTCCACTGAAAATATTATCGCAAGGTGTGAAGTTAATTTCGAAACACAACCAAAATTTCAAAACACGGTGAGTCGTAGTCTATTTGTTTGTTTTCAAAACATGGTCAAATTTCTAGGCATGCATATTCTTAGCAAGAAGTTGAATCTTTCGAAACTCTCACTCGTCTCCATACATTGACTGCCTGGTGGTGGGTCCACTGAACAGATTTCCACAAGGTGTGAAGTTAATTTTGAAACACAGCCAAAATTTCAAAACACGGTGAGTCATAGTATCTTTGATTGTTTTCAAAACACGGTAAAATTTCTAGGCATGCATATTCTTAGCAATAAGTTGAATCATTTCAAACTCTCACTCATTCTCGATACATTGACTACCTGGTGGGTCCAGTGAACACATTTTCACAAGGTGTGAAGTTAATTTCGAAACGCACGCAAAATTTCAAAACACGGTGAGCCATAGTCTCTTTGGTTGTTTTCGAAATACGGTCAAATTTCTAGCCATGCATATTCTTAGGAAGAAGTTGAATCTTTCCAAACTGTCACTCGTCTCGATACATTGACTTCCTGGTTGTGGGTCCAATGAATATATTTTCGCAAGGTGTGGAGTTAATTTCGAAACGCACACAAAATTTCAAAACAGGGTGAGCCATAGCCACTTTGATTGTTTTCAAAACACGGTCAAATTTCTAGGCATGCATATTCTTAGCAATAAGTTGAATCATTCCAAACTCTCACTCGTTCTCGATACATTGACTGCGGCCTGGTGGGTCTAGTGAACAAATTTTCGCAAGATGTGAAGTTAATTTCGAAACACACGCATAATTTCAAAACACGGTGAGCCATAGCCTATTGGATTGTTTTCAAAACATGGTCAATCTTTCGAGGCATGAATATTCTTAGCAAGAAGTTGAATCTTGCCAAACAACTCTTACTCGTTCTCGATACATTGACTGCCTGGTGGGTCCACTGAAAAGATTATTACAAGGGGTGAAGTTAATTTCGAAACACCACCAAAATTTCAAAACACGGAGAGTCATGGTCTCTTTGTTTGTTTTCAAAATACGGTCAAATTTCTAGGCATGCATATTCTTAGCAAGAAGTTGAATCTTTCCAAACTCTCACTCGTCTCCATACATTGACTGCTTGGTGGTGGGTCCACTAAACATATTTTCGCAACGTGTGAAGTTAATTTCGAAACACAACCAAAATTTCGAAACACGGTGAGTCATAGTATCTCTGATTGTTTTCAAAACATGATCAAATTTCTAGGCATGCATATTCTTAGCAATAAGTTGAATCATTCCAAACCCTCACTCGTTCTCGATACATTGACTGCCTGGTGGGTCCAGTGAACAGATGTTCGCAAGGTGTGAAGTTAATTTCGAAAAGCACGCAAAATTTGAAAACACGGTGAGCCATGGTCTCTTTGGTTGTTTTCGAAATACGGTCAAATTTCTAGGCATGCATATTCTTAGCAAGAAGTTGAATCTTTCCAAACTGTCACTCATCTCGATACATTGACTTCCTAGTAGTGTGTCCAGTGACTAGATTGTCACAAGGTGTGGAGTTAATTTTGAAACGCACGCAAAATTTCAAAACGCGTGAGCCATAGCCACTTTGATTGTTTTCAAAACATGGTAAAATTTATAGGCATGCATATTCTTAGCAATAATTTTAATCTTTTCAAACTCTCACTCATTCTCGATACATTGACTGCGGCCTGGTGGGTCTAGTGAACAGATTTTCGCAAGGTGTGAAGTTAATTTCGAAACACACATAAAATTTCAAAACACGGTGAGCCATAGCCTATTGGATTGTTTTCAAAACACGGTCAATCTTTTGAGGCATGCATATTCTTAGAAAGAAGTTGAATCTTTCCAAATAACTCTTACTCGTTCTCGATATATTGACTACCTGGTGGGTCCACTGAAAAGATTATCGCAAGGGGTGAAGTTAATTTCGAAACATCGCCAAAATTTCAAAACACGGAGAGTCATGGTCTCTTTGTTTGTTTTCAAAACATGATCAAATTTCTAGGCATGCATATTCTTAGCAAGAAGTTGAATCTTGCCAAACTCTCACTCGTTCTTGATACATTAACTTCCTGGTGGGTCCACTGGACAGATTTTCGCAAGGTATGAAGTTAATTTCGAAACACAGCCAAAATTACACGGTGAGTCATAGCCTCTTTTATTGTTTTCAAAACACGGTCAAATTTCTAGGCATGCATATTCTTAGCAATAAGTTGAATCATTCCAAACTCTCACTCGTTCTCGATACATTGACTGCCTGGTAGGTCCAGTGAACAGATTTTGGCAAGGTGTGAATTTAATTTCTAAACGCACGGAAAATTTCAAAACACGGTGAGCCATAACCACTTTGATTATTTTCAAAACAAAGTCAAATTTCTAGGCATGCATATTCTTAGCAGTAAGTTGAATCATTCCAAACTCTCACTCGTTCTCGATACATTGACTCCCTGGTGGGTCCAGTGAACAAATTTTTGCAGGGTGTGAAGTTAATTTCGAAACGCACGCAAAGTTTCAAAACACGGTGAGCCATAGCCACTTTGATTATTTTCAAAACACGGTAAAATTTCTAGGCATGCATATTCTTAGCAATAAGTTGAATCATTCCAAACTCCCACTCATTCTCGATACATTGACTGCCTGGTAGGTCCACTGAACAGATTATCGCAAGGTGTGAAGTTAATTTCGAAACACAACCAAACTTTCAAAACACGGTGAGTTATAGTCTCTTTGATTATTTTCAAAACATGGTCAAACTATAGTAGAGAGTAGCAAAATGAATTGCCTTGGTTGTCTGGTCAGGCAGCAAGGCTTTATCCAATCGCTAAGCATCGGGGCCCACTTGGGACGTGCATTTGAGCACATGTGTCTCTGGCGTCTCCCTAGAAACCGTGGTATGATGACAACTGCATCTAAGCAGTACAGGACTGCAGTACACTACTAAAATCTTATTTCATGAATTAGTGAGCAGGAGTACTCGAGTACTACTCTGTACTACTAGAACCCTACTGCCACCGCTGCCCACCGCCCGCCACCCTAGGAGTAGTAAAAAGGGACAAATAGCCACCGCCGCCTACCACCCATCGCCAGCAGATGCCTACCTACTGGAGTACTACTAGTATAGTAAAAAGAAGACATGTGTACTGTATTACTATTGGAGTACTGGTAGTACAACTCAAGTATAAAAAGACATATACTCCGTATTACTGGAGTACTAGTTCAAATGTACTACATACTACTACTAGTAATCTGTATCTGTATGTGTATCTAGGCAAGCTTTAACCACAAGAAAGAAATGGAGAAGAGAAACGAGTCTGCCATGCCGAGAAAGAAAGAGCCAAAAGAGACAAGCAGATAGAATAAAATGCAGATGGTGTTGAACACATGCATGCAATCCTCGTTCTCTCCCCCGCAGCACTATATACTTTGCGCCAGGCCCAGGTTTATCCGTCTCTCTTGTGTAGACCTTTCCATTTCCAAAAAAAGGCGTAGACCTTCTTACCAGTCACGCGGGTAGGATATGTTTGTCTGGTATAGTACTGTACAGGGTATTAAGTGCCTGATTTACTCTCACCTGTCAACTTTCTGTAGCTTTCGTTCAAAAAAAAGCTCAATGTTGCATAAAAATTCAGGACTGCGGGCACTACATCGGTGAGCTGAGCTTCCAGGGAACCACTCCAACGCTGGGCGCGTCGGCAGATTCCACCAAGAGCTAGCCGGCGATGGACAAAGACGAGCTAGCACTTATAACTATTCTATGCCCCCACGACGGCTACCTCACCATGGTCGCCTACCACGATCTCGACGACCACAAGGCCGCGTGCCCGTACAGCCCGTGTGGTTGCATGGAGGTCGGCTGCATATCCACCGCCTCGCTGATCGAGCTCCTTTTGCACCTCAATGGAGTCCACAAGGTACAAGTGCATAGGCTATCGTACGGTTAGCCCATGGAGTATATAGTAACTATGCCATTACTGTCATTTCTGCCATCCATGGTCATCGTCTACGGTGATGACGCTACCGTGTTCAGCCTCATCATCGGCGAGCTCGGCCAGGCCGCCGCCATTTCCTCGGTGTGCGTCAGGGCGACCTCGTGCTCGTGGCCTCGGTACAGGGTGAAGTTGTGCGTGACTGGCCCACAGTCGCCGGCGGACTTCTTGACGGACACCCTTAATGGGGTCATTGAGTCGACGAGCTGCGCGTCGCCCGACAGTGTTGGCCTCGAAGATCTGACGTTCCTCATGGTGTCGCTGCGGTAGATTACCGCGGCTGATGGACAGTACGAGACGATCAAGGTGTTGTCTTTCTGCGTTTGCATCGACAGGATGAATTGATCTTAATCTTCGGCTAAGTGATCCTAATGCGATGGTAATGATGTATTACTAGTTAATTTAGTTGTAGAAAAGTACCACTCGTTTACTAGTTAATATAGTAGTAGTCGGAGGCAGGGTCTCTTTTGGCACTAGGAAGGGTGTATTTTGGCTGTAAACTGTCTTTACTGTTAATGTTTATATTTTGGATTTTAAGTGTTTTCTGAAATTATTCAACTACTACTCCACGTGCCCACTGCTAGGGGGACTCGGATCAGCATGCCCTTGTATCTACCACGCAATATTCATCTGATGGACAAAAGTGATCCAAAGCAAATTAGGAAAGAAACATCTCACACTTACGCCCCAGTTTTCAACTATGTTTAATTTTTTAGACACTAGGCAATAAAAACATTTTGTCAGTCATTAATAGTTCAAATACATTCATATATTTATTTAAAAAATACAGACATATAATTTTAACAAATTTGCATAAATTAATTTTCATACTTTTGTCCGTACAGTATATATAATAGTGGTAAGATAATAAAAGAAAGACTATCAGTAGTATCTTCTCGATGCTAAAATGGAAATGATGATCCAACGTCTCACAATGTTGGGATTCGAGTCTTGATCCAACGTCAATATTCAAAGTTATTCATACACTATATACAATGCTAAGAAAAAAAAGAGAAACATGTATTTTGATACCTTTGAATACAAAAAAAATGCTCTGTCTTCTTCACAATGTGTATTGGCCTATGGTGTACGAACATTCCTGGTTTTAACCCGAACAGCCGAGGTCACGGCCATATCAACATTGTGTATTGACCGCTCGAGAAGGAGCCAAACTATAAAGTTTTCCTTTTAGGGTCCTTTGTGCTAAATGTATGGACCTCGATGTAATAATTTTCCTTTTTAGGTCCTTGATGTAAAATGTACTCCCACCGACCGTGTAAAATGTTAATCTAAAAGTAAATGGTGAAATTTAAATGAATTTAAGCTTAGTTGTCAACGGGTATGAACATTCTTGGATTTCATGCCGAATGACCAAGGTAAGGCTATATCAACATCATACTTTATGTTGATGATCCCATGTTAGAGAACTTGCATGGTAACAGATCTGGCCATATTTTGAAAACAATCGAAGAGGAAGTAGTATTAAGAGTTTGGCTCAGATCAGGTGATCTCTCGAGAATGAGCCGAACCAGATTTTTCTTTTCTTTTAGGGTCCCTTATGCTAAATGTATATGGACCTCGATGTTATTTTTACTTTTTTAGGTCCCTGATGTAAAATGTACTCCGATTGACTATGTAAAGTTCTAACCTAAAAGTAGTGGTGAAATTTAAACGAATTTAAGCTTAGTTGTCAATGAGTATTAACCATTCTTGTATTTCAAGACGAACGACCAACGTCAAGGCCGTATCTACATCATACTTTATGCTGATGATCCCATATCCAAGAATTTGCATGCCGACAAATGAATTTGGCCATATTTTGAAAACAATCAAAGATAAAGTAGTATGAAGAGTATGGCTCGATCAGCTACTCTCTAGAGAAGGAGCTAAACCCGACTATTTTCCTTGCTTAATTTTAGTGTCCTTTGTGCTAAATGTATGGACCTCGATGTAATTTCCACCTTTTGTTAGGTCTAAAAGTGTAAGTGGTGAAATTTAGATGATTTTAAGCTTACATGTCAATAAGTATGAGTATTCTTGGATTTCAAGCCGAATGACCAAGGTCAAGGCCATATCAACATTATACTTTGTGCTGATCATCCCATGTTAGAGAATTTGCATGGCAACAATTTGGCCATGTTTTGAAAACAATCGAAGAGGAAGTAGTATTAAGAGTTTGGCTCAGATCAGCTGATCTCTCGAGAATGAGCCAAACCAGATTTCTTTATTTTAGGGTCCTTTATGCTAAATGTATATGGACCTCGATGTAATTTTTTCTTTTTGAGGTCCGTGATGTAAAATGTACTTCGGTCGACCGTGTAAAGTTCTAACCTAAAAGTATTGTGGTGAAATTTAAACGAATTTAAGCTTAGTTGTCAATGAGTATGAAGCATTATTATTGTATCTCAAGACGAACCACCAAGGTCAAGGCCATATCTACATCATACTTTATGTTGATGATCCCATATCCAAGAATTTGCATGCTGACAAATTTGGCAATATTTTGAACATAATCAAAGATCAAGTAGTATAAAGAGGAGTATGGCTCGGTCAGCTACTCTCTCGAGAAGGAGCCGAACCCGACTATTTTCCTTGCTTAATTTTAGGGTCCTTTGTGCTCAATGTATGGACTTCGATGTAATTTCCCCCCTTTTAAGTCTAAAAGTGTAAGTGGTGAAATTTAGACGATTTTAAGCTTACTTATCAACGAGTATGAACATTCTTGGATTTCAAGCCGAACGACCAAGGTCAAGGCCATATCAACATCATACTTTATATGATGATGATGATCCCATGTCAGAGAATTTGCATGGCAATATATCTGGCCATGTATTGAAAACAATCGAAGATGAAGTAGTATCAAGAGTTTGGCTCAGATCAACTGATCTCTCGAGAAGGAGCCGAACAAGAAATTTTTCCTTTTAGGGTCCTTTATGCTAAATGTATGGACCTCGATGTAATTTTTCCTTTTTCGAGGTCCCTGATGTAAAATGTACTCCGATCGATCGTGTAAAGTTCTAACCTCCTAAAAGTAAGTGGTGAAATTTAAATGAATTTAAGCTTAGTTGTCAACGAGTATGAACCATTCTTGTATTTCAAGACGAACGACCAAGGTCAAGGCCATATCTACACCATACTTTATGATGATGATCCCATATATCCAAGAATTTGCATTCCGACAAATTTGGCCATATTTTGATAACAATTGAAGATGAAGTAGTATGAAGAGTGTGGCTCGATCAGCTACTCTCTCGAGAAGGAGCCGAACCCGACTGTGTTGCTTGCTTGTTTTTAGGGTTCTTTGTGCTAAATGTATGGACCTCGATATAAAATTTCACATTTTTAGGTCCTTGTTGTAAAATGTACTCCCACCGATAGTGTAAAATTCTATACTAAAAGTAAGTGGTGAAATTTAAACGATTTTCAGCTTATAGTTGTCAACGAGTATGAACATCCTTGGATTTCAAGCCGAACGACCAAAAGGTCAAGGCCATATCTCTACATCAGACTTTATGCTGATGATCCCATATCCAAGAATTTGCATGCCGAAAAATTTGGCCCTATTTTGAAAACAATCGAAGATGAAGTAGTATGAAGAGTGTGGCTTGATCAGATACTCTCTCGAGAAGGAGCCGAACCCGACTGTTTTCTTTGCTCAATTTTAGGGTCATTTGTGCTAAATGTGTGGACCTCGATGTAATTTTCCCTTTTTTAGGTCCTTGATGTAGACTGTACTCCCACTGACCGTGTAAAATGCTAACCTAAAAGTAAGTGGTGAATTTCAACGAATTTAAGCATAGTTGTCAACAAGTATGAAAAAATCTTGGATTTCAAGCCGAACGACCAAAAGGTCACGACCATATCTCTATATCAGACTTTATGCTGATGATCCCATATCCAAGAATTTTCATGCCAACAAATTTGGCCATATTGTGGAAACAATCAAAGAGAAAGTAGTATGAAGAGTATGGCTCGATCAACTACTCTCTTGAGAAGGAGCCGAACCCAATTGTTTTCTTTGCTCAAATTTAGGGTCCTGTGTGCTAAATGTATGGACCTCGATGTAATTTCCCCCTTTTTTAGATCTTTGATGTAGAATGTACTCCCACCGACCCATGTAAAATGCTAACCTAA
This sequence comes from Avena insularis, assembly GCA_023614405.1. Classification (NCBI taxonomy): domain Eukaryota; kingdom Viridiplantae; phylum Streptophyta; class Magnoliopsida; order Poales; family Poaceae; genus Avena; species Avena insularis. Next base: position 368,888,380 of record CM042692.1, read on the forward strand.
AAGTAAGTGATGAAATTTCAACGAATTTAAGCATAGTTGTCAACAAGTATGAAAAACTCTTGGATTTTCAAGACGAGCGACCATGAGGTCAAGGCCATATCTCTACATCATACTTTATGTTGATGATCCCATATTCAAGAATTTGCATAGCGACAGATTTGGCCATATTTAGAAAACAATCAAAGAGGAAGTAGTATGAAGAGTATGGCTCGACCAGCTGCTCTCTCGAGAAGGAGCCGAACCCGACTGTTTTCTTTGATCAATTTTAGGGTCCTTTGTGCTAAATGTATGGACCTCGATGTAATTTTCCCTTTTTTAGGTCCTTTATGTAGAATATACTTTATGCTTATGATCCCATATCCAAGAATTTGCATGCTGACAAATTTGGCCATCTTTGGATAACAATCAAAGATATTAAAAACAAAAAATAATCAATTTCATTTTTCCAAGTGACGGGAATTTATTTTCTGAAAAGCAAGTAAGAAGAATTTATTTAATTTTTTCTGTTAAAAAATAAAGAGGGAGAAGAGACTATATGAGCACAGAGGAGGCAGTGAGAGAGCTGCGAAGAGGAGGATTTGAAGGCGGTGCGATGTCAGAGCAAAGCTGGGATGGGTTCCTGACATGAGGTACAAGGTACAATGAGTAGAGTAAATTTCAGGACCACAGTATATATGCACGCAAAACAAAATGTGTTTTCTCTCTCCTTCGCTCCCCCATCACCACCCCCACACCCCGGTCGGCTGATCTCTCCCTCGTCCACAAAGTGGCGTTGGGCACGCGCGTCGACCGACAACCTGCCTTGTGTCGGTGGCTCTGTGTCTGTGTCTGGCGTGTTCGTCAGCTGCGTCGGTGGGAACCATTTTGGTCCTTGGCGGCAAAAAGTATTACTACTACAGTAGTACGTAGTACAATAGAGTAGCAATTCAAACTTTCCCGGTTTTGAAATTTTCACATCCTTCACAAACATCCGGGGGGAAGGATATTCAATAGATCATCATTTGCAGTACTACTACTAGTACTACAGGGTATAGTGAGTAGTACCAAAAGAAACTTTTTTTGACGAGTAGTACCAGAAGAAACTTCATACAACCATTAACTTCATATAGGAATCGTTGCTGAACTTGTGCAGGTCCGGCGCCTCCTTGCACCTAGTCCGCCCCGCCAGCGGCAGCTCATGACATCGGTGCCAACGACAGCTCCAGCGACAGAGTCGGTTCCTGACTCATCAGCACCTCTGGAGAATGCGGCAACACCTCCTGAGCCATCGACGACACCACCGAAACGAGGCGGCACCTCCGGAGCCATCGGCAGCTCCGGGAGAACACTGTGGATGAAGTTGCCGTTCTTTGGGAACCGGTTCTAGTAGTTGGTGAAACTGTTGGAGCCGGTGAACACCACCATTTCGCAGCCGCAGTGGAAGGCCTAGCCGTAGAGGAGACGGGCGTCCCAGAAGTTGACGAACTTGACCTTCAGCATCCCGTCTGGATTTTCGTGCATGCCAAACATCTAGTACTTGCGATCACCGTACCCAGCGTCGAGTAAGGCGCACGCCAGCTACCTATTTGTTCTCTGCGGGGAGAAAGCCCAAATGCGCAGGGCATTGCCCTCCTGTGCGTTGATGTCGGGGTCTTTGCACTCCGGTACGGCAGGCGGCAGCGGGAAGGTGGCCATGGATGACAGACGAGGTCGGATATGGTTGCTGGAAGCGGGGGATTAGAGATGGTTTGGTGCGGGGAAGGGGAGAGATTAAATAGGAAGGAGGTGATCCAAGATTAATGTGGCAGATTACCGAAGCGAGGGGCAATCAATGTCGCTTATGAAGCCGATGCGTGTGGCAAATATCGATGACAATGACTAGGGTAAGCGATTAGACGGAATGCTGACTCTACTTCCTGCACTCGATGGCCCAATCATAATTTTGTGGTGCGTCCAAGGCGACCGCGACCTCCCCAATCTGTGGGCCCTACATAGATGACTGAGTTGATGGGTGAAAACAAATTGATAATGATAAAGTGGTATGAAATGTGATTTAACAAACGTTAAGTTGTTTTAGCCAATATTCTTGTTAGAGAAAAAATGCACACATTAAGTCTATTAGTAATAACTATCTACCCATATTGAGAATACATCCTAGTGTGCTATGAAATTTTTGGGGTGGTGAAATGATGGTTCTAGAACATGTTGGAGTTTGCTCTAGGTACTATTCAAAACGAATCCAGCTACTCTTAACCATTGGAACTAACAGCCCAACGGTTAGGATTGGTGTTATGGATCCAATTCAAAACTGCTCCATTATAGTAGTAGAGAAGATTACCACCACCCGGTAGAATGGAAAAAAGAAGATCCAACGGCTAGCATTGTTGTGATTCACGAGTCTTGATCCATAGGTTAATACTCAAAGTCATTCGTACATTATATAGTGGTAAGATAAGATAACAAAGACTATCAATAGTATCTTCTAGATGATGGAACGGATTAGAGGATCCAATAACTAGCAGCAATGTTGGGATTTGCGGATCATGAATCAGCGGTCAGTATTCAAAGTTGTCTGCACACTATATATAAAAAATAGTGGTAAGATAAGAAAAGAAAGACTATCAATGCTATCTTATCGATGCTAAAATGGAAATGAAGATCCAACATCTGACAATGTTGGGATTCACATCTTGATCCAACGGTCAATATTCAAAGTTATTCGTACACTATATAGTGCTAAGAAAAAAATGAGAAACATGTGTTTTGACACATTTGAATACAAAAAAATGCTATGGCTTCTTCACAATGTATATTGGCCTATGGTGTATGTACATTCCTTGCTTTGACCCGAACAGCCAAGCTCATGACTGATGTCTACGCACTTCTATTCTTGTAGACAGTTGTTGGGCCTCCAAGTGTAGAGGTTTGTAGAACAGCAGCAAGTTTTCCCTTAAGTGAATCACCCAAGGTTTATCGAACTCAGGGAGGAAGTGGTCAAAGGTATTCCCTCTCAAGCAACCATGCAATCAAGATACAAGAAGTCTCTTGTGTCCCCAACACACCCAATACACTTGTCAGGTGTATAGGTGCACTAGTTCGGCGAAGAGATAGTCAAATACAAGTGGTATAGATAATTCTGAGTGGTAACGGTGATAGAAGATAGCTTGATGGCGTGGAAGAGACTAAACTAAAACTGAAATAAAGATGGAAGCAAGCAAACATGTAACAGATCTAATAGCAAACGGTGTTTCAGCGCTTAGAAACAAGGCCTAGGGATCATACTTTCACTAGTGAACACTCTCATATAAATATCTTCTCTTTATGATACTACTCTTAACTACTCTCCGGTTGAACACTCTAACCGATGGTAGGGCTATAACAGCACACCTCAAAGTAAGTCTTTCCCATCTAGAAAACCCCACACTGTCACCTTGAGTACTAGATGAGTCCAACAAACACCACAATTTCATAAAGACATTCAACTCCAAATATAACTCATAACAAGTATTTGTAATCTCTAGCCTAAGTGCCACCATGGTGTGCACGCTATGACTTTCACACACATGGGGAGAGCAGAGAACTATTAAAGCACTTGAGTAGCAAGGTAGATCTATAGATTACAAGCTCACGATCTCAATAAGATCACGCATAGAGAGATATGAACACATAGCTACCGGTAGAACCCTTAGCCTCGAGAGAGAACTACTCCCTCCTCATCATGGGAATGAGCAACGGTGATGGAGATGGTGGTGGAGATCGATGGAGATGGCTCCGGGGGCACTTCCCCGTCCCGGCAGGGTGCCAGAACAGAGACTTTCTGTCCCCCGAATCTCCCCTTCGGCGGCGGTAGCGCTGCGGAACTTTTCGTGGATTTCTGGTTAATTATTTAGGGTTTCTGCCTCGGGAGGCTCTTATAGGCGAAAGAGGCAAGGTCGGTGGCCAGCCAGGGGGCCCACACCATGCCCTGGCACGGCCTGGGCTGGCCCATGCCAAGGGGTGGTGTGGCCACCCTGTGGCCCCTCTCCGGCTCTCCTTCTGGCTCCATGAGTCTTCCGGGAAAATATCAACTTTGGCTTTTGTCCCGTCCAATTCCGAGAATATTCATTTTCTGACTTTCTGGAACCAAAAACAGCAGAAAACATGCAACTAGCACTATGGCTCTTGTTAATAGGTTAGTCCAAGAAATCATATGAAAAGTACTCCAAAGTTGGAACAAAACACAAGAAAGTAGATAAAACCAAGCATGGAACATCAAAAATTATAGATACATTTGCAATGTATCAACATCCCCAAGCTTAACTCCTGCTCGTCCTTGAGTAGGTAAGTGATAAAAAGAAAGAATAATTTTTGAAAAGTGACATGCACCATCAAAGACTTGATCAAAGTATTTGCAAAACATTCAAAGCTGGGATCATAGTACTTCAATCATAACATGAAAGACAAGGTTCTAGCAATAAGGCAAAGAAACTATGATGCAACATGAAAAGGCACAAACAAAAGATTCATGAATAACAATGCTTTACAAAACGTTTGTTTGTTTCACATAAAGAAAACATAACATAATAGTATTCAGCTTGTCCCTCATAGAGTGGCAAATATAAATGCATAGGCCAGCTTCAAAGTTCATAAGAGTGACTAGATACAAATAGTTTAAAACAAGCAAAATCAAGTTATGCATCAATCAACTAGTCTTGGGACAATGCACATAGAACTAAGAATGGCCACTATGCTCTCAAAGTAGGTGCATAAAGGTAGGAGGTGGAGACTCAATATAATGGTGGAAGAAAGGCCTTCACAGAAGGAAGCAGGGATTCAAGTCTCATAAAGAGCTTCCAAAAATTATGGTACTTATAGCTTTCAGCTCTCATTGCCCCTATCATAAGCATTTTGAAGTGATTAAGGTTAAAGTGAACAAACTATGGTGTACATGCTTGACGAAGTATAAGTTAGAAATCTCATGTCCCTTGAATACGAGGGCCGCTCCTCATGCTACTCAAGTTTAGTCACCGGTAAGTTCTTGTCATTGTAAGTACATGTGTATCATAGAGAACCGCCAACGGGGTACCCCTTGCCCGATGATACGGAAGAATCCCCATATCAAAATGACAAGGCAAGAAGACAACGAGCATCTCAGCAATCTTCTTATTTACCATGGGAATATGGTGCTTTTTTCTCTCTTTCCTCTTTTCATAATCTCATTTTTTTCTTTTCTTTTTTCTCAATATAGGACTCTTTTTTATAAGAAAAATGCTTCATAGACAGCTCATTATGGTTACGCTGCAGGTTTCCACCATGTCAGCATGGATTAGACCAGCGGCGCAGGCGTTTCTCTAACACATATACATAACTCCATGGACTTACAAGCTCCCCTTTCATTTTACACCGACGACATCCATAGACAAAAGATCATGATATCAACTAGGTACAAGTACCAAGTGCAATGTTGAAAGCGTTCCCCATGATAGCATGGTTCTACTAATTCCCAACAAATAAGTGCAAGCATATACAACATAGACGACACAATGGTTCAAGTTTATTAAGGGCAAGAAAAGTAAAGTGTGCCATCAAGTTCGTGAGAGCTTAAATCACTAGTTTTCTCATCACAAGTTTAATTCGGAAGGTAAACAAAAACATGAATATACTTGGAATAGCATAAGCTGGTAGGTAGGTATGGTGGACTCTTTGGAATAACTTGGTTTAAGGAGTTGGATGCATGAGTAGAACTCATACTTGGTTGTGGAGGCTAGCAAAAGACTAGGAGCGACAAACTAAGAGAGCAATAATGTCCATAATCATGCAGAGCGACAGAACATCATTGATCAAAGCATAAAGTGATACCACAAGTTAAAAACTAAAGGATCATAAAGGCTATGGTGACTTGGGATAGTCATAACATGGTGTGAGCATGCGCCAAGTCAACCCAAATAAAGCATCAAAGGAGAATACCACTGTACTATGCTTTAATATGCTAAAACAACGCATGATTCATCCAAGGCACATTAAGCAATCTCAATTATTTATAACAAGTCATGCTACAGCAAATAATAATAAGAATAAAGCCAAAACAATATCGAGCATGGCATGACAGAGCATAGGCCACAGTCAAAAACAAGCTCTCTTTACCACTTAAGCATGAGCTTTCCTACTCTTTTCCAATCCAAACCAAACTATTTGAAAACCAATATATGAAAGAGGGGGTCCAACCAATTTATTAATCAAACTAAGCAAACCAAGAAAACGAAAAACCAAAATGAAAAACAAAGAAGAAGACGCTCCAAAAACAACACAACTGTGCATGAAACAATAAAAATGAAGTGTTTGGAAGAAACCTGAGATTTTTATTGATGAAGAAGGGGATGCCTTGGGAATCCCCAAGCTTTGACGCTTGTACTTCTTGGATATTTCTTGGGGTGACACACGTGGCATCCCCAAGATTGAGCTTTAGTCTATCCTTCATCTCATTACTCATTCCTTCCATACACCTGAAATTTTTCCTTCATACAAAACTTCACACAATCTTTATTAGCAACATTAGTGCACTCAAGATAATAAGTCTTAAAGTTCATTTCCAACACCAATAAACTTCCATCAGAACACTAGCTACTGAAGTACTTCCCTCAAAAAGCTCAATTCCCCAAAAGAACTCAAAAAGGAACCAACAAGAAGCAAATGCAGAAAATGGCAGAAATCTGTGAAAAAAGACCAGCAGGTAAAGACGATTTTTTTCGAAGACCTTCTCTTACTCAAATCAAAAAGTGTTGAACTAACGAAAGTTAGATAACAACCTGGGGAAGAAGCACAAAAATTCATGCCTCAAAAAGACGTTCAGAGATTTTACACGAATTTTTACGGTGAAGCACAGAAATCTATTTCGGAACAGCAACTTTCCCAATCATTACTTCTCTCTCATTAGAGGTTACTCTTGGTACAAAAAGCAAATAAAAAGGATAAGGAGCGGTTATTACTGAAGTAATAACTTCCAAGACTCATCTAAAACTTTTGGGTTATCTCCCAATAAGTACTTTTCTTTAACGCCTTTAAGTTTGGCATGATAGTTTGAGAAGATGCTCACATAGGAAATATGAATTGAAGTAAAAGAGAGCATCAAGAAGCAAATTCAAAGCACATTTAAGTCTAACCCACTTCATATGCATAGTAATCTTGTAAAGAAACAAGTCATGCAAGCACAAAGCAACAAGCATAGGAAAGCAAAACAAGTGCAACTCCAAAATTTTCAACATAAAGAGGGGAAACTTAATGTTGTTGAGATACATAAAACCATGTTTCCCTCTCTCATAATAACTATCAGTAGCATCATGAATTAAATTAACAATATAACTATCACATAAAACATTCTTATCATGAGCCACATGCATAAAATAATTAATACTCTCCACATAAACATAGTCATTCTTATTAATTGTAGTGGGAGCAAATTCAACAAAATAGCTATCATTATTATTCTCATCACCATAATCATCAAATATAGGAGGCATATTGTAATCATAATTAATTTTCTCCTCAATAGTAGATGGACTAAAAATATCATATTCATCATTGTAATCATCATATATTGGAGGTTTGGTATCATCATAAGCAATAGAATAGCTATCTTCCAAAGCTAGGGAACTAAAAAGATCATTATCATAAAAACTAGCTTCCCCAAGCTTAGACTTTTCCATAGCATTATCAATAATGGTGTCCAAACAATTCATACTAACAACATTGCTATTAGCATGCAAATAAAGTTCCATAGGTTTTTTAATTTTCTCTTCAAACACTTCATGTCCTAACTCAAGATAAATACTATAAAGCTCTCTAATTTTGTTATTGTTTTCCATTAAGCCTAACTAGTGAAAACAAGAAACAAAAATACCAAATTACATAATCTAAAGGAAATAACTTCGAGCACTCACACCGGAGGATGTGAGTACCTTTTACCTTTACCTCCCCGGCAACGGCGCTAGAAAATAGGCGTTTTCCGTGGGAGGTTCTTCTTCTTTAATCCTCCGGTGTGAATACTTTTTACCTTACCTCCCCGGCAACAGCGCCAGAAAAAAGCTTGATGTCTACGCACTTCTACTCTTGTAGACAGTTGTTGGGCCTCCAAGTGCAGAGGTTTGTAGAACAGCAACAAGTTTTCCCTTAAGTGAATCACCCAAGGTTTATCGAACTCAGGGAGGAAGTGGTCAAAGGTATTCCCTCTCAAGCAACCATGCAATCAAGATACAAGAAGTCTCTTGTGTCCCCAACACACCCAATACACTTGTCAGGTGTATAGGTGCACTAGTTCGGCAAAGAGATAGTGAAATACAAGTGGTATAGATAATTATAAGTGGTAACGGTGATAGAAGATAGCTTGATGGCATGGAAGAGACTAAAGTAAAACTGAAATAAAGATGGAAGCAAGCAAACATGTAATAGATCTAATAGCAAACGGTGTTTCAGCGCTTAGAAACAAGGCCTAGGGATCATACTTTCACTAGTGAACACTCTTAACTACTCTCCGGCTGAACACTCTAATCGATGGTAGGGATATAACAACACACCTCAAAGTAAGTCTTTCCCATCTAGAAAACCCCACACTGTCACCTTGAGTACTAGATGAGTCCAACAAACACCACAATTTCATAAAGACATTCAACTCCAAATATAACTCATAACAAGTATTTGTAATCTCTAGCCTAAGTGCCACCATGGTGTGCACGCTGTCACTTTCACACACATGGGGAGAACAGAGATCTATTAAAGCTCTTGAGTAGCAAGGTAGATCTATAGATTACAAGCTCATGATCTCAATAAGATCACGCATAGAGAGAGATGAACACATAGCTACCGGTAGAACCCTTAGCCTCGAGAGAGAACTACTCCCTCCTCATCATGGGAATCAGCAACGGTGATGGAGATGGTGGTGAAGATCGATGGAGATGGCTCCGGGGGCACTTCCCTCTCCCGGCAGGGTGCCGGAACAGAGACTTTCTGTCCCCCGAATCTCCCCTTCGGTGGCGGCGGTGCTGCGGAACTTCTCGTGGATTTCTGGTTGATTATTTAGGGTTTCTGCCTCAGGAGGCTCTTATAGGCGAAAGAGGCAAGGTCGGTGGCCAGCCAGGGGGCCCACACCATGCCCTGGCGTGGCCTGGGCTGGCCCGCACCAAGGGGTGGTGTGGACACCCTATGGCCCCTCTCCGGCTCTCCTTCTGGCTCCGTGAGTCTTCTGAGAAAATATCAACTTTGGCTTTTGTCCCGTCCAATTCCGAGAATATTCATTTTCTGACTTTCTGGAACCAAAAACAACAGAAAACAGGCAACTGGCACTGTGGCTCTTGTTAATAGGTTAGTCCAAGAAATCATATGAAAAGTACTCCAAAGTTGGAACAAAACACAAGAAAGTAGATAAAACCAAGCATGGAACATCAAAAATTATAGATACATTTGCAATGTATCAATGACCATATTGACATCATATCTCTACTACTATAATGGAGCAGTTTTAATTTGAATTGGATCCATAACACCAATCCTGACCGTTGGGCTGTTAGATCCAATGGTTCAGAGCAGCTCGGTTCGTGTTGAATAGTACCTATAGAAAAGTCCACCATGTTCTAGAACCATCATGTCACCACCCCCAAAATTTCATAGCACAGTAGGTTGTATTCTCAATATGTGTAGATATATTATTAACAAACTTAATGTATCAATTTTTTCTCTAACGAGACTATTGGTTAATAACAACTTAATATTTGTTAAATCACATTTCATACAGTATATACATGTGTGGCATGTGACTTTTACTAGTAGTGGTAAGATAAGAAAAGAAAGACTATCAATAGTATCTTCTCGATGCTAAAATGGAAATAATGAAGATCGAATGTCTGAAAATGTTGGGATTCACGTCTTGATCCAACGGTCAAGATTCAAAGTTATTCGTAAACTATATAGTGCTAAGAAAAAATGAGAAACATGTGTGTTGACACCTTTGAATACAAAAAATTCTCTCGCTGCTTCACAATGTGTATTGGCCTAAGGTGTATGAACATTCCTGGTTTCGACCCGAATAGCCAAGGTCATGACCATATTGACATCATATATAGTTTATGATACAGTACCTGCATTTGGTAGATTCGTGCATCTTCTTCAACAAGATATGCTAAAAGTGAGAAGTGCGTTGTTTTCTTTTGCTAAGCAAGTACTAGTCTTACCATTACCACTATGTTAACACTATATAGTGTACAAAAAAACTTTGAATATTAATTGTTGGATCAAGACTCACGAATCCCAACATTTCCAACCGTTGGATCTTCTTTTCCATTCTATCATCAAGAAGATTCTATTAATAATCTTCATCACAATGAAATACTATGCACAAATCTCAAAACACACTTCTCCATCATTCTAGAATCTTCCCCCTTGTTTCTATAGACCATGTTACCAAAATTTTCAAGCATTTGATTTTAGTGTCTAAATGTATGGACTTGGATGTATTTTTTGTTTTTTGAGGTCCTTGGTATAACATGTAAACTTCCACTTACCGTGTTAATTAATTGAAGAATCTCGCTCCCTCGGGACATACCTTAGTAAAAAAATACCACCACTAGGGCTGGAATTCGAGCCGAGCCGAATCAGCTCGGCTCGACTCGCTAAAGCTTGTTCAACTAATGACCTAGCTTGTCTCGGCTCGTTTACAAAACGACTTCACATTTGAAACTCGGCTAGACTCGGTAAACTCACGAGTAACTCACGAGTAGCTCGTTTAGTACTTTATGAGTTATGAAAAAGAGCACATAGAAGAAAAACTAGTAATTATCCTACTAATTAAGAACTAGAATAAGGATAGTACTTTCATAATAACATGATGGCAAGATTGAATGTAAAATATAGTAGTTCTACACCATTACATGTACAAGAAACATTCGTAGTATGGCACTCATCAGTGGAAAATTTCAAATTTTATATTTGAATTAGTTTAACGAGCTAAACGAGTAGCTCATTTAGCTTGGGTGAACAAACGAGTTCAAATCTATAACTAGGCTTGACTCGTTAGACACCGAGTTCAAGCCGAGTCGAGCCGAGTCACGAGTTAGACTCATTTAGCTTGCGAGTTTCGAGTTATAATTCCAGGCCTAACCACCACCCGGTTTTAAAAAAAAGGGGGGACCATGTTTTCTTACAGTTCCCTAGTCTTAGCACATTTCAAGATTCCCTAGCGAACCGTGCCCACTTAAATAACTTTGTGTCGATTTAAAGAAATTAGGTCAAACTTGAACTACAAGTAAGCACGGTAGATTCCTCTTGAATTCTCCTAACGCCGTCTGAAGGGACCCATGATGTCTATATATCAAGACTTAAGTTCCAGGACGGACTACTAAACACTAGTAGTACCTGCATCCAAGGCTCAAGAACTTTTTTTTGAAAATTCAAACTATCCAAAGTTTGACCAAGTTTGTAGAAAAATATATTAATATTTACAATATGAAATACATACCCTTTGATACATCATGAAACATATATTTACATGGTATCTACTAATATCATACCGTAGTTCTTGATATTTCTTTTAGCAGTTTGGTCAAACTTTTCGTAGCTTCACTTATCAAAAAAAAGCCTTAGGCCCTCTTTGGAACAAAGGAAAATCATAGGATTTTTGAAGGATAGGATTCCTATAGAAAAATTCCTATGGGCTCGTTTGGGATAAAGGAATAGGAATCTAAGATTCCTTTGAAATTCCTATGGTATAGGCTATTTCATATGAATTTTCTAGGAAAAATAACATGATGTCTAACCTCATGTTTCATCTCCTTGTGTCTATAATTCATGCGGTTTTCCTGTGTGACATCCAAACGACACCCTAAATTTTTCCCCGTGGTATTGATTCTTGTAGGGATTGAGCATACATGATACAATCTTAATTCCTGTGTTTTTTCTATTCCTATGTTTTGGATTCCTGTAGTCCAAACGGGGCCTTAAGCTTTTGGACGGAGGTACTAGTGATATGAGGGAAAAAACCGAAGAGCAAGAGGAGCTCGAAGAATAAAAGGGAGGCAGGGCAGATGGGCAGCATGACAGGGAATTTGAAGGCGGTGCGATGTTAGAGCGGAATTATGATGGGTTCCTGACATGAGGTACTATAGCCTTTACAGCGTACACACTCTAGTAAATTTCAGGACTTATGTGCACTTAAAACAAAACAAATTTATTTTTTTCGCTCTTAGTCGCCGCCTCACCATCCATCTCAGCACTCCCTCGTCTACAGCGATGCGCATGTGTGTCTTGGTACGGCGGCTCAGCTGTGTCTCCGGCGTGTGCGTTGGTGTACATAGGAAGGAACCGGGCATTGGCGGCAAAAATTAGTAGAATTCAAACTATCGATTTTTTCTCTTCCTTTCCAAGCATCGGGAATGAAGGTTATTCAAAGAATGACCATATCGACATCATATCTCTATCTGTACTATTACTAGAAAGTTGCACGTGTCTTGCACGTGAGACTCAGATAGTAGACATATGACATATCATCACTATATAAAATTATAATTAGTAAAGCACAATAAATTATAAATTTGATCAACATCTATAAAGTATGGGTGTATCCTTGTACTTTGTATGTCATGTAGAAGTCAAAAATTATTAGCTACCTAACACATGAAATTTTGATAACATGGTCTAGAGAAATAAAGGAAAAGATTCCGGTATGATGGGGAAGTGTGTTTGGAGGTTTGTGCATACCATTCATTATGCTGAAGACTACAAATAGAATCTTCTAGATGCTAGAATGGAAAATAAGATCCAATGAGTAGAAATGCTGGGATTCGCGAATCTTGATCCAACGGTCAATATTCAAAGTTATTCGTATACTATATAGTGGTAAGATAAGATAATGGAGTGGTTTTCAATTGGATCCTTAGCACCAATCCTGACTGTTGGGCTGTTAGATCCAATGGTTCAGAGTACCTGGATTCGTGTTGAATAGTGCCTAGAGCAAACTCCACCATGTTCTAGTACCATCATGTCACCACCCCCAAAATATCATAGCATAGTAGGTTGTATTCTCTCTACTACTAGAGAAAATTGCAAGGACCAGTAATTCTTGGTGCAACAGTTACATGGACCAGCAACTCTAGCTTTTTGTTGGACAAACCAGTAACTTTGGGAATACAGCGGTTAAAAAGAAATCTAGTGATAGTTAACTACATATTAGACAGTTAGGGTCACCGATCATAAAATACAAAATTTAAAATTTCAAAAAATTACGAACTAAAATATCGCACATACATATAAACATTCTATGTTCACACATAAGTTATCAAGAAAAATAATTATTATTTTATGTGGTTTGTGTAAAAAGACGAGAAAATATACGTGAATAGTTAAGTTGGAGCATCGAAATTTTTCATTTTATATAGAGAACACAAAAAATATTCTTTATTCTAGAAAATTTGAGAACGAACATATATGGGCAGCTCCGATGGACACCCCATTTGATCTGTTTGCGGGAGGGCGACATGAACAGATCAAATGTCCTCTGTTTGTCCGACTGTGGTGGGTATGTACATAACCAATGATGCTTCAATTGAACATATCAACTAGTACTGTCGTTGCCGATAGAGGTGAGAACGTTGAAGTCGATGGAGGAGCATAGCCGAGCTCATGCTAGCTTGATGCCGATGCAAATAGGCTGGAGCGTGTCCCTTCTTCGCCCACAATTCTTTTTTTCCATGGGATATTGACGATCAGCGGCTGAAAACTATCCTTCAGACAAGAAATTTTACTTTAATCCTTTGTTTGGTGTTCTTTCGCGTCTGTTTTTACCCTGAATCGTGACCTGAGTCACTGATGGGTGAACCTCACATGCCCCTTAGTTCCCGTATGGTAAGCGGCGTTCCCGGCACGATACGTCTCCGCACCTGCCGGGTTTCTGGGCCCATCCAGAGCCGACGTGGCATCGTGAACCCATGCTTGTCGTAGTTTTTTGTAGCCATGGGCCTGCCGAGAGACGATGTGACACCGTTCATGTCCCCCTCCTGAAAACGGATCTGGTCTGATTTGAGGTGCCCGTCGGAGCTGTCCTTATATGTTTTCATAAATTTTTGAAAATAAAGAATTTCTTGTGTTTCTCTATAAAAAGAAAAAATCTGATGCTCCATTATAACTATTCACGGACATTTTTCTCATCTTTTTACACAAATCACATAAAATAATAATTATTTTTCTTGATAACTTGTGTGTGAACATAAAATATGTGTATGTATGTGTGAAATTTTTGTTCATAATTTTTTAAAAATTTAAAATTTTCTTTTATGATCGATGGCTATAGTTTTCTAATACGTACTTAACTATTATTAGATTTTTTGGTAATGATGTATTCTCAAAGTTGCTGGTTTGCGCAACAAAAAAATAGAGTTGCTGGTTTGTGCAACTATGACACCAAGAGTTTTTGGTCCTTGCAATTTTCTCCTACTACTACTACTACAATAGAGCAGTTTTGAATTGAATCCATAGCACCAATCCTGACCATTGAGCTGTTAGATCCAATGGTTCAGAGCAGCTGTATTCATGTTGAATAGTACCTAGAGCAAACTCCAACATGTTCTAGAACCATCATTTCATCATCCCCAAAATTTCATAGCACTGTAGGATGTATTCTCAATATGGGTAGATAGTTATTACTAATAGACTTAATGTATGTATTTTTTCTCTAACAAGAATATTGGTTAATAACAACTTAACGTTTGTTAAATCATATTTCATACAGTATATACGTGTGTGGCACGTGCCTTTTGATCAACACGTGAGACTCGGATAATAGACGTCTGACATATCATCACAATCTACAATTTTAATAGGTAAAGCATACAAAAATATAAATTTGATCGATATCTATAAAGTATGGGTGTATATTTGGTTGTTGTACTTTGTATATCATTTAGAAGTCAACGATTATTAGCTATCTAAAACTAGAAAATTCTGGTAACATGCTCTAGAGAAACGAGGGAGAAGATTCTAGAATGATGGAGAAGTGTCTTTTGAGTTGTATGCATACCATTCATTGTGATGAAGACTATCAATAAAATCTTCTAGATGCTGGAATGGAAAAGAAGATCCAATGGCTGGAAAAGAAGATCCAACGGTCAATATTCAAAATTCTTCATACACTATATAGTGGTAAGATAAGATAAGATATATATATGTAGAAAAACTTCAAAACACACTTATCCATTATTGTAGAATCTTCTCAATTGTTTCTCTAGACCATGGTTCTAAAATTTTCAATTATTAGGTAGCTAATAAACATTTATTTCTACATGATATAAAGTGCAAGAACCAAATATACACTCATACTTTAGAAACGATGTGGCTCAAATTCATAGATATTTCAAGATTTACCTATTACAATGTTATATACTAATGACATGTCATGCTTCTGTATATTATGTGAGTTTCACATGCAAGACACGTGCAGCTTACTGGTACTACTACGAAGAGCATGGATCAGCTCCGTGATAAAGGAGCAAGACCCGACTACTAATTTTAATTGCTTGATTGTAGGGTCATTTGTGTTAAATGTATGGACTTGAATGCAATTTTCACCTTTTTAAGGTCCTTGGTGTAACATGTACACATGCACTAGCTATGTTAATTATTGAAGCATCTCACTCCTTCGGGATATACCCTAGTCAAAAAAAAGTGCCACCACCCAATTTTCAGAAAACATGGATATGTTTTGTTACAATTCCCTAGTCTTAGGACATTTCAAGATTCTCTATATATTAGCTAACTACGCCCATGCACTCAAATAACTTTATGTCAATTTAAAGAGAGTAGGTAAAATTTGAACTACAAGTAAGCGCGATAGATTCTTTCTTAAATTTGTAAGAGATCCGACAATTAGCAATATTGGAATCTATCAATCTATATCCAATGATCGATGTTCAAAGATATCAATGTTATATATCTTATTAATAAGTTGCACATGCCTTGTACGTGAGAATCAGATAGTAGAAGTATATGTTATATCATTTTTTTTACTACTATAAAGGAGCAGTTTTGAATTGGATTTATAGTACCAATCCTGACCATTGGGCTGTTAGATCCAATGGTTCAGAACAGGTGGATTCGTGTTGAGTACTACCTAGAGAAAACTCAAACTCCACCATGTTCTAGAACCATCATGTCACCCCCCCTCCCCCAAATTTTTTTATAGCATAGTACGTTGTATTCTCAATATGTGTAGATAGTTATTATTAATAGACTTAATGTATGTATTTTTATCAAACAAGACTATTGGTTTATAACAACTTAATGTTTGTTAATCATATTTCATACAGTATATACGTGTATGGCACGTGCCTTCTACTAGTTTATATAAAATTATAATAGGTGAAGCCCAAAAATAATTATAATTTCGAGCTACGTCCATAAAGTACCGTTAGATCTTAATTCTATCCATTCTAGCATCTCGAAGATATTATTGATAGCCTTTAGCACACTAAAATATCTATATAAACCTCAAAACACACTTCTCAATAATTCTAGAATGTTCTCCGTTATTTCTCTAGAGCATGGCGAGTACTATTAGGTAACTAATAGGTTGATTACTACTACTCTCTCCGAGCCATATTAGTTAACTTGGATTTGCCTAGATACAGATGTATCTAATACTAAAATGTGTCTAGATACATCCATATCTAGAAAAATCTGAGTCAACTAATATGTGTCGGAGGGAGTACATGATATAAAGTATAAGAACCAAATATAAGACGGATATTCTATGGACGTGGCTCAAAATTATAATTATTTTTGAGCTTCACCTATTATTATAGTTTTTTGGTAGTCCTAATTATCAGAGTTGGGCATGTGGGTTCAAATCCTTAGCGTGCTAGAAAAGTGATTCTATGGTGCACGCTATCTAGCAGGGAGGGGAGAAATGTGGGTTCACGTCCTTTCTTGAAACATAGTCTACGTGACGAGATGGTACAATAATGAGCCAGGACGTGACAGCTTGCTAGTCTAGCACTCTAGCTATAACTCCAACAGGCATCCTTGATCCACTGCAGAAGACCGACGAGGGAACACGTAAAATTAACACCCCTCGTTCAAAGAGCCTCCCATCTTCCCCATCTTCGTCGATCCCCATTCGCTAACGTTGGCTAGCCGCATTTTGGATCCTCTCGAGCGCCACACTTCCTAAATTTTCCTAGCCATTTCTAGCCCGCTGCATCGGTTCTTGCAGGCCTCCATCACTCTCCTCCAAAAAACACCAACAATCATATTTGAATCTGCCCTCGCCCCCAGTCCATCCGGACGCAATGGCGGATTCGATGCACAACATTCAGTACGGTGCCTAGAGCAAGGTCAGCGAGGACGCCTTCGGAGAAATCACTATGCGTATGGACACTACCAGCGCCGTCCGGCTGGCCGCATGCTCCAAGGAGTTGCGCCGCCAAGTCGTCGGTGGAAAAGGTAGCAAATGCCCTAATGTCGGTTGCGGGACATTGGTCGCCTTCCACGACTTCCTCAACCACAGGATGGTGTGCCCGCACGGCCCGTGCAACTGCACTGAGCCTGGCTGCGAGTTCGCCGCCCCGCCCATAGTGCTCCTCGCTCACCTCGAAAAATCCCACTCAATTGAAGTGCAGAGTTTCCACTACAGCGAGGAACACAGGTACATATCTCAGCCTTTTCTAGCACCTGGCTCATGGAGAGCAGAGACCATGTTATCCGGGGACGATGGTACATTGTTTGCCATGCAATTTGACATGCTCGACTATGGCCTTGATGTATCCGTCTAGTGCGTCAGGTCGGCGGCGTGCTTGTTTCCGCGGTATGTGGTGGAGTTGCACTTTTATAAACCTTCAATGATTAGAGAGGACCTGGAGGAGTTCGCCAAAGATAGCTTATTTTTCGAGCCGAAGAGCAGCGCGTCGCCAGCCTTCGTCAGGATTACTGAAGATTACCTTAATTTCCTGATTAAGAAACATGATAGGTTCACACTAAATTACTCATTTTGCATCCACAATGTGGGAGATGGCAAATATGACCATCATTATTCTGATGATGATCTTCCGTTCAAATTTATTTAGATCAAACGCTGGAGATGATCTAGCATTTCCTTTGAAACATGGCTCTATATTTTTTTCTTGGGAGTGGCTAGATCTCAGGCGCCTGAGACCTTCTTATATATATATATATATATATTTATCATCCTGCAATTTAGTCCGTCGATTCTTACTTCCTTTAGAAATTCCTGGTTCATCTCTTAGCCGCTGCCGACACCGCGCTCATCAAGACTAGAGAACATCAGATCTAGGGACGATGGTACGATGTTCGCTGTGCTATTTGACATGCTCGACTGGGGCAACATCATCGTATCCGTCATGTGCGTCAGGCCGGAAGGGTGCTCGTCGCCCTTGTACAGTGTGCAGTTCACCGTCTATCACCCGTCACCAGAGGTTGGGTTTTGGGAGGGTGCAGTGCGTAATTCCTTCACTGCTGGGAGCAGGGCGGTGCCTAGCATCATGCAGAAGGAAAAGCATTCCATGGTGGTGTACCTTCAAACTTCTTAGACCCAGGGCCTACATTACTCAATATGCATCCATCGCGAGGGAGAATTCCAAATTGACCATTCTACTACCTCAGATTTTGTTTATCCCACTCTCACTACATACCATAGACGTACGTGTACTGGAGATTGAATTTGGATGCAGAGTTGTAGTAGTATAGCACTAGTTCTTGTACTTTGGACTATTTTGTACTACTATATACCGGTACTGGTAGTACTTGTTTAGGCCAAGGAATGGAGATGGTCTTGCTTTGCCTTTATTCTGTCGTTGATATTACTGAAATATTTTGTTTAACTAATAGTGATGTACTGTTACTTGTTTTAGATCAAGTGCAGTAGTTTGTCTTGCTTTTCTTTTGAAAGTTAGCATTGTCACAATTATCTAGATGAGTCTTGGGCATTTTGGGTTGCATATGGGGGGTCACACAGGCATTGTCTCTTGATTGTCAGTTTTGCTTGCTCCAATGATCGAGTCTGTTTTTTGAGGTGGAACAAGAACTGATTCTCTCTGTACTGCTATTTAATTTCAAGTAGGAAAGCTTTTGTGAAACGAGTTTATTTAGACTCTTTTTAGTGTGTAGTTCAGAGTGAACCCATATACTAAAAGGGGTCTAGATACACTCGTTTCACAAAAGCTAAAATATTTGAAACAGAGGGAGTACTATGTATGTTTTATCGAAGTCAGGTTACTCATATTTACTTTATCATATTTTTATTATAATATTTAGCATGCTGCAGTTTAGTCTGCTGAATATTACTTCCTTTAGAAACTCCAGGTACATCTCTCAGCCGCTGTTGGCACCACGCTTATCGAGAGTAGAGAATATCGGATCAGGGGACGATGGTACGGTGTTTGCTCTGCTATTCGACATGCGCGAGTTGGGCGACATCAGCGGATTCGTTGTGTGCGTCAGGCCGGACGCATGCTCGTCGCCCTAGTACAATGTGCTCATCACTTCCCTATTACCCGACAGTAGAGCTAGGGTTTTGGACCCGTACAATCTGCAGTTCCTCCACACCTAGGAGCTGGGAGGTGCTGGGCATCATCCGGAGGAAAAAAACATTCCTTTATGTTCTGCAGTGAACCATCTTATATTACCGGCCTGCATTACTCAATATGCATCAATCGCGGGGGAGAATCCTATGGTCGAGCCTATTCGGAGAACAAGGCAAACTGATTATGCGCCAAGGTTTTTTGAGATGGAACAAGAACTTATTATCTCTGTACTGCTATTGAATTTCAAGCAGGAAAGCTACTGAATCTCTCAAATGTTCTGTCATTACTATTACTAAAGCATTTTGTGGAACTAATACTGATGTACTGGTACTTGTTTTTCTTTTGAAACATGGTCGTGTCACAATCTATATGAGACTTGGGCATTTTCAGTTGCATACGGGGGTCACACAGGCATTGATGTGAGAAGAAGGTACTCAAAGCATACTTGATCGTCAGTTTTGCTTGCTCCAATGGTCGAGTGTGTTTGGTGAAAAGGACAAAATGATCGCGCGACAAGGTTTTTAGAGCTGAAATAAAAACTGGTTCTCTTTGTATTGCTATTGAATTTCATTGTCTGTATTGCTGAATTGGTCACTTTTGAAATGCTACTGAACTGGTCAAGTGCTCATGAATATGAACTTTGAATCTGTTGATAATTTTTCTACCTTATTCTGTACTGCTAAATTTTGACATGAATAGCTGCCAAAAAGAATTATCGCTTTCCCCTTTCTCTCTGAGGTCTTTGTTTCGAATCCGGCCGAGCACATCACAATGCAATTTTTATTAACCAGGAGAAGAAATCTAGTAGCTCATTCGACCCCTCTTTAGCCCAGAACATTTTTATTCGGTCTTTTCGGGGTCAGGGGACTGCTGACCACAACCAAGTGAAATTTGAGACCCCATGGACATAGCCAAGAACATATTAATTCGGCTTTTAAGGGTCAGGGAACTGCTGACCACAGGCCACTAAAATTTGAGAATGAAACCCATTGAGCCTACCCTACGGAGTATAACCCACGTAGAGCAGCCTATGTAGAATAGCCAAACTCTTTTTAATTCGGTCTTTTGGGCATTGCCCCCCCACCTCTCAAAATAAAAAAACTCTGCCAACCCATGTTTAAAAAAAAATACTCCATTATGTGGCATTTTATAAATTGAGATGCCAGGAGCGCTGCCCTTTTATATTTTAAAACAGATAAATATAGACACCCAAAATATTTTTAAGAAGACTAATATATAAATTGTAGTACTAATAAAAGTTTAATGATATTTATTTTATAAATATCTTTGTTGTAGTGGCAACACACTTAGTTTACGTTTATTTGATTTGAAGGTCTTTTGTTCGAATCGTATCTTGGATTTACATTTTTTTCTTCTTGCAATATCGCATTACGGCGAGGCTAACATTACGGACCCACCAGCATGCAGCATCCCTGCAAATTTTTTAGGGTGGGTTCAAAACAAAAGTTTAAATACTTGTACAAAGAGGCTTGCATTGGGGATCCACCAGACAGAATATACAAGGCTGCATTGGGGACCCACAATCCAGAACATGCTAGAGAGGCTGACATAAGGGCCCCAACAGTAAGACCATGCACGGCTGCCACGGTGAAAACAGCGGACGCGGTCGAAAAAAAGTCCATCATACACAAGTTGCACTTACAGAGAAGCTGACATGTCGGACCCAGCAGGCCCAAGCATAGCCCATGAAATTAGCCTATCAGCCCCAACCATAGCCCAATACCTTCTAATTCAGCCTTTTCGTGGTCTTGTGGCCACATACCATAGCCCAGTCAATTTAGAAGTGAGCCCATGGAATATAAGCTATGACGAATAGGGCATCTGCCCCGAGTTAGCCTAGAATATTTTTAATTCGTCATTTATGAGCATTTTTTGTACTCTGAGGCTGACATCTAGGACCCGAAAAAACAGTCGAACATGCACACGTTTCTTTCAAATAGAGGTTGTCAGCTGGGACCCAGCATAAATACGTTTTCTGCACAGAGGTGGTTGACATCTGGGACCCAACAAGTTCCCAAGGTCAAAACAGCAGACATGGCCAAAAAAGTCCATCATACGCATGTTTCATTTACAGAGAGGCTGATATATGAGACCCAGCAGCGCGACCCTATATAGATATTGCATCGAGCAACGTAGCCAGTTCGAAATAGGGAGGCGCGAGTGAGAAAAAAGTTCAACATGTACACGTTTCAATTAATGAGAGGCTAAAATAGGGGACCCAGCAGCGTGAGAAAACGGCAGATTCGTCGAGCAATGCTATCTAGTTTAGAACATGGTAGCGCTAGAGAAGAAAAAATCCCATCGTACCCACGATTCTTCTAATGTGAGACTGAGATGTTGGGCCCACCAACCTATATAAACGGCTGAAGCAGCGAGCAACACTATGAAGTTCGGAACACGAAGGCGCGACAGAGGGTAAAAAATCCATCAGACACATGTTTCTTCTAATGAGAGGATGACATGTGGGGCCCAGCGTCGTGATTAAATGGTAGATGCATCGAACAACGCTATCAAGTTTGGAACAGGGTAGCGCAAGCGAAGGAAAAAATCCATCATACACACATTTCTTCTAATGAGAGGATGACATATGGGGCTCAGGAGGTTGGTTAAATGGTAGATGCATCGAGCAGTGCTATCAACTCCGAACGGGGTAGCGCCAGCGAAGGAAAAAATTCCATCATACACACGTTTCTTCTAATGAGAGGATGACATGTGGGTCCCAGGAGGTTGTTTAGACGGTAGATGCATCGAGCAGCGCTATCAACTTCAGAACAGGGTAGCGCGAGCGAAGGAAAAAAATTCCATCATACACACGATCATTCTAATGAGAGGCTGACATGTGGGACCTAGCAGCCCGACTAAACGGCAGACGCCTCAAGCTACATTATCGAGTTCAAATCAGGGAGGCACGACCGAAAAGTATGGTCCGCTAGAGACATTGACGTCTGGGACCCACAGGCCTCAAAAGACTTTGGCGAGTCAACACCGCGCGAGGACATGAAAATCTTGCTTCTGCCACGCGCCAGGCGAGCTTCCTCCATGTTTTTAGCAGATCCATCATAGTAGAGGGCCGCGAAACCGAAAAAAAAGTTTTCCATCAGCCACGGCCGAGCCGAGAATTTCGTCGTGGAAGACGCGCCTTCTACGACGACCGTCGGGCCAGTTCGTTGCGGAAGGAAACTTTTCTTGTAGTGAATGCCCGCGAGATACCGCGGCAGGCATGGGTTAACAGCACCACGTTAGCGCTAAGAAAGCCCTGCGTCCACGATTCACCGCGGCTGGCATGGGCTTATGGTGCCACGTCGGCTTCTGGCAGCCCCCCCCAACTCGGAGGGTGCGGAGCATTGTCACACAGGGAACGCCTTTCACAATGCGCATTTGAACCCGCCTACCCTAGAATCTTTCGCTTGGCTCTGCAACGAGGGCACGCAGTACACCCATCCACTACATGGAATCTTTCGCTTGGCTCTGCAACAGGGCCCGCCTCACCGCATAGCAGGACTCCATTGCAACGTTGATGCGTCCAAAATTGAAACATATTTACCTCTTGTTTTTGCATAAATAGAGTAGAGATTTTTGTATTTCATCATGCCTAAGCGCGCTATTTCGTTCTTGTTTCAATAGGATCCCAAATCATGGAGTCATATATGATATTTCTAAGTGATAAAAGTCATTTTATGAATTTACCTTCGCACCTGGAAGAAGAACAAACAAGGAGGAGGCACCAGTACCAATAACGACCATTGGTACGGGCGGATCCCGCCCATACCGTCCGCCCGTACTAGGCGCCATCGGGACCGCCTCGTCAAATAGTTTCTCCTGGCGAAGACGAGAAAGAGATCTGACATGCACAGCAACCAGAAACCATGAAACACCACATCCGAAAGGGATCTGAAGGAGAAACTTGGCTGGGGCAAAATCCCAGCTGCTTCGCAGATCATTGGAGGACAACGCATCATCCCCTTCACCATCAGCCGCTACATCTTCATCACCACCATTACTCCATCTTTCATCTATTAGATCTCTTTGTAATTCTATATCCAATTATGGTTTGCATTAGATCTACACCCATACTTTAATCCATTCATTTGATTATGAGGATGATGTTGTTGATTGCTTCCATGAGTGAGTAGTTCCTTTGTTCTTGGGGAGATGGAGAAACCCTATCACCACTATGAACTTGTATTAAAGATGATCTATCTTGTGTCCATATCACTTGCTTATCTATGATATAATTATGACTTGTGTTTGATTTCTCTCTTTAGATGATATGTGAAGTCGACCACATATCATTTGCCTTTGGGACTAAAGGGAGGAAGAAACCCTTTGGACGTGTTGTGGAAGCGTACCCGGAGTGCCCCGTGACAGATTGGCGCCTGCTCGTAACCCACATGGTCAAAGGGGGATCAAGAGGTACTCCCTAAGATAATTACGATATCCATGGGGAAACCCTTAATTGTGGTGGCTTGTATGGGTGATTGCTCTCAGGAATTGCAGTGGTTATTTAAAGGCGAGCTCACACTTGGCTCAACAAAGTGGCTTCCTATGAGCCTTGTCGTGAACATCCTATTATGGGGCTCTCTCCTCACATATCATGACACAAGAAGTATATTATCTTGATCACAAATAATGATAGTACTATGCTAGCAGCATATCCTACATCCCCGAGAACGTTTTAGCCCTATTGAGTTCAACCACGCTTTCATACAATCTTGTTACTAGATTTCTTTTAGTTGTTTTAATTAATTTTTCTGCAAACAACCATAAACAATTCAAACACCCTTTACTTGGAATCAAAGACAACTTACAAGTATTCTTTGGTAAATAGTAACGAGGGGCATAAAGACCTTTACCAATAGCTCTTTGTGGGTTTGATATCTTTACTTCGAAACTAGATACAATTGATCTGTGCACTTGCAGTCATCAAGCTATTTTCTGGTGTCATTGCCGGGGAGCTAAGCGCTTTTGGTCTTTGTTCTTAGGTACTGATTTTACTCATTGTTATACTAAAGTTATTTACATGTTTCAGGTAAACACCATGACTGCACTTGGACTAATTAATCAGATCGATGCTACTAAATACCTCGGGAGATTCAATAGAGGATTAGTGAAAGAATTCCTGAGTGGGAGCGAACCAGAGTACGAGGTGAACCCTCGTTTTATCGCTATTATTAAAGAAAAACTTTTGCAGGAGATGATCCTGACGAGGATCCTTATAATCAATTAATGCACTTTACCGAGCTATGTTGTACTCTGAAATTGCAAGGCTATTCTAATGATGAATTAAAAATTAAACTATTTAGCCAATCTCTAACCAACACTGCTTTGGCTTGGTATAGAATATGCCCTGTAGAGAAAATTGATACCTCGGAAAAGCTTAAAATAGAACTTGTGTCTCGATTCTTTCCCAAGGTGAAGACTGCTGAGGTAAGAAGGGCAATTACAAACTTCAAAAACCGCCCAGGTGAAGGATTGGTAAGAACCTATAAAAGGTATAAGTCTCTACTTCACAAATGTCCCCATCATGATTTACCAAAATGGTATGTACTACATATTTTTTATGGAGGACTTAATCAAGAAATTAAACATGAGGTTTACACGAATTCAGGAGGTTCTTTCATGGAATTAACTATAATAAAAAGCTTGGGAACTTTTAGAACGAATTCGCCGTAATAGAGAAACATGGGGATTTGATTTAGGAGGCGAAGGAGGTACATAAATTGAATATGATTGTCTCCATGCTTATAAATACTCCGATAAGGTAAAAGAAACTGATAATGAACTGCAACTTGATGATGATATTGTCTTGCAAATCCTTTAGTCTTTTACAGAACATATTGAAGCTCCAAAGAAGGACTAGCTTCATTATACGCCGCCACCTGAGCTAGTTGATGAAGAAGAACCAATAATTATGGCCCTTGTCGATCCAATGAGGGAGATTCCTTTGTATGTTGAACCCATTCCTTTTCCAAGGACGGTGAGATAACACATGATGCCTCAGCAACTTGAGGATCAACGCAAAGAGGAAGAATCATTTCTCAAGGAGCTGGAAGAGGAAACACTAATGAGGAAAACGAAGGAAGGAAGTGAACAAGAGGCAGAGGCATCAATAAAAGAAGATATTCTGACCATGTTTGCACATTGCAACGTGATTGAGCTAGATTCTGAAGCCTCGCAATTTGTTGAAGGAAAGGTAAAAGCCAAAGAACTGGGTAAGCCTATCCTTCCATGCACTTTTGGTGGAACTTCCTATTATGGTCTTTGCGATATAGGTACAACTGTTAATGTTATTCCTTTTAACTTTTATTTAAAAATTCAAAACAAATTAGCCCCAGCTGAAATGGAAGATACGGATATGACTATAAAGCTAGCAGATAAAATTCTAAGAGTCCCTATGGGAATAATCAGGGATGTAACAATATGTATTAGACCCCACAAATATCCTATTGATTTTGTGCTTATTCATATGCCCACTAATGATTATTGTCCCATCATCTTTGGAAGGACTTTTCTAAATACCACAGGTGTGAACATAGACTTCAGGAAGCAAACTGTGTCTCTCAAGTTTGGAGAAGAGAAGATGGATTTTCATTTTTCCAAATTTGACCATAAACCGGCTATTGAAGAATTAGATGATGATGAGTACGAACGTGAGGAAGAAGGTAATATCATAAACTTAGCCTCAATAATTATCAAGACTCCAGATGATGATCTAGCAAGAAGTTTAGTCAACAACAATAACATTCTTGAGGACATAGAAAAAACTGAAATAGACAACTATCTCGACTCGACACCGGAGGTGGACATTGCGATTAATCAAAAATATCAAGAACCTATAAGAAAGGGAGATGAGGCTCTTCCTCCTCCAATCCTTAAAACTCTACCAATGGAATTAAAATATAGATTACTTGATGATACAAATAATTTCCTGATAATTCTAAGTGCTAACCTCGCAGAGAAAGAGGAGGAAAATCTGATGAAGGTCCTCCACATGTATCGAAATGCTCTTGGGTATTCGATGAGTGACTTGAAGGGGATTAGTCCTTCGATAGCCACTCATGGAATATTCATGGAAGAAGGAGCCCAACCGGTGGCAAACTTTCAACGACGTATTAAACCTCACATGAAAGAGCAGGTAAGAAAAGAAATAATACATTTGTTGGATGCAGGCGTTATCTTTCATGTGGAGGAGAGTGAATGGGTAAGTCCCATCCATTGTGTTCCAAAGAATGGTGGGTTCACGGTTGTCAAAAATGAACATAATGAAATGGTACCAACTAGAACTGTCATTGGCCACAGGATGTGCATTGACTATAGAAAGCTTAATAAGGAAACTAGGAAGGATCATTACCCTTTACCGTTTATAGACCAAACTTTAGAAAGGATTGCCATGCATTCTCACTTTTGCTACTTAGACGGTTATTCCGTTTTTTCCCAAATTGTTGTACACCCTGATGATCAACTTAAAACTACTTTCATTTGTCCTTATGGTATTTATGCTTATCGTCATATGCCTTTTGGTCTTTGCAATGATCTTGGCACTTTTCAAAGGTGCATGGCTGCTATTTTTGTCGATTATGTTGAAAGTATTATGGAGGTGTTCATGGATGATTTCTCTATTTATGGAACCTCCTTTAATCATTGCCTCCATAATCTGCATAAAGTTTTGCAGAGATGTGAAGACGCCAACTTAGTATTGCACTGGGACAAATGTCATTTCATGGTCCAAGAAGCCATAGTACTCGGCCACAAAGTCTCGGGTAAGGGCATAGAAGTCGTTAAGGCAATGATTGAAGCAATAGAAAGATTACCCCCTCCTCGAGATATAAATGGTATACGAAGCTTTTTGGGTCATGTATGGTTTTATAGAAGATTCATTAATAACTTTTCAAAAACTGCTAGGCCATTAACTAACCTTCTTCAAAAGTATGTTTGTTTTAACTTTGATGGAAAATGTCTTGCTTTTTTAAACATATTAAAATGAGCTCTCCTTGAAGCACCAGTTATTAAACCACCTAAGTGGAAGAAACCCTTTGAGCTATTTTTTGAAGCTAGCCATGAAGTTGTATCGGCAATTCTTTGCCAGTATGATGGTGATGATCTCAATATCATTCATCATGCTAGTCGCACCTTAAACGGGGCCAAAAGAACTATCCTATGGCTAAAAAAGAATTCTTCATTGTAGTGTTTTCTTGTGATAAATTTAGATCTTACATCATGGACTCCAAAGTTAGAGTACATACTGATCGTGTTGGCTTGAAAGAAATCCTGGAAAGGACTGATGTTAAGCCAACAATGATCCGTTGGACTCTACTTCTGCAAGAATTTGATTTACAGATTCTACAAAGACAGGAAGAGATGGAGGAAGCATTGGCGGATACTCAAGGAGTTCATCATCCGAAGGAGGTATCATCCGTTTGCATACATGTGGGAACCACACAACCAAAAAGGAAGTTTCCTATTTCCCCTTATAATGGTTTTGGCAATTTTTTGCGACCTATTTTATTCGAAGAGAGGAAGAAAAGAAATTCAAGTGAGACCATATTCCCTCGATGA
Organism: Avena insularis; assembly: GCA_023614405.1. Classification (NCBI taxonomy): domain Eukaryota; kingdom Viridiplantae; phylum Streptophyta; class Magnoliopsida; order Poales; family Poaceae; genus Avena; species Avena insularis. Next base: position 368,916,486 of record CM042692.1, read on the forward strand.
AACATGACTTATGAAATTCTCAACACACCTTTGTTCTGGATAATTTTATGCTATTTCTTTTTTCATATTTGAACTTCTTTTGTTTTTCTGAGTCAACTGCCAGTCTTACGAGATCGGTACGGGTGGACGGTATGGCCGGATCCGCCCGTACCGATGGTCGTTAAGCATGTTGATGCCTCGTTGGTGTTTTCACGGAAGTGGTACGACCGCGCGGTACGTGCGCACCCCCCCGTACCACTGGTCGTTATCGATTCAGTGATTTTCTTCTTCTATTTTCTCATTTACACTTTTGTGTCTAAAAAAATTCAGAAGTTGCAAAGTCGGTACGGACGGGTAGTATGGGCAGAACCTGCCCGTACCACTTAGTCGGTTGACCTTTTACCGACTTTGTACTATGCCGCTTTTGGAAACGACCCGGTACGGGCGCCGCCCGTACCGTGTTGGTCGTTACGATCCGAATTTCCTTTTTTTGCATTTATTTGTTTCCTTATTTGTTAGGATTCTTTTTTTGGGCGACCCTTTTTCTCCCAGCATGAATTTTGCATTGCCTCTTACCCTTTATAGGTCTCTTTATAGACCCACCTCTCCCTTATATCAACAGATCTAATCTACTTGATGCGCTACTCGATTCAAGGCAAAGGTAAGCCTCTAAACCTCATGGCTCATTCATGGGATAGTTTCCAGACCTCCTCCATCGAAGCCGATGATCATGAAGCTCAAGGCCTAAGCCTGAAGGACAAGCGGTACATGTATGATTCCAATGATGATTTTGAAGACGAGGAGTTCCAGATCTTCATGGAGCAGTCAAAGAGGGGATGGAAGAAACCGGACTACTTGGTGATGGTGAAGCTCGAAGATGAGGAAGAAGCCAAGAAACCCCATGGGAAGGGGTGTATGGAGTCTCTCAAGCTCATCTCCGCAAACTACTCATCACCAAAGCGTAAGAAGTCTAACAACTCCACTAAAGGAACTTATCAGGAGACTATGGCCCATACATTAACAACAAAGAAGATCACCGTGAACGCATGCATGAGCGTGAAGCCACAAGAGGACTGGGGGTTCAACCTTCTAGACATACCGGTTGGTATGCATGTCCCGGACAATGAACACTGCCTCAACAAGATAGAGAAGTACTAGAAAGAAGAACTCGTCCATAGGGAGATCGCGCTCAACCGCCTCTTGGATCTTGAAGGCAAGAACGAACTCGATGAGATGATAAGCAAAGTCGTTGATGGGATGTTTCTCTTGCTTTCAGATCTACAGAAGTGTCTCCAACGCATATCTTCCCTGGAAAGGTCAAAAAAAAGCTCCGAGCGGCACTCTCCAACAAGACCTCTTCACCATGAAGCACTCTAGGGTATCAAATAATCACTAGGGATTATTTGCTCCACCCGGCTTGACACCAAGCTTGGAGGGATCTATGAGAACCTTGTAATCTATATTGTAGTTTTAGCATGTTTACTTTTCCGTACGCATGATTAGGCTTAAATTCCTGAATTTGCATTAGTTGCATCAACTTCGAGTTCCCTTTGTTCAAGAGAAGAATTATATCCGTTGAGTTATGAGACTTTATGATAAGTGAAGTTGTGTTTTATTCATGATTATTATATTAGATGATTGAACTAGGTTGAGTGTTATGATACTTGTACAACTGCCATAATTTTAGGGACTTCCACACCTATAGAAGTATTGATTAAGTTATGAGAAGAAGAATTCTGGTAGCATATTATGATTAAGGGTTTTCAAAAGCCATCGAAGTAGTGAGCATGATCAAATAGCTTGCTGAAAAGAAGAAGAGAAAAAGAGATCAAGGAAAAATATAGACATGCAAGTATAGAAAAAGAAAAAGAAAGCAGCTATCAAAAGAATCAAGCATATAAAAAGAGAGGAAGAAGAAAAAGAAAATGATCAAGAATCTTCACTATTAAACTTAGAGCTACAAATCTCTAAACTCTGTGATTATATGATATGTTGAAAAATAATTACATCCGATGTTGTATTCTTGTTTCAATTTTTGCCTCATTTATTGTAACATCTCGTGTCTCATGAACATGATGATCTTGTCCATAATCCACTATCTTGCCCGGGGACGAGAAAGAACCTAGCTTGGGGGAGTTGATACATCCAAAATTGAAACATATTTACCACTTGTTTTTGCATAAATAGAGTAGGGATTTTTATATTTAACCATGCCTACGCGTGCTATTTCGTTCTTGTTTCAACAGGATCCCAAATCATGGAGTCACAGATGAACATATCAATTAGAATTGTCATATTGTGTAATTATATGATATTTCTAAGTGATAAAAGTCATTTTATGAATTTACCTTCGCACCTGGAAGAATAACAAACAAGGAGGTGGCACTAGTACCGATAACGACCACCGGTACGGGCAGAGCCCGCCCGTACCGTCTGTCCATACCATGCGCCACCAGGACCGCCTCATCAAATAGTTTCTCCTAGTGAAGACAAGAGAGAGATCTGACATTGACAGCCACCAGAAACCACGAAACACCACATCCAAAAGGGATCTGAAGGAGGAACTTGGCTAGGACAAAATCCCAGCTGCTTCGCAGATCATTGGAGGACAACGCATCATCCCCTTCACCATCAACCGCTGCATCTTGATCACCACCATTACTCCATCTTTCATCTATTAGATCTCTTTTTAATTCCAGATCCAATTGTGGTTTGCATTAGATCTACACCCATACTTTAATCCATTCATTTGATTATGATGATGTTGTTGATTGCTTCCATGAGTGAGTAGTGCCTTCGTTCTTGGGGACATGGAGAAACCCTAGCACCACTATGAACTTGAAATAAAGATTATTCTTGTGTCCATATGACTTGCTTGTCTATGATATAATTATGACTTGTGTTTGATTTCTATCTTTAGATGATATGTGAAGTCGACCACATATTATTTGCCTTCGAGACTAAAGGGAGGAAGAAACCCTTTGGACGTGTTGTGGAAGTGTACCTAGAGTGCCCCGTGATAGATTGGCGTCGGCTCGTAACCCACACGGTCAAAGGGGGATCAAGAGGGACTCCCTGAGCTAATTAAGATATACATGGGGAAACCCTTAATTATGGTGGCTTGTATGGGTGATTGCTCTCAGGCATTGCAGTGGTTATTTAGAGGTGACCTCACACTTGGCTCAAGAAAGTGGCTTCATGAACATCTGATTATGGGGCTCTCTCCACACATATCATGACACAAGAAGTATGTTATCTTGATTAATTATAATAATAGTACTATGCTAGCGGTGTATCCTACGTCCCCAAGAATGTTTTAGCCCTATTGAGTTCAACCATGCTTTCATACAATCTTGTTACTAGATTTCTTTTACTTGTTTTAATTATATTTTCTGCAAACAACCATAAACAATTCAAACACCCTTTACTTGGAATCATAGACAACTTACAAGTATTCTTTGGTAAATAGTAACGAGGGGCATAAAGACCTTTACCAATAGCTCTCTGTGGGTTCGATATCTTTACTTTGAAACTAGCTACAATTGATCTATGCACTTGTAGTCATCAAAGTCGCTGCGTGTCCTCCTCGGTGTCCATCCCACTGCCAAAAATAAACGGGACAACATGGATAGCAGTTTGAGCTGAAATAATCTAGCGCTATTATTTACTCGGATACTACCACCAATAATCTATCCCTATGGCTTACGATTGTTGTTATAGAAATGTTCTACAAAAGTAGGTTCTAATTTCTAGGGATTTATCTATTCTCTACTCTTGGGATTCACTTTTATTGCCTTGGATTTAGTCGTCGACTTTGTTGATCCACACTGAATATTTTCAACTCTTCAAAGTAGTTGTCCTCCTAAGTTCCTCATTATTTGCTCTGGAATCTAGAAAGGGTTAAGAAGGTACAGTTGAGTACGAGCGCACTCAGCAAGTTCACAAAATAGGAGTGTTTGATGCACTATCTATAACCATAGACCAAAGATCGTAGGTTATGTAGGTTTTCGTAAACATTTCTTCAAAAGTTGTTTTTATTCTCAAAAACTATGTTCGTCAGCCTTCATAGGTTTACCAGAACTTCATGGAGTTCCTTTCCCACCATGGTCGTAACTCCTTCGCAGAATAGGGCGTAACATGTCAAAATTCTTACACTCTGCAGAGGTGCGTTATTATACACATAAGAGATCAAATCCTTGTCGCACGACCGACCGGCTTATTCCCGTACATAACTTTGTGATGTGGGGCCTAGTGTAGATGATCCAAGACAATCACTGCCCTTCTCCACGATCTCATATATCAACACATGACTCTACAAGAAGGAATACCTTTGCTATACCCCACTGCGGGTAGCTATAGCTATGATAGCCCCTTGTAGACTCTGCAAGCAGATCTGTCCCTAGTAGCCACCATCATATATGGTGGACCTCCACCTACGATAGCCCCTCACAGATGATCTAGAAACCAATATTGTGGGGCACTAAGAGGTCCCACCCATGTGCTAGATCCTTGTAGGGAATCTGCAGCTTTACGATAAGGTCATCCGTTGGCACATGAAAGGAAGAAGATCCAGCTGTCTTCTCCATCCCATTCTAGATCTTATGGCTAACACGTATTATACGGCGCTAGAATCATTGGTGACATTTGTTGTTAAATCCTAGATGATACATTCTCCTACAATGGTGGTTCCATTGCCAGTCATAATAGATTAACTGACCACCCAAATCAGTAACCAATAGTTCATATTAAATATGATAATAGTGTTTAATGTTGTCCTTTTTGAAATGCAGGTGATAATAATAATATATTGCAAATACTTGATAGATAATATCCAAAGGGCATGAGCAAGTGTGAACTTGCCTTTTTGACTACAATATTATGCAGTCAAGGTCTTCTAGTCGGTATAAACTCCAATATCCAAAAATAGCATCATTGGTATAGTAAATACTAATGTTTCAAGAAGAAACATGCTATTATGCATAAATAATGACATGCATTTCATATAAAATCCCAAAGTAAATCCCCATGTTTAAACATGGATTGAATTTGGTGATCTCTTAAAGATTTAGTGTATATTCAGATTTACTTCATAACTAAAAGCATATTCAAAGATTTTAAAGTAACTCCTATGATATGGAATTAAAGCACAATAACAATTGATGTTGGATGTTGTTTAGTATCAACTATTAAGATGGCCATGTTTAAAGTTGGTGAGTCTTAACAGGATTACTAATGTCTTTGTTTGAAGTGGCAAAAAGAATAATTTTTGAAGAAAATAATTCTTATATTAAGTTAAGAATTCACAATGTTCTCAGAACATAGTCCATAGGTATTTACACCGCCCTAACAGTATTAACTTAATAGGTTTCTAGATGATTGATTAACATACCAAATTTAACTATAAAACACAATTGAGATTAGGACATCATATTTTTATATCGCTGTAAAGTTCTAGGGTTCTCCTAGTTATGATCAACAATGAACTCTTATAGACATTGGGTGCAGCGTTATAGATCTAATGCGAGCATATCTATTATAGGTAGTTTACATGACTAAAACTAACTACGAGATATAGGTGAGTTTAGTATATGGTTTACTTAGTTACTACCAAGTTTTGGAGTTAGGTATGGTTAAATAGATAAGATCATCCACTTTTAGCGTAAGTGTATGATGTGTAAGATTAACTTGTAAGTCATTGACTTATAGTAGGCATCAAATTCTAAAAGAGCATTATTTGGTCAACAATAACCATTTAGGTTCTATTAGAAACTATGGTTATGGTCTTAAGTAAAAAAGTAGTTTTAAAGTATTAAAAACACTTTATTTACAATTATAGAGAAAATATTTTCAATTCTTTATAACAATAAATTTTAAATGATTTGAGTAAGGCTAAAAGAAATTTATTTTGATTTATAAAAAATATATTCCTTTTCTTTTAATACAAGGAATGAATTTTTATAAATCCACTATAACTCTCATTTCTATAAATACCAAAACAACTCGAAATTTTATATTTAACATTTTTCTAGGGTAGTGGATTATTCTTGATACCTAAAAGTGATTTTTATTTATTTGTAGTATTTTTCCTCATTTTTATATAATTCGATAAACGAATTGATGCTTCTTAAGACTTTGTCCTTAATTATTTAATAATAAGGACAACTTAATATTTTTCTTGGATAAGTTATATTTTTGTGAACGTTTAAGATATCATATGTATTTTTATGATTTTTCTTTATTTTTCGAAAGATTAATTATGCACAAGGGTATTTTTAGAATTTTATAGATTTATTTATACCCTATTTATTTTTAAATTGGGCTCGACCTGTGGGCTAGTCCAATCTGGCACAAAGCCCACCCATCCCAATTGGTTGGGTCCAACCCAGCCAGCCCCCCTCTAGATCGGTGTACCGGCCCACCTCCTCCTTTACACACACAACCTCAACTCATTCCTCTCCCTCTCTCTCACGATATGATGGCACCGTCGTGCTTTCATCCGATTCTAGCAAGCTCTGGCCACTCCGGCTGCCGCCGAAGTTATAGTCAACGTGATTCTCAATGATCTATTGACTAGTTCAATCAGATTCGCTAGGTGTTATGTCTCTTGGCCATGTTGACCCCCTCTCGATATTAGGGTTCGCCGATTTGGCGTCACCGCACATCGACAGTGTTCTCCTCCCCTCACTAGAATGTTTTGCTGATGTGGTGGTCGTGGTGCTGTCGTGTGGCTTGGTGCGGATTGAGAGCTATGGTGCTCCTCGTGTCGCCATGTCGCCGCATTGTTCTCTGCTTCCTCTCCGGCGAGCTAAGACTCACCCCCAGGTAGGTTTTTCTTCACTCCTCTCTTCTTTTTCTCTCTTTCTCTCCTTTATTCTTAATTCCTCTATGTGGTCCAACCAAATTAGGGTTTCCTCATGTACTAATCCTAGCCTTAAGCTTAGAGTAACCTACTCATGGTGAGACTTAATCTTGTCATATTGTAATTGTTCCAGATCATTCATGTTAGGGTGATTTTTTACTTGGTTGACAGAGAAATGTTGAGCCTGTAGTTTGTTTGTGATGCTCTAGTACTATTGGAGTTATGAATATGTAAATTGTTTCTAGGTGTTGTTGATTATCCTAGATGATTATGAATTACTTATCATGTGCTACTATGGAAATCTAGATGCACATCTCTAGTTGGAAAGTTATCTCCACTTAACTTCAGTGGTTGGTTCATACTTGTTTAACACTGATGGTTCTGTCAGTGTTTCATGTTTGGATGGCTCAATAATTTGGCTTTGTTTTCTGTCGAATGTGATAATGGATTTATTTTTCAATTACCTGTATTTGATTACTGAAACATGATTGAATTCAAAGTGGTGCCTTGATAAATGTATCTTGTTCAGAATTTGTGTACTTTCAATGTGATAGTGAAATTTTATTCCTAGTCCTTGGTCCTTGCCTGAGAAATATGCTTCCTATGCATATAGGCTTTGCAATGGTCTTGCTTATAAGTTGTGAGCTTGTTCATATGTCAGCAATTATATCTAGATGATTCCTAGCTTTTATACTTAGGAAAATGATATGAATAAGATAATTTATCTTAATTGTTGGTGATTGTTATTGTGTAGCTTGGCTTCGTAAACCCTGACCCTAGTGGCACTTGTGTTTCTAGGTTGCTGATGCAGTGCTTCCAATATTTGGAATGTGCCCAGTAGTAGCCACCCAACAAGTTTGACTACTCTACTGCTTGGCTATTCCTTCTCCTTGCTCTAGATTAGGCCAAGGATGCAAAAGGCTGAGACCTAGTCTTTTGATGGCTAAAGAACAAATGTTATTTGTTTTAGCTGCCCAATATCTAGTGATGAGTTTACACTTCATTTGAGTGTAGCTCTAAGGAAATCCTCAAATCCAAGTATTATGCCTAAGATATATTAAGAACAAACATTAGGCATTGTTTTGGATATGATCAACTTGTCCCTGATGTTGTTGCTAAAACTTGTGGTTCTAGTTGTGGCTTGCAATGGCTTCATGGGTTTGCTCTTGGTACTATCTTGGCCTTCTCCTCCTGGCTTGTTCTTGCTCAACACCTTAAGTCCCCTTCCCCTAGGTTACCATGGTGGATTTCTTGGTTGATGAAAATCTAGTGGAGTTTGGTGCGTGAAGCTGTTCTGGTTGTTGTTCTTGTGTTCTTGGTGGTATGTGTTGTGGATATGTTGGTATGATGAGTGGTGAAATGAACTATGTGGTGAAGGGATGAGGGATGCTACGGCTGCTTCCTTTTGCTCATGTTGCTACACTCTTGCTATGGTGATAGCACACTCCTCATGCAGTATGTGCAAGCTGCTGACAAGTGGCCCCTACTATGTTCAAGTTACTAGGTCTGTCTTTACTGGGCTTGAGGATTAGATCATGTGAAAAACTGAGTATTTGCTGGTTGTTTATCTTTTGACTTTAACTAATTTGGTGAAACTTGCCCCTTACTATGATGTGGTACTGAGGCCAATCTAAACATAAGAACATATGCTAAGTGGTCCCTTTTTATGCTCAGTGATGATATTAAACAGTGCAACGCACTATTAGAATCCTGAGAGCATGTAACACTAACCCCTCATAATTTCTTTCTTTGCTTTCTTTTTCTTTTTGCAGGGAATAAGTAAAAGAACAAGAAGATTAGAATACATAGGAAAAATAGTTTAGGCTTTTAATTTATTCATTTTGTAAATTTTTATCATTTATTTGTAAATAACAATGTATTCAGGGAATAAAGCATTTCTTTATTTCATTGTTGTAATCTATTTATACATATAATTTCTTATATGTTCATGAAACAATTTGTATTACGTATTATTTCCTTGTAAAGACTTTGTATATTTATGTTATTATTAACAAAGTTATTTCTTTACATATTTATCCAATTGTACTTATTTGAATTACTTTATTGGATATTCTTATTGTGCATTCTTAATTCCAAATCCTATTAATTCTAATCGTATTGAATATTCTGAATAAAAATCTATTCTGAGTTTCCAAGTTATTTCAATTTAAATTCAAAATTTAGATACCAGTTTAAATTCATTCTTCCAAAACAGTTAAAATACCTAGAGATCATGTCAAAATCTACCGCACTCGCTGAGATGATCTAAACTCTAATTCATTGAAGCGAGAGAAACCTTGATCCCTCTAGGGTTTTAGTTTTGCTCGAAAATTCCCTGTTTTTTCTTATGCATGAATGCAAATGCACACACTCTCTTCCACAACCCTAAATGCTGGGGCGTTATATAAACCCCTCATCACCCATCCACCTCCCCGCTGCCACCGTAAGGGATGTCGAGCAAAGCCCAGGAAGCACCGATGGTGGCTCTCCTATACCTGCATGCTAGGGGCCTAGCCGACTAGTTGAGGATCGACATCTTGGCGGTGGTGGGGCTTCGGTTGGTGGAAGCTTGACCTAGGGCATCATTGGATCTCGACCACAGCGGTCTGGATATGGCAGTGGTGGAGAGGCATGTGCCAGCAGAATGGGTGGGCGGAGATAGCGACCTCGCAGTAGCATGGAGGACAGGACTATACGGGCTCGATCTAGGCCCGACCAGGCATACAGGGGCCTGGTTTTGTCCTTCTTCCTGAAGGAGATATTCTCTAGAGGCAAATAATAAATGGATTATCATATCTCAAATAGTTCATAATAGTGTCATATTGTGCTATAACTGTATCAAGTGGAAACATTGATACATGTGTGGTATGTAAATGGACCAAGTCCCTAGTAGCCTCTATTTATACTAGTTCGTTGGGAAACTGATGATCAAGGTTTCCTGATAATGGACCATTTATGACAGGGGACTGATACGTCATAAGCGTATCTATAATTTTTGATGCTCCATGCTTGTTCTATCTCAACTTTCCTATGTTTTGTTCACACTTTGGGGTATTTTTATATATTTTCTAGAACTAACCTATTAACAAGATGCCACAGTGCCAGTTGACTGTTTACTGCTGTTTTTGGTTTCAGAAAAGCTAGTAAAGAAATATTCTTGGAATTGGACGGGACAAAAGCCAAAGTCAATATTTTACCCGAAGCAACACGGAGTCCGAAGAGCAGCTGAAGGGGGGCCACTAGGTAGCCACACCCTGTGGTGGCACGGCTAGGGGGCACACCACCAGGTGGTGTGGGCCCCTTAGGCCTCCACCGACCTTGCCCCTTCTCCTATATATTCCCCCGAGATGAAAACGTTAAAGACAGGATCAGAATTCCACGAAAAGTTCTGCAGCATCGTCGCCACCGAAGAGGAGATTTGGGGGACAGAAGTCTCTATTCCGGCACCTTGCCGGGACGAGGAAGTCCGCCGAAGCCATCTCCATCGACTCCACCGCCATCTCTATCGCCGTTGCTGACTCCCATGATGAGGAAGGAGTAGTTCTCTCGAGGCTAAGGGCTCTACCGGTAGCTATGTGTTCATCTCTCTCTCTATGTGTGATCTTATTGAGATCATGAGCTTTGTAATCTATAGATCTATTCTGCTACTCAAATGCTTTAATTAATCTCTGCTTATCCCCATGTGTGTGAAGTTGACAGTGTGCACACCGTGTGGCACTTAGGCTAAGGTTACAAAAATACTTATCATGAGTATAATTTGAATTGGATGTCTCTATAAGATTGTGGTGTTTGTTGGAACCATCTAGCGCTCAAGGTGACAGTGAGGGGTTATCTAGATGGGGAATGCGAACTTTAAGGTGTGTTGTTATATCCCTACATCGTGCAACCGGACAGTAGTTCAGGGTAGCATAATGAAGAGAAGATATTTATATGAGAGTGTCCACTAGTGAAAGTATGATCCCTAGGCCTTGTTTCTAAGCATTGAAACATCATTTATAATCAGTCCTATTACATGTTTGCTTGCTTCCACTCTTATTTCAGATTGCAATTACCACTTGTAATCATCCATATTACTTGTATTTCACTATCTCTTCGCCGAACTAGTGCACCTATACACCTGACAAGTGTATTGGGTGTGTTGGCGACACGAGAGACTTCTTGTATCTTGATTGCATGGTTGCTTGAGAGGGATACCTTTGACCACTTCCTCCCCGAGTTCCATAAACCTTGGGTGATCCACTTAAGAGAAACTTGTTGTTGTTCTACAAACCTCTACACTTGGAGGCCCAACACTGTCTACAAGAATAGAAGCATGCGTAGACATCAAGCTATTTTCTGGCGCCATTGCCGGGGAGGTAAGGTAAAAGGTACTCACATCCTCTAGCTACTAAGCTATCTTCTAGTACTATTGCTGGTGTATGAGTGCTCGAAGTTATTTCCTTTAGATTCTGCAATTATATCTTTTTGTTTCTTGTTTTTGTTTTCACTAGTTAGGCTTAATGGAAAACAACAACAAAATTAGAGAGCTTTATAGTATTTATCTTGAGTTAGGACATGAAGTGTTTGAAGAGAAAATTAAAAAACCTGTGAAACTTTATTTGCATGCTAATAGCAATGTTATTATTATGAATTCTTTGAACACCATTATTGTTAATGCTATGGAAAACTCTAAGCTTGGGGAAGCTGGTTTTGATGAGCATGATATTTTTAGTCCCCCAAGCACGGAGGAGAAAATTTACTTTGATGATACTATACCTCCGATATATGATGATTACAATGATGAGTATGATATTTTTAGTCCACCTACTATTGAGGAGAAAATTTATTTTGATTACAATATGCCTCCTATATTTGATGATTATGGTGATGAGAATAATAATGATAGCTATTTTGTTGAATTTTCTCCCACTACAATTAATAAGAATGACTATGTTTATGTGGAGAGTATTAATTCTTTTATGCATGTGGCTCATGATAAGAATGTTTTATGTGATAGTTATATTGTTAATTTTATTCATGATGCTACTTAAAGTTATTATGAGAGAGGGAAACATGGTTTTATGTATCTCAGCAATATTAAGTTTCCCCTCTTTCTATTGAAAATTTTGAAGTTGCACTTGTTTTGCTTTCCTATGCTTGTTGCTGTGTTCTTTCATGACTTGTTTCTTTACAGGATTATTTTTCATAGGAAGTGGGTTAGACTTAAATTTGTTTCATATTTGCTTCTTGATGCTCTCTTTTACTTCAATTTATATTTATTATGTGAGCATCATCGAAATTATCATGCCTATCTTAATGGCTATAAAGGAAGAGCTTTTGGGAGACAACCCATTATTATTATTTTACTTTTAGTTTATTTTTGTTTTGTTGAGTCTTGGAAGTTATTGCCTCTGTAATAACCTCTTCTTATCCTTTTTGTTTGGTTTTTGTGCCAAGAATAACCTCTAATGAGAGGGAAGTAAGATATGGGGAAGTTGCTGTCACGAAACAGATTTCTGTGCGTCACTGTAAAAAATTGTGAAAAATCCCTGGACGTCGGATTGAGTTGTAATTTTCTGTGCTGATGCCCCAGTTTTTTATCTAACTTTCGTTAGTTTAGAACTTTTCTATTTGATCAACATAAGGTCTTCGAAAAAATCGATTTTTACCTGATGGTCTATTTTGACAGATTTCTGCCATTATTTGCATTTGACTCTTAATCTCTTTCTCTTTGAGTTCTCTTTGATCACTTGAGCTTTTAGAAGGAATTGATACAGCAGCTTATGTTTTAATGGATGATTTACTTCAGTTGAAACTGAACCCAAAGGATTATTATTTTTAATACACTAATGTTGCTAATGAAGATTGTGTGAAGTTTTGTATGAAGGAAGTTTTCAAGTGTAGGGAGAGAATGATGTGATGAGATGAAGTATGGACAAAAGCTCAAGCTTGGGGATGCCACCCGTGTCACCCCAAGAAATATTCAAGAATTACAAGCATCAAAGCTTGGGGATGCCCAAGGCATCCCCTTCTTCATCAATAATCTCAGGTCTTCTTTCAAGACACTTTATTTTTATTACCTTATGCACTATGTGTTGTTCTTGGAGTGTCTTTATTTTTAGTTTTCTTTTGTTTTCTTTTCCACACTTAGTTGGTTGGATCCTAACACGCTTATTTTGGATAGAGACACACCCCGTTATTCATTGCCTAAAACACTCTAGTTTTCACTCTTATTGTTCTGTGAGTGTTCTCCTTTGCTAGCACTGCGTTTAGCTTTAGTCTTCTTATTATTTTGGCTTAAAAAAATTTAGTTCTTCTTTGTAGATGGTTGAGACATTCTCTCTGGTCCTTATTTATTATTATCTTTTAGAGTTGTTTCAAATAAGTCGATTGTTGTTGGAAAAGAGTAGGAAGTTTCATGCTTATAGTGGTACAAAAGGAAGCTTGTTTTGACTGTGACTTAGACTTTATCATGTCATGCTAGATGTTGCTTTAACCATATGCTTAGTGATTATTTTTGTAGCATTACTTGTTTCAAACAATTGAGATTGCTTAATGTGCCTTGAAAGAATCATGCGTTGTTTTAGCATAGAAAAGCATAATATTGTGGTATTCTCCTTTGATGATTTATTTGGGTTGACTTGGCACATGCTTACACCATGTTAAGACTATGAACCAGCCACCTTAGCCTCTATGATAATTTAGTTTTTGACTTGCAGTATCACTTTATACTTTAATTAATAATGTTTTGTCGCTTTGCATCATTATGGCCATTATTGCTCTCTTAGTTGGTCGCTCCCAGTCTTTTGCTAGCCTCCACCTGTACTGAGTATGAGTTCTAGTCATGCATCCAACTCCCAAGAAACCAAGTTATTCCAAAGAGTCCACTATAAATTCCTATGCATGGTGTGTTACACCATTCCAAGTATATTCATGTGTTTATCTATCTTCCAAATTAAACTTTTGTTATGTGAAAATTAGTGATTTAAGCTCTCACAAACTTGATGGCACACTTTATTTTAATGCACTCAATAAACTTGAACCATTGTGTCCATCTATGTTGCTTATATGATTGCACTTTATAAGTTGTGAATTAGCAGAACCATGATACCATGGGGAACGCTTTCAACATTGCACTTATTATTCAGTTGATATCATGTTCTTTTGTTTATGGATCCCGGTGGTGTGAAATAAAAGGGGAGCTTGTAAGCTCATGGAGTTTGTATGTGTGTTAGATAAACACCTGGGCGGCTAGCCTAAGCCATGCCTAATCATGGTAGAAACTTGCAGCATAACCATAGTGAGCATTTTGTGAAGCATCCTCAATAAAAAACCTATGCAAATAGCAAATAAAAAGAGCGCTGAGATGCTCATTGTATGTTGCCTTATCATTTTGATATGGGAAAGCTCATGTGTCATGGGGAAAGGGGTACCCATTGGCAGTTCTCCATGATACACATGTACTTACAATGACAAGAACTTAATTGTGACTAAAGTTGAGTAGCATGAGGTTCGGTACTCGTAAGCAAGGGGCATGAGATTTTCAACTTATAACTTGTCAAGCATATCCTCATATTTGTGTCACTTTAACCTTAATAACCTCAAGATGCTTATGATAGGGGCAATGAGAGTTGAAAGCTAATAAGTACCATAATTTTGGAAGCTCTTTATGAAACTTGAAATCCCTACTTCCATCTGTGAAGGGACTTTCTTTTTTACTTTTATGTTGAGTCTCCATCTTCTATCTTTATGCACCTATTGAGAGAGCATAGTGGTCATTCTTAGTTTAATGTGCATTGTCCCAAAACTTGTTGATTGATTCATAACTTTGATATTACTTGTTCTTAAATTATTTGTATCTAGTCACCCTTATGAACTTTAAAGGTGTCATATGCATTTATGTTCTGCTATACCAGGAGGGACAAGCTGAATACCACTCTTATTATGTTTTCTATATGTGAAACAAACAAATGTCTTTCAATGCATTGTTATTCATGATCTTTTGTTTGTACCTTTTTATGTTGCAACTTAATTGCTTTTTCTTATTGTTAGAACTATATCTTTCATGTTTATATTAGAGTAATATGATCCTAGCTATCAATGTTTTACAATACCTTGTTCAAGATTGTGATGGTGCATGTCACCGATACATTGCAAATATATCTATAATTTTTGATGTTCCATGCTTGGTTTTATCCACTTTCTTGTGTTTTGTCCACACTTTGGAGTACTTTTCATATGATTTCTTGAACTAACCTATTAACTAGAGACATAGTGCCAGCTGCCTGTTTTCTGCTGTTTTTGGTTTTAGGAAAGTCAGAAAATAAATATTCTCGGAATTGGACGGGACAAAAGCCAAAGTGCCTATTTTTCCGGAAGACATCTGATGCCAGAATACGTGACGGAGAAGAGCTGGGGGCCGACCACACCACCTGGCCGCGCGGCCAGGCCTGGCCCACACCAGCGGGTTGTCTGGCTGACCCCAGCACCCCCGCGGCCTCTCCTTTCGCCTATATATTACCCTCGAGACCAAAACCCTAAGTACCCGATCAAAAATCCACGAAAGAGTCTATAGCCGCCATCATCTCCATCCCTAGATCGGGAGGGATCTGAAGCTCTTCCCGGCACCCTGCTGGAGAGGGGAATTCACCCTGGAGGTCTTCTTCATTATCATGCAAGCCTCCGATGTGATGCGTGAGTAGTTCATCTCTGGACTATGGGTCCATGTAGTAGCTAGATGGCTGGTTCTCCTCCTTTGTACTTTCATGTCTAGATCTTGTGAGCTCCGTTCATGGTCGAGATCATCTATTTGTAATTCTGCATGTTGTGTTTGCAGGGATCCGATGGATATTGAGATGCTATTTCAGATTGATTATTGATTCTATCATGTTTTTGTTATTTGTGATCTTGCATGCTTTCCGTTGTTAGTAGCTATCTTGGCCAAGTAGATGCTAGCAACTCCAAGAGTTAGTATTTATGCTCGATAGTGGGTTCATGCCTTTGGTAATCTGGGGAAGTGACAGAAATCTCTAAGATACTAGATGTGTTGTTGCTACTAGGGATAAAACAACAATCCTTTGTTCATATAACAATCGTATTGTTTACTTTACACGCAATTCGTAACGCAATAATCTGTTGCTTACAACTTAATACTGAAGGGGGTTCGGATGATAACCTGAAGGTGGATTATTAGTCATAGATGCAGTTGGATGGCGGTCTATGTATAATGTTGTAATGCCCAATCATGTTCCAAAGGAGTCAAGATGATTAGTATATGCATGTATTGCTTTCTCGATGTTTGTCAATTGCCCCGCTGTAATTTGTTTATCCAGCATGTTATCTATCTTAAGGAGAGCCACCTCTAGTGAACTATGGACCCCGGTCCTTTCTTTTACATACAATCTATAAACTGTTTACTGCTTTATGTTTACTTTCTGCAAACTATTACTTCCTTCCATTCGATATGTTTAATCCTTTGTTTTCAGGAAAACCGGTGAGATTGACGACCTCATCGCAAGTTGGGGGCAAAGTTCTGTGGTTGTGTTGTGCAGGTCTCCACGTTGCTGTTGGCACCGGTAGTGCGCCCTGCCAACGTTCAGCTAGCTACACCTTTGGGGTGTTTCCTTGCTCCTACTGGATTGATAACCTTGGTTTCTTACTGAGGGAAAACTTGCTCCTGTGCTCATCATACCTTCCTCTTGGGGTTCCCCAACGAGCTCGATATATTTGGGCCATCGACAACTTTTTCTGGCGCCGTTGCCGGGGAGTCAAGGATATCTTCACAAGGGGAGTTCCTCATAACCAATCTCTTTACTTTGTTATTTTTGTTTTGCTTAGTTTCTTTTTGCTTTGTTTGCTTGTTTCTTTATCAAAAACACACAAAAAATAGTTTTACAAGTTTGCTTTCTTATTTAAAAACACAAAAAAATTAAGTCTCCTTTAGTTGTTACCCCTTCCTTACCACACCATGTTGATCCCTAAATTCACCCTGAAAGACCTTTCAATAGGGAGTGGTTCTATAATTGGAAAAGATAATATTGAAGAATTCTTTAATCGTGTTAGTAAACATGAGGATATTGAGGATAGATCCCTTGCGGAACTTGCTCCAAACTATAAGATTGCTGCAGCTTCTTTAGTTCACATATTGGAAGCTAGGTTTGTTAACCTTAACCCCTTAATGCAAGTAATGTTTCTTAAACTTAAGGAAATTGAGGACCCTGAAAAGAGGGATTTTGTTCTAGAAACTTTGTTTAAGGAATTCTATGATGTTGCCAAGGAAGCTATAAAAGTCTTTGAACGTTTCAATATGTTAGGCTCATGCGTAGATGTTGTTGGTACATGAGAAAAGATGAGAAAAACTGAACTTAATGGGGAGGAAATTAAGATACCAACACCTTTCAAACTAGTAGCAATGCATGAAGCCATAGAAAAGAATCTTGATTGGATCGTTCCTGAAAACCCGTTTGATGAAAATAGTGAACCTAAGAGCATTGATAGAGGATCCTCTAGAACTTATTTGGATGAGATACCTTGCCTTGTTGAAGATATTTCTGGTATTAATCTTAATGCTTCTTCATTTGAGAACACTTGATCCTTTCTTGCTTCTTATACCTAACTTAAAGGCGTTAAAGAAAAGTACTTATTGGGAGATAACTCGAAAGTTTTAGATGAGTCTTCGAAGTTATTACTTTAGTAATAACCGCTCCTTATCCTTTTTATTTGCTTTTTGTGCCAAGAGTAACCTCTAACGAGAGAGAAGTAGTGATTGGGAAAGTTGCTGTCCCGAAACAGATTTTTGTGCTTCACCGTAAAAATTCATGTAAAATCTCTGAACGAACTTTTGAGGCGTGAATTTTTGTGCTTCTTCCCTAGGTTGTTATCTAACTTTCGTTAGTTCAACACTTTTTGATTTGAGCAACAGAAGGTCTTCGAAACAATTCGTCTTTATCTGCTGGTCTGTTTTGACAGATTTCTGCCATTTTCTGCATTTCCTTCTTGTTGGTTCCTTTTTGAGTTCTTTTGGGGAATTGAGATTTTTGAGGGAAGTTCTTAAGTAGCTAGTGTTCTAATGGAAGTTTATTTGGTGTTAGAACTGAACCTTAAGACTTATTATCTTGAGTGCACTAATGTTGCTAATAAGGATTGTGTGAAGTTTTGTATGAAGGAAATTTTTCAGGTGTATCAAAGGAATGAGTAATGAGATGAAATATGGACTAAAGCTCGAGCTTGGAGATGCCACGCGTGTCACCCCAAGAAATATCCAAGAAGTACAAGCGTCAAAGCTTGGGGATGACCAAGGCATCCCCCTCTTCATCAATAAAAATCCCAGGTTTTTTCCAAACGCTTCATTTTTATTGTTTCATGCACAGTTGTGTTGTTCTTGGAGCGTCGTCTTTTTCATTTTCATTTTGGTTTTTAGTTTGCTTGGTTTTCTTAGTTTGCTGAATAAATTGGTTGGACCCCCTCTTTCATACTTTGGTTTTCAAATAGTTTGGTTTGGTTTGGAAAGGAGTAGGAAAGCTCATGCTTAAGTGGTAAAAAGAGCTTGTTTTGACTGTGGCCTATGCTTTGTCATGCCATGCTTGATATTGTTTTGGCTTTATGCTTAGTATTCTTTGCTGTAACATGACTTGTTATAAACAATTGAGATTGCTTAATGTCGTGGTGGTGTCACGGCAGATGTCATGGATAGGCTAAAGGTGGGGCCAATATGCACTAGAGGAATCTAGGGAGGGATAGTGTGGTGATTCCACACACAGATGCCTTGTATTCTCAAAGTGTTCAAGGTTTACAGATGCTCCTTGAGCTGTATTGGGGAGAGCAGGAAGAAGGAGCTCTCTTACTCTCACCACTACCACTACTCAATGAACCAACTCGCGATCCCCTTCTACTGAGGTCCTGGCGCTCCTTATAAAGGGGAGGCCAGGCTAATAGCTAGGGCATACGTGGAAGCATATTCCTGGGAATATGCATCTCCCAAAATAGCAAGCCGACCGGGTGACCTTTTGCCATAGTAAGCCATGCAGAGGCTACGTAAGCCTCAAGGGCGCCATCATTCGACATGTCTGCCACCCTTGTCGGCCACGCCTCGGTGGTCCTTCCCTCTGTCCACTTCGCTCATGCTCCAGCGTACAGCGACCACCTTTTGACCAGCGAGATACCTTCCTTCTCTTGCAAGCCTGATATAACTCAGATCATGCCTGGTTAAGCCGGCCCCGTGGGTACCTGCATACAAGTTACAAAATGCCTGCCGGCATACGACATACGTCGGCCGGGACTCAGTTAGGTGGACATCCTCTGGTCCAGGTTACTCCGTAAGTCGGCCTGCCTTGAGGTGACTCGGCCAGCATTCGCTTTGACCTTGCCGTACCTCGGCTAACTCGGCCTCTATACCCCGGCGTGACCCTACCCGGGGGTATCCCCCCAACATTAGTCCCCGAAGCTGGTGCGGTCTTAGCAACTTCAGCTGCTAAGGCCACAGCAGGTTCAATCTTTTTGCTCCTTTTTCCGAGTTAGTCCGTAGCTCGGATCCCATGGCGTAGCATTCCCTTGGCACATTCCTAGTCATCGCTCGCTGGCCGGGCTACCCTTCAGTTCTCCGGGTTATCCTTCCTTCTCTCATACACTTCCCCACGTCCTACGTGGAGGGTAATCATTACCTTGCCTCATTTTAAGGGCTTGCGCCAATTACTGCACTTATTGTCAGGGGTTACTGTTGCACACGTCGCGTCGCAGCTGCCTCCTCGTTAACTGTATCACCACGTCGCGTCATGGGATCCCTTGTTTCCTGTGGCCCTTCCTGTGTCTTGCCTCCAATTGGTTGATCCGGCTGATACACATCCACACCGTGTGGCCCTGACGCGCAACATGATCCCACTACCCACCACTAGGGCATGGTTAAATAGGGGAGGGAGCGCGTCCCTTGGGCGTTTTCCCTTTCTCGTGCCCCTTAGCCTCTTTGCCTCTTTGCCCCTTCTTCTTCCTTGCGACAGCGCCGCCGCTGCTGCCGCGGCCGCACCTGCTCTGTAGCGCCGCCACCACGCCGTGCCTTTTCGCACTAGCCTCGCTGTTGTCCCTACGCTGCTTCAACACCACGGGTCCGTGCCAATCCAAGCCACTGCCTCCCTCGTTTGAACAGGCCGGCGAGGACAGCGACCTGGAGATGACCGAGGAAGAGCTCGCCGTCGTTGAAGAGGATATGGAGGGGGGTGAGACCATGGAGCGTGGTGCTTGGGCCAGTTCCTGGGTGTGTCAAGATGACCTTGACTGGCTCTACCGCACCCGCCGCATTCCAGAGGGCATAATTTCGCGCCTCCCCTGCGAAGAGCTTGCTCCCTCACCCAATCCGGGCGAGTTCGTCGTCTTCCTATCTCACTTCCAGCGTGGCTTCGGCCTGCCTGTGAGCGATTTCTTCCATGACTTCCTCAATATGTACTAACTCCAACCCCACCATCTTCCGGCGAACGCCATCACATCTCTCTCTTCCTTCGCATCCGCCATAGAGGGGTATGTCGGCCTGTGGCCTTCCAAAGAGCTCTGGATCCGGTTCTTCGGTATGCGAAGGAACGTGGTTCCGGATAAGCTGCTTGCCACGGAGGAGAAGCATCTGACCCAATTTTGTGTCGCCTCCATCTCACCCCGGAAACAATCCGTCTTTCCCCGGATCACGGGGCTCGATTCCTGCAAGGGCTGGGCCCGAACCTTCTTCTATGTGAGGAATGGCATGGATGAAGATCTGATCTGGCTGCGCCCCTTTGTGATTGGTCCTCCTAATCCAGATCTGTGGGACCGGATTCCCAAGAAACCAATTGCCTTGGTGAATCAGGTCAATTAAGCGGTTCCAGGAGTTGAAGGATCTGGGGCTGCGCAACGAGGACGTGATGATCACATTCGTCCGCATCCGGATTTCCCCCCTTCAGAAGCGCACGCACAAGCTTTGCCACATGAGCTGGCGACTTTACCCCAACCGGACCTCCTCCTTCGAGTTAAATAATTCTGAGATCTTCCGCCGGATCAAGGCCATCTTCACTACTGACAAGGACTTCTCTGCTGATTGGGAGTGGGGGATGGAGCACTTCTGCCGGGACAAGCCTCCTCCTGCTGTGAATCTCGTTTCTCAATCCTTTTCCGAGTTATATTCTATGTCGGAGCATGTTGCTCATTTGATCCCTTTTGCATTTTCCTCTTAGTTGTTTCTTCAGCAAACCCTAGAAGATGGCACCGAGCCTTCCCTCAAATGGGGGGAAGGATCGACTTGTCTCGGACGAGGAGGAGCCGGATCAGGAAATGTTCCTGCCGACCCCGGACGCAACCAAGCGACCCTCTGGTAACTTCTCTTCCTTAAGGAATTGGCCTAATGATGAAGATGATTTCGACATTGAGGTGATGGAGGCATTTGATGTTGTATCCATTTCTTACGCATTTCCGGCTTCAGATAACGCGGCTGGGTAGATCCATGAAGATCCCCCTCTTACTACGGGTGAGCCGGTCCCAGCTGTTTCCAAGAAACGTGCTGCCACTTCCGCTGCTTCTTCCGGACCTCCCAAAACAACCAAGAGGCGGAAGAAGTCCGCTGACAAGACCGCCACCAAGCCTCCGACTAAGGCCATAGTCCGGAGAGCTCGAAAACCCAAGGAGCCTTTGACTTCTGACGAGTAAGTCACCTTTCTCTTTGTCCAATTCTCTGCTTCATGTTTTTCTATCTATATGTCTTTCTTTTGTTATAACTTGTTATTCATCGTTTGATTCGGCAGGGCTGCGGTGCAGGTTCCCCAGAGTGGCTCCATCATCGCTTCGCCTCTCTAGTGTACCCCATCTCCCCCTCGTGGTGACGATACACGCCCGCTAAGCCCAATTCAGGAGGGTTCAGTAGCTGCTCCGGGTTCTAGCCCACCTCGTCCAGAGGAGGGCAACCTCGGAGCAGGGGGGAAGTGGCACGGCCAAGGTAGCGGATGCTCCTAGCTCCTCATTGGCTTGGTCGCGACCCGTCACCCCCGAGGTACCAACAGCAGCAGCAACACCACCGTCAAGACCAGCGCCAGCACAAGCACCATCGCCAACACCAACAACAACACCAACAGCAACACAAGCACCAGCACCAGCACCAACTCCTTCTGCCTCGTCCGAGTCTTCCAAGACTCGGCTAGAGGGCCCAGCTAGCACCAAGGCTGCACCCAAGTTCAAATCTGCAGCTCAAACCTCAGCCTCTCAGCAGCAGCCCAAGGCCAAGAAAAGTTCTGATGCCACCAGGGCAGCATCCATCGAGGTTGTTTTGCGCCGAAGTAAGATGCCCCCTCCGGGTCTGCTACCAGCAAGCAACTTGCATTGCACACCAGCCCTGCTGCCGCCCAAGTTGCGAGGAAGGAGGCCCACGCCAAGGGCTTGGTTATGCCGCATATGCTCAGTGGAGAGAGTTATCCTCCGGCTCTGATCGAATATGTAGATAATTGGAACAGAGCGGAGTTCGTCAATCCCAACGACGATCTCCCGGAGAAGTTCGGGCCCGCCAAATTTAGTGCACAAATGAACACCGTGGCCAAGGCTATCAACCTTGCTGGCAGGATGATGGAGGTACACTACTTTAGCCTTTCTTTAACATGCACAAGTGCTTAGAGATATATCCATTAGTCCGCGAGCCTCCGGGGGAGTAACTTGTTACTCGGCCGGATGCTCCTTAGAGAACTAGCGTAACTCCTTAGTAGCTTTGAATATGCACACACCTAGAGCCGGGTCAAGTTCCACTTGGCCCGGATTTTGTACACTTCGAATATGCACACACCTAGAGCCGGGTTAAGTTCCACTTGGACCGGATTTTGTACACTTCGAATATGCACACACCTAGAGCCGGGTTAAGTTCCACTTGGCCTGGATCTTGTACACTTTGAATATGCACACACCTAGAGCCGGGTTAAGTTCCACTTGGACCCGATTTTGTACACTTCGAATATGCACACACCTAGAGCCGGTTAAGTTCCACTTGGCCTGGATCTTGTACACTTTGAATATACACACACCTAGAGCCGGGTTAAGTTCCACTTGGCCCGGATTTCGTACACTTCGAATATGCACACATCTAGAGCCGGGTTAAGTTCCACTTGGCCCGGATCTTGTACAGTTCGAATATGCATATAACTAAGCCATCCTTGCTTTTTCAGGTTACTACCAATCGCCGGAGCGCTGAGTTTCAGCGCCTCTTGGACACACACATGGTGATGCGCTCAAAACATACAACGCTTCTTGCTAAGTTTGAGAAAAGGGGTAAGTTTTCTCTTTGACTTTTTTCCCGTCTTTCTATCCCTTTTCCCACCAAACTAATCTATCATTCGAATTGCATAGCCGGAGTGGAGGCTGAAAACAAAATTATGAGAAAAAACCTGGCCGAGATAAAAGGTAATTCGCTTTGATTACTCAATTTTTGTGCTTTCTCTCCTTTCTCCTGAGCTCGGCAGATATTCATACCTCGGCTCTACCGGGTCAACAAACCGTTTCAGCATCCCTTGAAGATAGTGTGCCCGTCCCTGATATGATGCTGCATTTTCTCGAACAAGGAGGGCAACATCAGGCCGAGCTCAAGAAGAAGGACGATGAACTTGCCAAACTCCGAGTCAAGGATGATGAAGTTGCCAATCTCAAGGCCGAGATGAAAAACTCAAGGAGCTCCACAAGATTAAAATGGACAAGGCTGGCCAAGACTTCACCGAAGAGCGAGAGCGCCTTAACCTCCAACTTGCAAAGGATCAAGAATTGCTGAAGGAGGCCGACGTCAAGCTTGGCTCGGCTAACGTTGAACTTGAAAAGCTCCGGAAGAGACATGATAATTGCACCAAGGAGCTGACTCGGATCCATAGTCATATGTCCCGTAAGCTTATTTCCTTCAGCCGACATGTATTTATCCAGGTTAAATTCTTTTACTTATTTTACTTGTTTTGTCTTCAGGTAAATTCCCAGAGGGAGATGCCATTGCATCTACAGCCGTTGCCAAGTTCCGCCAGCAGTGGGGTACTCCAACTGGTCCTAGGTCTGAACCCATTCCTTTTGACATGGAGGATCTGATAGTCAGCCTATCCTCCCGAGTTGAAATTATGAAGAATTATGGTTCGGGTCTCCTGGATTCGGCCGTCCGGATCTTCTGTGCCCTTTGGCCTGGTGAGGATGTTCTAGAGGGATCCACTGCTCTGATCAACAAGCTGATGGACTGCAAGACCCAGCTCGAGCTCTGGAGGGAATCCGCTGCTCGCGTTGGAGCTGATACGGTCCTCCACTTCGTTCTCACGTGGTACGAAAAACTAAATCTGAAGCTTCTCGAGAGCCTGCGCACCGGATCAAGGTGGTCAAATGACCCGGATTGGGTAGCCCAGCGCAAGGCTTGCGCCCATAACATCATCCAGTTTGCCCCTGTCCATCAATGGAACGAAGGACCAAGCTTCCTCGGTGCCGTTGACGACGAATATGTCGAAGATGGTTCGGATGAGGAGGAAGAGGACAAAGCCTCGAACGTTGAAGAAAATGAAGATGAGGATGAGGCCGAGGCCGGAGTTCCACCCGCTGGCGCCGAGTTACCCCCTCCTGCTGCTGCTCCTTGAGCACCAAAAAACACTTTGAAATTTATCAGATCCCCGGTATGCCGGGTGCGGATGTATTAAGCACACAGATTATGTTTTGCTACTAAGTTGTTCATGCCGGATTAACTTGGGCGTAGTCCCCGAGTTTCATTTTCTTGTTCCTTCAATTTCATGGCACGGCTCGCGTCTACCTTGATTCGGTTTTGTGACTTACGAGTCCGAGTTTCAAAAATTGACTTAACAATACTTGGAAACTTTAGGTTTAGCTCAAGATAATCTAGCATAGTAAAAGTAAAGTAAACATAAGGTTAGTCTGAATAAAGAATGTCAGCTCGATTACGTTCTTTTCCTTAGTCGTTTTTCGTGTGCTACGCAATTCCAAACTTGTTCTCTTGCTTGCCATGAAGCCAATTCTTGTTGGACAGCAGCAAGTCGAAGAGTTGAGTTTTTGGTGCTCACACACTACTAATCCGGCTTAGGCAAAAGCAACTTAAGCTAGCCGACATAAAAATAAATGACAAACACAGAAGACAACAAATATTACTAAGGCAGTCCCCGAGTTACTGTTCGAGGTGCCAAGATTTCATTGATAAACTCATTGCCGGCATACATACCGACATATGAGAGACTCAGATACACACACTTCTTTGTTAAGTGTAGAATGGATGGAGTAGAGCTACATTCCATGGACGCTTAGATTCCTCGCCAGACCTATCCGCCTTGTTCTTCTCCTGTGATTTTGCATCGATGAGGTAATAAGAGTCATTGTGCAATGCTTTGCTCACAATGAATGGCCCTTCCCATGGGGGGGATAACTTATGCATGCTAGCAGTACGTTGTACCAGCCGGAGTACCAGATCACCTTCCTAGAAGACTCGGGGGTTTACTTTCTGGCTATGATAGCGTCGGAGATTTTGCTGATATATGGCCGATCTAGACAATGCCAATTCTCTCGCTTCTTCCAGCAGATCACCATCATTTTGCCAGGCTTCTCGCACTTCGGCTTCTGTGTATTGGGTGACTCTAGGCGAATCGTGCTCTATGTCGGCTGGTAATACAACTTCTGCCCCATATACCAGAAAAAATGGCGTATAGCCTCTTGATCAATTCGGAGTTGTTCTTAAACTCCACAGTACCACTGGTAGTTCTTCTATCTAGCACCCCGCTGATCTTTGCAGCGGCTCAATGAGCCGGGGTTTTATCCCAGATAATACTAATCCGTTGGATCTTTCCACTTGTCCGTTCGATGCGGGGTCGGCTACTAAAGCAACTTCCAGCCGGATCTTCTTATCTCGGTAGAATCGGGCGAATGCTCCTTCAGCAAAATTTGTGCCATTATCTGTTATGATACTGTGAGGGTAGCCATGTTTTGTAGTAGAGATGGAACTAAGAAAGAACCATCGACTATAACCCCAAAAGAACCAGATTTCGCAAACAACATAGAGGAAGAATGAAAGGAAAATCCTGCCGAGGCAATCGTATTTGTTTTGGTTCTCAGGATGATATCTTTGAGGAATGTCATGGACGTAGCGCCATCACATTTTTTGATCATCTTTACTTCAATCCATTTTGTAAACTTGTTAACCATAACCAAGATATGGGTCATATTTCCCCTTGCCGGCTTAAATGGACCAACCATATCCAAACACCATACAACAAATGGCCAGGTAATTGGTATGGTTTTGAGCTTCGACATTGGCATGTGTGTCTTGGTAGCATACCTCTGACAACCATTGCATTTTCTTACTAGATCTTCTGCTTGTTCTAAGGCACTTGGCCAGTAGAAACCATGTCGAAAAGCTTTTGCCACTAAGGCTCTAGATGAGGCGTGATGCCCACATTCCCCTTGATGTATATCTCGGAGGATGTCAAGCCCTTCTTCCGGGTCAACACACCGTTGTAGGACATTTGTGACACTCCTCTTGTATAGCTCAGCATTGATAATTGTGTATGCCTTTGCCCTCCTCTGAATTTGCCTTGAAAGCACTTCTTCATTGGGCAAAGATCCATCCTTCAAGAACTGGAATATGGGAAGTGCCCAAGGTGGTATAGCTCGCACCGGAAACACATCCTCGTCAATTTCCATTTGATATACCGACATAACCTTAGTCGGATCACGCTGCGCAGTCCCCGGGTTTTGCGAAGCAGTCCCCGGGTTTCCTGAACCACTTCCCACATCAATGTCCATGGGCGCAGCTTCCGACTCTGGGTTTGCCGGGATATAGATTGACTCGGATTCTGGGGATGGCCTGATAGATGGCTTTCTGAGGTGCTCTAGTGCTACACCCGGTGGAATTGCTTGTTGGGTTGATCCGAGTTTTGACAGTACGTCGGCAACCTCGTTTTCCAGCCGAGGTACATGGTGAAATTCGCATCCCTCAAAGTATCCTGATATCTTCTACACATGAAATCTGTACAATGCCATGTTTGCATCCAAAGCATCCCATTGCCCCGAGACTTGCTGAACTACCAAATCCGAGTCACCAAAGCACTGGATCCGACGTATTCCAGTTTCTTTTGCCACTTTGAGCCCATGCACGAGCGCTTCATATTCTGCAACATTGTTTGATGTTGCGAAGTGGATCTGCAGTACATACTTCAGCTGGTCTTTCTTGGGTGAGGTAAGCACCACTCCGACGCCTAACCCGGTTATCGTTTTTGATCCGTCAAAATGCATTCTCCAGTAGTTCGGATCTAGCAACGGTGGCTCATATTGCATCTCGGTCCAATCCACAAAAAAGTCAGCCACAGCCTGAGACTTGATCGCATCTCTCATGTCATATTGTGGAGCATAAGGGGCTAGCTCAATTGCCCATTTTACGATCCGGCCGCTCGCATCCTTGTTGCTCATTATCTCGGAAATTGGGGCTTCACATATCACTTTGATGGCGTGCTCTTCAAAATAGTGCTTCAGCTTCTTTGTTGCCATATACACGCCATATGCCATCTTCTGATAGTGAGGATAGTTCAGCTTTGATGCTGATAATACCTCACTCAGGTAATAGACTGGCCTTTGCACTGACTTACACTCCTCGTCACGCTCTACCACTACTACTGCACTTACAACTCGGTTGGTTGCGGCTATGTAGAGCAACATTGGCTCTTTTGATAGTGGAGAGGCTAACACTGGTGCAGTTGCTAACATCTTTTTAACTGGATGAAGGCTTCATTGGCCTGCGGCGTCCATATGAACTTGTCTGACTTTTTCATTAGCTGATAGAGAGGCAGTGCCTTTTCTCCCAACCGACATACAAACCGACTTAAGGATGCCAGGCAACCAGTGAACTTCTGGACATCGTTAAGACACTTGGGCAATTCCATTCGCTCTATGGCTCGGATTTTAGTTGGGTTAGCTTCGATACCTCGGCTGGAGACAAGAAATTCGAGCATCTTCCCAGCCGGGACACCAAAGGTACACTTCTTCGGGTTAAGCTTCATTCGGAACCTCCTTAGGTTTGCGAATATTTTCCTGATATCATCAAGGAGCATTTTGATTTCCTTGGTTTTTATAACCACATCATCCACATATACTTGCACATTTCGACCAATGATCATGTAGGCATTTTTGCATACATCTTTGATATGTTGCCCCTGCATTACGTAGACCAAAAGGCATGGTGCGATAGCAATAAGTCCCGTATGGGGCAATAAACACAGTCTTTATTTGATCATTCGGGTTCAGAGGTATCTGGTGGAAACCTGAATATGCGTCTATGAATGACAACAGTTCACACCCAGCAGTAGAATCTATGACCTGATCTATCCTCGGCAGTGGGAATGGATCTTTTGGGCACGCCTTATTCAGGTTCGTGTAATCGATGCACATACGCCAAACCACTGCCACATTCGGATCATCTTTCTTCTTTTCCACCAGCACCGGATTAGATAGCCAGTCCGGATAAAGCACTTCCATGATGAACCCGGCTGCGAGGAGCCGAGCTATCTCATCTCCAATGACTTTTCTCCTATCTTCGGCGAAGCGGCGGAGAGGTTGCTTCACCGGCTTTGCTCCGGGTCTCACATTTAAAGAGTGCTTGTCCAACTCCCTCGGAACACCTTGCAAGTCCTGTGTGGACCAAGCAAAGATATCCCAATTCTCACAGAGGAAGTTGACGAGCCCGCTTTCCTATTTGTCAGTTAACCCGGCACCAATTGTTACGATGTGCTCTGGGAACAGATCATCAACAGGTACTTTCTTTGTATCCTTTGTTGCTTGAAATGAGACACTTCCATGCGGGTTACTCAGCACCGGAATATACTGCTGCGCGGACTGAGCCAATGCCGCTACTTCCTAGATCTTTCTCTTTTCTTGTGCAATCACGAGTGACTCGGCCATGTTAGACCCGGCTGACGCACACTCAATGGAATGTCGGAAATCCCCAGCTATGGTAATTACTCCATTTGGCCCAGGCAACTTCATCTCCTGGTAGCTGATATGAGTACTTGCCATGAATTTGTTCAGGGCTGGCCTGCCGAATAATGCGTGATACGCGCTTTCTAAGTTCACAACTTCAAACTCCAAATTCTCAGTTCGGCAGATATCTCTTGTGCCGAATAACACATCAACCCGGACTTTGCCAATGGGTTCACAGGAGATACCAGGCACAATGCCATGGAAAGTTGTCCTCGTGGCTTGGAGCATGTTCTCCGAGATACCCAACTTGCGCATTGTGTCCATGTACATGATATTAATGCTGTTGCCATTGTCAATCAGCACCTTAGAAAACCTCACATTGATATTGGGCCCGATGAACGTTGGGTCTAGCACTAATGCATACGAACCAGGGCTCGACATGATCTTGGGATGGTCCTTTATACTCTAGGTAATTTCCTGATCCGATCAAGGCATGTACCTCATCACCGCCGGCATAACCGCATTTACTTCAGTATGTCGGCGTTGCAAGCTCTTTCTATCTGTTTCCTCCGTGGTGAACACATAGTAAATCTAGTGATGCTCTCTGTATTCATTTCTCCCATCATTGCCGGGGTACCTTTGATCTAGCTGATGCTGGTTTTCCACCTGATGCACTGCATCCCTTCTCTCATGATTCTCATACCTCGGCGGAGGTGGTAGTAACATTAACAGTTGCGTGTTCGCTCCGCAGAGCAATTGCTGCCGAGGTAACTCCTGTCGAGGTTGATTGTTCCGAGGTGCCTGAGCATTCCCCAAGCCACTTTGTTCAATCTTCCTCATCCACTCACATTTCCGGGTTGTATGACCCGCCGGGTTACTCGGATTTGGCGTGTGAAATTTACAGGGCTGATCCAGCATTGCCTCATACGTATACCTCGACCGGTCTTTCTTTTATTGCCACTGTCTCTTTTGCTCGGGCGTCCAAGTTTTCTTGCCATCATTTCTTGGGGTCCATTGTTGCCCTCCAGTTTTCTGACGCTGATTACTCCCTGCCCCGGGTTGATCTTGGTTTACAGCAGCAACTTGTTGCAAATTGTACCTGTAATCCCGTCTATCATCTCTTCTCTTACCCCGGTAATCATTTTGTTGGGATGATCCGGCTCCATCTCGCTGGTAGTACTCCTCATTTGACTCGTTGGACACAAGTCGAGATTGAGTCGGATCTCCCAAAGCATATGAATCAGCAATCCGGATTATCTCTACTAGTGTAGTTGGCATATCCCTTTGTAACCTTTGCCACAGCATGCTTGCATATCTACACCCTTGTGAAAACCAAGCTATGGCCTGAGACTTAATCACGCCTTCACACGAGTTTCTCACGATGCACCAGCGGGTTACGAACTCTCTGTCTGTTTCATTTGGTCTCTGCTTGCACATCGCTGGGGTCTGTGGCATGTTCGTCCTCTAATACGTGCTCGAGAAGTTACTGACAAACATTTCCTCGAAATCGATCCAACAGTTGATACTACCGGGCAGTAAATTGTTTAACCATACCCTCGCTGGCCCCTCCGGCATCTGAGGCACGTATCTCACCGCCCATCTCAAATTGCCTGTCGCAATCTTCACTACCGTTGCGTAGTTGATCAACCAATCCTCCGGCTTGGTGCTGCCGTCATATGTTTTCGTGCCTCTGGGTAACTGGAACTTAGGTACCGGAGGTTCTTTCATGATCCGGGGCCCAAAGCACACTGGACCCGGAGGACCTTGCCCCTCAATCTTCTCCGACCTATAGAGCCGATCCAGTTTTAACCTGGCGTCGTTAGGCATCAAGTTCCTGCTTCCCAACCTTGACCCTATCACGTGATAATCTGGCCTAGGGTATCCTACGTTCACCATTTCCGAATCACCGTCATTGTATCTGTCTTGCTCTTGTTGAGTGCAATTTTGCCGCATACCTTAGCCGGCATTTTGCTCTTGCTGAGGTACACTCCGCTGCTGCTGTTGCCGAGGTGGGTTTCGCCCTGCACCCGCCAAGTTATGCTGTCCGGCATTGCCGTTTTTAGCGTTTCTCTGACCGGCATTGCCTTGGTCGCGGTTACCTCTGCCAGCTTCACCTCGGCTGACACTTTGTCGATCCTCATTTCTCTGCACTGCCTTTCCTTTCCCTGCCCTTGCCGGGTCATACGGGACTATCTGTTTGTTTCTCCTCGCCGAGGTTACCACTTCCTCTCTTCTAGGGCCATCATGAGGTGATGATGCAGCCCCAGCGGATTTCTCCGAGTTTCCCACTGCCGAATAAACGACCTTGGAAGCCCCAGCTCTTGCTGGGTTAGACCTGAGCAACTCCTCATTCTGTCTGTTAGCGATCCGAACTAACTCGTTGACCCTCTCTTGCTGTCTTTGCCGGGCTTCACCCGTCAAACCCTCTAACTCGGACGTAGCTGCATCTGCTGCTCTGAGGTTCTTTGCCGGGGTGCTGTACTTCGGCAACCCCATGGACAAAGGGTTCTCTGATTCCTCAACTCTAGTATCACCCTCTTTGTTCATCTCACTGATGAGGTTTCTCCCTTTTACTTTTACAGCATCTACCTTATTTGCTCTTGCGTACTCACGCAGCATCATGTTCAACGATTGCTGAGCCACGGCTATCCTTTTCGCACCCTCTAGTATTTTCTGCCTAGTTTCATCTAACTCGGCATGTGCCTGAGCCGGATCTACCACAGGTGCTATGGGGCTTTCCAAGCTATCTATCGCCTGCTGCAGAAAGTTTTCTGGCCTCTCTAGCGGAGGACCTCTACTTTTCCTGGGCGCTTTGGGTGTTACCTCCGGATCTGGTGTCGGGTCTTTGCTTGCACCAGCGTCAGGTGCTGTCATCATCACCTCAGCACGGTCAGGGGGCGAGTGATACACGCACCACGAGCCGCGCTAAGGGGTACCTCGGCTAGTATAGTGGTATTCTCCTTTGATGCTTTATTTGGGTTGACTTGGCGTATGCTCACACTATGTTATGACGATCTCAAGTCACCATAAGCCTTTATGATCCTTTAGTTTTCAACTTGTAGTATCACTTTATGCTTTGATCAATGATGTTTTGTCGCTCTGCATGATTATGGCCATTATTGCTCTCTTAGTTTGTCGCTCCCAGTCTTTTGCTAGCCTCCACAACCAAGTATGAGTTCCACTCATGCATCCAACTCCCTAAACCAAGTTATTCCAAAGAGCCCACCATACCTACCTACTAGCTTATGCCATTCCAAGTATATTCATGTTTTTGTTTACCTTCCGAATTAAACTTGTTATGAGAAAACTAGTGATTAAAGCTCTCACAAACTTGATGGCACACTTTACTTTTCTTTCCCTTAATAAACTTAAATCATTGTGTCGTGTATGTTGTATATACTTGCACTTATTTGTTGGGAATTAGCAGAACCATGTTGTCATGGGGAACGCTTTCAACATTGCACTTGGTACTTGTACCTAGTTGATATCATGCTCTTTTGTCTATGGATGTCGTCGGTGTGAAATGAAAGGGGAGCTTGTAAGTCCATGGAGTTATGTATATGTGTTAGAGAAACGCCTGGGTCGCTGGTCTAATCCATGCTGACATGGTGGAAACCTACAGCGTAACCATAATGACCTGTCTATGAAGCATTCTTCTTATAAAAAAAGAGTCCTATATTGAGAAAAAAGAGAAAAATAAAAAAGGGGAGATTTTCAAAAGAGGAAAGAGAGAAAAAGCACCATATTCCCATGGTAAATAAGAAGATTGTTGAGATGCTCGTTGTCTGCGTGCCTTGTCATTTTGATATGGGGATTCTTCCGTATCATCGGGCAGGGGGTACCCTGTTGGCGGTTCTTGATACACATGTACTTACGATGACAAGAACTTACCAGTGACTGAACTTGAGTAGCATGAAGAGCGGCCCTCGTATTCAAGGGACATGAGATTCCTAACTTATACCTCGTCAATCATGTACACCATAGTTTGTTCACTTTAACCTTAATCACTTCAATATGCTTATGATAGGGGCAATGAGAGCTGAAAGCTATAAGTACCATCATTTTTGGAAGCTCTTTAGGAAACTTGAATCTCTGCTTCCTTCTTTGAAGGCTTTTCTTCCACCATTATATTGAGTCTCCACCTTCTACCATTATGCACCTACTTTGAGAGCATAGTGGCCATTCTTAGTTCTATGTGCATTGTCCTAAGACTAGTTGATTAATGCATAACTTGATATTGCTTGTTTTAAACTATTTGTATCTAGTCACTCTTATAAACTTTGAAGGTGTCCTATGCATTTATATTTGCTACTCTATGAGGGACAATCTGAATGCTATTATGCTATGTTTTCTTTATGTGAAACAAACAAACGTCTTGCAAAGCATTGTTATTCATGAATCTTTTGTTTGTGCCTGTTCATGGTGCATCATAGTTTCTTTGTCTTATTGCTAGAACTTTGTCTTTCATGTTATGATTGAAGTACTATGATCCCAGCTTTGAATGTTTTACAAATACTTTGATCAAGTCTTTGATGGCGCATGTCACCTCAAAAATACTTTGATCAAGTCTTTGAAGCTTGGGGATGTTGATACATTGCAAATGTATCTATAATTTTTGATGTTCCATGCTTGGTTTTATCCACTTTCTTATGTTTTGTCCACAATTTGGAGTAATTTTCATATGATTTCTTGGATTAACCTATTAACAAGAGCCACAGTACCAGCTGCCCGTTTTCTGCTGTTTTTGGTTCCAGGAAAGTCAGAAAATGAATATTCTAGGAATTGGATGGGACAAAAGCCAAAGTGCCTATTTTTCCAGAAGACATCTGATGCCAGAATACGAGACGGAGAAGAGCTGGGGCGGCCACCACACAGCCACGTGGCGAGGCTGCCCGCCGAGGTGGTATGGTGACCCGGCACCCTCGGCCTCTCCTTCGCCTATATATTGCCCTCGAACAAAACCCTAAGTACCGATCAAAATCCACGAAAGAGTCTCAGAGCCGTCATCTCCATCCCTAGATCGGAGGGATCTGAGCTCTTCCGGCACCTCGCCGAGAGGGAATTCACCACAGAGGCCTTCTTCATCATCATGCAAGCCTCCGGTGTGATACATGAGTAGTTCATCTCTGGACTACGGGTCCATGTAGTAGCTAGATGGCTGGTTCTCCTCCTTTGTGCTTTCATGTCTAGATCTTGTGAGCTCCATTCATGATCAAGATCATCTATTTGTAATTCTGCATGTTGTGTTTATGGGATCCGATGGATATTGAGATGCTATTTCAGATTGATTATTGATTCTATCATGTCTTTGTTATTTGTGATCTTGCATGCTTTCCATTGTTAGTAGCTATCTTGGCCAAGTAGATGCTAGCAACTCCAAGAGTTAGTATTTATGCTCGATAATGGGTTCATGCCTCTAGTAAGCTGGGGAAGTGACAGAAATCTCTAAGGTACTAGATGTGTTGTTGCTACTATGGAGAAAACGACAATCCTTTGTTCATAGAACAATCGTATTGTTTCATTTACACGCAATTCATAAAGCAATAATCTGTTGCTTTCAACTTAATACTAGAGGGGGTTCGGATGATAACCTAAAGGTGGATTATTAGTCATCGATGCAGTTGGATGGCGGTCTATGTATAATGTTGTAATGCCCAATCAAGTTCCAAAGGAGTCAAGATGATTAGTATATGCATGTATTGCTTTCTCGATGTTTGTCAATTGCCCCGCTATAATTTGTTTACCCAGCATGTTATGTATCTTAAGGAGAGCCACCTCTAGTGAACTGTGGATCCCGGTCCTTTCTTTTAGATACAATCTATAAACTGTTTACTGCTTTGTGTTTACTTTCTGCAAACTATTACTTCCTTCCATTCGATACGTTAAATCCTTTGTTTTCAGTAAAACCGGTGAGATTGACAACCTCATCGCAAGTCGGGGGCAAAGTTCTGTGGTTGTGTTGTGCAGGTCTCCACGTTGCTGCTAGCACCGGTAGTGCGCCCTACCAACGTTCAGCTAGCTACACCTTTGGGGTGTTTCCTTGCTCCTACTGGATTGATAACCCTGGTTTCTTACTGAGGGAAAACCTGCTGCTGTGCTCATCATACCTTCCTCTTGGGGTACCCCCAACGAGCTCGATATATTTGGGCCATCAGTCACCTAAAAAATTATTCTTTTTATCACTTACCTACTCGAGGACGAGCAGGAGTTAAGCTTGGGGATGCTTGATACATCGTAAACGTATCTATAATTTTTGATGCTCCATGCTTGTTTTTATCAACTTTCCTATGTTTTTTTCACACTTTGAGGTATTTTTATACATTTTCTGGAACTAACCTATTAACAATATGCCACAGTGCCAGTTGCCTGTTTTCTGTTGTTTTTGGTTTAAGAAAAGCTAGTAAAGAAATATTCTCGGAATTGGACGGGACAAAATCCAAAGTCAATATTTTACCCGAAGCAACACGGAGTCCGAAGGGCAGCAGAAGGGGGCCACGAGGTGGCCACACCCCGTGGTGGCACGGACAGGGGCGCGCCACCAGGTAGTGTGGGCCCCTCGGTCCTCCATCGACCTTGCCCCTTCGCCTATATATTCCCCCCAAGATGAAAACCCTAAAGATAGGATCAGAATTCCACGAAAAGTTCCGCAGCACCGCCGCCACTGAAGAGGAGATTCGGGGGACAGAAGTCTCTGTTCCGGCACCCTGCCAGGACGGAGAAGTGCCCCCGGACCCATCTCCATTGACTCCACTGCCATCTCCATCGCCGTTGCTGACTCCCATGATGAGGAGGGTGTAGTTCTCTCTCGAGGATAAGGGCCATACCGGTAGCTATGTGTTCATCTCTCTCTCTATGCGTGATCTTATTGAGATCATGAGATTTGTAATCTATAGATCTATTTTGCTCCTCAAGTGCTTTAATTAATCTCTGCTTATCCCCATGTGTGTGAAGTTGACAGTGTGCACACCGTGTGGCACTTAGGCTAAGGTTACAGAAATACTTATCATGACTATAATTTGAGTTGGATGTATTTATGAGATTGTGGTGTTTGTTGGAACCATCTAGCGCTCAAGGTGACAATGAGGGGTTATCTAGATGGGGAATGCAAACTTTAAGGTGTGATGTGATAGCCCTACATCGTCCAACTGGAGAGTAGTTCAGGGTAGCATAATGAAGAGAAGATATATATATATATTTATATATGAGAGTGTCCACTAGTGAAAGTATGATCCCTAGGCCTTGTTTCTAAGTATTGAAACACCGTTTATAATTAGTCCTGTTATATGTTTGCTTGCTGCCACTCTTATTTCATATTGCAATTAGCACTTATAATCATCCATATTACTTGTATTTCACTATCTCTTCGCGAACTAGTGCACCTATACACCTGACAAGTGTATTGGGTGTGTTGGGGGCACAAGAGACTTCTTGTATCTTGATTGCAGGGTTGCTTGAGAGGGATAGCTTTGACCACTTCCTCCCTGAGTTCGATAAACCTTGGGTGATCCACTTAAGGGAAACTTGCTGTTGTTCTACAAACCTATGCACTTGGAGGCCTAGCACTGTCTACAAGAATAGAAGTGTGCGTAGACATCAGGGACAAAGGAGTCATATCATTAGTGAATGATGTGATGGACATTACCAATATAAGTATTGTAACACGATCAAGTCACATGGCTCATCATTGCAATAGTTAGAAATGGAGTATCCTTCTCCTCTGACCATGAGATCATATTAATCATTGTCTCTCGAGGCTGCTTTGATTGCATCAAATGTCATGACTGTAATTGGGTGACTATAAAGGTGTACCCTGGGTATTCTAGAGAAACATGTTGAGGCCTATGCATCAAGATTAGGATTTGTTCACCCGCGTGACGGGAACATACACACGGCTGACTCAACGATATTACATCCATAATGTTGCAACATGCGACTAGGTCACAGGGATGGAATATCACGAGTACGAGTAAACAAAACTAGTTAGTAACAAGATAGAAAAATGTACAGTGATACCAATGATCAGATCTCAGACAAGTCAGTATCAAAGTAACAAAGGGAATTGGACTCGACGTTTACGGTTCAAACGACATTAAACATCATGGAATGCATAGGGGTCATTATGGGCATCCTAGTCCCTCTAATAATCATTGATATGAGAGATGTCTCGAGCATGTATTGATGTTCCCGAGCAGTTGGGATAACATGCTTAAGGGTACGATAATTTTGGGGATCATTATGGAATCATTGGAATAATAGGATGAGAGAGAAGAGAAACCCGAAAGTGTTCCGTGAGAGAACTAGAATCGTTCCAGGAGGACCCAAAGGTGTTCAGAGTCAACCGGAAGGTGTTTCAGGTCAAAGAGAATTTAATAATATGTATTTCATAATAATAAATGGAATAATATTAAATATGTATTTAATATTAAATGTAATGGGTAACTTCCACTAATGGTACAAATTCTTGAAGGAAAAGGGCCCAAAAGGGAAGCCATCCAAAGGAAAGGAGGCCTAGCCGCTGCCCAAGGGAGGCTCACCAGGCCCGCCTAGAGCTATGCACGGGGTAGGAATCACCTATCCCAACCGGCTGGCCCAATTCCCTTAGCGCCTCCTCCTTTGACCACCTCCTCCTTTAGTCCCACCGTAGTACTTGAGGGAAGGGAGTCTCCCCTTTTCCCCTATATAAGGAGGGGCATAGGGGTTGGAAAAGATACAACAATAAATCTTTGAGGCATTTCCTCAAGGAATTCTCTCTCTCGTGTTGCCTTCTTGTGATGGCATGGTCCCTGGAAGGACTATACACACAAGAGATGACACACCTGTGGCACGCCATTGTGTTCTTGGTATTCTAGCCAGAAGATCTACTTCTGCACTCTCGACAGGGATCAGAGAACCGTCGGTTGTCATCATACACCATTTGTGTGTAAAACCATGAGGGTTCTACCATTAGTGGCACCTTGACTGACGTGACCAGACTGTCGCACAAGGACCAAGGAGTGACGAGGATAAAGGGATGACTTGCGAGGAGCTTCACGACCTTAAGGTCATCTACGAGTACGACTACGCCATCCATGTTCCCCTCAGAATGTTAACCGCTTTCGGACTAGAAGGGTATGTAACCAACCCCCTGACCCCCCGTTACATCTTTCCTCCAAGATAGATCCTAGCAGTTAGGTGTGTTCAACATAGGAAACATTTGTGTTTTCTGCCCCAGACCCTGTAAGTCGTATTAGAGCTGATCTATGTGTAGGACTGATGTACGGCCAGTACACACGTTGATTGTGCGGGCATTGATCCATAGTTGTTACTCTCTAATGTATACTTGTTTACATCGAGAGATTTTTTGATGAAGCAGGTCGGACCGACCTTACGCATAATCATATGCGAGACTGGTTCCACGCTCAACATACGGCTTGTACCATATAAGTGGATAGCAGGTGTCTATCGCTCATTAAATAGTTGATATGTCACTTACAATGGGGGTGAAAGGGGTGATAGAGACAACTGTTTGATCCATGTTGTGGTTGGAAAATTCGTAGTTATGAAACGATTCTATCGTGAAAGCCCTAGCAGCCATGTAAAACTTGCCAAAGATAAATCAGAGGCATCTAACTTTATTTTGCAGGAGGGCATGTGATTTGATATGGTCTTGGTCGTTACTAAGGTAAAGTAGTTTACTTTTCTGTTCCTAAGTAGTATAGTAATAGTCATTGTTACAATGGATGATAGCCCCAAATTTCATCATTTTTTACCATTGGTTTTCCTCTTGTTTATTATCAGATCTCACTGAAGATTTCCCCTTTCCACTAATGTTAATGTCGCAATAAGCGAATCCTTGGTTTCTTGTGATGGTTTTCAGGCAATGAACAATTATTGAAGATCTGATAGCATTTATGGGCTAATTGCACCAGAATAAGCAAATCCCCAATTGGAGCAACTTTCATTGGAGGCGTCCAGAATGCTTAACGACCACTGGTATGGTTAAGGGCACGCCAGTACCTCCCGCCCGTACTACCCTTCGGTGCCTTCCTTATATCAATACAAGCAACTTTCTCAAAAAGCGGAGAGACAAGGAGAACCATAGAACAAAAGTTATAGCCACCGCAAGCCATATGAGAGGGGAAGATCAGATCTAAAAGAGGAGAAGAAACTCACCTCGTTCATCGACGATCTCCAACCTCTAAACCACACACTCCACCATCATTCCATCATTACTTAGAGAGAGAGAGAGAGAGGTTGGCACCTGTAAGATTAGGGTTTGACACTTTGGTCTACCTCCGGTTTGTATTTGATTGGATCTTTAATCGCTATTATGGTTTTCTATAATAACTTTGAGATGATTTCTATTTGCAATACAATTATGCCTTTGATTTGTCTTCCTCTCTTGTCTGAGTAAATCCCCACAGGCGTGGGAGATGTAGGGGATTGGTGAGATGTGTTGTGACTCCTTTAATTCCATCCATTTGTGATTGTTGAAATGCTTTATTTTAATAGTGAGAATGAATATCTATGTTTCCCTAATGCTTGTTATCTAATTTAAGGGCCCAGGTAACATGATCCAAAGATCTCATAGGTATGAACTTGTATGCTAGTAATTCGGTGAGCCCGCGATTGACATGGACGATATCAAAGAAGAGCTAGCACTACTCGAGGACAACAAGGAACCATCAAGATTAAAGCCTTGATATGGTCGCATGACCTTAATTAATGCGCTGACCATGGCCGTGGTAGCAGGCAGTTGGATCATTGGGACTGGGAAGAATTGGCCATGAGAACTCATAGTCGGTATATGGGTTGCTTGCCTACTCACTTATAAATAAGAAATATCACTATCACTTATTTCGCTTATTCCATTTGGCACTTTCACTATCACCAGAATTGTTTCTCTCCGCGCCTAACCTCTCAACTGCAGGATCTTTACACACCTTTCGCCTCTTTACTTTTATGCAATTTACTTATTTCATAAGCAAGTTCCTCTATCTTTTACTCACCATTTACACCACAAATTTTTGCAGTAAATTCACTCAAGACCTATGACACCTTGGGTGTGACAGAAACGCCGCATAAAAACACTTTCCTAGGCTCCTTGTTGGGATCGATATAAAAACTGGAATTAATACTTCCGCAAAAACATTCTCTAATGAACCTGTGCACTTGCAGGCCATCAAGATATTTTCTGGCACCATTGTCGTGGAGTTAAGCGCTAAGTGTTGTTTCTTGACAATAGCAACTGTTGACACCATTCATGATCTCCATTGAAGACTGTGACACCCCGGTCCTGAAAAGACCGTGGCCTCTATGTGACATGCCAATCCCTGGATCGGTTCTTTGGCCCACAATAGAGTAAGATAGATAACATAGCAAAATATCTGTGTATCATAGATAACGAAGATCCAGAGTACCATTATTACAATAAAAGCTTAGCCCAAAGCTAGCTCAAATTATTCAGGTAGCAACAATAAAATAAGGATATATCCTCCATTCTTCAAATTGCCCACAAGTGAACAAGTGCCGAGTGGAGTACCGTGGCCTATAACGATCAATCAGAATCGGAATAACCTGCAGCATGAAACGCAACAGCCCCGAAGGGTCAATACATGGAATGTATGGCAAGTAGAGCTAGTAATGGAGATAATAGTACTAACATCTACATGCATATTTGGCAAGTGGAGCTGTAAAGCTTGCATTTGCAAATAACTTTGTCCTACTTTCATAAACAGTTTTGAATTTTCTTTGAAAATATCCCAATTAAGTTAACCCAACAAGATTAAAACAATTATGAAATTAGAATGAGCGAGAAACATGTCATGGAATCAATATCTAGCAACTCAGATGTCCATAACCGGGGACACGGCTAATCGATTAGATTACACACTCTGCAGAGGTTAGTACACTTTACCCATGTGACTTGGCCAGCCCAGCTCGTACCATCACTCTCATTTTGGGTGATGATAGGGAGAAGACCAAGAAGAGACTGTTCGGGAAGTAGCTCCTCAATCCCGGCCAAGCACGGTCCAACCTACCAAAATTCTACATCTCTGGATACGCGGGTTCGAGTTACCACAACCTACTAAGTCCAACCAACCGCCCATTTCATTATTGGCACATGGTTGTACACGTAAGCTACACAATAAAGAAGCCAATCATTCTCTCTTGATACCTGGGTGCCTTTCCGCAATGAAACCACCAAAAATTATCAATACCATCACACCTAGGGGATTCATTGATTAAGTTGTTTTAGTTTTCACAAACCAATACTTTGAGAAAACAAGTATCAATGATGTAACCCAGCCCTCGTTCAACATAGCATGGCTAAGCACATCTACAATGGTGGTTCATCTACAAGGAAAGCCCTACCTCAATAATAGGACATAGCATAGCGATAGTATCATCCTACTCATGCAACTACAAAATACACGACAATGCATTAAAAATAGTAGGACGATATCATGAACAAAGTAGCATCTACTTGCCTTGATTGAAGCGGTCAGAGGAACAATCCAAACACGAGCAAGGGTTGCACTCCACACAATCTACACGACACAATTGCATTCATAAACAAACAATTCACAAACATATGCAACAAAGATGATGCATGAATACAAGAACGGCAAGTGAATTGGTGCTACAGCTGCACCACATAATTCTAATACATATTACTACCGAATACATGCATGGAAAATAGATTTGGCGCTAGGAAAACTATTAACCAAAAGTAGAGATCTCTACTAGAGCTAGAACTTAAATAATTCACTACCGGCAGTATACTGTTTGTAAAATCCTAGAAAAATTCTACCGCATAGGCATCGCTGATAAAAAACAGTACCAATTGGAATTACTCAAAAAGGAGTTATAAAACATCCTGAGTAATTAAAACACTGCAGAAAGCCATTAGACAAATACTGCATAAGTTTTTAATGTAAGCCCATCTTTTTATTTCACGATGAGATTCCCCTCGTTCATACGAGTTCAGGGACATATCATACGCGATTTTTGGAGCTACGAAACTTTTACTACGAATTTATTACTCCGAAAAGGCCACTAACTAGTTTGATTAAACTGTACTAAACCTCACAGTAAAATTCTGAACCAAAGGTACAGCGAGATTCTACACGACTCACTGAACTCGTGCATATTTTATTTGCAATTTTTGGCCAAGCGGTTTAATTTCTACGCAATTTACAAGATTCTACCGAAATCTGCCAACTAATAGGATTAACGAAATTGACCCAGTCAACTGTGTCTGTTTGACTGGTCAACTCGTCTGATGACTGGGCGCTGACTGGGCGTCTGACTAGTCAACACCTGGAGCCTCTGACTAGTCAACGTCTGGAGTGCTGACCAGTCAACGAACGATCTAAGCCGCTGATCTGAGATCTGACGGTGGCTGCTGTCTTACCGGAAACGGACGGCGAATCGAACTCCGGCGAGCATCGGACGGCGGCAACGATCGGATCCGGTGGCGTGGAAACTCCTGCAAGTACACACAGGGTCAACTACGGCTCCCGGAATAATAAACGCGCGTCTGTGCGGCGATCTGCAGGGCGCAGTTGGCGGCGGCGGATGGAAACACGGAGCACGGGAACGGAAAGAGGGCGGCGAGACGAACCCGGCAACAGACGCGGCGATGGCCGACGACGGAGGGGTGGCCGGCGGCGGCGAGGAGAAGCGGCGGCGGCGGCGACGTGCGCCAGGAGGCGGTGGCAGGGAGGAGATCGCGTACGTGGGAGGCGGGGTTGGTGGGCACGGGAACCAAGGCAGGGTGGGGCTGCTTTAAGTAGTCCCTCGCGCGCAGAAAAAAAAAGAAAAGAAAAAAAAATCCTGAACCGAATCGGTCCGCAGTTGGACTCCGTTTCGGAAATCGGTCCGGATTTTCGGACCGTTTTCCGGCGGTTTACTAAAACGTCCGAGTCTTTTGCATACGAACTCTGATTTGAGCGATTTTCACGCCTACGGGTTC
Source organism: Avena insularis (assembly GCA_023614405.1). Taxonomy (NCBI): domain Eukaryota; kingdom Viridiplantae; phylum Streptophyta; class Magnoliopsida; order Poales; family Poaceae; genus Avena; species Avena insularis. Next base: position 368,959,175 of record CM042692.1, read on the forward strand.
GTATCGTCGAGGGGAACAACCTTCAGTCGAAGTTTGAGCGAAAGCTCAAACCTACAGGGGTGGTTGTTGCAAGTCCCTCTAAAGCTCCCCGCAGGAACCTCGAAGCGAAGTAGAAACGGGGTTTTGCAAATAGCGTTTCGTCGATCCTCTCTACTCGACGGTAATGCATGGAAAGATATGATGCAATGCAATGAATGATATGCAAGACCAAATCTAAAATTTGGGATGTGACAAGACTAACCCCCTTAAGATGAATCTCGTCCTCGAGATTCGGCGCGGCTAGCAAATAGGTGTGGGTAGTCCTCTCGGATGTCATCTTCACGCTCCCAAGTGGCTTCCTCTTTAGTGTGGTGGCTCCACTGTATTTTGCAAAACTTGATTGTCTTGGTACGGGTAGTCCTTTCTGCTGTCTCCAGAATCTTGACCGGTTTCTCCTCATAGGTCAAGTCGTTCTCAAGCTAAACCTCTTCTAGCGGTACAGTGTCTCTCAATGGTGTATCCACCATCTCCGGATGGCACTCCTTCAGCTGGGATACGCGGAACACGTTGTGAACAGCAGATAGAGCCTCTGGCAACTCCAATTGATAAGCAACTTCTCCTTTGCATGCTAAGACTCGATAGGGTCCAATAAATCGAGGTGCCAGCTTACCCTTAATTCCAAATCTCTTGATTCCACGAAGCGGCGATACTCTGAGGTATGCTCTATCACCTATCTCATATACCACTTCCTTGCGCTTGGCGTCAGCGTAGCTCTTCTGTCTTGATTGTGCTACCTTCAGTCTGTCTCTAATCAAGGCGACCTTCTCCTCAGCGTCCTTGATCAAATCAGGTCCAAACAACTGACGTTCTCCTACTCCATCCCATAGCAATGGTGTTCGGCACCGTTTCCCATACAGCACATCGAACGGTGATGTCTTGATGCTGGTTTGATAGCTGTTGTTGTAGGAAAACTCCGCATACGGTAAATTCTCATCCCAACTAGAACCATGAGCCAAGGCGCAAGCTCTTAGCATGTCTTCCAAAATCTGATTCACCCTCTCGGTGCATCCATCGATCTGTGGGTGAAGCTGTCTTAAACTCAATCTAGTACCAAGTGACTCGTGCATTTGGCGCGGAAGTGTGAGGTAAATTGGGTGCCTCTATCGAATCTGATACTCTTGGGAACTCCATGTAGGCACAAAATCTTGTCCATGTAAATCTTGGCCAACCTTGCACTTGTATAGGTCGTCTTCACTGGTATAAAGTGGGCTACCTTGGTCAAATGATCCACCACTACCCAAATAGAGTCATATCCAGACCTGGTCCTGGGCAGTCCTGTGATAAAGTCCATTCCCACTCTATCCCATTTCCAATCCGGCACGGGCAAAGGCTGTAGCAGTCCTGCTGGTTTCTGGTGTTCCGCCTTCACTCGGCTACATACATCACATAGGGCGATATGCTCTGCGATGTCTCCCTTCATGTTGTTCCACCAGAATCTGTCCTTTAGGTCCATATACATCTTCGTATTGCCCGGATGTATGGAATCTGGCAGTCATGAGCTTCTGCATAATCAACTTCCTTAACTCCGGATCGTTGCACACAAGCGATCTCCATACCACAAGGTACCTTGCTCATCCTCATGAATTCCCTTGCTCGACCTTCCTTCATCTTTTCCTTAACTTCATCTATCTCTTTGTCTCCCACTTGAGCCTTCCTGATTCTGTCTGAGCGTTGGTTGGACTTCCATTGTAGCCAAATATCCTTGATACTACCTCCAGTCTAAGGTCCTTGAATTGCTTGCACAAATCCTCAGGCAATTCACCAATTGTCAATCCATTGGCATAAACCTTCCGGCTCAGAGCATCTGCTACTACATTGGCCTTTCCTGGGTGATATTGCAGATTCATATCATAGTCCTTGATAAGTTCCAACCATCTCCTTTGTCTCATGTTCAGCTCATACATGTAAATATGTACTTGGCTCTTGTGGTGGTGTACACATCACAGTGTTTTCCCATTAAGTAATGCCTCCATACCTTGAGCGCATGAACCACTGACGCTAACTCCAAGTCATGGGTGGGGTAATTCCGCTCATGGTGCTTGAGTTGTCGCGAGGCATAAGACACTACTCTCCCATCTTGCATCAGCACACTTCCAAGTCCCTGTCGAGAAGCATCACAGTACACTTGGAAATCCTTCTGAAGATCTGGTAAACACAGAACAGGTGCACTAGTCGACGCCAGTTCTGAAGCTAGCTTCACACATCCGTCCATTCAAACTTCCTCTCCTTCTTGAAGTTCAGTCATCGGCTTTGCAATCTTGGAAAAGTTTTCAATGAATCTCTGTAATATCCAGCAAGTCCCGAGCTTGAATCTCTCCCGCATTCTTGGGTGCTTCCCACTCGATTCTGCAGTCACTTTGCTTGGATCAACGACTCCTTCTCCGACACTCGTGTCCAAGAAACCAACATGTTAAGCCAGAATTCACACTTGCTGAATTTGGCATACAGCTGGTGTTCCCTCGATTTCTCCATAATCAGTGAGATGTTTCTCATGCTCAGCATCATCCTTGGAATATATCAGTATGTCATCAATAAACACTACCACGAACTTGTCCAAGTACTCCATAAATACCTTGTTCATCATGGTCATGAAATATGCCGGGGCATTCATTAGTCCAAATGACATAACTATATACTCGTATAACCCATACCTAGTGGTGAAGGCGGTTTTTGGTACATCCTCCTTCCGGATCTTCAATTGAAAGTAGCCTGATCGCAGATCAATCTTGCTGAACACCTTTGCTCCTTCCAGTTGATCAAACAAATCATTTATGTTCGGCAGAGGGTACTTGTTCTTGATGGTTACCTCATTCAGCGATAGTCCACCACTAACCTCTTGGTGTTGTCTTTCTTCTCCACAAATGAGCAGGTGCACCCATGACGGCCGCACTAGGCTGAATGAATCCCTTTTCCAGCTGCTCCTTCAACTGTTTCTTCAATTCTTTCAGCTCATCCACATCCATCTTATATGGTTTCTTTGCTATTGGTCCTGTTCCCGGCATCAGGTCGATAAGAAACTCTACTTCCCTGTCAGGTGGCATTCCTGGCAGTTCTTCCGGAAACACGTCAGGGTAATCCCTTATCACTGGCACAGTATCCATGCTAACCCCCTTAAGAGAATTCAACTTACACCTTCCTGGTCGTGCAGCTGACTTGAATCTAATCCTCTTACCATCCGGGGTTTTGAGTGAAACAGCTCGCTGTGCACAATCTATGTGTCCCTCATGCATAGACATCCAATCCATACCCAGAATAACGTCTAATCCCTGTGATTCCAACACTACCAAATGTGCAATGAAGTTGTGTGTTCCAATCCTCACAGTTAAATTGCGGCATCCCGCACTAGCTATCATATCTCCTCCAGGTGAACTCACTCTAAAAGACCTCTTCATAGACTCAGTAGGTAACTTATACTTATCCACAAATGCCCTTGATATGAATGAATGCGATGCACCAGTATCGAAAAGTATAAGTCTTGAGGTAAGTGTTGATTGGAAACTTACCAATCACAAGGTCGGGCTCGTCTGGAATCTCTTCCACATTCATGTGGTTCCTTTGGCCTTCTCATTGTTGGTTGGCTTCAGTCCTTTCCTCTCCGGACAGTTGTCGGCATAGTGTCCCTTACCTTACACTTGAAGCATGTCACCTCACTCAGATCCTTCTTCACAAAATTGCGATCACGTTGCGGTCATGTCCACCGTGTCCTCCGTGAGTGGTGAGAGTGTCCTCCCTTGTGGCTGTGGTGCTCCTATGGTTGTCATGGCGATGTCCATCGCCTCCATGGTGGTGGCGATCATGGCTCCCATGGTCACTCCCTTCATGCTTGGAGTATCCATCATATGAAGTCGAGACTTGTGGTGTGAGCAGTGGTGATTGTTGTTCTTTCTCTTGCAGCTTTCCACTGCTTGTGCTTCCCTCCAGGATTCTGGCCTTGTCCATGAGCTCTGGAAAGTGGGGCAATAAACCACCGATGGCTGCACTGAAAGCTCATCACCAGGCCATCCAGAATCTCTCCTCCTTTTGCATCAGTGTTAACATCCTCAGGTGCATAACGGGACAGGTTGTTGAACTCCTCAATATACTCGGCCACGGTGCGATTGGTTTGGCGCAAGTTGCGAAACTCTTTCCTCTTCAGGCTCAGAACTCCTGAAGACACGTGGTCGGTCCTGAAACCTTCCTCAAACATAGCCCAAGTCATGGTATTCAGAGGGTGGGTGATCTGAAATGTGTCCCACCAAGAAGCGGCTGGTCCCTCCAGTAGGTGAGCGGCAAACCTCACCTTCTCAGCATCAGTGCATCAAACAGTTACTAGATCCTTGTTGACTGAGCAACCAGTCGAGAGCAACCATTGGTTCCGTTGCGATGAGAACTTAGCTGGCCTTAACCTCAGAAATCTGGTGAGAGCATCTCCCTGAGGCTGATTGTTTCCATTGTTGTTGTTCTGATTTGCCATGAACTGGGTCATCACTTGGGTCAGCTGTGCCTGAGCTGCCATGAGCTGCTCCAACTCAGTGGGTTGGCGGCGGGGAGGCATCTGCGGTTCAGCACAGGTAAGTTTAGAAAGAATCAACTACGGTAATAGGATTCTACCCATGCATATGGTCAAGCAACAACAAACAATTGCAGACAATCACAAGCAAGCAACACATCATCAAACAAGCGGTCCAGCAACATCCCAGGTGTTATCCTAGCAGTATATACCTACTGAAATAGTTTTGCAAGAGTTGGCAATGGTTAACTAAACAGTTGAGCATCAAAACGACAAAACAGCAATTCTGACAGAACAGTTCTGTTGTGTTCACGAATTTTTCCGCCTGACTTAAACTCGTCAGAAAATTAAGCCAATTTTTTTGCATATAGAACAGGAAGTTCCGCATCAGCCCAATTGTTTTCAGATTTTTCCGAGTTACTAGAAAAATATGAAAAATCGCGCAGTACTGCTGTATCAGCAGAAAAACTGCAGCGAAAACAACACAGATAGTAACCAAATTGCCATCGCTCTTTCATATAATTTTGCACAAATAATTCCTGGGATATTGGAGTACACAAATAAGCATCTAAACACTCTTAAACTAACACGAACTAAGTTTCACAACGATCGAGAACAATCCTAACGATTTCGCCTAACGAGGACTAATTGGTGGACTTCTATCTACTTCTTGAAGAGGTTGAGGTAGGTCCTTGCGGTCATGCGTTGGCGCTTCGGCTCGCGGTACAACCATGGAGGCGGAGTGTACACCTCTCCTGAACCATCACTTCAAACTTCAAACTCCACCTCTTCTGGATCCTCCTCTTCTTCTTCATCCTCACCTTTAATGCAATGCTTCATCTCCTCCACCATCATCATCTCCATCATCATCATCCTCGTCCTCATCATCATCATCTCCACTTTCATCATCATCCCCATTGTTGCCATCATCTCCATTGTCATCATCAGAGGGTGGATTCAGCTGTGCTTGGAGAGCGGCAATCTGGGCTGTCATAGCTTCAATAGTTTGATCCCTTTCCTGGACTGTCCCTTGCAGTTCTTTGTATGTTCGGTGTTCTCCTGCAGTACCATGAAGATGTGCTATGGTTGCATCTCTGGCTATCAGGCATTCTCCAAAACTCCCATAGCTTCATGCAAAGTGTCAATCTCTGTCCTTGGACCACCATACCATTGCTAGTAAAATCTGCAATCTCCTTTATCATCCTCACCTTCTCTTGCTAGAGCTCCATTCTCCTTTCCATGTCCTCTATGTGCCTCCGACGGGCGTGACATGTTGTTCTGTCGCTGGGTAACCACAATGTTCCCATGTTCATCACGCCTTCCATAGTCACGGTAGGGTGAATCTGCCGGTAGTAGGTGTCGGACTTGATGGCCTTTGGCGAGACAGGCTTCATGTATATGCCAAGTTGATTCCAAGTCCCAGTTGCGATGGGTCTTGGTGTAGATCAAATGCCTTTGGGTTTGGCAAGCGGCATCTCTGAATATGAAGGTAGTGATCTCCCATGCACCCTCTCCATATCCATAGGTGTACAGCCTTCTTCCCTTGAACATGGGCGTGGCAATCCCAATGACTGCGAGGCAGCTAAGCTGCCTTGCAAAGGGCCTTGGTGACTCCATGGTGGCATACTCAGTCCTGACTTCTCCCATCTATCAAGTAAAAGAGGAAAGTGTGAGAATAGCATATGGTAAGAATTTACGAGGGTGAAAGGCATAAGATGAAAGATAGAGTTAATATAGGCTTTAATAAATCTATGGCTTCCTAATCCAATTCTAGGTCACGATCCTACAGTCGACACACGGGCTCTGATACCATCCTGTGACACCCCGGTCCTGAAAAGACCGTGGCCTCTATGTGACATGCCAATCCCTGGATCGGTTCTTTGGCCCACAATAGAGTAAGATAGATAACATAGCAAAATATCCGTGTATCATAGATAACAAAGATCCAGAGTACCATTATTACAATAAAAGCTTAGCCCAAAGCTAGCTCAAATTATTCAGGTAGCAACAATAAAATAAGGATATATCCTCCATTCTTCAAATTGCCCACAAGTGAACAAGTGCCGAGTGGAGTACCGTGGCCTATAACGATCAATCAGAATCGGAATAACCTGCAGCATGAAACGCAACAGCCCCGAAGGGTCAATACATGGAATGTATGGCAAGTAGAGCTAGTAATGGAGATAATAGTACTAACATCTACATGCATATTTGGCAAGTGGAGCTGTGTCTGGCTTGCATTTGCAAATAACTTTGTCCTACTTTCATAAACAGTTTTGAATTTTCTTTGAAAAGATCCCAATTAAGTTAACCCAACAAGATTAAAACAATTATGAAATTAGAATGAGCGAGAAACATGTCATGGAATCAATATCTAGCAACTCAGATGTCCATAACCGGGGACACGGCTAATCGATTAGATTACACACTCTGCAGAGGTTAGTACACTTTACCCATGTGACTTGGCCAGCTCGTACCATCACTCTCATTTTGGGTGATGATAGGAGAAGACCAAGAAGAGACTGTTAGGAAGTAGCTCCTCAATCCCGATGCGCACCGGTCCAACCTACCAAAATTCTACATCTCTGGATACGCGGGTTCGAGTTACCACAACCTACTAAGTCCAACCAACCGCCCATTTCATTATTGGCACATGGTTGTACACGTAAGCTACACAATAAAGAAGCCAATCATTCTCTCTTGATACCTGGGTGCCTTTCCGCAATGAAACCACCAAAAATTATCAATACCATCACACCCAGGGGATTCGTTAATTAAGTTGTTTTAGTTTTCACAAACCAATACTTTGAGAAAACAAGTATCAATGATGTAACCCAGCCCTCGTTCAACATAGCATGGCTAAGCACATCTACAACGGTGGTTCATCTACAAGGAAAGCCCTACCTCAATAATAGGACATAGCATAGCGATAGTATCATCCTACTCATGCAACTATAAAATACACGACAATGCATTAAAAATAGTAGGACGATATCATGAACAAAGTAGCATCTACTTGCCTTGATTGAAGCGGTCAGAGGAACAATCCAAACACGAACAAGGGTTGCATTCCACACAATCTACACGACACAATTGCACTCATAAACAAACAATTCACAAACATATGCAACAAAGATGATGCATGAATGTAAGAACGACAAGTGAATTGGTGCTACAGCTGCACCACATAATTCTAATACATATTACTACCGAATACATGCATGGAAAATAGATTTGGCGCTAGGAAAACTATTAACCAAAAGTAGAGATCTCTACTAGAGCTAGAACTTAAATAATTCACTACCGGTAGTATACTGTTTGTAAAATGCTGTAAAAATTCTACCGCATAGGCATCGCTGATAAGAAACAGTACCAATTGGAATTACTCAAAAAGGAGTTATAAAACATCCTGAGTAATTAAAACACTGCAGAAAGCCATTAGACAAATACTGCAGAAGTTTTTACGGTAAGCCTATCTTTTTATTTCACGATGAGATTCCCCTCGTTCATACGAGTTCAGGGACATATCATACGCGATTTTTGGAGCTACGAAACTTTTACTACGAATTTATTACTCCGAAAAGGCCACTAACTAGTTTGATTAAACTGTACTAAACCTGACAGTAAAAGTCTGAACCAAAGGTACAGCGAGATTCTACACGACTCCCTGAACTCGTGCATATTTTATTTGCAATTTTTGGCCAATCGGTTTAATTTCTACGCAATTTACAAGATTCTACCGAAATCTGCCAACTAATAGGATTAACGAAATTGACCCAGTCAACTGTGTCTGTTTGACTGGTCAACTCGTCTGATGACTGGGCGCTGACTGGGCGTCTGACTAGTCAACGCCTGGAGCCTCTGACTAGTCAACGTCTGGAGTGCTGACCAGTCAACGAACGATCTAAGCCGCTGATCTGAGATCTGACGGTGGCTGCTGTCTTACCGGAAACGGACGGCGAATCGAACTCCGGCAAGCTCCGGACGGCGGCAACGATCGGATCCGGTGGCGTGGAAACTCCTGCAAGTACACACACGGTCAACTACGGCTCCCGGAATAATAAACGCGTGCGCGTACGCGGCGATCTGCAGGGCGCAGTTGGCGGCGGCGGATGGAAACGCGGAGCACGGGAACGGAAAGAGGGCGGCGAGACGAACCCGGCAACAGACGCGACGATGGCCGGCGACGGAGGGGTGGCCGGCGGCGGGGAGGAGAAGCGGCGGTGGCGGCGACGTGCGCCAGGAGGCGGCGGCAGGGAGGAGATCGCGTACGTGGGAGGCGGGGTTGGTGGGCACGGGAACCAAGGCAGGGTGGGGCCTGCCTTAAGTAGTCCCTCGCGCGCAGAAAAAAAAAGAAAAGAAAAAAAAAATCCTGAACCGAATCGGTCCGCAGTTGGACTCCGTTTCGGAAATCGGTCCGGATTTTCGGACCGTTTTCCGACGGTTTACTAAAACGTCCGAGTCTTTTGCATACGAACTCCGATTTGAGCGATTTTCACGCCTACGGGTTCGTATCATCGAGGGGAACAACCTTCAGTCGAAGTTTGAGCGAAAGCTCGAACCTACAGGAGTGGTTGTTGCAAGTCCCTCTAAAGCTCCCCGCAGGAACCTCGAAGCGAAGTAGAAACGGGGTTTTGCAAATAGCGTTTCGTCGATCCTCTCTACTCGACGGTAATGCATGGAAAGATATGATGCAATGCAATGAATGATATGCAAGACCAAATCTAAAATTTGGGATGTGACAAAGACAGAGGTACCACTCGATCAGGAAAACCTATTTACCTCCATATATTGATCGTGTTCTGATCGAGAGACGATTAGAATTTATTGAAAGATTTACTAATTCACATACTATAGACGTGAACACCTTGATCCCATTGATGGAAGATTTGACCATCACCCTGAGGAGCTAAACTTGAGCTACCTTTGGGAGAATATGGGAATCCATCTAGGCACTTGAGGAAAATGCATATTCTTTGTCCTGAACTTGAGGGCTAGGAATTTGAAATATATCCTGAGCTAATATATGATGAAAGAAATTGCTTTCGCGGGAAAACAAGAGGAAGACCCTAGTGGCCACTTGACAAGGGTCTATGACCTTTGTGCTACTCTTAAACCAGCAAGTTTACCAATAGAGTTTATGCTTCTTAAACTCTTTCGCTGGTCTTTGAAATACAACTTTTTTTGCTTGGTTACAATCACTACCTAATCATACTATAAAAAATTGGGAGGATTGCATCCAAGAATTCATGCATAAATATTGTTCATTTACTAAAATCATGCAGATCAAACGAAGTATAATAAATTTTCTTCAAACAATTGGAGAAACCTTTTATCAAGCATGGAATAGACTTTATCCAATGATTATTTAAGTTCCAAATCATGGTTTTCACGACAGTTTAGTTATCCAATATTTTTAAAATGGGCTTAATGACGAGACAAAAGATATGATTGATCTATTTGTAGGAGGAGCAATATGCAACTTGACACTGTCGGAATGAGTAAAGCTTTTTGAGGTAAGATCCTTTAATGACAAACAATACAATCTAGTTAAGGATATTGAACCACGAAAAGGTATGATTCGCATACCACCTAGTCTTATATCTGAAGTTAAAAAGTCCATGAAAGAAAAAGGTATAGCTTCGGAACTTTTAAAATAAAACAATGTTGACATTTTTCAAACTTATGTAATAGAAGATGATATAAATCTTATAATACAAAAGTTTAAATATCAACAGAAACAATTCTATGAGAAAACTATAAACGTCTTATGACACAAGAAAAGAATATAAGGGACCTAACATAAGTCTTTGATGACTTGGGCCACAAAACATCTAGATAGATATCTAGGTATGGTTAAAACTCAGTGTGATCAAATAAATGAAACCCAAACTTTGATTTTGAACCAAGGAAATTTCAATACTGTTTCTACTAACATTGTTACTAGGTGTGGTATAGAAACTCAAGAACCACAAGGGCCACCTTGGTATCAAGAAGACCAAGCTCGAAGAGCAAGAGAGACTCAGGAGATGAGTCAAGAAAAAGAGTATCTAGTCGATCCCCAGGATGACATTGATTATAAGGCCCAGAAGCAAAGGGGAAATAAAGCTTCCAAAACTCAAGAAGAAGAGGAAGCAGGGGATAAGCATATGATTCAGACACTGAGACGATTGACTCAAGGGAAGAAACTGATCTTAGAAAGGAACAAGAAGAGCAAGTTATCATCCCGCGTGGAGATCATGCCAATAAGCAAAAATCAGCTGCAAGGAAAAACAAAAAAATGCTAAACCGATGACAAAGGTAAAATAAAAGGTAATACCTACCAAAAGGAAAGTTCCTTATACTAATCGGGTTCATTACGAACCTGATAAAGCTATTTATGACTCTTTCTTTGAGGCACTGGGTGGCTTGTGTTTAGAACTTCCTTTAACTGATGCTATTCAAGTTCCTACTTATGAAAAGTTTATGCGAGACATTCTTAATAGAAAAAAGAAGGTAACTAAGATTGTAGCAGATATGACAAGCTTTGGCGATTAGCTTCCTGCTAAGCTTGGTGACCCAGGGATATCAACCATCTCCTATGTAATAGGGAAAACTAATATATTAAATGATCTTTGTGATTTAGGAGCAGGCGTTAGTGTTATGCCTTATTCCTTATTTAAGAAATTGAATCATGGAGAATGTTCTCCTACTTCAATAACATTACAAATGGCGCATAAGACAACTAAACAACCTGTCGGAATGATCGAAGATGTTTTACTTAGAATAGATCAACATGTTATACCCACTTATTTTATTATTCTTGATGTTCCTGAGGATGACAAACTATCTATCATCCTTGGAAGACCTTTTCTTAGTACAGCTGGAGCCAACGTAGATTGCTCCAGCGATAAGATTGTGTTCAATATATACGATGATGAGATTGTTCGATACTTTCCTAAGAAATAGGAACCCAATAGAAAATATGTTCAGCCACCTAAGCGTGATCAAGCAGCGAAAACCAAAGAAAAAGTGCAGCTTGAGATGAACGCCGATGACATGGAATTTGATTAGTCAAAACTCTAGAATAAAACACTTAATGGGAGTTAACCCATTCTTAATAAATTAAGTTTGAATTTTATTTATGACTACTACTTTATTATTTGTATGATCTAATAAGTTTATTTTGAGTTTTAAGTTTATTCAGAGAATTTACCTTAGCGAAGTTGAGAAGCAAGGGAAAAATGAAGAAAAGAAAAGGGGTTCAACACCAATAACAAGCGGCGGTATGGCCGTGGTACGCCCGTACCGCGTGCCCATACCGAGTCTCGACGAAACCACCAGCAAGAACAGTGCCGGTGACGACCAGTGGTACAGCCGGGGTACGCCCATACTGCGCGACCGTACTAAACATCGATGAAATTGACCAAGTTCTTAGTACTGATAACGACCAACGGTACGGCCAGGGTACGCCCACACCGCACGCCCATACCAGGTCGACCAGGTTTGATCTCGAACCCTAATGTTTATCCAATATTGACGACCACCGGTACAGGCGATCTGCGCCTATACCTCCCGCCCGTACCACGTGCGTCACCAGGTAAAGGCCGATGGCGGCTGGCTCCCCGCCAGCCTCCTTCTTCTTCTTCCTCTTTCTTCCTTGTTCTTTCTCTCTCCACCTCAAACCCTAGCCTCCTAAAACCTTCGATTCTTCATTGAGTTTGTGTTTTTGAGTTGGGGAATCTTCACATCGGTAAGTTTCTCGTCTGATCCATACTCTATTTTCTGAAATCCATGGTTGAATTCATCACATTGGCTATTTAGATGAGTTCATCATATTTTGATATTGTCATTGATTCCTCATGTTAGGATTTGTAACTTCTTCATGTAATTGTTTGTTTATGTGATAGAAACTTGATGCATATAGTTTTCTTCAAAAATTCCACAGCACAATGCATAACATTGGAAGAATTTTCCGCTCAAGCAAGGTCTCGGGTATGGTGGGAGCCTCGGGCTTCGCCAAGCCACTGGGCTCGAAGAACAGACGCTTGGAGGTGGACATCTTGAGGGCTGCCATGAGCAGAGACTACGGGAGGGTGAGAAACCGCAAGGTTTTGCCCACCAAGTGGGTAGACCGTAAGTTCCTCTCCCGCCAGGGTATTTTGGAGGACTTCGAGCATATCACTGTGCAAGCTGGCATGGTCGACTTCTCCTACCTCTCCGTCGACACCTACAAGCTCACCATGTACGAGTTCATTTCATTGTTCCATGATGATCTCGAGACCCAGGAGCAAAATTTCACTGTAAGTTTTGTGCTTAATGGGCAACTCCACAACCTTACCTTCTATGAATTTTGTAATAGTTTCGGATTCTCCCATGAGGGAGAGCTCTATATTAATGACAATGTGCACAAAGAGGCAATGCAATCTTGAGGGCAAATTTCTGTCCATAGGAACAATGATTACTTGTGCAAGAAGAGCGCCACTATCCAGAATCCTACTATACGTTATTTTCATACCTTCCTTGTTAATTCTTTATTTGGGAAAGGTGATGTTGGGGCAATGGTAGGCCCTGAAATGAATGTGATTCATATGGCCTTGCCTCCAGAGATGGAGCACAAGGTAAACTTGGGTGCCTTGCTCATCCAGCACTTTCGCCACCAAAGGTCAGCTTCCGCGGGGGACATTCATTGTGGCGGATTGATCACACAGATCGCCTACGCAAGAGAATTTGTCCTACCACAGGAAAGAGCTATGGCTGACAGTAAGGACCTGGATGACATTCATATGGCTAGCACCAAGTTCATAGGTGTCTATAGGCCAGAGCGCGCCCTCCGTGCTTACTAGTTTTATTTTGTACCTAACAGTGATCTCCACCAAATCTTGCTTATTTTTGTCCAATATTTTGGTTTGCCAGGTAAACATAGTTGGGTCCTCACTAAGGAGGAGTTCCAGCAGGCTCTGATCCTCTCAAGAAGGACTGCGCCATCAGGTGGCCATCCCAACTGGGAAAACTCAGCAACTGGCCAACAACAGCAAGATCAAGGAGAAGAAGGATGGCATGGTGCAGGATGGGATGACTACGGCCAGCAGCACCATCACCAGCAGCCTTTCCACCAACACCAACAATAAGGTATGCCTCCACCACAGCCGGGATTCAACTATGTCCCGAGGAGTGATTTTTACTAGGTGGTGCATCGCATCGACAACATATAAAACACGTTGTATGATGCGAACGCCAACATAGTCAACCTCACTCAAGATTTCACATCTTTCATGACTGAATTTCCAAACCGCTACCCGAACTTCCCATATCAGCAGCCGCCACCTGACAGTAGCGACAACTGATTCTAGTTAGGCAAGAGCCTAAGCTTGGGGAGGTTAAACTCCTCCCACCATGTTGCATTCATGTTTTTCTTTATTCTTTTTATTTATTTTTGTTTCAATGCATGTTTACTTTCAGTTTTGCATTTGATAAAAGAAAACCCAAAAATATTAGACTAGTCTTTGGTTTTATTTGTGCAAATTTCTCTCGGCTCTTGTTGATTCTTTCTACAGGTTGCTCACTTCTAGTGATCATGCCATGAAGAAGAACGCAGAGAGCTGGCTCAAGTAGAAGATGAACGAGCAAGAGGAGGTACCACATTCCTATTTTCCTTCTTCCTATAAGCTTATTCGTGAACATTTTATGTCCGTTTGGTCGCGCTTGTGTATGACTCCATGCTTAGTTTGTTATCTTGTAAAACTTGAGCTCAAAGGTTTTTGTCACCTCTTTGGTTAATACTTTCAACAATTAATATCAGTTTGAAAAACCACTCTTTGGATTCAATTCCAAACTTTTTAGAACAAGAGAAAGTGTCCACCGGCAACTTTGGTGCAATGTTTTTGTCTTAAGGGCTTAATCTTAGTAGTGCTCAACCCCACATACTGATCGTTGACTTGATGATACCTTCTGAAAAAGAATTTCTTGATAGGATGAACTTTTTAGAGTGGGAGATGGAGATACCAAAACTTGTATTGACCTGCTAAAAAAGAGAGAGAGTAAAGAAACAAAAATAAAAAGGAAAGTACTTTGTTTCAAATACACACCTTTGGGATGCCAACAACTCTGCTAGCTTTTGAACGATCTATGGTATAACCCCAGATTTCGGCTATGAGTTGATGGCATGAGTGGCATACGTGTCCCTATATGGGAAAAATTATTGGTATTCCTAATAGGTTGTGTAGGAGTTTACAAAAGGAAATATTTATTGATCCTTGAGAAGGAAAAGGAAAAGACTTATCATCAAAATATGAGTTGAGAAACTTTCGATACTTTCGATTGTTGGCATCACCTCCCTACCTAAAATGTGCAATTAGAGTTCTCGATAGGCAAGGAAAAGAAGAGGTATTTGATAGCCACGATTATCGAAGTGGGTGACTAATGAAAAAGCTTTAAGTTTATCCTTATTTTGACATCTACATTTGCACCCTTAATTTTGACTCAAGTGACCATGCAGTGCACAAAAAAAACACGATTTTCTAGTAGTGGTTTTGCGGGGCGCCACAATTTGACACCACTAACAATGGATCTCGCCCTCGAGATCCGCCTCATGGTACGGTGAAGAAGGTCGACGATCTGAACTTCTCTCTTCGTGTCGATCCTCACGACACCACTAACAATGATCCTTGCTCCATATCGAAATCGGCGACACCACCAACAAGGTGTCGTTGCCCGTGATCGTCGAGAGTACAATCCGGAAACAAAAGTCGAAGGTAGAGGTATCCACAAATAAAGCCACCTCTAGCTTCCGTGGACGGAGTAGAATTGCTGGATCCACCGATTCAATGTACAAGAGCGAATGATAAGAGTAGTCGGATGGTGATCAGTCCATCGCGCACCCAAACCATCACTCTGCACACGAATAGGTGAATTATGCAACCAACTCTCGGAATCAGACTGAAGATCTCAACAAGCGAGGTTCGGAACAAAGGAGTGATGCAGGCTCTGCATCGAATCTGGCGTAGATGATGTCGTCGCGTTGGAAAACACCGAAAGACACAAACAAGGAACAAAGAATGGTGCCACAGATAAAGGTTTACTCAGATAACATGAGGTCTGGAGATAGAAACACCGTTGCCAAAGGAGGAAGCGATGCCCTGAAGGTACGACAGAAAACCCAACCACGAGAAGTCCTGGACTAGAAGGTAAGAGAATAGATCCAAAACACGCAGAGGTAAGAGGAGAATAGCATAGGGATAAGGAGTAAAAGCAGACCTAATCAGATCTATTCAACCGATTTTTTTTGCAAAATAGTTTTAACACTCTACTTCGGCCATTAGCTAGGTTATCCTACAGGCTGGACTTGTGGGGTATCGCAACTGCTGAGCTTTGATACCACTCTGTAACACCCTCAAATCGTCCCTATGCAAGTTTTAGCCCTTTCCGCCAAACCCGCATAGAAACAATTCAAGGACGCCCACCAGGAACTTTCGTGCGGGTGGAAAACGAAGTAATAACATTACACAACAGTCCTCGATGGGACCCACAGAACAGATATATATACAACAGCGACTCATCGAGTCAAGAATACAGAAATAATATCCAAAGATCCAAATCACCTTGAAAACGATAGAGCATCCGACTAAGGACAAGATGCAAATGGGGCTAAGAGCCCTGAAGAATAACCAATGGCGTCCATAACCCTGCCCAGGCCAAGCCGGAAGGGTAACCCTGCTAACGACGTCGATCTCGAACCTGCTAAAACAAAAGGGGTGTCGACAAAGGGCAAAAGGAAAAAGAGGAGCATCAGTACTGAGGCCAGTACATGGCGAGGCTAGAATTCGGCGGCTCTCGCCTACATAGGTATGGTGGGCTGAAGCGGCAGCACGGCGGCACTAAACAACCTATAGAGACTCGATACCGCTGGCGGTTATCAGAGAGGGGTAAGAAAGACCTATTCGGATTCAACCTGAAGCTAACACCAAACAAACCCATCCTGGTATTTCCTCCTCGAGTCCAAACGAGGAAGTCGGACCAAGGAACTCACACAGTTGGCACATTTACTCATTCTGTTATAGTTGAAGCTCTTACTAATCAGATATAGATAGCATAAGTCATCCCGATAGCATAAGTAGTGGGCAATTTTAATTATCATTCCGTGGTAGTTGGAACATTTACTAGTCAGATATAATTGTCCCGAGGAATCCCAAAACCCAGCAGTTGTTGGCACTTTAATCACATTCCATTGGAGTTGCAATACTTACTAGGCAGGTATAGTATTACACAGATCACCACAGATCCACCAGTTGTTGGCATTTTTATTATCCATTCCATTATAGTTGCATCTGCTTACTAGTCACATATTAAGTCAAATTTATAGCACTACATTAGTTATGCTTGTCTATGATCGAGATACTGTGCTCCAAGTCGTCCATAACCGCGGACACGGCTTTCAGAAAGTTTTACCCTGCAGGGGTGCACAAATAGCAACACACGCTCGATCAACCTCGGAAAAACCAACTCAAAACCCAACGAGGCATTCACGACAAAGCGATCACAGGATTCAGAAATATTTCAGAGGGCCACCCCACTAAGCTACCCGCAACAAAGTTGGCCGGCTCCGGAACGGACCCAGGGTTTGCGACGACAGCTGTAAACGACTGGGAACCCGAAAGTGTGACTGGGCTTGTCAATACCACGAAAACGTGGCGCGATCCAAAACAGTACAGGTGCTCCACGCACAATCTTAAATAAAGCAGTAAAGCATGGCATAAGTACAGGATAGTAATAAAGCCCCAAACTACTTTGTGGCCCCAAGAAATAGAAATGAATCAAGCTCTGGCTCAGAGGGGTCCATAAGGCCTCCCGGATGTGGATAGTGCGAAAAATCAAGGAATAGGTATCAAGTACTCGGGGTCCTACGGGACACCAGTGAGCGTGGAAGAACCAACTAACATCCATTGCCCACCGATGCCTCTGCATTAGTTATAGCTAGCATTTTAATAGCTGTATTTAAAGTCATGATCATCTCCACCAGTAAGCATCTCCACCATTAACATCTGCCAGCATTCCAACAACGGTGGTACTTGACAACACGAGATCGCACCTGAGCAGGCAACTACGACTCGCAAGGCCAGCTATCTACCAAACTCAGGTAATAGGAGGTGTCCAAGGCAATATGGAGGCTACACGGGATATAACTGGGGTACGGAAACTAAAGCATCGCGACACAGATAGCAATAGATCAACAGGAGGAAGTAAAGACTATAAATGCAAAATAGGTAGAAGGGGAAGAGATGCTCGCCAAGGAAACACGACCGAAGGATCATTAGCCGGAGAACTTTTCAATACTCGCATCCACTCATCGGCCTAATCCGCGAAGAAGCAAACACGAGACAAACACCGGATGCAATATTTAATACTACAGCAGAAGATCCAGCATGATTATGATATGATGCATGGCATGGCAAGATGCGGTGTAATTAGGCAATATTAAGCGGAACCGTGGTCCCGTCAAATGATTATATGGTTCAAGTTGTTTAGAACCCCCGCAATTTAAATATTGTATTAACAATGCAAAGCATGGCATCGGTTCGCTACTCAAATTAAATGGAGTCCGGAATAAGACAACAATATCCCGCATATAGACTCCATATTTAATCATGCGGTGAATCGGCATAATGCCCCCAAACCATAGACAAATATGCATGCATGAACAATTTAATATGCAACAGTGGATAATGTCATATTATAAAAATAGGGGCTTAGGGTCACACATCTGGTTCAGCAGATCTTGGGTTCCGGGGGTTCGGGGTTTGACAGGGATCGATGGGGACGGAAACGGCTCGACGGGATCGGTCTCAGACAACGGAAGTAGATCTTGTCGCATCCGGGAAGAAGGACTTGGTTTGGCGTCGGGGCGCGTCGGATTTGCCCTGGTCGGTGCCAATCTTGTCGTTGCGAAGGTCTTGTCAGGTCTGTGGATCGGGTCGGACTTGGCATCTGGGGTGAAGTGCTTGTCGTTCCGTGTAGGTGACCTTGGCGTCCGGGATCTCGGGTATCGGCTCCGAGAAGAAGTACTTGTCGCATCTGGGGTCTTCGGGTCCGGGGTCTCGATCATGGCGTTCGTGAGGGAGAGCTCGGGGGTTCGAAACCGTGAAGGAGAACTTGTCGATGCGTCTAGACTGAAGAGCTTGGCATGGTCGTTGTCAACTTGTCGTACTTGTTCCTCCGAAGATCTCGATCAATAGCACAGTACCCCCGCGGCAGAACTTGCAGAGCCCGCTCACACCACAGATACACCATCATCAGGTATCGACACAGTTGTTACTCTTATATTTAGGGAGATCTTCACAGATGCAGCTTCGCATCATCACCACACCTCAACATGTACGGGCTCGGAACAGCAGGGACACGCGAGGGCTGGAGGACAACCGAGGCAGAGGACGCGCAGGAGACAACGGCCGGCAGGGAGCAGGCCGGTGGTGGAGGCGACGAGGCGGCGACGTCCGTCGGGGAAGCGGGAGGAGGCGACTGCGGGGTGGAGGCGCTAGACGGGGAGGCATCATGGAGAGGAGGAGGTCGCCGCGGCGGGACCCGAGGCAGGGTCGACAGGAGGTGACTGGAGCGGGGGCCGAAGCGATGGCGGAGGACGGGGTGGAGGTCGCCCACGGCGGCACGACGGCACCTATTTGCGGGGAGGAGGGATGACGGCAGAGGGATCCTAGCGGCACGAAGGAGGGCTTGCAGGGGCGCGACCTAGGGAGGAAGGGGCCGACCGACCTTGGCGGCGGACGCGCAGGAGGGGGCCGGCGGCGAGGTCACCTAGAGGACGGGCGGCTCGGGCCAGGTGTGGGCGGCGAGGTCGGTGCCGAGAAAAGGAGGCGGGGTTGGAAGAGGAGGTTCCTGGCGGCTCGAGGCTCGCCGGGCTGGCGGAGGAGGTCGGGGTCGCGATGGCGGGGCTCGAGCGGCGGCCTCGGTACGCGGAGGCGGCTGCGTCGGGGGTTAGTGGGGAACGTGGGGCAGGAGAGGGAGATGGAGTGCAGGGCATGAGGTGGGACGATGACAGGCTATGACCGGGGCAGGTGGGGGTCTGCGTGCAGGGGCGGCTGTCCAGTGCGGGGTAGGGCCAGGCAGGTGGCGGTGGGGTCGGATGGGGTTGGGGTGAGATGGAGGGAAAAGGGTGGGACTAGTGAGGTGGCGAGCACCGATTGGTGCAGGTGAGGTGGAGGGGGCTGGGTAGGAAAATAGGGGTAGTGTATTTGGTAGAAAAAGGTAGGGTGTTAGACAGATAGGGTTTTAATCTGGAGGTGGCCGGCTAGGCTTCGGGCCGGGCTGGCTGCCTCCTAAAAATAAAATAAAAGTTTTATTATTTAAAACGGGGCTTTTGAAATCCGTTGGTAGACAAACAAAATATTCTCGACAGACCCGGGTTTTATAGTTTGAGTAAAAGACGGGGCGTTTAGAAAACAAAAATAGGCTTTTTGAAATAGTTTATGCAAACAAATGCAAGATGACATGACGATGCTCAAATGCAAGGTGGCATGATGACATGAGCATGCGTTCATGATGATGCAGTGCACAAAAACAACGCGATTTTCTAGTGGTGGTTTTGCGGGGCGCCACAATTCGACACCACTAACAATAGATCTCACCCTCGAGATCCGCCTCATGGTACGGTGAAGAAGGCCGACGATCTGAACTTCTCTCTTCGTGTCGATCCTCAAGACACCACTAACAATGATCCTTGCTCCATCTCGAAATCGGCGACACCACCAACAAGGTGTCGTTGCCCGTGATCGTCGAGAGTACAATCCGGAAACAAAAGTCGAAGGTAGAGGTATCCACAAATAAAGCCACCTCTAGATTCCGTGGACGGAGTAGAATTGCTGGATCCACCGATTCAATGTATAAGAGCGAATGATAAGAGTAGTCGGATGGTGATCAGTCCATCACGCACCCAAACCATTACTCTGCACACGAATAGGTGAATTATGCAACCAACTCTCGGAATCAGACTGAAGATCTCGACAAGCGAGGTTCGGAACAAAGGAGTGATGCAAGCTCTGCATCGGATCTAGCGTAGATGATGTCGTCGCGTCGGAAAACACTGAAAGACACAAACAAGGAACAAAGAATGGTGCCACAGATAAAGGTTTACTCAGATAGCATGAGGTCCGGAGATAGAAACACCGTTGCCAAAGGAGGAAGCGATGCCCTGAAGGTACGACAGAAAACCCAACCACGAGAAGTCCTGGACTAGAAGAAGGTAAGAGAATAGATCCAAAACACGCAGAGGTAAGAGGAAAATAGCATAGGGATAAGGAGTAAAAGCAGACCTAATCAGATCTATTCAACCGATTTTTTTTGCAAAATAGTTTTAACACTCTACTTCGGCCGTTAGCTAGGTTATCCTACAGGCTGGACTTGTGGGGTATCGCAACTGCTGAGCTTTGATACCACTCTATAACACCATCAAATCGGCCCTATGCAAGTTTTAGCCCTTTCCGCCAAACCCGCATAGAACAATTCAAGGACGTCCACCAGGAACTTTCGTGCGGGTGGAAAACGAAGTAATAACATTACACAACAGTCCTCGATGGGACCCACAGAACAGATATATATATACAATAGCGACTCATCGAGTCAAGAATACAGATATAATATCCAAAGATCCAAATCACCTTGAAAACGATAGAGCGTCCGACTAAGGACAAGATGCAAATGGGGCTAAGAGCCCTGAAGAATAACCAATGGCGTCCATAACCCTGCCCAGGCCAAGCTGGAAGGGTAACCCTGCTAACAA
This sequence comes from Avena insularis, assembly GCA_023614405.1. Lineage (NCBI taxonomy): Eukaryota > Viridiplantae > Streptophyta > Magnoliopsida > Poales > Poaceae > Avena > Avena insularis. Next base: position 368,980,468 of record CM042692.1, read on the forward strand.
CGTCGATCTCGAACCTGCTAAAACAAAAGGGGTGCCGACAAAGGGCAAAAGGAAAAAGAGGAGCATCAGTACTGAGGCAGTACATGGCGAGGCTAGAATTCGGCGGCTCTCGCCTACATAGATATGGTGGGCTGAAGCGGCAGCGCGGCGGCACTAAACAACCTATAGAGACTCGATACCACTGGCGGTTATCAGAGAGGGGTAAGAAAGACCTATTCGGATTCAACCTGAAGCTAAGACCAAACAAACCCATCCTGGTATTTCCCCCTCGAGTCCAACGAGGAAGTCGGACCAAGGAACTCACACAGTTGGCACTTTTACTCATTCCTTTATAGTTGAAGCTCTTACTAATTAGATATAGATAGCATGAGTCATCCCGATAGCATAAGTAGTGGGCAATTTTAATTATCATTCCGTGGTAGTTGGAACATTTACTAGTCAGATATAATTGTCCCGAGGAATCCCAAAACCCAGCAGTTGTTGGCACTTTTATCACATTCCATTGGAGTTGCAATACTTACTAGGCAGGTATAGTATTACACAGATTACCACAGATCCACCAGTTGTTGGCATTTTTATTATCCATTCCATTATAGTTGCATCTGCTTACTAGTCACATATTAAGTCAAATTTATAGCACTACTTTAGTTATGCTTGTCTATGATCGAGATACTGTGCTCCAAGTCGTCCATAACCACGGACACGGCTTTCAGAAAGTTTTACCCTGCAGGGGTGCACAAATAGCAACACACACTCGATCAACCTCGGAAAAACCAACTCAAAACCCAACGAGGCATTCACGACAAAGCGATCACAGGATTCAGAAATATTTCAGGGGGCCACCCCACTAAGCTACCCGCAACGAAGTTGGCCAGCTCTGGAACGGACCCAGGGTTTGCGACGATGGCTGTAAACGACTGGGAACCCGAAAGTGTGACTGGGCTTGTCGATACCGCGAAAACGTGGCGCGATCCAAAACAGTACAGGTGCTCCACGCACAATCTTAAATAAAGTAGTAAAGCATGGCATAAGTACAGGATAGTAATAAAGCCCCAAACTACTTTGTGGCCCCAAGAAATAGAAATGAATCAAGCTCTGGCTCAGGGGGGTCCATAAGGCCTCCCGGATGTGGATAGTGCGAAAAATCAAGGAACAGGTATCAAGTACTGGGTCCCACGGACACCGGAGCGTGGAAGAACCAACTAACATCTATTGCCCACCGATGCCTCTGCATTAGTTATAGCTAGCATTTTAATAGTTGTATTTAAAGTCATGATCATCTCCACCAGTAAGCATCTCCACCATTACCATCTGCCAGCATTCCAACAACTGTGGTACTTGACAACACGAGATCGCACCTGAGCAGGCAACTACGACTCGCAAGGCCGGCTATCTACCAAACTCAGGTAATAGGAGGTGTCCAAGGCAATATGGAGGCTGCACGGGATATAACTGGGGTACGAAAACTAAAGCATCGCGACACAGATAACAATAGATCAACAGGAGGAAGTAAAGACTATAAATGCAAAATAGGTTGAAGGGGAATAGATGCTCGCCTGGGAAACACGGCCGAAGGATCATTAGCCGGAGAACTTGTCGATACTCGCATCCACTCATCGGCCTAATCCGCGAAGAAGCAAACACTAGAGAAACACCGGATGCAATATTTAATACTACGGCAGAAGATCCAGCATGATTATGATATGATGCATGGCATGGCAAGATGCGGTGTAATTAGGCAATATTAAGTGGAACCGTGGTCCCGTCAAATGATTATATGGTTCAAGTTGTTTAGAACCCCCGCAATTTAAATATTGTATTAACAATGCAAAGCATGGCATCGGTTCGCTACTCAAATTAAATGGAGTCTGGAATAAGACAACAATATCCCGCATATAGACTCCATATTTAATCATGCAGTGAATCGGCATAATGCCCCCAAACCATAGACAGATATGCATGCATGAACAATTTAATATGCAACAGTGGATAATGTCATATTATAAAAATAGGGGCTTAGGGTCACACATCTGGTTCGGCAGATCTTCGGTTCCGGGAGTTCGGGGTTCGACAGGGATCGACGGGGACAGAAACGGCTCGACGGGATCGGTCTCGGACAACAGAAGTAGATCTTGTCGCATCCGGGAAGAAGGACTTGGTTTGGCGTCGGGGGCACGTCGGATTTGCCCTGGTCGGTGTCGATCTTGTCGTTGCGAAGGTCTTGTCGGGTCCGCGGATCGGGTTGGACTTTGCGTCCAGGGTGAAGTGCTTGTCGTTCCGTGTAGGCGACCTTCGCGTCCGGGATCTCGGGTATCGGCTCCGGGAAGAAGTACTTGTCGCATCTAGGGTCTTCGGGTCCGGGGTCTCGATCATGGCGTTCGTGAGGGAGAGCTCGGGGGTTCGAAACCGTGAAGGAGAACTTGTCGATGCGTCTAGACTGAAGAGCTTGGCATGGTCGTTGTCAACTTGTCGTACTTGTTCCTCCGAAGGCCTCGATCAACAGCACAGTACCCCCGCGGCAGAACTTGCAGAGCCCGCTCACACCACAGATACACCATCATCGGGTATCGACATAGTTGTTACTCTTATATTTAGGGAGATCTTCACAGATGCAGCTTCGCATCACCACCACGCCTCAACATGTACGGGCTCAGAACAACAGGGACACACAAGGGCTGGAGGATAACCGAGGCAGAGGACGCGCATGGGATGACGGCCGACAGGGAGCAGGCCGGTGGTGGAGGCGACAGGGTGGCGACGTCCGTCGGGGAAGCAGGAGGAGGCGACTGCGGGGTGGAGGCGCTAGACGGGGAGGCGTCGCGGAGAGGAGGAGGTCGCCGCGGCGGGACCTGGGGTAGGGCCGGCAGGCGGTGACCGGAGCGGGGGCCGAAGCGGTGGCGGAGGACGGGGTGGAGGTCGCCCGCGGTGGCATGGCGGCACCTATTTTTGGGGAGGAGGGATGACGGCAGAGGGCTCCTAGCGGCACGAAGGAGGGCTTGAAGGGGCGCGGCCTGGGGAGGAAGGGGCCGGCTGACCTTGGCTGCGGACGCGCAGGAGGGGGCCGGCGGCGAGGTCACCCAGAGGACGGGCGGCTCGGGCCAGGTGTGGGCAGCGAGGTCGGTGCCAAGACAAGGAGGCGGGTTGGAAGAGGAGGTTCCTGGCGGCGCGGGGCTCGCCGGGCTGGCGGAGGAGGTCGGGGTCGCGATGGCAGGGCTCGAGCGGCGGCCTCGGTACGCGAGGGCGGCTACGTCGGGGGTTAGTGGGGAACGTGGGGCAGGAGAGGGAGATGGCGTGCGGGGCGTGAGGTGGGACGAGGACAGGCTGTGACCGGGGCAGGGTGGGGGTCTGCGTGCAGGGGCGGCTGTCCAGTGCAGGGTGGGGCCAGGCAGGTGGCGGTGGGGTCGGATGGGGCTGGGGTGAGGTGGAGGGAAAAAGGGTGGGACTGGTGAGGTGGCGAGCACTGATTGGTGCAGGTGAGGTGGAGGGGGCTGGGTAGGAAAATAGGGGTAGTGTATTTGGTAGAAAAAGGTTGGGTGTTAGACAGATAGGGTTTTAATTTGGAGGTGGCCGGCTAGGCTTCGGGCCGGGCTGGCTGCCTCCTAAAAATAAAATAAAAGTTTTATTATTTAAAACGGGGCTTTTGAAATCCGTTGGTAGACAAACAAAATATTCCCGACAGACCCGGGTTTTATAGTTTGAATAAAAGACGGGGCGTTTAGAAAACAAAAATAGGCTTTTCGAAATAGTTTATGCAAACAAATGCAAGATAATATGACGATGCTCAAATGAAAGGTGGCATGATGACATGAGCATGCGATCATGATGATGTAGTGCACAAAAACAATGCGATTTTCTAGTAGTGGTTTTGCGGGGCGCCACATTACACCAGAATAAACAAATCCCCAATTGGAGCAACTTTCATTGGAGGCGCCCAGAATGCTTAACGACCACTGGTACGGTCAGGGGCACGCCCGTACATCCCGCCCGTACTACCCTTTGGTGCCTTCCTTATATCAATACAAGCAACTTTCGCAAAATGGGAGAGACGAGAAGAACCATAGAACAAAAGTTACAGCCACCACAAGCCATCTGAGAGGGGAAGATCAGATCTGAAAGAGGAGAAGAACCTCACTTTGTTCATCGAAGATCTCCAACCTCTAAACCACACACTCAACCATCATTCCATCATTACTTAGAGAGAGAGATTGGCACCTGTAAGATTAGGGTTTGATACTTTGGTCTACCTTCGGTTTGTATTTGATTGGATCTTTAATCGCTATTGTGGTTTTCTATAATAACTTTGAGATGATTTCTATTTGCAATACAATTATGCCTTTGATTTGTCTTCCTCTCATGTCTGAGTAAATCCCCACAGGCGTGGGAGATGTAGGGGATTGGTGAGATGTGTTGTGCCTCCTTTAATTCCATCCATTTGTGATTGTTGAAATGCTTTATTTTAAAAGTGAGAATGAATATCTATGTTTGCCTAATGCTTGTTATCTAATTTAAGGGCCCATGTAACATGATCCAAAGATCTCATAGGTATGAACTTGTATTCTAGTAATTCGGTGACCCCCGAGTGACATGGACGATATCAAAGAAGAGCTAGCACTACTCGAGGACAACAAGGAACCATCAACATTAAAGCCTTGATCTGGTCGCAAGACCTTAATTAATGTGCTGACCATGGCCGTGGTAGCAGGCAGATGGATCATTGGGATTGGGAAGAATGGGCCATGAGGACTCCTAGTCGGTATATGGGTTCCTTGCCTACTCACTTATAAATAAGAAATATCAGTATCACCTATTCCACCTATTCCATTTGACACTTTCACTATCACCATGAACTGTTTCTCTCCATGCCTAACTTCTCATTTACAGGATCTTTACACACTTTCGCATCTTTACTTTTATGCAATTTACTTATTTCATAAGAAAGTTCCTTTATCTTTTACTCACCACTTCCACCGTCAATTTTTGTAGTCAATTCACTCAAAACCGGTGACACCTTGGGTGACATAGAAACACCGCATAAAAACACTTTCCTAGGAACCGTGTTGGGATCGATATAAAAACTAGAATTAATACTTCCGCAAAAAAATTCTATGACGAACCTGTGCACTTGCAGGCCATCAATGGACAACTAGTAAGTGGCATCAGGGACTTGGCGCGGTACCGGAGGCAAGATGTAGATCATGTCGGAGCCCTCGATGGAGATCATGGCGCAAGAAAAAGGACCATATCTTATCACTAAGATACATGTGATGTTGATACCTTTATTACATCTTATTGTGTGCTAATATTAGACACCCAACGGTAGCATTATATAAGATGATCCCTATTAATACCAATATAGTGTTCTCCCTTAGTGTGCACCACCAAGAAAGTCCCTCGTTATGAAGAGGGTCGTGACAATCGGGCGCTATACATATTGACGTTCGCATAGAGCAGGTGCAAGCCATGTATGCACTACATATACACTAAAGTTGAATTTGCAAGCCTACCATATACAAACATGGCCTCGGAACATGAGAGATTTAAATATTGATCACGAGTCACATGGATGATGTGATCGACAGGCTTTATCCACCCCGACAGCTATATCTATGATATAGTATAAAGGGATTTTGTGATCGCTAAAATCGTCCAAGGGATAACAATTTTAGTGGGATTTCAATTATTAATTGAACTCATATTATGAACTTAGTCTAGATGTCTATGCAAATATCCTTGTAGATCTTAGCATATCCTAGTGAGGTTTTTCAACCATGGGATTTTCTTGCATGTTGTGAAACTTTAGAAGGGTCAAACTTCATAGATTTATACCCACACATGAGGGATACCCTTGATATAGATGATCTTCTATTCTTGATACAAGAACCATTATGAGATATTATGATGACTTCACAACGTTTAGTGTTTTCTCCATGTCGTCCAATAAGATGCTCATGGTTTATGAGCCACTGGATGAGTTTCCTTCCAAAGATGGAAGAAAACGGAGTGCTTGGAGAATCACTTAGCGATCATGCATGAGCTTCATGAATGTCACGCATACGATGTGAATGAAAGACTGCTTTGCGATAGATTAGGGTTTGCACTTGCTTCCTCCCAGCTACAAAGATGTCACCAGGGGGTATATTATGAAGAGATGAATCGTTCACCTTTCATGAGTTCATTCTAGAGTTGAGAAATCTCAAAGTAAGCTTGATCATAGTGGATGTCATGGATGAAAATAGTATATATTGGACATACAAATTATAAATGTTATTCTTGCAGAACTCGTTGAATTTTACAAGTATTTGATAGTTGTCCCGTTTTATGAAAAACAAGATTGTCTGCTTGAGGATTTCCAATAGAAATGAGGCAACGTGGCATGATGACGGCAGTCAAGATAGTTGATGCCGACATCACTCCTTCCCTCAACATTTGTCATTCAGATTACTGGATTTGAATAAACTTTCTATTCATTGTATGTGAACTTTATTAGTGTGTCTTGCATCTAGCGATATGGTTAGTCATATAACTGAGAGACAAACCAGTTGAACCACTATCATGAATAATATCTTTTATGGTCATAATACAATTATGAATGAGTTATTAACATCATTATATTAATGATAATAGTTTAAGCATTTATAAAGAATTAGGATGCGAAAAGGTATACATGTTTAATAATGACATCATTATTGAATGACACTATTGTTTAAGTCATGTTTGTGTTCGATGCATGTAACATTTTCATTCTGATGAAAATTGATGTCTTTAGATGTTCGATCTTTTGACTTGTGTAAAACCATGCCTCGTTGAGAAAAGTAACTAAAACTCCGCATTCTGGTAAAACAGTTGTATGTGAAGAATTGTTGAATACCATACACAATGATGTATTTCATTTCCAAAAAATAGTGTAAATCATTATTTCATAAACTTCATTGTGGTTAAGTGAATATGTGTATTTACTTAATGAAACACAAGTCTAAAACTATTTGAGTTGTTCAAATAATTTTAGAATGAAGAAGGATATTAAATTAATAGGAATACAAAAGTCTCTACGATTTGATTGATATGACTAAGTATTTAAGTTAATGTTTTGGCATAAAATGACTTGTGAAAGAGGTTCCACAAATTATGATGATTAAGTATTTCAAAGTGCATTGATATGTATAAACATCATATTGTATTTGATACATATGGTATAAAATATCTCTTATAGGGTTACCGTTATCGTTTACAGTTAGAGATCAAAATAAGCAAATGCACATTTGAAATATAAGGAACATCTAAAAAGATTCATAGAAACAACACCATAAGAGTTATGACATATTTGAGTTTCTAGAGATTTCAATAATTCGAAGTCGTGGCGAATAAATAAATCTTTATAGTGTATTATTAGGAAACTATGAATACATCTTCCACAAAGGATAAACCTGCTAGTGTCTGTGGTATTGTCTTTCCTCAAGAAACAGTTTCCCGGTGAAGATATGAGTGTAAGAAAGTGAAATCTCAAAACAAGGTATTTAACCTTACCTCTGGATTGTCGAGTGGCACAGTGGAATATGTTCCGAAAACCAAACTCTTCAAATAGAGGAAAAACTAATGATAATGATCATGATAATGTTTATGATGTTTTAGCTAATACTTTAACTAAAGAAAGTAGGATTCAAGAATATAGTCTACAAGTTTGTGGAATTATATTATTGATTTACTTGTCATGTTATTAAGAACAATACATACCTCTGAACTACGAAGAAGCGTGATGGACCTAAGTACGAGAAATTGTTGAGAGTCAGGAAATCATATATAAATTACGTTTAAGATTGCAAAGTAATATGTTACTTGAACTTATAAAGTAAAGAGTTTACTTAATCTTTCCAAATTACTACAAAGTCATAAGGAAGAAATGAAACTTATGAAAAGACTTTAAAAGCTCGATTTATCACAAAGTATATTTTGACAAATTCAAAGGATTGACTATAATGTGTAGTGATGCTTGTGTCTACTGGATTTACACCAGCAATTAATCCATTTTTATAATTGTTAGAAGATTGTCAAAACTGCATGTTCTTTAGTGACAAGATTAAATAAGGGTTGTAATTGGTATGACAAGCAGATTTTATCAAAACCATTTGGATGCTAGTGTCTCATAGATGGAAATTCTTGATTTGATGGATGATCAAAGGATTTTGGATTTACCAAAATGTTAAGAAGACCTGAATTTTGAGTGGGAGCTAATAAATAGCTTGCCTAAATCTTAATATGTAGACGATATATTTTGAGTGGGAGCTAAGTGAAATCCCTAGATCTCATATATGATGACATATTTGAGTGGGAGCGTGAGAACATTCTTATATATGTGAAAGACATGTACTGAATGATGTAATTAGTATTAATGCTATTTAAGTTAGTAAATATCCTATGGATGAAGTTAAACAAAGTATTAAACATTGAAATCTATCGAGATAGATCGATACATTTCATAAACATTAGAGTTGAAATGCTTTCTAGATTGGATTCTGAAGATGTTCAGAATATCCTAGATAAGATTCTGAAGAAGTTCAGAATGGAATAAGGTAAGCAAGAAGTTCTTACTTGTATATCTTGATGAACAATTGAGTTAATCTCAGTATTACAACCATGGTTACAAGAAACAAAAGAGACGTGTTGCATCTCCTATGCCTCAGTCATAGGTTCTTCCATATAACTGTGTTGTATACTCGACGTAAAGTGACCCAAGTTTTTGGTTATAAAAACAAGTTCTTAGTTGTAAAAATGTGTCTTGGAGTGATTCCTGAGTTAATCACTGAACCAAAATTAAGTTTATCCTTAAATTACAAGAAGCGAGAACAAGCATCATAGTTGCATTTTATGAACTATTGATTAGGATCTACATATATATAGAAGTATATGGCTTCTTCTGAAGTGGCTAGTATAGTTGTTTGGCTAAAGAAGTTCGACTTCATCTAAGTGTGTTTTAGAGTTTACATGACAACAGTGAAAGTTTAATTGACTGATCGACCGTCATTGTAAAACTAGAAACAAAGTCTCACTCTATCGCCAAACGAATACTTCGACACATTATGAGATAATGGTGTAAATACCAAAATTAGGAGACATTAATGATTTGCAAAATAGATACAGATCTGGTAATACAGATCGAGGACAAGACGTTTTCCATAAGAAAGCACGATCAGTAAACACATTGGGATATAGTTTATGATTAGTAGAAAATGCAAGCTAGATTAATTGTATTCTAGTGCAAGTGGGAGACTGTAGGAGATATGTTCTAGAGGCAAATAATAAATAGATTTTATTATCATATCTCAAATAGTTCATAATAGTTTCATACTTTGTTATAACTGTATCAAGTGGAAACATTGATACGAGTGTGGTGTGCAAACAGACCAAGTCCCTAGTAGCCTCTATTTGTACTAGTTCGTTGGGCAACCGATGATCAAGGTTTCTTGATCATGGAGCATTTATGCCAGTTGACAGGAAAGTCATATCATTAGTGAATGATGTGATAGAAATTACCCAATATAAGTTTTGTAACACAATCAAGTCACATGGTTCATCGTTGCAATAGTTAGAAATGGAGTATCCTTCTCATTCGACCGTGAGATCATATTAATCACTGTCTCTTGAGGCTTCTTTGATTACATCAAATTTCATGTCCGTAACTGGGTGACTATAAAGGTGTATGTTGGATATTCTAGAGGAACAGGTTGAGGCCTATGCATTAAGATCGGGATTTGTTCACCCACGTGGCGGGAAGATACACATGACCGACTCGGTGGGATTACATCCATAATGTTGCAACATGTGACTAGGTCACGAGGATGGAATATCATGAGAACGAGTAAAATAGAACTTGTGACTAACAAGATAGAACAAGATATAGTGATACCAATGATCAGATCTTGGACAAGTCAATATCAAAGTAACAAAGGGAATTGGACTCGATGTTTACGATTAAAACGATATTAAATATCGTGGAATGCATAGGAGTCATTATGGGCATCTCGGTCCCGCTAATGATCATTGATATGAGATATGTATCGATCATGTCTATGATGTTTGCGAGCCATTGGGGTAACACGCTTAAGGGTACGATAACGTTTGGAGATCATTATGGAAACATTGGAATCATAGGATGAGAGAGAAGAGAAAACTAGAAGTGTTCCATGAGAGAACTGGAAGTGTTTCGTGAGGATCTGAAGTTGTTCGGAGTGAACCGAAAGGTGTTTTGGGTCAAAGGGAATTTAATAATATGTATTTCATATTAATAAATGGAATTAATATTCAATATATATTTAAGATTAAATTTAATGGGTAACTTCCACTAATGGTTCAAATTCCCGAAGGAAAAGGGCCTAAGAGGGAAGCCACCAAAAGGGAAGGAGGCCCAGCCGCCGCCCAAGGGAGGCCCACCAGGCTAGCCTAGGGTTGTGCATGGGGTGGGGGCCACCTAGCCCAGACGGCTGGCCCATTCCCCTTGGCGACTCCTCCTTCCACCACCTCCTCCTTTAGTCCCACCCAGGGACTTGAGGGAAGATAGTCTCCCCTTTTCCCCTATATAAGGAGGGCATAGGGATGGGAAAAGATACAACAATAATTCTCTAAAGCATTGGGAATTCTCTCTCTTATTGCCTTCTTGTGATGGCACGGTCCCTAGAAGGACTGTACACGCAAGAGACGACGCACCTGCGGCACGCCATTGTGCTGCAGAGATTCCAACAAGAAGATCTACTTCCGCACTCTTGGTAGAGATCAGAAAGCCGGAGGTTGTCATCATACACCGTTTGTGCGTGAAACCATGAGGGTGCTGCAATTAGTGGCACCTTGACTGACGTGGCCGGACTATCTCACAAGGACCAATGAGTTACGAGGATCGGGGGTGACTTGCAAGGAGCTTCGCAACCTTGAGGGCGGTTACGAATACAACTACGTCATCCATGTTCCCCTCAGAATGTTAACTGCTTTCGGTCTACAAGGGTATGTAACCGACCCCCCTCCCCCGGTTACAGGTTTCCTCCAAGATAGATCCTAGCAGTTATGTGTGTTCAGCGTAGGAAAAATTGTGTTTTCTGACCCGAACACCTTCACTTTCGTGTCCGGTCAGCGACCTCTTCCGGTGGTGGACGAAGTTCTCCTTCGGGTAGCTGCGGTGCTGGTTCCCTTCGGCTCCATGGATTCGAGCCCTCGGGCTTGGATCTTGAGATAACCTAACCCCTTCGTCTTGCTAGCCACGCGGTGTGTTGTCTCCCGTGCCACATGTTCGAGTTCACGAATGCTGGGGCAATGGCCCTAGAAGGAGAGGCTAGATGGGTGCTCTTGGCAAGCAACATTGCAGTGGTGGTGGCCATCTCTTTGGTCATGCGGATGGCGATGGGTTTGTCAACGGGTGATCCTGGTGTCGATGTGAGCGTCTCCCTGGTCAAGATTTGGATGCATCGTGCTGGCAAGACGACCCATCCATTCCGGTATGGTCGATCTTTGACATGGTTTCCGCAATCTGATTTTAGTGTTGTTGTTGGCTTGTTTGTTTGTTTCCTTCCATTTTTATTTATTTTTCTACACTCTCACCTTCTATTACTTCCCCAATCTAAATTAATGGATTTAGTTTTATCTAGATATAGACTAGGGTGTCAAGTGGGATCTCACCTAAATCTCACCTCTAGTTCATTTTTGGATTTGTAGTGTAAAATTTTGTCATTGTAGTGTAAAATTTTGACAAAATTTTAAATCTAAAAATTATTATGGATCGAAGAAAGCACTATATCTAAATAAATCTGAATGAATTAATTTAGAGGAGAGGAGAGTACATATGCGTGAACAACAAACTGGTGGCTCGAGGACCACCAAAAAAGGTGACCTAAACTCTCGGTGAACTTGGACCACATGTATATCCATCGGTAGCGGTCATCGGACGAGATTTTTCTGTCATCTCATACGCGTCCAACATTCTAGATAGTCGTGCACACCTCACCCGTGTGCGTCGGAACGAGATCCTTTGACTTTGTTTCCACTACTACATAGGGACGTTGGTCCTTCTCGTTCGATCGATGCGCATCTAACGGCAAATGCTCCAACGCGCTAGGGAACACAGCTATGTAATCGGCCCAAGCCCAGTATCCACGATCGGGAGAGAAAAAAGGCGCGCTTTGGCTGGGAATAGGCGCGAGAACAGAAAAAAGGCGCGAGGACGGAGGAAAACGGCGCCAGAAGGAGATTGCTCGAGCGGACGCCCAGCTCTACTCGTCGGTGCCCTACTCTGCTTGTTGATCATAGGTAAGTCCCAGTTCTGTTTGCTTGTCCATTTCAATTGATTTGATCGAACTCTCACCTTCAGATTGCTTTGGTACTAGATCATATTCCTGTTTTCCTCATGGAATAAGCAGTTGATTGAACTTGATCAAGCACCCTTGTTTTCCCATGGAAGAAGAAACCGAGATGTGGAGGAGGTTAACAAACCACAACATGATCTTAATTTTAATCGGTAATTCCTTAACCAAATCAGAGCTATACTACCTAATTTGGTACCACTGAAGATATATTTCAATCAGTACTTTCCTTACTCCATGCTTTTTACACTGCAGAGCTGTACTACCTAATTTGGTACCTCAAGTTGGTATGGAGTTCAGAAATTCAGATGACGCATGGGCATTTTGGCTGAGCTATAGTGGGCAAAAAGGCTTTGAGGTTAGGAAAAGGTATACAAACAAAATACCTTCAGACGGAAAAATTACATCATGCAAATATGTGTGTGCAAATGAGGGTCTTCGATCGCAAGACAAGAGGAATCATTTAACAAAGTGCCCTCGAGCTGAAACTAGAACCAATTGTGAAGTCCACATGATTGCTAAAATGGACCGGAAGAAGGAAAATCTCAAAATCTCTGCGCTAGTTTTGGAACACAATCACCCACTACACCTGCCAGAAACTTTGCACTTAATGGTGTCACAAAGGAAAATTTCAGAGATACAAGCTTTTGAAATTGAAATGGCAGATGATGCAGGTATTCGGCCCAAAGCCGCACATGAGTTCGCTGGACGTGAAGTTGGGGGAACACACAATCTTTCCTATAACCTTCGTGATCACAAGAATTATTTGAGGACCAAGCGTCAACGAGAAATGGCATATGGCCAAGCAGGTAGCATGCTCAAATATTTTCAAGACAAGATTGCTGAAAACCCATCATTCCAATATGCATTGCAAATGGATTGTGAAGAACAAATAGCAAACATATTTTGGGCTGATGCTAAAATGATCTTGGACTATGCACATTTTGGTGATGTTGTTAGTTTTGACACTACTTTTGGAACAAACAAGGAGAGTAGGCCCTTTGGTGTTTTTGTCGGATTCAATCAATTTAGAGAAACTGTAGTTTTTGGTGCTGCTCTCATGTACGATGAAACCTTCACATCTTTCAAGTGGTTGTTTGAGGCCTTTCTAAATACCCATAAAGGAAAGGGGCCTAAAACATTCTATACAGATCAAGATGCTGCAATGGGAAAGGCTGTTGGGAAGTATTTGCAGAAGCATGGCATGGATTATGCACCTTTCACATTATGCAAAATGCTATCAAACATCTACATGAAGATAAGTATGACGAGAATAAAAAGGAGAAGAAGAAAAATAAGAAGAAAGAGAAGAATGAAGAGAAGGAAAATGAGGAGAGTGAAGAAACAAGTATTCTATTAGATTTTAGCGCGTGCATGTTTGAGTATGAAGACATGGCAGAATTTGAACAAAAGTTTGACCTCATGAGGAAAAAGGTGAGCAAGCAAACTTGGCTAGATAGCATATATAAGTTAAAAGAAAAATGGGCTGAATGTTATATGAAGGATGTCTTCACATTAGGAATGAGAAGTACACAATTGAGTGAGAGTTTGAACAATGACTTGAAAATCCATTTCAAATCTGATTTTGATATTATTCGGTTCTTTAAGCATTTTGAAAGGGTGTTGCAAGGAAAAAAATAACGATCTGAATTCGGAATTTGAATCAAGGAAAAAGTTGCCTAAATTATGTATGAGGAGACCACCACCAATATTGGTGCAGGCTAGCAAGTTGTATACACCTCGCATATTTGAAGCTTTTCAAGGTGAATATGAAAGATCCTTGTCAGCTTGCACCAACACATTGGACGGTTGTAATGAATATCTAGTTGGAGACTTTACCTTTGAAGAGGAGTATAAAGTTATTGGTGATCCTTCAAAACAAATAGTTGTATGCAGCTGCAAGCAATTTTATAGAATTGGGATATTGTGTGGCCATGATCTTAAAGTTCTTGATTTAATGAATATCAAGTCACTACCACCACATTACGTGTTGAAGAGATGGACACGGGAAGCACGGAGTGGTACTGTACAAGACAAAGATGGAAGAAATATAATCATCAATCCAAATATGGATGTCATGCTTAGCTACAGATATGTGTCCCACAAATTTCATAATTTAGCGGATCGAGCATCCAACTTTCCGGAATGTGTGGCCTTGGTAGATAGCACACTTGACATCCTTGGGAAGCAAATTGAAGAAAAAATCAATGCATCTACAAGCACACCCCGGTATCCATGTATGATTCCCATAGATGCTAGTCCACCAAATGACAACTAGTGCACGTCTAAAGAAAAAGGAGGTCGAAACAAAAACTTCAAAACGGCGAAGAACTTGGCTTGATAAGAAGCACAAGATTAGAAAAAAGAGAGAAACCAAAGCTACGTCACAGTCCGGGGGAAGAGGTATGTTGCTAAGCAAAAAATGTGCTTTCAATGTTATCATTATGTTCATCAATTCTCATAACCATTCAATTTTTTTACAAGATAAAAGAGGTAGGAAGTGGTAGTGCACAAGCACATGCACAAGTACAAGTGGCAAATGATAGTGTTTGTATTGGCAAAGGGAACGAATCCGAAGTTTACAAAGACAATCTTAGCTTCACTCGATTATTAACGGTAATCTTGTTCATATAGTTAGTTTACAAATCTTAGCTTCACTCGATTATTAACGGTAATATTGCTCATATTCGTTTAATTTACAGGGACCAATCATAGATGACATCTTTACTGGATTGTGGTGAATAATTTCAGTTTTTCTATGCCATTCAGTTTAGATCAGTTCTATGAAATAGTAGCCATTTAGTTTAGTTCTGGGTGCCGTTTAGCTCGCTTTTGTTATGGGCAATAGCTAATATTTTGGTCAGTTCGTTCATGTGTGGGTGCCATTTAGTTCAATTCAGTTTGGACAAACTCAGTTTGGACAAACTGTTAATATTCAATTTAGATTTCTGGCAAACACAATTAATATTCAGTCCTGTTCAATTTGCACAAGCACAATGTCTATTTGAACAACCTGATTTATTCGTAACCTTATAGAAAACACTGATTTATTCATAACCTTATAGCAAACACAGGAGATTTTACAAGCTATTTAGCTCTACACATATGTACAAGTAGCAATATCAAACACATGAAAACTGAACTTGTTCTTGGTCAAGCAAGTAGCAAACACAGGACAGGACGATGCCATTCCTACTCCTGCTCTTGGAGGACGCCGCTGGTGTGCACACGGGAAGCAGAAGCGCAGGGAACGCGCAGCGACCATGCGTACATGGGCTCCTGCTCCTCTTCTTGGATGTAACGGCCAGTGTGCGCTGCCGGCGACCAGGACGACATGGCCTGGTCCACGTGCTGGGTCTGGTGCTGCTCTTTGAGGCGGCGACGGCGTGCACGGCCACGGCGCCGGAGGCCGCGCTGGCGGAGCTGGCCATGTGGCCGAGCGGACGGCGACCGAGCGGCGGCGAGTGAGGAAGCTCGCGAGTGAAGGGGAATTTAAGGAAGTTTTTTCCTGAGCCAAAGCGCCTTTTTTCTCTCCCGGTCGTGGATACTGGGCTTGGGCCGATTACATAGCTGTGTTCCCTAGCGCGTTGGAGCGTTTGCCATTAGATGCGCATCGATCGAACGAGAAGGACCAACGTCCCTCTGCAGTAGTTGAAACAAAGTCAGAGGATCCACCCTTGTTTGCCTGCCTCAAATTCTAACCCCTCAGTTTGGCCTTGCTCTAGCTGATACCCCTTTGGCATACTTGACAGGTTTGTCGCCGTATAACTAATAAATGTGCACATGAACAGACAGAACTAGCCTTCGATATGATGTAAAAAAAAAAGCTTTCGTGCGAGCAGAATCCAATGTAACTAACAAAACTAACAAGATCACCCCACTACCATATTTCTCTCAACATGCAGCTATGCCACATCAGCAAGCCACTAAGGACATGCACATTGGTTTAGATAGATGGTGTGTGTATAGACAATATTATAGACAACTTATACAATAGTCTATCTGTAAGATATCTATTTTTAGCTAGATATGTGTGAGTATAAATTATAGACAGCACACATACAACAATAAAATACTGTCTGTAAGCTGTCTGAAAGATGACTACAGACTGTCTAAAATTTTACAGACAGCCTTACTCTCTCTTCTCTCCACGTCATTAAAACCATCTATAACCTCCCGTTGCAGACAGCTGACTCAGCACTATTGTACATGCCCTAATTGGTCCATGTCGTTCAGACATCCACAACCATGTCAACATCTAGGGCGAGCGCGTTGGCTTTTTTGTGCACGTGCGAGCGCTGTCTTTATTCGATACGGTTCCACAGAAACGAAAAGCCTGAGCATAATTAGGGCAGCCGAGTGGTCGTCGCCTCTTAGGACATGTACAATAGTGCTGAGTCAGCTGTCTGCAACGGGAGGTTATAGATGGTTTTGATGACGTGGAGAGGAGAGAGAGTAAGACTGTCTATAAAGTTCTAGACAGTCTATAGTAATCTTACAGCCAGCTTACAGACGATATTTTGTTATTGTATGAGTGGTGTCTTAATTTATACTTACACATAGCTGGCTAAAAATAGATATCTTACAGACAAAATATTGTGTAAGTTGTCTATAATATTGTCTATACAGACACCATGTGTCTAAACCAATGTTCATGCCCTTAATTGTTTTGATATATAAGTACCACCAATGCGCATCCATGACCTGTCATCCTCTATGCCAATCTGCCTCCTTCATCCACGATCTTCGTCTCCTCACTTCTATTCTTATCTGGCCCCATCCATCCATGATCTGTCTCAAACTCAAACGTTTGAGAAGTTAGATCGTGTTCTAGCTAGCGTTGAGTGGGAGCAAAAATATCCTCTAGTTTCGGTTAGGGCTCTGACTAGATCTGGATCGGATCACACGCCGTTGCTTATTGATTCCGGCAACCAGGCCCACATTGGAAACAACACCCGTTTTTCTTTTGAATTATCTTGGTTGCGACAGGACGGTTTTTATGAGATGGTGGTGGCTGAATGGAATAGTGTATCGTTGGGGATACTCCTATTCAAGTTTGGCAAAATAAAATAAGACACTTACGTCGCTTCTTAAAGGGTTGGGCGAAAAATCAAAGTGGCAAATATAAAAAAGAAAAAGAAAGACTTTTATCTATCATTGATGACTTAGATATCAAAGCTGAATCGATTCCTTTATGTGCTACTGAAAAAGAGAATCTAAGAAAGGCGAATAAACGTGTTATTTCACTTATGCGGGATGAGGAAACCAAATGGGCTCAAAGATTCAAGGTAAAGCACATTCAAGAAGGTGGAAATAACACCAAGTATTTTCATCTCATAGCAAATGGAAAACATAGGAAGAAAAAATATTCCAACTTGAACAAGAGGAAGGGACCATTGTGGGTGAACAATTTAAAAGTATATATCACTGAGTTTTATAAAAAGCTGTTTGGGGATCCGGATAAAAATGGTTTCTCTTTGATAGAGAATCAGGTCGCGGACATACCTCAGCTATCTTCAGAAGAAAATGATCTTCTTACGACTGCTTTTACCGAACGAGAGATATTTGAGGATATTTATCAGATGGAATATAACAAGGCACCGGGACCTGATGGTTTCCCGGCTGAGTTTTATCAAACTTTTTGAAAAGTTATCAAAGCTGATTTAATGGCTTTGTTTACCCATTTACATCAGCGGGAGTTACCACTTTTTAAGTTAAACTTTGGGGTGATCACTCTACTTCCTAAAAAGGAGAATGCTGTGCAAATCCAGCAGTACCGACCAATTTGTCTTCTTAATGTGAGCTTTAAAATTTTTACTAGAGTAGAAACTAATCGTATAACGGACTTGGCTCACAAGATGATTAAACCGACCCAAACGACATTCATGCCGGGACGACACATTCTTGAAGGTGTGGTTGTCTTGCATGAAACAATTCACGAGTTACATTGTAAAAAACTTGATGGAGTACTTTTTAAAATTGATTTCGAAAAGGCTTATGATAAAGTTAAAAGGCCTTTTCTACAACAAGTGCTACGCATGAAAGGTTTTGATTCAGTTTTTTTGTGATTGGATCAAAGACTTTGTGCAAGGGGGTAGTGGCGGCATAAGGGTCAATGATGACATCGGACATTATTTTCAAACTCGCAAGGGCCTTCGGCAGGGTGATCCACTATCTCCTATTCTTTTTAACATTGTTGTGGATATGTTAGCAATTCTGATTGCGAGAGCAAAGAAGGATGGTCAGGTAGGAAGTCTTATACCTCATTTGGTGGAGGGAGGAGTTTCTATTTTACAATATGCGGATGATACCATTTTGTTTATGGAACATGACCTAGACAAAGCTGTAAATATGAAGTTGATCCTGAATATTTTTGAGCAATTATCAGGGTTCAAAATTAACTTCCACAAAAGCGAGATTTTCTGTTTTGGAAAAGCAAAAGAGATGGAACACCAGTACAAGCAAATCTTTGGTTGCGAGTCAGGTTCTCTCCCTTTTAGGTATCTTAGGGTACCCATCCATTATAAAAAATTGCGTAATGCGGATTGAAATCCAATTGAGAGTCGATTTATGATCAAGTTGGGTTGTTGGCAAAGCAACATACTCTCTTATGGTGACCGTTTGGTCTTAATAAACTTGGTCCTCACTAGCCTACCTATGTTCATGCTTTCTTTTCTTGAGGTACCTATTGGGGTACGTAAGCGTTTAGATTTTTTTAGATCAAGATTTTTTTGGCAAAGTCATGAATCTAAAACGAAAAATAGGCTTTCAAAGTGGAATATTATTTGTCGCCCAAAGGACCAAGGTGGACTGGAAATTGAGGTGATAGAAATTAAAAATAATTGCCTGCTAAGTAAATGGTTGTTCAAAATACTTACTGAAGAAGGTATGTGGCAGCAACTTTTATCTAACAAGTACCTACACAACAAAACTTTAGCGCAAGTGGAAGAAAAGCCAACTGATTCAACATTTTGGAAGGGCCTTATGCGGTAAAAAATGACTTCTTTGCTAGAGGTTCGTTTAAAATTGGTGATGGTTTGACGATTCGCTTCTGGGAGGATGTGTGGCTTGGAGACACTTCCCTGCTCAACAATATTCCTCTTTATATAACATTGTAAGGAAAAAACATGTCCTCCTTGCTGATGTTGTAGGTCAGGCCCCTCTAAAGTAATAAGTGGAATGATTGTCTTCATTTGTGTGCGAGATTAATGAGTGTCCAGCTCACAAATGAGCCTGATAGTTTTGTTTGGAATTTATCTTCCACCGGTTTATTTCCTGTCAAATCTATGTACTTGGATCTAATGAATGATCATACAAGATATTTGCGTAAATACCTTTGAAAACTTAAAATCCCACTTAAAATTAAAAATTTTAGGTGGATCCTTAGTAATAAGGTTTTGTTAACAAAAGATAATTTAGCAAAACGGAATTGGTCGTGTCAAAAGTGTTGCTTTTGTGATTCATTGGAGACAGTTGAACACTTGTTTATATCTTGTCCATTTGCAAAAATTGTTTGGCGTATTATTTTCTGTACTTATAATATTACGCCACCTACCAATATTACCAATATGTTTGGGAATTGGCTAAATGGGACCGATAAGATTACTAAAGCTAGAATACGCATTGGTGTTTCAGCTTTCCAAAATAATATTATTTTTAACAAACAAACCGGTACAAATTTCTTGCAGGTCTTCCGTTTGGCGGCGCACTGGATCAATCTATGGTCCTACCTTACCCCGGTGGATCAGCGGGAGCCCATGGGTTTTGGATGCAACCAGCTTCTTACGGTTGTACAGGACTTTTATTTTCAGGCTACTGGATGGCGGCACACTAGTAGAATTCAAAATGGCTAGCTATTTGTTGCTTCTTATTTTTAGATGGTTGATCTTTGTCTCAACTTTGGCTGATCCATGATTGTAATACGTTGATATTTGTGAACTACATAATAAAAAGGCTGTGTGCATCTATTGATGCAGAGGCCGGGGCTTTGGTCCTATTTCGTAAAAAATTCATCCATGATCAGCTTGCCATGTACCGTTGTTGTCTACTCCTGCATGCCATCTCCGTATGGCCACAAAGCTTTGTCCTCTTCACCGTGGTGTCATGGAGGAGATCGACCCTAGCAGCGGCAGGCAGTATACCAGGAAACTGTTTATGCTTCGAGGAGCCGAGATGCGAGTCTGCCACCAATGAATCCAATATCCACGCCGGAGTCCATGAACTTGCTGCTTTGCCCGTTGAGATCCCGAGCAGTCTGTAAGGAGAGCACGCTGGGGGGCTGGCATAAAGTCTTAATCCCTCTTTCTGTCCTTCCCATACAAGATCGACTTTCTGATCTCAATTTTTTCGCTATGCAGGACTGCCACAAGGGTTGCTCTTTGGTTCGTTCTAGGGAGGGTCGCCAGAGGAGATTATTTGCAGATTTAACTTACTTCTTCAGTGGTTTCATTCTTTGGGAAGCTACTCTGCATCTGACTACAATTTTGTTGGCTGATTAGATTGTACAAGGAGTTAGTCACCAACAAGTACCGGTTCTTTATAGTATTCTGTTGGTTAGTTTGTCGCATCCTTCAAATCCTTCACCTCCTGATGCTTATACAAACATTTGCTGAAGTTGTTTGACAAGCCTGTCTAAGGTAAGCAAACTTTTTGTTCAGGAAGGAAGCTCATGGTCTGTAGTTTAGTGTGGCATGCTTCTATTCCAGTCTCTCATAAACGCTTCGCTGTAGTTGCTTTATGAGGAAGAAAGTAAGACGTGAGTGTGAGACAGATCGATTCGGCCAACATTTATTTTTGTTTATTATCCTCTGTTCAAGATAACGGTTGTGAATAGTTGTCTCAATGTTGGTAAGGAGATGATGCTATTACACGCAGAAAAACTAGGTGCAATTTTTTTTTGAACTCCTTTTCCAAAAAAAAAATTACCAACTTAAATTTCTTATCAGTCTATACTAAATAAAATTCCACTATGGCACAGGAGAAGTTTTTTTTTCGAGAGTACGCGAAAGCGTACCTTGATTTTATAGAAGGCAGCAAACAAAATTTATAAGACAGGGGTCACTAGCGCGAACATTAGAACCACGCACACTCCAAACAGTAACCAAAGAAGCTACTCTCTCCCTCTAATCCGGTCTCCTACTCCTACCCGCTCCTCGTGCCTAAGGGCAACCCTGAGGAGGCATAACTCCTCAACGATAGCGATCGTGAGACCGCTGGCAGAATGTTGTCCCTGCGGGTTGTTAAACACCCACGCATTTCTGTTCTTCCACAGGGCATAGCCAGCCGTGCACACTAGCCCGTCAAACCACCTCACATCCTCCCTACTAAAACGACTCCTTTGCGTCACCCACCACTCAGAGATGTTCTCCTCAGGCGTGGGCACATCGAGGTATACACCTAGTGCCCATCCACAGCGGTGCCAATCCTCCCTCGCAAAGACACACTGCAGCAGGATGTGCTCCGCGATGTCCTCCTCCCGCAAACACACAAAATAGCAGGCTGATTGGGCCTGCAGGCCATGTCGAAATCTTCGATCGGAAGTCCAGATCCTGTGTTGGATAGCTAGCCACATGAAGAGCCTTCCTTTGGGGGTGGCCTTGCTCTTCCAGATGACCTCCCCCCAACTTGAATCGCTTGTGACCTAGCGAGAGCATGTCGTACGTGGATTTGGCCGAGTATAATCCAGTGCTTGCCCATGGCCAGCTGAAGATATCCGGGCTCTCGATGTCCCTGCTCACACCCCTAACCGCTAGCCAGAGAGCAAGACATTTAGAAACCCCTCGGCGGGATATTGATCCTGGTATGTCCAGCAGCCAACGATTAGCTACTAGACCCTGCTCCACGGTCCTTGAGTTGTGGACCCTAGTACTCAGAGTGAGTGGGAGACCCGGCGCAAAGTCAAACGATGTTTTCCCATTTATCCATTGGTCTTGCCAAAAGAGCGTGCTCTTGCCATCCCCCACTTTGATGTGAACCAGGCTATCGAAGGCCTCCCTTGATAGCCCCCGTCCTCCGAAGCCACTCCCAACGAATCCTTAGAGCCAGCCCTTGCCGTCTTAAGTCCTTTATGTCCAAACCTACGAACTCCGGCGGGTTGCAGATTTGATCCCACGCCACCAGGCACTGTCCACCATGGGCTCTCTCCTTGCCAGCCCAAAAGAACCCTCTGCAACTTTTATGAATCTCCTCAATTAGCTAGAATGGTGCTTCGGTACTGATTAGGTGGTGAATCGGTCTGGCTGCCATGACTGCCTTGACAAGCACTAGACGTCCCGGCCTCGCCATAAGGCCCTTTTGCCAGGCAGGAAGAATCCTCACCGCCGCGTCGAGCATGGGATGCCATTGGGCCTTTGTGAGTGGTCGTAGTGCCAACTGCAATCCTAGGTATCAGATCGGGAACTTAGTAATCCCGCATCCCAGTCAGTTGGAGACAAGCTGCTCCACCTCCTCTCCTCCTTTGATTAGCGTCGCCGTAGTTTTGTGATAGTTCACCTGAAGGCAAGAGGCCTCTCCAAAGAGTGCTAGCAAGTGTCTGACAGCCTCCAAGTCTTGCTCCATTGGCTTGATGAAAAGTACTACATCATCGGCATAGACTGATATGCGTTGCAGCTGGGAGCAATTTCCAATTGGGGATAGGAGGCCTTCATCTGCCGCTCTACAGAAGAGAAGTGTGATCACCTCCATTGCTAGCACAAATAGTTGTGGGGATAGCGGGTCGCCCTGACGTAGGCCTCTAGCATGCAGAATTTTCTCCCCCGGTACCCCATTGACCGAGACCCTAGTGCTCGCCATGCACAGTGCAATTGCGACCCAAGTGAGCCAAATCTCTGGGAAGCCCATGGCTCTGAGAACCTCAAACAGAAAGGCCCAGGAAACCGAGTCAAAAGCACGAGCCATGTCCAATTTCAGTAGAGCACCCATCTCCCTCCTGAGGTTGATCTTCCTTGCCAACTGCCTGACCAAAATGAAGTTATCATGCAAGTTGCGCCCCTTGATGAATGCCGATTGGTTTGGGCTGACTAGATCCTCCATCTTGGGCCTGTTCGCTAGGAGCTTGGAGAACAGCTTCGCGAAGCTATGGACAAGGCTGATCGGCCTAAAGTCTCCAACCTCTTGGGCCTCGGCCTTCTTAGGGATGAGGGTAATCAGCGCCTGATTTAACTTTCCAAAAGCTCTCCCATCCCCCCACATAGAGCTTGAGAAGCGCTGTCATGATCTCCTGCTTGATTATAGGCCAAGCACGCAGGTAGAAAGCTCCAACAAAACCATCTGGACCTGGGGCACGGTCAGGAGGCAGCTCCTTAATAACTCCCCAAACCTCCTCTTCCGAGAAAATGGCTCCTAGCCCTGCCAAGAGCTCTGATCTCCGTGTCAAGCCTAAAGCCTCGAGGTCAAGAGTGTTGCTCCTGTTTTTGATTTGGCCCAGCAGCGAGTTGTAAGTATGGACGTGGTAGGATTCTCCGCGGAGAAGTTTTAAACAATAAAAGAAGACCCATGCGAACTACCGTGGAGCACCGCGAAGTCTCTCTGTTCTTCCGAAAGTTAGGTACAATATGGACATGGTAGGATTCTTCAAACATTGTTCCGGACAGGAGTAATCATAAAGTCTGTTTTTTCTCTTACCAGATGGTACGCCAAAAACTCACATAGTGTGCCTGCGGAAATTGCTCACTACCAGGAAACTAGCTATCGGTGGCACATATTTTTAGAATTCTACGGCGCATATTGAATGCACCACTGTTATCTCGCCATTAAATTATATTTATGTGACGCATATCCATATGCGCCACAGAATCCTCAAATTTTCGTGGGCACATTCTTTCATATGTGCCACATAATTCTCAAATTTCTCTGCCACATTCTTTCATATGCGCCACTAAACATAAAAAATAATCTAAATAATCTAGAAAAAAACACAAATATTTGATTTTTTTTGAACATCTAGTTGCACTAAGAATACTCAAATGATATGGAAACGGTGATTTTCCACTAGGTCACTCATCCTCAGATTGCTCCAACCCAAGCAAGCTTAACTTCTAAGTTCTATTTGATTGAGCTACCTCTACGCTACTAAAGTCCTTATTGATATTACTATCGTATCAATCATTTTAAGCCTTGTGTGTGTATATGTGTGTAGTTTGTGTGTGGTATGTGTATATATATGTGTGTAGGTGTGTCTTTAAATTTCGAAAAAAAAACTTCAAAAATTTCAAAAGAAATCAAGATTGAAAAATTAAAAATTCTTAAATTTTTTAAAAATCTTAAAAATCAAAAATCTAAATATTCAAAAAACTCAAAAAATCTTAAGAAGACCCTGATCTTTTAGAAAAATACTTCCAAAATTTTCTTCTTAATATCCCAGAAGTCTAAGGGAGGCCAAATGCACCTTGTGGACTTTAACGATGATTATATGGCTTGAACCTAGTAGCAGTGGTTCTTTCTTGGTACATGCGCCAGTGCTTCACTCTTCTGCCAGGTTTGTGATAAGAAACATATTTGTTCCATGATTAGTATTATTTTAGTAAATTTGTTTAATCTTTGACTCATTTGTGTATTTTCTGTTCAAATATGGATATTTCCTGTTTATTTTTTTGCATGGCTTTCAATTTTAGATTACCATTGTTCACGTGGATGGAAGAAGATTAGATGTTCCACCTTCTATAGTATATACTCCCTCTGTTTCTACGAAGAAAACGCACGCACATTTCAAGATGAGCTTTGAAAACTTGAGCAACAATATCTTGATTATTTTGTATACTAATTTGCTACCAATAATATTTATATATTTCAACAAATTTTTGGTCAAAGATAAATCTTGGATTACACGCCCTACTCTTTGGAAGGCTGAATATTTCAGTAAATCAACTTGGACTTCACATGCTCAACGGCAAACATACAAACAACCAAGGAAAGAGCCCGCGCAATTTTATTGAAGATAGAAGATGTGAGGACCGAGCCGTCTCCACAAAATAAATCTAGGCGACTTTTATCGCTCGTGGGATTCAAACCGTGGCTGCAAGAAGTTCTCAAGCACGTTGCATTTAGCAGATAAGTCAGGCTTATATATTTTTTCTTATCCGCCGTGGTAAGCAGTTTTTCAGAGTTGTGTTAAGTCACCTCATGAACAAATTTTATGTACACCCATTTTTATATTCATTTTACCCGATGTGAATTTTCGTGTATTCTAATTTGATACTCAATAAATTTATTTCTAACATTTCCGCAGCAACGTGTGGGTATTATCTAGTATATAGAGATTCGAAGTGCTTATAGAGAAGAAGGTGATGGAAATATGAATAATTAATTATGAGATAGAAATATGAATAATTAAATTTATTGTTTTATGCTATAATTATATTGTTTCCGAATAATGTGTATTTGGAGGAAAATCCTAACACATGTGTGAAATAATAAACACGGATAAGACATCGCTGGTCTATCCACTGAGACTAGTTTATATATCAACGATAGTCCCGATCTTCTGACGATGGGCAAGATGAGAAAGTGTTGTAGAGTTGCCAATGATATGTGAGATCGGAATTATTGAAAAATAACGACAATTGATATATATACCATGAAACGCATCGACAGTATTTGTTATTAGTAGTTTCTTATAAACTTGTATTGATTTTACTAAAAATCATTAGATCGCGAGACACATGCGAACTTGGGTACAATATGGACGTGGTAGGATTCTTCAAACATTGCTCCGGACAGAAGTAATCATAAAGTCTGTTTTTCTCTTACCAGATGGTACGCCAATAATTCACATAGTGTGCCTGCGGAAATTGCTCACTACCAGGAAACTAGCTATTAGTGGCACATATTTTTTAAATTCTGCTGTGCATATTGAATGCACCACTGTTATCTCGCCATTAAATTAGACTACTCAAATTTTCGTGGGCACATTCTTTCATATGTGCCACATAATTCTCAAATTTCTCTAGCACATTCTTTCATATGTGCCACTAAACATAAAAAATAATCTAAATAATCTAGAAAAAACACAAATATTTGATTTTTTTGAACATCTAGTTGCACTACGAATACTCAAATGATATGGAAACGATGATTTTCCACTAGGTCACTCATCCTCAGATTGCTCCAACCCAAGCAAGCTCAACTTCTAAGTTCTATTTGATTGAGCTACCTCTACGCTACTAAAGTCATTATTGATATTACTATCGTATCAATCATTTTAAGCCTTGTGTGTAGTTTGTGTGTGGTATGTGTATATATGTGTGTACGTGTATGTGTGTCTTTAAATTTCGAAAAAATAAAAAACTTCAAAAATTTCAAAAGAAATCAAAATTGAAAAATAAAAAATTCTTAAAATTTTTAAAAATCTTAAAACTCATAAAATAAAAAAAATAAAAAATCTAAATATTCAAAAAAACTCAAAAAATCTTAAAATTTCTAAAAATCTTAAAACTAAAAAAGTAAAAAAAAATCAGAAAAATAAAAAAGTTCAGAAATTGGAAAAGATCTTAAATTTTGTAAAAAATAGATTTTTTAAAACTAGAATTTAAAAATTCAAAAAATTAGATTTCAGACAAATAAAAAAAATCTAAATCTGCTTTCTCGATTCTATGACGCATGCGCCATAGAAAAGGGGGCACCTACTTTCTGTGGTGGGTCCCACAACACTTTCTGTTGCGCATATAGCAATATGGGTCACTGAAACATCATATTTATATGACGCATATTGTTATACGCCCCATAGAAAAGCGACCACCTACTTTCTCTGATGGGTTCCACAACACTTTTTTGTGACACATATAGCAATATGCGCCACATAAACATCATATTTTGTGGTGCATATTATTATTTGCGCCACAGAAAAGCAATCACCCTTACTTGGTCGTGGGTCCCACGACATTTCTATGGCGCATGTAGTAGTATGTGCCACATGAACATGAATTTATGTGGTGCATATGGATTGCATGTGCCATAGAATGGTCAAGTTTCTATGGCTGACTATCTATGGCGCATGCACCCTAATATGCTCCACTGAAAACCTATCTATCTATAGCTAGTTTCCTAGTAATGCCTACTCCTGAGATGAAGAGATACACTCTAGACCTACTCATGTACTATGATGTTTGCCATCGTCTAGTCGAACACGTGATCAAGTTGTTGATCATAGGAACATCGATAGTACGGTATGAGTAAAGAGTACATGCCAAGTAACGAGAATACCCTAGTGTTTTATCTCAGGCAATGTAAAGTATCAATGGAGCAATACAATATCTATCGGATTTAATAATATTGTTCGCACGATAAAGATCTTCATGTTATTTGCGGGGATTACTACGTGTATCAAGACGCTAATTGTAATCATTATCGGAAGGAGTTCCAGACATGTCCATAAATATCTGAACCCACAGGGTCACACACTTAAGACGTTATCAACATTTAGACGTGAGTGCGATTAAGATATTTGAATGAAGTAATCCTGAAAGGATGTTTTGGAGTGTCTCAAAGTATATTCTGGAGGAGTTCGGGATATCACCGAGAATGGGCTCAATTCTTCCGGACATTATACGGAAGACATCAGGAATATTTTAGAAAGGTTTCGGAATTAATTTGAAGGAGTTTGGAATTTTCAAAAAGCTTTGGAACAAATATTCATGATTACAAGTAATTATTCCAATGGGAGCATGATACATTGCAAATGTATCTATAATTTTTGATGTTCCATGCTTGGTTTTATCTACTTTCTTGTGTTTGTCCACACTTTGGAGTACTTTTCATATGATTTCTTGGACTAACCTATTAACAAGAGCCATAGTGCCAGCTGCCTGTTTTCTGCTGTTTTTGGTTCCAGGAAAGTCAGAAAATGAATATTCTCGGAACTGGAGGGGACAAAAGCCAAAATCGCTATTTTACCGGAAGACATCTAGAGCCATAATACGAGACGGAGAAGGGCTGGGGCCTAGCCACACCACCTGGCCAAGCTAGCCTAGCTACTAGGCGGCAGTGGCCTGCACCCCCTCGGTCTCTCCTTCCGCCTATATATTGTCTCTGATACCAAAACCCTAAGTACCCGATCAAAATTCCATGAAAAAGTCTATAGCCGCCATCATCTCCATTCCTAGATCGGGAGTGATCTGAAGCTCTTCCCAGCACCCTGCCGGAGAGGGGAATTCACCCTAGAGACCTTCTTCAGCATCATGCAAGCCTCCGGTGTGATGCGTGAGTAGTTCATCTCTAGACTACAGGTCCATGTAGTAGCTAGATGGCTGGTTCTCCTCCTTTGTGCTTTCATGTTTAGATCTTGTGAGCTCCGTTCATGATCAAGATCATCTATTTGTAATCCATACATGTTGTGTTTGCGGGGATCCGATGGATATTGAGATGCTATTTCAGATTGATTATTGATTCTATCATGTCTTTGTTATTTGTGATCTTGCATGCTTTCCGTTGTTAGTAGCTATCTTGGCCAAGTAGATGCTAGCAACTCCAAGAGCTAGTATTTATGCTCGATAGTGGGTTCATGCCTCTAGTAATCTGGGGAAGTGACAGAAATCTCTAAGGTACTAGATGTGCTGTTGCTACTAGGGAGAAAACAACAATCCTTTGTTTATAGAACAATCGTATTGTTTACTTTACAAGCAATTCGTAAAGCAATAATATGTTGCTTGCAACTTAATACTGGAGGGGGTTTGGATGATAACCTGAAGGTGGATTATTAGTCATAAATGCAGTTGGATGGCGGTCTATCTATAATGTTGTAATGCCCAATCAAGTCTCAAAGGAGTCAAGATGATTAGTATATGCTTGTATGCTTTCTCGATGTTTGTCAATTGCCCCACTATAATTTGTTCACCCAGCATGTTATATATCTTAAGGAGAGCCACCTCTAGTGAACTATGGACCCCGGTCCTTTCTTTTACATACAATCTACAAACTATTTACTGCTTTGTGTTTACTTTCTGTAAACTATTACTTCCTTCCATTCGATACGTTTAATCCTTTGTTTTCAGCAAAACCGGTGAGATGGACAACCTCATCGTAAGTTGGGGGCAAAGTTCTGTGGTTGTGTTATGCAGGTCTCCACGTTGTCTTGGCACCGGTAGCGCATACGCCAACGTTCAGCTAGCTACACCTTTGGGGTGTTTCCTTGCTCCTACTGGATTGATAACCTTGGTTTCTTACTGAGGGAAAACTTGCTGCTGTGCTCATCATACCTTCCTCTTGGGGTTCCCCAACGAGCTCGATATATTTGGGCCATCAACAACTTTTTCTGGCGTTGTTGCCAGGGAGTCAAGGACATCTTCACAAGGGGAGTCCCTCATAACCAATCTCTTTACTTTGTTATTTTTTGTTTTGCTTAGTTTCTTTTTGTTTTGTTTGCTAGTTTTGTTATCAAAAAAACACAAAAAATTAGTTTTACAAGTTTGCTTTCTTTATTGAAAACACAAAAAATGACTACTCTTGAAAACACTAAGTTGTGTGACTTCACTAGCACCAACAACAATGATTTCATGAGTACACCTATTGCTCCACCTGTGCCTGAAGCTACTTTCTTTGAGATAAAACCTGCTTTATTCAATCTTGTTATGAGAGAACAATTTTCTGGTATTGGTAATGAAGATGCTGCTGCCCATCTAAATAACTTTGTTAAACTTTGTGAGATGTAAAAGCATAGGGATGTAGATGGTGATATTATTAAGCTGAAATTGTTTCCTTTCTCTTTGAGAGGAAAAGCTAAAGAATGGTTGAATTCCTTAACTAGGAATAGTATTGATTCTTGGACTAAATGCAAAGATGCTTTCATTGGAAAATACTATCCTCCTTCTAAGAGTATATCTATGAGAAGTGAAATAATGAAGTTTAAACAATCTGATAATGAACATGTTGCTCAAGCTTGGGAAAGAATGAAATCTTTGGTAAAGAATTGTCCCACTCATGGACTGACTGCTTGGATGATCATGCAAACTTTTTATGCTAGATTGAACTATTCTTCAAGGAACCTATTGGATTCTGCTGCTGGAGATACCTTTATGACCATTACTTTAGGTGCTGCAACAAAGCTTCTAGATAATATGATGGTTAACTACTCTGAATGGCATACTAAAATAGATCCACAAGGTAAGAAGGTAAATTGTGTTGAGGAAACCTCTTGAGTGATAAGATTGATGTTATTATGTCTATGCTTGTTAATGGGAAAGCCCATATTGATCCAACTAATGTTCCTTTAGCCTCTTTGGTTGCTCAAGAAGAGCAAGTTGATGTGAACTTCATAAGAAATAACAATTTTAGCAACAATGCCTACAGGAATAATTTTGGTAACAACAATTATAAGCCATATCCTCCCAACAATGGTAATGCTTACAGAAATTCCTAAAACAATAATAGGAGTGCTCCCTCTGAACTTGAAGTTATGCTTAAAGACTTTATTAGTAAGCAAACTGCTTTCAATAAAACTATTGAGGAAAAACTCTCTAATGCTGAAAGAAATATAGCATCTTTGGCTGAAGCTCAATCTTCTTTGAATAAAATGGCTGCTAAACCTGAAACTAATGATAATCCCTTTGCAACTACTAATGCCATACAAGTAAGAATTGATGAAAATGTTAGACTATTAGCTGAATTACATGCTAAGTGGGAAAGAGGAGATGAAATTGCTAGAAACATTAGTATTTCTACTACCACTACCACTAGTGTTGAGGCTAGTAATAGTTCTACTACTTTAGATGATAATTTTGATTTTGATCTTGATGGTTGCAATATCTTTGAAGTTATTAAGTTCCTACAAAAACTTGCTAAAAGTCCTAATGCTAGTGCTATGAACATGGCCTTTACAAAACACATTACTGATGCTCTCATAAAGATTAAAGAAGAAAAGATGAAACATAAAGCGTCTATTCCAATAAAGCAAGAAGATGGTTGGAAACCCATCATTAATATGAAAGTGAATGATTTTGATTTCAAAGCTTTATGTGATCTTGATAGTAGTGTTTCTATTATGCCTAGAAGGATTTATGATATGCTTGATTTGCCTCCACTTGAAGATTGTTATTTGAATGTCCCACTTGATGATAATGCTAAAAAGAAACCCATGGGGAGTCTTAATGATGTTCTTATTATGGTTAAAAATGCCTATGTCCCCGTTGATTTCTATGTTTTGGATGTTGAATACAATGCTTCTTGTCCTATTACTTTGGGAAGACCTTTTCTTAGAACTGTTGGTGCCATTATTGATATGAAAGAAGGCACCATTAAATATCAACTCCCACTCAAAAAAGGTATAGAACACTTCCCTAAGAAAAGAGAGAAGATTTATTTTGCCTCTCCTATGAAAACAAAATTTGGTCTTAATGCTTCTTCATTAGAGAACACTTGATTCTTTTTCTTGCTTCTTATGCCTAACTTAAAGGCATTAAAGAAAAGTACTTATTGGGAGATAACCCAAAAGTTTTAGATGAGTATTGGAAGTTATTACTTCAGTAATAACCGCTCCTTATCCTTTTTATTTGCTTTTTGTGCCAAGAGTAACCTCTAATGAGAGAGAAGTAATGATTGAGAAAGTTGTTGTCCTGAAACAGATTCTGTGCTTCACCGTAAAAATTCGTGTAAAAGCTTTGTATGTCCTTTTGAGGCGTTAATTTTTGTGATTCTGCCCCAGGTTGTTATCTAACTTTAGTTAGCTCAACACTTTTTGATTTGAACAACAGAAGGTCTTCGAAAAAATTCGTCTTTACCTGCTGGTCTGTTTTGACAGATTTCTGCCATTTTCTACATTTGCTTCTTGTTGGTTCCTTTTTGAGTTCTTTTGGGGAATTGAACTTTTTGAGGGAAGTGCTACAGTATCTAGTGTTCTAATGGAAGTTTATTGGTGTTAGAACTGAACCTAAAGACTTATTATCTTGAATGCACTAATGTTGCTAATAAAGATTGTGTGAAGTTTTGTATGAAGGAAAATTTTCAGGTGTATGGATGGAATGAGTAATGAGATGAAAGACAGACTAAAGCTCAAGCTTGGGGATGCCACGCGTGTCACCCCAAGAAATATCCAAGAAGTACAAGCGTCAAAGATTGGGGATGCCCAAGGCACCCCCCTCTTCATCAATAAAAATCCCAGGTTTCTTCCAAACGCTTCATTTTTATTGTTTCATGCACAGTTGTGTTGTTCTTGGAGCGTCTTCTTTTTCGTTCTCGTTTTGGTTTTTCGTTTGCTTTGTTTGCTTAGTTTTCTGAATAAGTTGGTTGGACCCCCTCTTTCATACATTGGTTTTCAAATAGTTTGGTTTGGTTTGGAAAAGAGTAGGAAAGGTCATGCTTAAGTGGTAAAGAGAGCTTGTTTTTGACTGTGGCCTATGCTTTGTCATGCCATGCTTGATATTGTTTTGGCTTTATGCTTAGTATTATTTGTTGTAGAATGAATTGTTATAAATAATTGGGATTGCTTAATGAGCCTTGGATGAATCATGCGTTGTTTTAGCATATTAAAGCATAGTATTGTGGTATTCTCCTTTGATGCTTTATTTGGGTTGACTTGGTGCATGCTCACACCATGTTATGACTATCTCAAGTCACCATAGACTTTATGATCCTTTAGTTTTCAACTTGTAGTATCACTTTATGCTTTGATCA
Organism: Avena insularis; assembly: GCA_023614405.1. Taxonomy (NCBI): domain Eukaryota; kingdom Viridiplantae; phylum Streptophyta; class Magnoliopsida; order Poales; family Poaceae; genus Avena; species Avena insularis. The sequence goes on from CM042692.1 coordinate 369,013,404, forward strand.
ATGATGTTTTGTCGCTCTGCATGATTATGGCTATTATTGCTCTCTTAGTTTGTCGCTCCCAGTCTTTTGCTAGCCTCCACAACCAAGTATGAGTTCCACTCATGCATCCAACTCCTTAAACCAAGTTATTCCAAAGAGTCCACCATACCTACCTACTAGCATATGCTATTCCAAGTATATTCATGTTTTTGTTTACCTTCCAAATTAAATTTGTTATGAGAAAACTAGGATTAAAGCTCTCAGAACTTGATGGCACACTTTACTTTTCTTGCATTTAATAAAATTGAACCATTGGGTCCTTCTTTGTTGCGTATATGCTTGCGCTTTATAAGTTGAAATTAGTAGAACCATGTATCCCAGGGAACGCTTTCAACATTGCACCTGTACTTTGTACCCCGTTGATATCATGTTCTTTTGCTTATGGATCCCGGCGGTGTGAAATAAAAGTGGAACTTGTAAGATCATGGAGTTTGTATGTGTGTTAGAGAAACGCCTGGGCCGCTAGCCTAAGCCATGCCTAATCATGGTGGAAACTTGCAGCATAACCATAACGAGAACTCTATGAAGCATCCTCAATAAAAACCTATGCAAATAGCAAATAAAAAGATTGCTGATATGCTCATTGTTTACTTGCCTTGTCATTTTGATTATGGGATAGCTCCTGTATCATGTGCAAGGGGTACCCCGTTGGCGGTTCTTTATGATACATATGTACTTACAATGACAAGAGCTTACTTATGACTAAAGTTGAGTAGCATGAGGTTCGGTCTTCGTAAGTAAGGGGCATGAGATTTCGGTTTATAACTTGTCAAGAATATCCTCTTAGTTGTGTCACTTTAACCTTAATCACTTCAAGATGCTTATGATAGGGGCAATGAGAGCTGAAAGCTATACGTACAATAATTTTTGGAAGCTCTTTATGAGATTTGAATCCCTACTTCCTTCTATGAAGGCCTTTCTTCCACCATTATATTGAGTCTCCACCTTCTACCTTTATGCACCTACTTTGAGAGCATAGTGGTCATTCTTAGTTCTATGTGCATTGTCCCAAGACTAGTTGATTGATGCATAACTTGATATTGCTTGTTTTAAACTATTTGTATCTAGTCACTCTTATGAACTTTGAAGGTGTCCTATGCATTTATATTTGCTACTCTACGAGGGACAAGCTGAATACTATTATGCTATGTTTTCTTTATGTGAAACAAACAAACGTCTTGCAAAGCATTGTTATTCATGAATCTTTTGTTTGTGCCTTTTCATGTTGCATCATAGTTTCTTTGTCTTATTGCTAGAACTTTGTCTTTCATGTTATGGTTGAAGTACTATGATCCTAGGTTTGAATGTTTTACAAATACTTTGATAAAGTTTATGATGGTGCATGTCACCTCAAAAATTATTCTTCCTTTTTATCACTTACCTACTCGAGGACGAGCAGGAGTTAAGGTTGGGGATGTTGATACATTGCAAATGTATCTATAATTTTTGATGTTCCATGCTTGGTTTTATCTACTTTCTTGTGTTTTGTCCACACTTTGGAGTACTTTTCATATGATTTCTTGGACTAACCTATTAACAAGAGCCATAGTGCCAGCTGCCTGTTTTCTGCTGTTTTTGGTTCCAGGAAAGTCAGAAAATGAATATTCTCGGAACTGGATGGGACAAAAGCCAAAATCGCTATTTTACCGGAAGACATCTGGAGCCAGAATACGAGACGGAGAAGGGTTGGGGCCTAGCCACACCACCTGGCCGCGTTGCCAGGCCTGGCCCGCGCCAGGGGGTGGTCTGGCCGACCCCAACACCCCCTCGGCCTCTCCTTCCGCCTGTATATTGCCTCCGATACCAAAACCCTAAGTACCCGATCAAAATTCCACAAAAGAGTCTATAGCCGCCATCATCTCCATCCCTAGATCGGGAGTGATCTGAAGCTCTTCCCAGCACCCTGCCGGAGAGGGGAATTCACCCTAGAGACCTTCTTCAGCATCATGCAAGCCTCCAGTGTGATGCGTGAGTAGTTCATCTCTGGACTACGGGTCCATGTAGTAGCTATATGGCTAGTTCTCCTCCTTTCTGCTTTCATGTTTAGATCTTGTGAGCTCCGTTCATGATCAAGATCATCTATTTGTAATCCATACATGTTGTGTTTGCGGGGATCCGATGGATATTGAGATGCTATTTCAGATTGATTATTGATTCTATCATGTCTTTGTTATTTGTTATCTTGCATGCTTTCCGTTGTTAGTAGATATCTTGGCCAAGTAGATGCTAGCAACTCCAAGAGTTAGTATTTATGCTCGATAGTGGGTTCATGCCTCTGGTAATCTAGGGAAGTGACAGAAATCTCTAAGGTACTAGATGTGCTGTTGCTACTAGGGAGAAAACAACAATCCACAGCGCCCATTCATTTCCCGTGCGGGAAGGCAAAAAAGTTCAGTTCAAAAGACCGCAATAATCTGTTGCTTACAACTTAATCTGGAGGGGGTTCGGATGATAAACTGAAGGTGGATTATTAGTCATAGATGCAGTTGGATGGTGGTCTATGTATAATGTTGTAATGCCCAATCAAGTCTCAAAGGAGTCAAGATGATTAGTATATGCTTGTATGCTTTCTCGATGTTTGTCAATTGCCCCACTATAATTTGTTCACCCAGCATGTTATATATCTTAAGGAGAGCCACCTCTAGTGAACTATGGACCCCGGTCCTTTCTTTTACATACAATCTACAAACTATTTACTGCTTTGTGTTTACTTTCTGTAAACTATTACTTCCTTCCATTCGATACGTTTAATCCTTTGTTTTCAGCAAAACCGGTGAGATGGACAACCTCATCGTAAGTTGGGGGCAAAGTTCTGTGGTTGTGTTATGCAGGTCTCCACGTTGCTGCTGGCACCGGTAGCGCGCCCTGCCAACGTTCAGCTAGCTACACCTTTGGGGTGTTTCCTTTTCCTACTGGATTGATAACCTTGGTTTCTTACTAAGGGAAAACTTGCTGTTGTGCTCATCATACCTTCTTCTTTGGGTTCCCCAATGAGCTCGATATATTTGGGCCATCAGAGCACCATGGGTCGGAGGGCCCTACATGGGCCCCACCAGCTGCGTGCGCATGGAAGGGGGAACCCTGGCCGATTCGTCCAGGGCCTTCCCTAGGCCGGCGGGCGGAGAGGGACGGTGGGGAGGGAGGAGTACCTCTGGGACTTGTTCTCCCTCCATAGTCGAGCTAGAGGAGGTAGGAGGATTCCTACTTGGAAAGCATGAAGTCCTACTTCTACTCTCTCTGTGTATATGTGGAGGAAAGGAAAGGGAAGTTCTACTAGGACTTGGAATCCAACTTCTACTCTCTCTTGGAGGGAGGCTAGCCGCAAATATATATGGGGGCAGGGCCAGAGGCACAACACACAAGTTTTGGAGGAGCCACGCCCCATCCCTGCCTACTACCACTGCTGACCCACCGTCGCCGCTCGCTGCACTGCCGCTACCGTTCGTTGCCTCCTTGGCATCTTGGAGCTAGTCTTTAACCTCTTATTCGCATTGACGTCGTCTTTGCAACGAACTTCTTCTTCTTCACGTCAAAGCGCTACTTGTCTTCTACATCCATCTAGATCCAATCTAGTCGGACGAGGAAGTATTGTTGGATCTTCATCGACACGTTCCCGCTTTGTCCATGAGCTTGATCTCACTTCGACGGGGTGTCATTATCATTGGACGCGTGGATACCGGTGGAGGTGCGATGTGTGGAGCACTTAATCGTTGGAGCCATCAGTGGGATAATACATCTCCTCGCAACTCGCTAAGGCTTGTTGTGGGGATTGACACATGACCAACCTCATCATCGGAAAACTTTCGCTAGTTCGATCTTCGAGGGTATGATCTATTACCTTCTCCTGCATTGGATCTTGGTTATGCGCTAGAAAATTTTGTTTCGTGTAGTGCATTCCCCAATAGTGGTATAGGAGCGATCTATGCGTAGGCACAAGTACGAATAGAGGAATCATTGAATTCCGGTATTATTGATCTTCTTCTTGCTACCCCGTTGTCGCAATTTTGATCTTGCGATATTACATGATTAGCGACCCGGGCCAACTTCATGATCTTCGGATCAAGGCCGATTTGTGAAGTGTACTTAGGGTGCACGAAACAACTTTGTGGGGTGTCAGTTTTTCCGCAGTAGTCGAGAAATATATTTTGCACGTTGGACTTTTGTGGATTTGGTGAAATCCGCACGGGGGGTCACGCATATAGACGAACTTTGGTGAAGCTATTGTACTATTTATAATGCAATGGGGACACCCTCGGATAAGTTAAGAGGCAAACAATTGTATCATGATGCTTACTTACCAGGTAGGTAAAGAATAGATCTCTACATAACCATAGAGCACCATAATCTAGGAAAACATGTTCGAGGCGTCTAACTTGTTTTTGCAGGGAAAGTGATGTGGTATAGCTGAAATTTGCAATGTGATGTATGGAATGTATTATGATGTAATCCCGTTGGGCATGAGTGGCTAGAGCCATGATGATTGTCATATTATTACTGTAATAGGCCATAGTTGTTTTTACTTTATTAGCTAAGAGTAGCAATAGTTGTAAAATCAAGGACATGTCGATGATGATCAAGCACCGATGGACCTCGATGCTATGCCCAAGGCGTGTGCAGGAGTACATGGCATTGGAAGACGTTGTTAATGGAGATTGTTGATGTGAAGTGTTATACCATATCACTATATGAATTGCATGTGATGGTAATCCTTTTATGCACTTTATTTGTTGCGTGGTAGTCGTAATAAATAGGGTGATATCTCACTAAAATTACCAAGATAAGTGTTCTCCCTTGGTTAGGTTCCACATAACAAGGGCTTCAAACTGGTGTGTGTCATGTAACATGGACGCACCTAGCGACATTCGTAATGTGGGTGTGAAATTGTCACATTACTGGTATACTAAGGTTCACTTGGCATGCTATCTAGAATGTCTAGAGTATGGAACACAAGAATCAAAATATTAACAAGAGCATATGTTGATATGATTGGTAAGAGTACCTACCGGTTTTGATCCCTGACATGTGATATAACGTTGGTGTCAGGAAAGCAAGACGTGGATCTTGAATCACTCAATGAGGGATATTGATTTTAGTGGGAGCTACGCTCTAAATTAAAATTGTTAATTTGTGTAGTTCATTAATTATGAAACAATGTCTAAATGAATTTGCACTTGTTTATAGACCAATGGCACGCAGCAATTTACTTTTAGCTAGTATAGTAGAGAAATAAAAACTACATGAATCTGGAACAAACTTTGTGGACTAGTACCGCAATGTGAGGATAGTTCTGAAAGGTGCTAAGAAATACTATATCTTGGAAGCAACTCTTGGTGATGCTCCTCCTGATAACGCTACTGATGAAGCATTCAATGTATTTCATTCACATAGTTATGACTATATCGCTATCCAATGTGCCTTGCTTGCATCCATGGAATAAGATCTTCGAAGGAGGCTTCAAGACTAAGGTCCATATGAAACAATTTCTAAATTGAGGGGCATGTTTGACAAGCAAGCTCGATCTAAAAGATATGAGATATCTCAAGCTCTACTAGATTGTAAGATGGCATAAGGAGGTTCGATCAATGCTCATGTAATCAAGTTACACAGGTATGTTCAAAGGTTGAAAGCATTGAGTGTTCCCTTTCCTACAGAACTGGGAACCGACATAATCCTTAAATCGCTCCCACCTAGTTTTGCTGGGTTTGTCATGAACTTCAACATGCATGGGATGAACAAGACATTCTCTGAACTGTTCGTTATGTTGAAGGTGGCTGAAAAGGACATATAAAAGAACACTAATCATGTGATGATGGTGAAGAAAAATACTCACTTCAAGAAGAAGAAGTCTGGGGGAAACAACAACAAGAGGACCAAAGCACGTATTGCCCCTAACAAGGGTAAAGCACTGAAGCCTGGTCCAGCCCCATATGCTGAGTGTTTTTTCTGTAAGGAGAAGGGTCACTAGAAGAGGAACTGCCTGAAGTACTTAGCGGAGAACATGTTGCTAAGGTTTACTTGCAAGGTTCTAAGAGTAACTCTTGGGTATTTGATACCGGATCGGTTGCTAACATTTGCAATACGATACATGAGCTACAAAATCCTAAGAAGCTTGGTAAGAACGAGGTGATGATGCACATCAGGAATGGAGCAAGTGTTGTGGTGATTGCAGTCAGCATAAGACCTCTACATCTACCATCAAGATTAATATTAGAACTTAGTAATTGTTACTTCGTACCTATGTTATGTACGAAAATTATATCAAGATGGTGACCCACAAGTATAGGGGGTGTATCGTAGTATTTTTGATAAGTAAGAGTGTCGAACCCAACAAGGAGCAGAAGGTGTTGACACGAGTGGCTTGGATCAGGAATTCTCTATAAATACTTAGCAAACAGATTTTTAGGGGGTTTTGATAATGCAGATAAATAAAGTGCGAGTAAATAAAAGACAATAATAATAATTGCAGCAAGTGACCCAATCCTTTCTTTAGCAAAGGACAAGCAGGTTGTATTACTTAAGATGACCAAATGTTCTCGAGGACACATGGGAATATTGTCAAGTGCTTTCACTTCATATAGTTGATTAACCTTCTTTGGTTGGATAAGTGTTGTGTGGGTGAACTTGTGCTAATATACTGACCTTCCTAGGACTAATACATACTTGTTATTATACCCCTTGCAAGCATCCGCAACTATAAGAAAGTAATTAAGATAAAAACCTAACCACAACCTTAAACTTTGACATCCTACACTGCCTTATGCAAAGGTTTCTTGAGGGGGGTTTAGGTTTCTGTCACTCCGGCAACCCCACGATTAGTAGCCAAATACACAATGCATTCCCCTAGGCCCATAAAGGTGAAGTATCATGTAGTCGACGTTCACATGACATCACTAGAAGAATAACACAACTTAATTATTAAACCATTATATCTTTCTCAACATGATTCCACTACTAACAACATGACTTCTCCCATGTCCTCAAGAACTAAACGAACTACTCACGAGACATCATATGGATCAAGATCAGAGATGAAATAATGATAAGTAACAATATGAACATGAACAATAATTCAATGGTTCCACTCAATAGCATCAACTACAACGAGTAATCAACACCGGGAAAGTTTCCCCTAAGAACTATGCAAGATTCAACCCAATTGTTACAGCGGTACGGAGTGGTGATGATGGTGTCGGTGGAGATGATGGTGGAGATGATGATGATGATCTCGATGAAGTCTAGCTTGATGGTGGTGTTGATGGCGATGATCTCCCCTCTCCAGGAAGGAATTTCCCTGGCAGATTTCTTCCTGCCGGAGAGCTCTTTCTCTCTTTGCAGTTTTCCGCCTTGCAGAGGCGGTGAAATCTTTTTGTGGTCGCTCCTCGAGTCTTGTGGTTTCGAGGGGATTATATACGCCAAAGGGCGATGTTGGAAGTAGGCCAGGGTGGACACACCACCTAGTGGCACGGCCAGGGGGCCGCGCCACCAGGGGGTGTGGGCCCCCTGTGGCCTATCTCCACTCCTCCTTCTGGCTTCCTTTGTCTTCTTGAAAAGTAGGATTTTTCCATATATTTTCGGGGATTTTCTGATCTTCGTGAATTTGGCATCCAGACAGTGCTTTTTTCCATCAGAATCCTGACTCCGGTGGTTCATCCTCCAAAAATCATCAATCATGCAAAAATAGATGAAATAACATAAGTATCCTCTCTTAATATGAAATATACCAATGAATAATAGTGAATTATGATATAGAATAGTGATGCAAAATGGACGTGTCACAAGATATTGTATCTTACAAGATGGTTATTCATTTAAATCAGATAATAATGGTTATTCGATTTATATGAATAATGTATTCTATGCATATGCTCCCATGAAGAATGAGTTGTTTATTATCTATCTTGATTGTGATACAGAAATCCATAACACTATGGCTAAATGTCGAAAGACCAATGAACTTAATACCACATACTTGTGGCGCTGCAGATTGGGTCACATTGGACATAAACGCATGAAGAAACTCTATAGTGATGGACTTTTGAGTTCATTAGATTTTGAATCTTTTGATACATGTGAAGCATGTTTAATGGGAAAGATGGCCAAATCACAGTTCAATGGATATGTTGAACGCGCAAGCGACTTATTGGAAATATTACATACTGATATATGCAGTCCGATGAGTCTACCCGCACGCGGTGGATTCCTCTACTTTATAATCTTTACCGATGACTTGAGTTGTTATGATTATATTTATGTTATGAAGCATAAGTCTAAAACATTTGAAAAGTCCAAGGAATTTCATAATGAAGTAGATAATCAACATGGCAAGAAAACAATGTTTCTACAATCGGACAATGGAGGTGAGTATTTGAGTCACGAGTTTAGCGAACATCTTAGAGCGTGTGGAATCGTTTCACAGCTTACGCCTCTGGAACACCCCAACGTAATAGAATGTCGGGGCATCGTAATCGAACTTCGTTGGACATGGTGAGATCTATGATGTCTTTAACTAATCTCCCTTTGTCATTTTGGGGATATGCTTTAGAGATTGTTGCTTTTACACCCAATAGAGCACCATCAAAGTCCATTGGAATTAAACCATATGAATTGTGGTTTGGCAAGAAACCCAACTTATAGTTTCTTAGATTGGGGATGTGAGGTTTGGGTAAAATGTTTACAGCTAAGCAAGTTCGATCCCAAGTTAGAAAATACATATTTGTTGGTTATGCCAAAGAAACTGATGGGTATTCCTTTGACCAAAAATTGAAGGCAAGATATTTGTCACACGAGGAAGAGTGTTGCTTGAGAAGGAATTTCTTACTAAAGGTTTAAGTGGGAGGACAATAGAACTTAACAAGGTTGTTGAACATGAGCAAGATGGGCAAAGTAGCACAACACTGGAAAGTGTTCCAGAAATGCCTATGGCGCCATCAGATGTTGTCGCGCCGACAAACTTTGTAGTCCCAGAGATCACAGTTCCTATTGAACCATGTAGATTTAGTAGAGTTCATCTTCCAGTCGTAAGATTTGAAGATGAAGTATTGTTGTTGGACAATGATGAATTAGTTACATAGAAAGAATCTATGATGGAACCTAACTCCATTAAGTGGAAAGATGCCATGAAATCCGTGATAGAATCCATGTACGAGAATCAGGTTTGGAACTTGATGGACCCTCCTGAAGGCATAAATACTATATAATTTAAATGGATCTATAAGAATACAACAGATGCGGACGGTAATGTGACTGTCTATAAAGCACGACTTGTGACAAAGAGGTTTCGACAAATTCAAGGAGTTGACTACAATGAGATATTCTCTCTCGTAGTGATGCTTAAATCTGTTCGGATACTTATGTCAATCGTGCATATTTCGATTATGAGATATGGCAAGTGGATGTCAAAACAACATTCCTAAATGGGAAGCTAACCAAGAATGTGTACATGGTACAACCCGAGGGTTTTATCAATCCAAAGCATGCTGAAAAGGTGTGCAACTTCAGCGTTCAATCTATGGACTGAAGTAAGCATCACAGAGTTGGAATCTACATTTTTATGAAGTAACCATAGGGTTTGGTTTCATCAAGAATGGGAAAGAAGATTGTGTATACAAGAAACAGAGTGGGAGTGCAATAGAGTTTCTGATACTATGTGTGGATAACGTATTGTTGATTGGAAATGATAAAACTTTTCTTAGCACTATAAAGGACTCATTGAACGTAAGTTTTTCTATGAAATATTTGGGTGAAGCAGCTTACATATTGGGCATAAAGATCTATATGAATAGATCCTGGTGCCTGATAGGGCTTACTCAAGATACATATCTAGATAAAGTTTTGAAAAGGTTAAAAATGGATGAATCCAAGAGAGGATCACTTCCAATGGTACATGGTAGACCTTTAAGCAAGAAGCAATGTCCCATGACAGATGTTGAGAAGGAAAAGCATGAGTGATGTTCCATATGCATGAATAATTGGGTCAATCATGTATGCCATGATATGTACAAGACCATATGTATCATATGCTCTAAGTGTTACAAGCAGATACTAGAGTGATCCAGGAGTTGATCACTGGATAGCAGTGAAAAATATACTTAGGTACTTACGAAGGACTAAGAATATGTTTCTCATCTATGGTGGTGACAAAGAGCTCATTGCAAGGGGTTACACTAATGCAATGTTTGTCACTGTTCCAGATGATTTCAAATCTTAATACGGTTATGTGTTCACTCCGAACGGGGGAACGGTGAGCTAGAAAAGTTCTAAGCAAGGTACATTTGTGGATTCTACAATAGAGGCAGAGTACATATAGTGTTACCTACTTCGAAGGAGGGTGTTTGGATGAAGAACTTCATTATAGAACTTGGTGTGGTTCCAAGTGCATTAGAGCCTATGGATATTCATTGTGACAATAATGGTGCCATTTCTCAAGCAAAGGAACCAAAGGTTTCACCAGAATAACAAGCATGTACAACGTCGATATCATCTCACACGACAGTTCGTGATTGACGGTGACATCAAGATGTGCAGAATTCATACACATCTGAATGTGGCAGATCCATTGACTAAGTTGATCACGCTTACAAAGCATGAAGAACACGGGGAATCCATATGTGTTAGACTGCTAAATGTAAACTAGAGTATTGACTCTAGTGCAAGTGGGAGACTGATGGAAATATGCCCTAGAGGCAATAATAAATGTATTATTATTCATATTTCTATTTCATAATTAAGTTTATTGTTCTATGTTACAATTGTACTAGTTCCGGATAATGTGTATTTGGAGGAAAACTCTAATACATGTGTGGAATAATAAACACCAATAAGACATCCTTGGTCTTGCCTATGACACTAATTCATCGATAGTCCCGGTTTCCTGACTGTGGGCAAGATGACAAAGTGTTGTGGAGTTTCCAATGATATGTGAGATCAGAGTTGTTGGAGAACAATGACGATGGATAGACCCAACATGATATACCATGAAACACATCGTCAATATTTGTTATCAGTAGTTTCTCATAAACTTGTATCGCCTTTACTAAAGATCGTTAGACCATGAGACACATGTGAACTTGGGTACAATATGGATGTGGCAGGAATTTCAAACGTTGATCTAAAATAGGAGTAATCATAAGTCGGTCTTTATGCTCTTACCGGATGGTATGCCAATAATTCACATGGTGTGCTTGTGGGAATTGCTACTCCTGACGATGAAAAGATACACTCTGGGCCCACTCATGTACTATGATGTTCATCATTGTCTGGTCATACACATGATCAAGTTGTTGATCACAGGAACATTAATAGTACGATATGAGTAAAGAGTACATTATAGATAACAATAATAACATAGTGTTTCTTCTTAGGCAATTTAAAGTATCAACGGAGCAATACGATATATATTGGATATAATACTATGGTTCACAGGATAAGGATCTTTGTGTTATTTGCTATGTATATCAAGACGCTAATAGTAATCATTGTCGTGAAAGGAGTTCTGAACATGTCCATAAATATCCGAACTCACAGGGTCACACACTTAAGAAGTTATCAGCATTTCGAATGCGAGTGCGATTAAGATATTTGAATGAAGTAAATCCCGAAAGGATGTTTTGGAGTGTCTCGGAGTATTCTGGAGGAGTCCGGGATATCACCGAGAATGGATGGAATTGTTCCAGACATAATATGGAAGACATCGGGAATATTTTAGGAAGGTTCTGGAATTAATTCGAAGGAGTTCATAATTTTTCAGAAATCTTCGTAATAAATATTCATAATCAAAAGTAATTATCCCGGTGGGAGCACCATGGGCCAGAGGGGACACATGGGCTCCACCGGGTTGCGCGCGCATGGAGGGGGAACCCTGGGCAAGTCGGCTAGGGCCTGCCCTAGGCCGAGTGGGTGGAGAGGGGTGGTGGGGGAGGGGGAGTCCCTCTGGGTCTCGTACTCCCTCCCTAGTCGAATTGGAGGATGTAGGAGGATTACTACTTGGACATGAAGTCCTACTCCTACTCTCTCTATGTATGTGTGGAGAAAATGAAAGGAAAGTCCTACTAGGACTCGGAGTCCTACTTCTACTCTCTCCATTGGAGGGAAGCTAGCTACAAATATATATGGCGGCAGGGCAAGAGGAACAACACATTAGTTTTGTAGGACCATGCCCTAGCCCTGCCCGCCACTTCCAACCCACCACTGTCGCACCACCACCGCTGGCCGCACCGCCGCCCTCTACCAGTCATCGCTGCTTTGGCATCTCATAGCTAGTCTTCCACCACTTCTTCGCATTGACATCATATTCGCAGGGAACTTATTCTTCACGCCAGAGCACTGCTTATCTTCTACCTACATCTATATCCAGTCTAGTCGGACGACGAATTGCTATTGGATCTTCATCGACATGTTCCTGCTTCATCCGTGAGCTTGATCTCACTTCGACATGGTGCCGTTCTTATTGGATGTGTGGATACCGGTGGAGGTGTGACGTGTGGAGCACTTGATTGTTGGAGCCGTTCGTGGGATAATACATCTCCCCTCGACTTGCTAAGGCTTGTTGCGGGGATCAATGCATAACTAACCTCGTCATCGACAAAATTAAGGTAGTTCAAACTTTGAGGGTATGATCTGTTACCTTCTCCCTCGCATTGCATCTTGGTTATGCGCTAGAAAATTTTGTTTTGCATAGCGTGTTCCCCAACAGAAGGATGAGGATTTTTGGTTTGTGTACGCGAGCCGGTAGGTATTCCTAAAGGTTTAGAATAGGACCATTCAGCATGGATGGGGACCACGAATAACACGAAACCGACCCCACGGTAGTGGTATAGGTCCACGTACCTCCGCAGGTGCTTCTGCCACGTGCCGAGCCACCCTAGCAGCAGCATGAGTGCGAGCTCCTCCTCCTCGCCGTAGTCAGCCCTGAGATGAGCCGCTGGCAATGTCTTGCGGGGGCGGAGGGGTCCATGGATGAAGGGCTTGGAGTCCGACGGGAGGAGGTTGAAGGGCGTGTGGGCCTGCCTGGATGGGAAGGAGGAAGGGAGGGAGATTAAGGAGAGGCCAGCATGGCCGCGGTTGGATGGCCCCTACCGACATTGCGGAGGAACGAGAGGCATTGATGGGCAAACAAAATAGATAGCGGGATTTTGTCTCAGCTCGTGCGACTTGAAGAATAGACGAGGGCATTGTTATCTTTCCTAACCATAAATAGACAAGTAAGCTGGATTTATTAGCTTCATTAGGAGATAATAGTGCTAAGCGGGGAATTAACAATAATTAGGGAGAGCTATTGGTTAGAAGGGAGGTAGACAAACAAGGGGCTTATGTTGCCTAGGCGCACAAGCATGGGGGGTTATAATCATTTTCCCCGAGGATGGGGAGGGGAAAGAAACCTAGATCCAGCCAGAAGATGTGTTTCTGTCGGAAGTGTGAGAGGACCTGGAGCAAAATTTGTTTTTTCTAGGGACCTGGAGCAAACTAGAAGTCGATAAATATATAAAAAGCAGTCTAGACTCTGGAGCGCTTGGTCTCTAGGCCCATCCTTTTACGTTTATATCATACTACTACTACCAGGGAAACCCCCGCGGCTGCTATGAGCGTACGGTGGCCCAACAAACCCAGTTAGTTACTTCTGTCCCGTTGCATACATGATCATACTTTGAAGTGTTTGGGCATTATTTGATGACTAGAAACATGCACATATTTGTGATGGGAGAGATACAAATCAAATACTATACCCGATTTTGAAAGTGTGGTCACATCATTGAGTGAATGATGTGATGGACACATATCCAACTCTAGTATTGCATTGGGATCTAGTTACAAAGTTCAACATTGTGATTACTAGGAAAACGTAGTAACTCAATCCTTTGACTGTGAGATCATATCTAATTACTATCACCGGAGGCTGGCTTGACTGCATCAACTATCACATCGTAACATGTTGACCATAAATGTGTATCTAGAGTATTCCGAAGGGGTAGGTTGAGGCGTATGAATTAAGATCGGGATTTTCCCATCCGTGTGACGAATAGATACGCTGGACCCACTCGATGAGATTACATCTACAAAGTTTACAAACATGTGACTAGGTCACAGGAATGTAATATCATAGGAACGAGTAAAGGTGTTTGTCGTTAACAGGATCAAACTATGTATAGAGATACGGAAGATTAGATCTTGGACAAACTAGGTATCGTGAAGCAAAGGAAATGAGACTCGACTTTTGAGGTTCAATCGACCAAGTTAATTCGTGAAATGCATAGGGTCATCATGGGTTTCCAAATCCCGTTGTTGGTCATTGTTTGGAGAGATGTCTCGATCATGTGTGTGTATTCCCGAACCGTAGGATGACATGCTTAAGGATAGGTGATGCTTAGGGTTCGATTTGAGATTGTTGAAGAAAAGAGAGGAGTGAACCGGAAATGTTTTGTGTGGATCTGAAGGTTGTTCAGAGTGATCCAAAAGTTGTTTAAGAGCTAAGGGAATTAAATAATATGTATTTAATATTAATTAATGGAATGGATATTGAAAATATATTTTATTTAATATTTTAGGGGCATCCCACCTAATTGGGCCTTCCTGGAGGAAGGGCCCATGTGCGCTAGCCGCCCCTTTGGATAAGTCAAAGGGGTTAGGGGCGCCTAGGGTTTGGTGCACGGGGTGGGGCCCACCTGTGGCCACCGCCTCACACCTTCCTTAAATGTCGGACCCTCCCTACGGTGCACCCCCTATATAAGGAGGGGGCATGTGGGAGGAGATGCACACAATTCCCTGAGGCATTTGTCTCTCTCCCCCTCCCCCCTCTCTCCCTCATGTGTGGTTCCGCAATTGGAACGTGCCTACGGGGATAGAGGTTTCTCCACCATATGCATGTCGTATCTTGATGGTGTCTCTGTCCGGATCAATCTTCTTCCACTGCTTTACTAGACCGGAGCTCGAGGATGCCGTCTACACCGAATGCGTGTAGAATTGCGGAGGTGCTGCCAGTTGTAGCACTCATTGCTTATACGCCTACACGGCCTTGAGTTTGGCATCTCCATACGACTACATCATCAACTTCCATTGGAACGTAACTTTTTTGGTCTTCAAAGGTATGAACATAGAGTCCCTCTGTTACCTTACATCTGCATAGAGTATATCTTGGCTATATCATTCTCGTTGCTAGGATTTTTTTGTTTTTTGCTAAGAATCCCCTTCAGTGGTATTACAGCCGATCTATGTGTAGCTGTGTTGGTACGGTTAGAACACATAGTGTTTTTACCCTCCCATGTGTACTTGTTCGTATCGCGATAATGTTTGATGAGCGTCACGGGCCGAGCTTACGTGTAATCTTACACAAGACTGGTTCCACACCTAACATATGGCATGTACCATATATGTGGTTGGTGGGTGTCTGTCTCTCTTACTTTAGTTGATATGGCATTTACAAAGGATGGTCCTGAAAAGAGATTTAAAGCAACAACTAGTCAATCCATGTTGTGGTTGAAAGTTCGTAGGCAAGAAACGATTATTTTTGCAAAAACCCTAACAACCATGTAAAACTCGCAAAAGATAAAGTAGAGGCGTCTAACTTTATTTTGTAGGGCATGTGATATGATATGGTCATAGTAAGTGAAGGATCGTATGGGCACCTAGAGGGGGCGGGGGTGAATAGGTGCTACTTCAAATTTTACTGTTTTTCAATTTAGGGTTTGACACAAAGGTAAATTCTCTAGATAAGCAACTATGGTGAATTAGATGTCACGCTAGCACAAATATGGTGACTTTGGATGGTTGGATGTGGAGATCTACCTGATTTTGTGGCTCTAATGGTGGTGATTTTCTTTTCTAGGACGAGCTACCGGAGGTAGGGGATGAAGACCCCTATTTATAGGCCCACAGATTTCTAGTCGTTTTATGCCTATTGGAGAGTTCCCACACCGGAAACTTCGGTCTACACCAGAAATTCCGGCCCATCTCCGGACCTCCTATCAGACTGTCCTGGGCTAGGTCTTGTCGCTCCCTTCGGAGGTTTGGTAGGATTTTTGGACTAGGGACACCGGAAACTCTAGACTGCTCACATTAGAGACTCCAATCCCTTAGAGCACACCGGAGATCCTGGCAAACTTCCAGCCTGTGTCCGGACCACCAGATAGAGTGACCCTGGGCTTCAAATTCGATCCACTTTGGATATTTGTGGGGAAACTCTGGAGCACACCGGAGATTCTAGTGTCTGCACACCGGAGACTCCGGTCTGAAAACTTCAAGAAACCACTGTTTCTTCCAGGAACTTTTCCACTATGCCATGGACTCATATCTTTTCAGTATAATCACCTGGCAACATCAACATACTGGTAAATGATCCTTTTGTTGTTAACAAACACCAAAACAGATTAAGATAATAAATGTCCTTTCAATCTCCCCATTTTTGGTGTTTGATGACAACAAGAGGTTTTGCATGGGAATCTTAATAAGAGACATAACTATGCTCGTAACTATGCTCCCCCTGACGATGTGCAGCAAGATAATCATGTAATGCATGCAAGTCAGGTAATAGAAACTAAACATGGGAGGTTTAACCATTACAATAAAGTAAGCGCATATCATGTCCACACAAAGAATATAATTTTGCGGCCCGAAAGTTGAGACGCTAGTGCATCGTGGTACCCGAGTTGATTTTAATCACTATGATTCGAAAAGTTGGGGCACCAATTGCTGAGAGGGGTGTTTTGAGTGAATGATGGCCAAACCCAATATTTTCAAATAGCGCCCGTTAAGTCGGGATATTCCGTTACACTAGTTCCTCTTGTGCCCCTTCTTCGCTGGTCTCTCTTAGCCAGCCTGCACGTGTCGTAGGGGCAAATCTATTACTGTACTTTCCTAACTCCCAACACCGAATCTGGCTGTAGCAGCGGCAATCCTTTTTCTTCCCTTCCCCGACCCTGAATCTAGCGGCAGCGGAGGTCATTTTTTATCCCTCCCCTGACACTGAATCTGGCGGCGATGGCCCATCATGTCTTGCAAGGCGAAGGTTGTAGCTACGTCGCCGACTAATTTGGGTCCGTCGAGGCCAGAGTCTAGGGCTCAACACGAAGCAGTGGCGAGGTCTTTAGCCCCGGTTAGCGAGGAGGTCAGCAAGGATTATGCTCCCAAGGTACCTACGAGCAGCGGGTTGTAGAGAAAAGCAAGGCCAGCGGCGGATTGTTTGTCTCCGGTGGGCGGATGCGGCACCCAGATCTCGAAAAAAAACACGGGAGAAGAGCGATAGGTGAATTTTTCTTATCTATGCCTTATCTTACAAGTAGATTAGTTATGGCATAATAAAATCGAATGAAATGAAAAGTTCCCCTTTTTAATCAAATTAGGCACAACTTCGATACAAGGGACCTATATGAGTTCACAGTTCATGTTCGCCAGTACACTACAAAACTAGATTTTGGTTACGAAAGGGTTGTGTTCGGGAAAGATGTGCATCTGCTTGTGAATTGCAAAGAGGTTGTGTCTGTTTCAAAGCTGGTAGATATGCTTCATGGTAGGATTCCCTGGGGTTCTAGATAGAGGACAAAATTGGTGCAGCGCAACATGAATGATACCTATATGCAAATTTTGCCATCCCATGAGCTTCAGATGGTTTGGGAGTGTTGTGCAGCTGATCGTAAGGTGAAAGTTGAAGTGATGATTGAGGAAATGTATGAAGATGTTGGAGATCTTGCTGCTAGAGCTTCAGCTCCTAGAGACTACGGACCAATAGATGCTGATTTAGATAAGTTTAGTATACACTTAGAGGTCGATTCATACATGGCAAAACTTGATGAGAGAGTTCATAAGCCAGTTTCGTCATGTACTATTGTCGTGGTGGTGGCATGACAAATGCCATGGATAGGCTAAAGATGGGGCCAATGTGCACTAGAGGAATCCAGGGAGGGATAGTATGGTGATTCCGCGCACAAGTGTTTGTATTTTCACTCTATCGATGGTGGATCAGAAGGGCTCCTCGAGCTATTTGTGAGAAGGAGACTAGTTCTCTTACCCCCCACTACAATGCTCTAGAGTTCTACCTTAGACAAAATGATCGATCCCCTTCTATGGAGGCCCTAGTGCTCCTTATATAGGGGAGCCCAGGTTACAAAGCTAGGGCACACGTGGAAGCATATTCCTCGAACATGCCCTTTGGTTAAAGCAAGATGCTTCGTTACACGCTTTAAACGGCTAGTCCGGATCCTCTGTGAGCTGTTTGCTTTTGGCGTCATCCGACATTGGTAGCGTCTGCTGACACTGGATACGTCACCTTTTTCGGCCACGCCCCACTAGTCCTTGCCTCTGTCCGCTTCACTCATGCTACAGTGGATAGAGGCCACATTTTGACCAGCGAGAGATTCCTTCCTTCCCTTGGAAGCCAAGTGGTAACCCGACTAGCGTTTAGCTAACCCGACTACAAGGGTACCTAGAAATAAGGTGAATTGTCATAGCCGACATATGCTTTATGCCTTCCAGGTTAACATTAGGCGAACAACCATCGGGTTGGGTTACTCCGTAAGTTGGCCCGCCTTGAGGTGACCGGGCCAACATTCGCTTTGACCGTACCGTTCCTCGGCTAACTCGGCCCTTATACCCCGACGTGACCCTACCCGGGGGGTATCTCCCCAACATTAGTCCCCGAAGCTGGTGCGGTCTTAGCAACTTCAGCTAATAAGGCCACAGCAGGTCCCACTTAACAAAATCTACACTTTAATTGCCAAGTTATCCTGTCACTTGGCTCCTGTTATCTAATATTCCCTTGGCTCGATCCGAGTTACTTCTCGTTGCCGGGTTATCTCCCATATATCTGAATCCTACTTCCTTCTCTCATACGCTTCCCCATGTCCTATGTGGAGGGTAATCATCACTTTGCCTCATTTTAAGGGTCACGCCAGTTACTGCGCGGGTTACTGTATTGATTGTCAGGAATAACTGCTACGCACGTCTCTGCGCACATCTCATCATTGTAACCCCCTCGTTAACTGTATCATAACGTCGTGTCATGGGATTCCCTGCTCCATGCGACCCTTGGTGTGGCTTGCATCTGAGTGGATAGCTTGGCGGATACACAGCCACACCATGTGGCTGCACCACAGCGGTTGATCCCACTATGACTCTCAGAGGCGCAGTAAAATATGGGACAAGGGCAGCTCTTGGGGAAGTTCCCCCACTTCGCACGCGCCCCTGCCCTCTACTCCTTTCTGCCACCACTGTCGTGCCTCGCTGCTCTTCCGCATCCACACCGCAGATTCTGCGCAGGCTCTCTGCTACGAGGCCCTGTCGCTCCAAACCTTTGCCCCATACCGCAGATTTGCCTCTCGAGGACCTTGATCTGGACATGACTGAGGAGGAGCTCATCATTGTCGAGGAAGAGGAGGAGGAGGAAGAAGCTCACGAGCACGACAGCTGGGCTGGGTCCTAGGTCTATCAAGATGACATTGACTGGCTCTACCAGACCCGCTGCATTTCTGCGGGCGTCTCATGCCGCCTCGCCGCCCTGGAGCTGGCTCCGTCCCCCAATCTAGGCAAGTTTGTTGTGTTCTTATCTCACTTCCAGCGTGGCTTTAGCCTTCCTGTGAGTGATTTTTTCCATGATTTCATCTACACCTACCAACTTCAGCCACACCACCTTCCTGCCAATGCTATTACTTCTCGTTCCTCTTTAGCCTCCGGCATAGAGGGTTATGTCGGCCTCTGGCCCACCAAAGGACTGTGGATCAAGTTCTTTGGTCTTCGGAAAAATGTCATCCCAGATCCTCTTCTTGCCCCGGCCGAAAATCTTCTGTCCCAGTGCGGTGGAGCCTCAATTTCTCCCCGCAAAAACTGCCTTCCCCCGGGTTAGCGGCCTTGAATCCTGCAAGGGCTAGGCCCGAAGCTTCTTCTACGTCAGGAACAACTCGGATGAAGATCTGGTCCAGCTTCTCACCTTTAGAATGGGTCCTCCGGATCCGGCCTTGTGGGACCAGATCCAGAAGCGGGCAACCTCCTTCACGAATCAAGTGGATCACTGGGTCAAGGAGCTTATCAAGCTGGGGCTATGCAGCAAGGACGTTATGATTACTTTCGTCCGCAGACAGATCTCCCCCTTCAGAAACGCTCTCACAAGGTTTGCCATCTGAGTGGTCCCCTCGACCCCAACCGGACCGCCTCCTTCGAGCTTAGCAACTCCGATGTATTCCGTCGGGTTAAAGCTATATTCAAGATAGAGAAGGGGTTCTCCGAGGCTTGGAAATGGGGGCCTGTGCCCTTCACCCGGGCCAACTTTCCGCCTAAGGTATGTTCTTCTCCTGATATTCTTTTCGAGTCTTGTGGTGTGTCGGACTGTATCCTAATTTGACCCTTTAGTATTTTTGCTCTTAGTTGTTTCTCTAGCAGAGAGTTGAGGATGGCAAGGAGCCAGCCCTCAAATGGGTGGAGGATCACGCAGAGCCGGACACTGACGAGCCTGACCCAGAGAGATTCTTGCCTACTCTGGACAACACCAAGCGAACCTCTGGTAAGGCCTCTTCTTTAAGGGATTGGCCGGATGATGACGACTCAAATGTCGAAATTATGGAGGTACTTGATCTAGTGCACATCTCTTACGCGTTTCCGGTTACCTCGGCTTCAGCTAACCCGGCCGGTCAGGTCCACGAGGATCCTCCCCTTGATGTGGAGGAGCCGGCTCCAGCCCCTTCCCATAAGCGTCCGGCAACCTCGGCCGCAGCTTCGGAGGCGCCGCTGCCCAAGAAGAGGAAGAAGAAATCAGGGTTAAGGGTGCGAGCAAGCCCGTTCCCAAGACCACTGTCCGGAGAGCGCCCAAGCCTCGAGAACCTCCGACCTCGGCCGAGTAAGTCATTTTTCCTTCCTTGCTCTTTTCCGGGTCCTGCTTCACCATTTTTGCATATCACTTGTCTCTATTTCTCTTTGTAACTTGTTGTTCTTTGTTTGATTTGGCAACGCTCCTAGGGCGATTCCCCAAAGTGTCCCCAGCATCTCCTCTCCTATCCGAGTGCTCCATATCTCCCCACAATGACGACGTTCGCCCGTTGAGCCCTATCCAAGGGGCTCCGCAGCCGCGCCGGATCTGAGCCCACCTCATCATGAGGAGGGTGACATTGATGCGGGGGGTAGTGGATCTGCCGAGGATATGGTGATGTCGGATCTTCCCAGTTCTTCGACTCCGCCGCAACCTTCAGCTTTGGAGATGCCAGCTTCATCGGCACCGCCCCAGACTATTTTTTCTTCAGTTCCAATTTCTCCATCAACATCAATACCAACATCTGTGCAAGTACCACCTCCAGCCCCAGTACCAGCACCAGCACCTGCATCAACACCAACACCAGCACCAGCAACAACAGCACCAGCACCAACAACATCAACACTGACATCAGCAGCAAAGCCAGCCCAAGCGCCCAAGAAAAAACTTTAGGTGGCTACGTCCAGATCAACTGTGTCTATCAAGGACATATTCCAGCCGGCCTCACAGGCTCCATGCGGATCAGCAACCTCGACCGCTCTGTAGCAGCCAAAATCTGCCAGCAAGAGCAAGAAGGCGGCCGAGGTAGCCAAGGGTTCAACCTCCAATAGTGCAAACATCGAGTCTGGACAGCGCACACTCGCGTCCATGACCAAGAAGGATGGCGCTGCCTGCGGGTCTCCCGCTGCCGGATCAGAGGCTAGCAAGCATCTAACCTTGCATACTAGCCTGGATGCTACCCAGGCCGCAAGGAAGGAAGCCCATGCTAAGGGTATGGTGACAAGCCAGGCACTTAGTAGGGAAAATTATAGTCCGACGCTCATTGAGTATGTCAAAAACTGGAATGACGTCAAGTTTATTAACCCCCAAGACGATCTCCCAAAGAAGTTTGGTCTAGATGAGTTCATCGCTCATATGAATACTTCCACCAAGGCCATTTACTTTGCTGGCCAGATGATGGAGGTAATCCCTTTTTCGTTATGCCTTATACATATGCAAACACTTAGAGATATACCCACTAGTCCCCGAGCCTCCGGGGGAGTAATTCATTACTCGGCCGGATGCTCTTAGGATACTAGCGCAAGTTCTTAGTATTTTTAAATATCCACACACCTAGAGCCAGGTTGAGTTCCACTTGGCCCGGATCTTGTAGACTTTGAATATTCACACACCTAGAGCCGGGTTATGTTCCACTTAGCCCGGATCTTGTAGACTTCAAATATCCACACACCTAGATCCGGGTTAAGTTCCACTTGCCCGGATCTTGTAGACTTTGAATATCCACACACCTAGAGCCAGGTTAAGTTCCACTTGGCCCGGATCTTGTAGACTGCGAATATCCACACACCTAGAGCCTGGTTAAGTTCCATTTGGCATGGATCTTGTAAACTTCGAATTTCCACACACCTAGAGCCGGATTAAGTTCAGCTTGGCCCGGATCTTGTAGACTTCAAATATCCACACACCTAGAGATGAGTTATCTTCCACTTGGCCCAGATCTTGTTGACTTCGAATATCCACACACCTAGAGCCAGGTCAAGTTCCGCTTGGCCCGGGTCTTATAGACTTCGAATATCTCTGCTTATTTCTGAACTTAACATTTCTTTCCTTTCCAGATCACCACCAACCGCCAAACCACGGAGTTCTAGCACTTGCTGGACACTTATAAGGACCTTCACGCCAAGCATGGAAAACTGCTTGGTGAGCTGAAGAAAAAGTGTAAGTTACTTTACTTTAAAACTTTTCAGACTTGCTTCTTTGTGTTAATTGTTGTCCATATTAACTTGTCCTCCGGATCGTTCAGCCGAGGTTGAGGCTGAGAACATCATCATGCGCAAGAATCTTGTCGAGGCTATAGGTAACTTGTCTTGGTCACTTAGTCTTTGCGTGCTTTTACCTTAACTCGACAGATATTTATACCTCGGCTCTGTTGGGTAAATCAATCATTGCAGTTATACTTCAGGATAGCATGCCTATTCCTGACATGATGCTTCACTTTCTCGAACAAGCAGGAAAGCATTAGGCCGAATTGAAAAAGAAGGATGATGAAATTGCGCAGCTCCGCCTTAAGGACCATGAGGTTACTCGGCTGAACGCCGAAATCCAAAAGCTCAAAGATCTCCACAAGTACGAGCTGGACAAGGCTGTCCAGGAGTTCTCTGAGGAGAAGGAGCGCCTGAAAACCCAGATCACGAAGGACAATGCCATGTTGAAGGAGGCTGACATCAAACTTGAGTCGGTGTCCACCGAATACAAGAAGCTCCGGGCAAGAAACGCTGATGGTTAGAAGGAGCTGTCTCGGATCCTCTGCCACATTGCTCGTAAGTTCTCTTCTTCCTTCCGACATCTGTTTCACCGGGTCATGCACCCTTACTTATTTACATTGCTTGTTTCGTTCGCAGGCAAGTTCCTAGAGAGCGATCCTCTTGCTTATGCTGTTGTCGCCAAATTCCGCCTGAAGTGGGGTGTCCGAGCTGGTCCCGCCTCCGAGTCTATTCCTTATGACACGGAGGACATGCTGGTGAGCCTCACCGTGCATATTGAAGTCATGAAAAACTATTGCGCGGATATTATGCCAGTAGTAGTTTGGATGTTCAATGCTCTCTGGCCCACTGAGCTCACTCCCAAAGGCACTACAACTTTTATATCCAAGCTGATGGAGTGTGAGACTTAGCTGAACTTATGGCCGGAATCTGCTGCACGAGCCGGAGCTAATACGACACTGAGCTTTGTTCTGTCTTGGTACGAGACGTTGGATCTTGAGCTGCTTGATTGCATGCGCACCGGGTCAAAGTGGACCACTGATCCGGAGTGCATCGCTCAGCGCAAGAGTTGTGCCAATAATCTCATCCAGTACGCCTTCTGCCATAGCTGGAATGAGGGTCCGAGCTTCCTCGACGCAGTTGATGATGCCTATATCTCGAATGGTGTTGATGGTGAAGAAGATGAAGAGGAAGCCTCTGAGCTTGGTGATGATGGTGAAGATCCAGAGGATGGGGAGGCTAACCCCGAAGATGAGGCAGGGACCAGCGCCCCGCCTACCAACACCGAAGTACCTCCTCCCTCGACCGATGATCCGTCTCCTACTGCTACTCCATGATCTAAGAAAAAACACTTTGATATTTATCAGATCCCCGGTATGTCGGGTGCAAATGTATTAAGCACTATGGTTCATTTTGCTACAATTGCCTGTGTTTTACCACAAAGTTATTAATGCCGGATTAACTTGGGCGAAGTCCCCGAGTTTCCTTTTCTTGTTCCTCCAATTTTTGATTCGGCTCGCGTCTACCTTGATTCGGTTTCTGACTTACGAGTCCGAGGTTCAAAAAATTGACTTAAAAATACTTGAAACTTTTGGGATTAGATCAAAATATTTCAACACAACATAAATAAGGTAAGTGCATGGTTAGTCCGAATAATATATGTCGGCTCAATTACGTTCCTTTCCTTAGTCGTTTTTCATGTGCTTTGCAATTCCAAACTTGTTCTCTTGCTTGCCATGAAGCCAATTCTTGTTGGATAGCAGGAAAGTCGAAGAGTTAGGTTTTTGGTTCTTACTCAATACTAATTTGCCTAAGGTGTAAGTAAATTAAGCCATCCAACATATAAAAAGGAAGTACAGGAAAGACAATTATTAAGGCAGTCCCCGAGTTTCTGCTAGGGGTGCCGAAGTTTCATTGATATGCTCATAGCCGACATACATACTGACATATGAGTGACTAGGATACATTCACCACTTTGCTAGGTGTAAAACAGATGAAGTAGGGCTACATTCCATGGACGCTTCAATTCCTCACCGGACCTATCCTCCTTGTTCTTCTCTTGTGGCTGTGCATCGATAAAATAGTAGGAATCATTATGCAAAGCTTTGCTTACAATGAAAGGTCCTTCCCATGGAGGGGATAACTTATGCATGCTAGCAGTGCGTTGCACCAGCATCAGTACAAGATCACCTTCCCAGAAGACTCGGGGGTTTACTTTTCGGCTATGGTAGCGTCGGAGACTTTGCTGATATATGGCGGATCTAGACAAGGCCAGTTATCTCGCTTCTTCCAGCAGATCAACATCATTTTGCCGGGCTTCATGCACTTCGGCTTCTGTGTATTGTGTGACTCTTGGCAAATCATGCTCTATGTTGGCTGGTAATACAGCTTCCGCCCCATATACCAGAAAGAATGGCGTATACCCTACTGATCTTTGCAGCGGCTCAATGAGCCGGGGTTTTATCCTGGACAAGACTAGTATGTTGGGTCTTTCCACTTGCTTGTTCGATGCGGGGTGGGCCACTGAGGAAATATCTAGCCGTATCTTCTTTTCTCGGCAGAACCTCGCAAATGCTCCTTCAGCAAAGTTTTTGCCGTTATCAGTTATGATACTGTGGGGGTATCCATATCTCAAGATAATATCTTTGAGGAACATCACTACTGTTGCCCCATCACATTTTCTGATTGGCTTTACTTCAATACATTTGGTAAATTTGTCCACCATAACCAAGATGTGGGTCATACCTCCCCTTGCCGGCTTAAATGGGCCAACCATATCCAAGCACCATACAGCAAATGGCCAGGTAATGGGGGTGGTCTTGAGTTCGAACATTGGCATATGGGTCTTGGTAGCGTACCTTTGACATCCATTGCATTTTCTCACCAGATCCTCTGCTTGCTCCAAGGCACTTGGCCAATAAAATCCATGCCGGAAAGCTTTTGCCACTAATGCTCTCGAAGATGCATGATGACCACATTCTCCTTGATGGATATCTTGGAGTATATCAAGCCCTTCTTCCGGGTCTACGCATCGTTGCAGAACACTTGTGACACTCCTTTTGTATAGCTCGACATTGATAATGGTGTATGCATTTGCTCTTCTCTGAATTTTCCGTGAGAGTGTCTCATCATCTGGCAATGTCCCCTCTTTTAGGAATTCTAATATTGGCTTTGCCCATGCAGGTATAGGCCGAATGGGGAAGAGCTCTTCATCAATTTCCATTGCATCCACCGATATAACTCCAGCCGGATCGAGCTAAACAGTCCCCGGGTTCTGCGAGGCAGTCCCCGGGTTTGCCGAAGCAGTCGTCGGGTTTGCTGAGGTGCTTTCCCAATCTATTTCCATGGGGGTAGCTTCTGATCCGGATAGTGTCGGGACATAGATTGAGTCGGATTCTAGCGATGGTATGATGGATGGCTTTCTTAAGTGCTCCAATGCCACGTTTGGCGGGATTGGCTGCCGAGATGACCCCAACTTGGACAATACGTCGGCTGCCTCATTTTCAATCCGGGGTACGTGATGGAATTCACATCCCTCAAAGAACCCACTTATCTTTTGAACATGAAATTTGTAAAGAGCCATGTTTGCATCTAGAGCATCCCAATTGCTAGACACTTGCTACACCACCAAATCCGAATCTCCAAAGCATTGTATCCGATGTATTCCCACTTCCTTGGCTACTTTAAGCCCGTGCACGAGCGCTTCATATTCGGCGACATAGTTTGACGCACTGAAATGGTTCTGTAGGACATATTTTGTAACACCCCAAATCTTCTAATGAAGATTATCAAGTTCTAATCACCCAATTTAGGGTTAACAAAAACTTTTATTAAGAAAAAGCATATGAATGCATGTGTGTTTGCATTAGTATAGATTTGAGTGTATATGCCATGCTTGATTGTTCTAAATGATGTGAAATGGTTTAAAGGTGAATACTACATCATCTAGACCATTCACAAACAAAATCAAAAGAAAAAGAAATCAAATAAGAATAAATAAAGCAAATGGTCATTTTGACCAAAATCAACCACTAGGCCACTTTAGGTGTTCCTAGAAGAAGATTGCTAAAAGAAACAATTCTATTTCTTTTCACCCCTTGCTAGACCAAGTAAAAATGTATCAAGGCCCACTTTACAAACTTACAAAAACATCTTTCAAATCAATTCAATGGACAATTGAAAATTGAATCTAGTTTATATGTTAAGATCCCACTGTTTCAAAAACCTATAAAACCAATTCCACTTGACCTCTACAAGAAACATATACTCTCAAGCATAAGTTAAGATCACTCAAAAACTTTCATTCAAAAATTCCAAAGTACATTTCTTGTGGCCATTACCACAAACACCTTACAGACACAGAACCATTACTGCCTAACATCACTGTTTTGGAGCAGTAATCTCCCACCTCAGTATCCCCTCTTAACCCCCCTGTCTCCCTTGGGCCTAACCAAGCACCAGACCAACCCGCCTTTGGCCGTTATGCACAGTGGAGCGCCGCCCATTCTTGGTCGTCGCCGGCCGACAATGGACAGCGTGCTAGGAGCCACGCTGCCCTCTCCCACGATGTGCACCAGACATGCCTCGCTCCACCACCACCCCCTGTCCAAGCCTCGACCGTAGAAGAACCCTGGACCACCCTAGCACAGCCGCGCCCTATGCCCCTGCACCATGTACAGAGCGCCAAGTCATCGCGCTGACCGCCTTCAGACAGCCTCACCTCACTACGCCATGATTAGCCAGCCACCCCCGCAGACATCCCTGTCACGCGCCCGCATTCGGCGCACAGCACGCACGCTCAAACACCTCTGCATCCACGTGGAGCGCCGCACGCTCCCGAGCAAACCACACCACCCCACGCCTCGCCATTACACCCGTGAGAACTGCCAGGGAACCACGCAACATCCACTAGCCTCTGCCATGCTGATAGCAACCTGTAGCATCGTCACCGACGAGCTCGCACCTACACCGTTCGGTCCCCGCGCCGCGGTATAAAAGAAGGCCTCCCCTGCCTCATTTCTCCACATCCCAGCACTTACCACTCCTCACTGATCCTCCGCCACTTCTTCCTGGAGCAAGGCGAGATCTCCTTCGCCGGAATTTGGCCGGAGCCTGCCGCTGCTGGAGGAGAAGGGCGACGTCGATTGTGACCACCCCAAGCCCTGTCGTGACCGCGCCTCACCTCGCCGTCATCTACCACGTCGTTTGCCCCCATTGCCGACCCTAGCTAGAACCCAGGTGAGCCCCGCGAGACCCCCACAGCCGCGCTAGGTCACATTCCTCGCCGGAGCTGTTCGTCATCGACGATGACTCCCCGCCGTTGGATTAGAATAGGACCGCACGGCTCAGATTCGTTGATACCGTTTCGGTTAATCTGTGTCGCTGACGAGTGGACCCCCTCTATTAGCTGCGTGTTGGGATGTGCTGTGCAGTTGGGCCGGCCCATTTAGCATTCCCGTCCAGGCCTGGAAATTCAAATATGGATTTTCCAATTTAGTTGAAATCCTATTCTGTTCCTAGATTCAAAAATCAATTCAGAGAGTTTAACTTAACCAAATTGCATGATTCAAATTTTTCTAGAAAGGTAATTAAATTATCTATACAAGTGCGTTGGATTTAAGTCATTTGGATTTAGAGATATTCTATAGCAAAAATAATAAGACAGAGACTTTTGCAACTTCAAACATTTTTGGAAAATCAACCATAATAGCTTTTGAGTTGATTCCAACTCTCAAAAATCACATTTGATAATGTCTATCTGAATATGTAAAAATATCTAGGATTGCATGCAGTGACATTGTACTAGTACCAAAAGAATGCTATTAGGGCATTTCTAGTCACTTTAAATGTATTAAATAATAATCTTAAACTTTATAAAATATGATCAACCCTTTAAATCACATTCCCATGTATTAGAATATGTGGTGATGACATGTGTCAACATGATCCCATATTTTAATTGGATAATATTAAATCTTAATTATTTTCAATGAGTAGAAATTACTTTTCTCAAATAAACTAAATAAAACTAGTTCTTTAATTCATGTGATGATTGTGATGATGCTAGATCATCAAGTGTGAGCCTTAGTGTGCTAAATAGACTTAGTTTAGTATTGCTTGGTGATTGTGTACCCCGTATTCCTTTATATACGATAGACCGACCAAGGATACGAGGAGGAGGAGTTCTACCCCGAATAAGACGAAGAAAACTTCAATCACTACACCAACCAAGACAAGCTATTACTGGCAAGATAGAATTATACAAGTTAACCTAAGCAAGATGCATTAGGCATGCTTGGTTACACATTTGGATTTATACCCATCCGAAGTTTTACTTGCAAGCTTTACTCTTTTACTTTACCAAAGTTCTTTACTTTTAGTTAATGCTTTGTGAGGTTTTGAAAGTAGTAGAGATAGAATAAAGAGTATAAAACTGGGCCTATACTAGATGTCATTCTATGGCATGAGATTGAGATTAGCATCCCTCATTAGTGAACACTCTTAACTTAGTGGCTAGTGCTAAGCATAAAACTTGATCACTTTAGATGGGAATACTTGGTGAAAATGATTATGAAAACCTTGGAATGATGAGTCATTCTATTGAGATGTTTTGACATGTGTTGAGAAACACAAATGGATGTGACAATGAAAATGTTGAGGCATGAGCCTTAGCCCTTTTATAAAAACTGATGGTTGGGTTCGGATGCGATACCATTCCAATTCTACCATACAGCCACAATACCTGAATTGGGTAAGGCTTAGCCGGAAGTTTATATGCATTAGTATGGGTTCCCTCGTGGAAGAGGTTTGAGCTGAGGCTACCTCTTGATGATGTCCACCTATGTAATGCCCAGGATGGCAGATGGCCATGGCTGGGAGGCCAAGCTCATAGGGGAGGTGCCTATACTAGAGTGTGTAAAGGAACAGTTATGATTGATTATCCGCATACTAAGTATGATGATTCAGGGTTATCCCTAACAGATGTATCAAATTTTGTGGTGAAAGTGTACCACCTCTGCAGAGTGTCAAACTATTTAAATAGTTGCGTCCATGGTCATGGATAGTTGGAGTGGCCATATTGTTCCATCGTCAGATGTTTTCAAAATGACTTGTGAAGTGAACTATGATTTTGACTTGACCACAACAGGGTTGTGACTATGAAAACTAGGTTCCCAACTTAAAGTGATTTAGAACTTTTACTTAGTTTTCTTTACTTCTGAACTCAGTTTAGATAAACCTGGCTTTTTGCAAATAAACTTAGAGCTTAGGATTCCTACTAGAACTACCTTACTTATTAGTGATAGTTTGTGAGTACTTAAAGAGTACACATGGCTTTGTCCCTGGCTATTCCCGTGGCCAAACTATGAGGAGGACTATCAGGAAGATGGACAGCAGGACGACTACGACAACTAGGATCATCTCCCATTGTAAGCATTGCATGTGACCTTGAAGATGGAGCCCACTGCTATGCTTATTATTTCGCTACTTGTTTGTATTAAGACTAGATCATGAGATCCTTTTATTTGTGTGAGACCTTATCATGGTTTGTAATGGACGATGTACTGCGATATCCAATCTGTTATGTCTTGCAAAAATGGTAATCCTGGGATTGCGATGTATGGCATAACACGCATCTGGGATTAAAAATCCGGGTTTGACTAGTTGGTACAGATCCATCCTGACCATAGAAGACCCTAGTTAGAATGGACGTCCAAACAAAAACTTAGTTTCAAAAGAAAAGAAGTGAGTATTTATGAAAACCTATTCTCACTCTTATCCTTGATTCTTTCAAAAAAATCATGTTCCTCCAAAATTCTTACATTCCTACATAAAATTTGACACACTTGATCACCTCACTAACTTACTCACCCTAAATTCTTATAGATGGAAGTTCAGTATTGCAAGTTCTACCAGTTGGGCAACGGAGGCCAACTGATCTTTGAGAGGGATCTAGATGCACTGTTAGAGTACCTTGAGCGCCCGCATCCGGAATTCTTCAGGGCCCAACTCAACAATCACATAGGAGGAGATCTATAGTGGCCGATAGTTGCAGATCTCAAAGGAAAGATGGAAGCACCCACTTCTGAGAAGATCCAATTCACCTTGCGTGAGAATAACTGGCTAGATGGATTAGCCAGGGCTATGCATGAAGCTCTTGCCCGTCTGTGTGGGCAAAACATCAACATGATCCAGGGAACTCGCTTTGCTCACTTTGCAAGCCGTGATTCTATATTAATGCCATTGGAGATGCTAGGACACCCGGAGTTGAAGCACCAGGTGGATAATCTTGACTTCATGTTGTATGATAGGCATAAGGAGTTGGACAATGCCCGAGCCTACGCCAACCACAACCTTGCCATTGCCATCAAGAAGTACCAGACCCTCGCCATTCTCGCCAAGGAGCACCAATCACTTCGTCGTCAATGCGACAAGAAGGATCTCACCATCGATCGTCTTCGCAAGAAGGTGGCCGCTCTCGAGAAGACCATCTGTGAATAGGAAGTCCATCTTGAAGCAAAGGAGGAGGAGGAAGGTGAGGATATCCAGGGAGATCTTCAATCTTACCTCAGTGATGACAACGACTACCTAGAGGATGATGCTATGGAGTTCCACACCGATGATGATGATTCCGACTTCATTGATGATGAGTAGATGCACTTGATCACTACCATAGGAATGAGTTGTATCGGTCCCATTGTATATTAGTTCACATAATGGTTCTTAAAACCATATGTTTTCCCTTTGTGTTGTGGTGTGTGTGTGTAGTATTGTGTGCTTTGAGTGAATGAATGAATGAGAAGAAGTTAGTTTTCAAAACCTGAGTTCAAACTCAAAGTTTAAAAGCTTTTGAAACAAAACCATGAACCTTAGAACTTTCTCTCTTATCTCATTATCTATCTCAATCTTTAGATGACTCGTGGAAACCCCGGAGGAAGCAGCTCATCGCAGGACCCGATGTTGCAGATTCTGTAGATGCTAGTTTCCAACCGTGAAGCTAGTAGAGCCGAGCGCCAAGCCAATCTAGGCACCCTTCAACATATAGCTAAGATGGCCCACAATAATAAAGCCAGGGAAATCAGGATCATCATGGACCCAAGCTTAAGAACTTTCAGAATACCAATCCCCCTATCTTTAACAAATCTGAGGATCCCTTAGATGCTGATGACTAGATGCAAACCATGGAGAATAATCTGGAAGTCGCAGGAGTTGACGCCAACGAGAAGGCACTTTTTGCCACCCACTATCTGGCAGGAGATGCAAGAGCCTGGTGGAATAGCACTCGTACTATGAACCACGGTCAGATAATGACTTGTGAGGCTTTCAAGATCAAGTTCAGCCGCACCCATGTGCTGCAAGGTTTAGTCACCAGAATGAGAGATGAGTTCAGAGAACTGAAGCAAGGAAGGCTGACTGTAGTTGAATACCATGACAAATTTCTGTCCCTCACTAGATATGCCCCTAATGAGATAAACACTGAAGCCAAAGAGAAGGAAAGATTCTTGAATGGATTGCATGATGAGATGCAGACTGTATTAGTCAACATCCGTTTTGGAGATATAGAAGAGCTAGTAGACTCTGCCATTCAGATGGAAGGGAAGATAAACCAAGCCAATGACAACCGCAAGCGCAGGATGATGCATCAGACTGGGTCCCACAATACCCAAAAGTATCGCCCCAACCCGTCTGCAGGATATGCCCCAAGAAACAATAGACCCCCGATGTCTCATCCAAGCTACCCCAATCGTAGCGGAGGAAACCTGATGTCCGGAGGAAACCACAAAAACAACCCCCGCAACTCCAATAACTTCAACCGTGACCACCCAAGTCCAACAACAAGAACAACACTGCCCCAAGGAATGGAAGAAATGCAGTGCCTGTTGCAGCCAAAGAGAAGTCCGAGATTACTTGCTTTGAATGTGGAGTCAAGGGTCAATACTCCAACGAGTGTCCCAAGAAGCTTTGAAGACACCACCAATGTGAATGCCCCAGCTCAGCAACAGCGCCGTGTTCAGCCTAGAAGAAGATTTGCCCCAGAGAATTCGCTTAGCCGCAACGGCCGTTTGTTCCACATGAATGATGAAGAAGCCCAGGAAGCGCCAAATGTCGTGCTGGGTATGTTTTATGTTAACTCAGTACTTGCAAGTGTGTTGTTTGATTCTGGAGCATCTCACTCGTTTGTTATAGAAGAATTTTCATGCACTAGTAAGATTCAACCAACAAAATTGAAGCATGCTATGATAGTTTAAATTCCTGGTTCAACCACCAAAGCTAGAAAAATTTGCAAGGTTGT
Organism: Avena insularis; assembly: GCA_023614405.1. NCBI lineage: Eukaryota > Viridiplantae > Streptophyta > Magnoliopsida > Poales > Poaceae > Avena > Avena insularis. The sequence continues at coordinate 369,046,438 of CM042692.1, forward strand.
ACCTATTAGAATCCATGGATAGATTTTTATGCGAATCTAATAGTACTTGGAACCAAAGGTTTGGAAGTAGTACTAGGAATGGATTGGATGTCGAAACATAAAGGATAAACGACTATGCCAAGAAAGCCATAACCATGACCAGTAGTTCTGGAGTATCAGTAGAGCATTTATCTGAGACCTTGCCCCGTCAGTTCAAATGCAACAAGAGTCTAGCCCATCCAACCATAGACCAAGTCAGAGTAATCTGTGAATACCCTGACGTATTCCCAGATTAATTTCCCGGTATGCCCCCAGATCGGGATATCGAGTTCATTATTGAACTAATTCCTAGAACTAGACCCATAGCTACGAGACCTTATAGTATGAATCCATCTGAATTAGTGGAGCTGAAGAGGCAACTTGATGCTATGCTGGAGAAAGGTTTGATTCAACCAAGCGCATCGCCATGGAGATCGTCTGTTCTGCTTGTGTATAAGAAAGATGGAGGTAACCGTTTGTGCACGGATTACCGGAAGCTAAATGATGTCACCATAAAGAACAAGTACCCACTGCCCAAGATTCAGGATCTGTTTGATCAGTTGACTCGCGCTAGAGTGTTCTCTAAGATTGATCTTAGAACTGGTTATCATCAACTCAAGATTCGTGCAACAGATATTCCAAAGACCGCCTTTACCACCAGATATGGATTGTATGAGTATACGGTAATGTCTTTTGGATTAACCAATGCCCCCGCTTATTTCATGAATCTCATGAATAAGATTTTTATGAACTTTCTGGATAAGTTTGTCGTCGTTTTTATCGACGATATTCTGATCTATTCCAAGTCAGAAGAAGACCATGAGCTACACCTGAGAACCATCCTTGAAACCCTTAGAGAGCATCGGTTGTATGCCAAGTTTAGCAAATGTGAATTCTGGTTGGAGGAAGTAAGATTCCTCGGACATATTGTGTCGGCAGGAGGAGTCGCTGTTGATCCCGCCAAGATCAAAGATGTTGAAGAATGGGAAGCCCCAACCACTCAAACTCAAGTCCGTGCATTTCTCGGAATAACGGGATATTACCGCAAGTTTGTTGAAGGATTTTCGAGCATCGCCAGACCGATGACCCAATTGTTGAAGAAAGATAAGAAGTTTGAATGGACCGACAAATGTGAAGCAAGTTTTCAAGATCTCAAGAAGATATTGATTTCAGCCCCAATTTTGATTATGCCAGATATCAAGAAGCCTTTTGATGTATATTGTGATGCATCCAAGATTGGTCTCGGATGTGTGTTGATTCAAGAAGGCAAAGTCATAGCATATTTGTCCCGACAACTGAAGCAGCATGAGCAAAACTACCCTACCCATGATCTTGAACTAGCAGCCGTAGTGTTAGCATTGAAGACATGGCGTCATTACTTGATGGGTAACCGCTGTGAGATTTATTCAGATCACAAGACCCTGAAGTATATTTTCACTCAGAGAGAGCTGAATATGAGTCAAAGGAGATGGATAGAGTTAATCAAGGATTATGACCTTGACATTCACTATCACCCCGGCAAAGACAATGTGGTAGTGGATGCTCTTAGCAGATTGCCGTGTAGATTAAACACCATGATCAAAGAAGCCCAACCAAGTTTGCATGAAGAGTTGGAGCAGTTTAGAACGGAGCTAGTTAGTGAAGGATTTTTATCTAGCAGTGAACTTGAACCCACGTTGATCAATCAGATCAAGGAGGCGTAGAAAGGAAATGCGAGTATCGACGGAATCAAATGTCGTATCGGTACAGGAAAAGTACCCGGATTCACCAAAGATGAAGAAGGAGTTTTGTGGTACAAAGGACGTATCTGTGTGCCAGCAGATTCCGAGCTAAAGCAAGTTATCATGCAGGAAGATCATGATACTCTTTATTCTATCCACCCCGGAGGAACAAAGATGTATCAGGATTTGAAGGAGCAATTTTGGTGGCACAAGATGAAGAGAGAAATCGGAAGCTACATAGCCAAGTGTGATATCTGTCAGAGAGTCAAAGCGGAACATCAGAGACCCGCAGGATTGTTGCAACCATTGCAGATTCTGGAATGGAAATGGGATTCCGTCGGAATGGACTTTATCACCGGTTTGCCTACTTCTAGTAGGGGAAATGACTCTATTTGGGTCATAGTTGATATACTGTCCAAGGTAGCCCATTTTATACCTGTCAAGACTACCTATCAGAGTTCAAAGCTAGCAGAGTTGTACATTGCTAGAATCATCAGTTTGCATGGAACCCCCAAGACCATAGTGTCGGATCGAGGAACCCAATTTACCTCAAGATTTTGGCAGAAAGTCCAAGAAGGATTAGGAACCAAGTTGAATTTCAGCACAGCTTATCACCCGCAAACCGATGGACAGACTAAAAGAGTCAACCAAATCTTAGAAGATATGTTGAGAGATTGTGTTCTAGAGTATGGATCAAAATGGGAAGATTGTCTGCCTTTCGCAGAATTCTCACACAACAACAGTTATCAAGCTAGTTAGCAAATGGCCCCATTTGAGTTCTTATATGGAAGGAAGTGTCGTACCCCCTTGAATTGGTCGCAAGTAGGAGAGAGTCAGATGTTCGGATCCGACATCCTACGGGAGGCCAAAGAGAAGGTTCACAAAGTCCGTGAGCACCTCAAGACCGCCCAATCTAGACAGAAGAGTTATGCTGACAAGAGATGTAGAGACCCGACCTTTAATGTCGGAGATTTTGTGTATCTCAAAGTGTCTCCTTTGAAGGGAATGGAACGTTTTCAACTGAAGGGAAAGTTAGCCCCCCGATATATTGGACCCTTCAAGATTTTGAATCGCCGAGGAGAAGTATCATATCAACTGGAACTGCCAGAGGAGATGTCAGCCATCCATGATGTGTTCCATATCTCGTTACTTCGCAAATGCCTAGAAGTTCCGAAGAAGACAGAAGTTTTCAAGAACTCGATCACCGAGCCATTGATATAAAAAAGGATCTGATGTATCGTGAAGTACCCATCCGTATCCTGGAAGAAGCTTTCAGAACAACCAGGACCCAGAGTATCAAGTTTCACAAGATCTAATGGAGCAACCATACCGAAGAAGAAGCTACCTGGGAGCGAGAAGATTATATTAGGACTGAGTTTCCAGATCTCTTTAGTTCCTAGTTTTTCTTAAATCTCGGGACGAGGTTTTGTTTAAGGAGGGAAGGTTTGTGACACCCCAAATCTTCTAATCAAGATTATCAAGTTCTAATCACCCAATTTAGGGTTAACAAAAACTTTTATTAAGAAAAAGCATATGAATGCATGTGTGTTTGCATTAGTATAGATTTGAGTGTATATGCCATGCTTGATTGTTCTAAATGATGTGAAATGGTTTAAAGGTGAATATTACATCATCTAGACCATTTACAAACAAAATCAGAAGAAAAAGAAATCAAATAAGAATAAATAAAGCAAATGGTCATTTTGACCAAAATCAACCACTAGGCCACTTTAGGTGTTCCTAGAAGAAGATTGCTAATAGAAACAATTCTATTTCTTTTCACCCCTTGCTAGACCAAGTAAAAATGTATCAAGGCCCACTTTACAAACTTACAAAAACATCTTTCAAATCAATTTAATGGACAGTTGAAAATTGAATCTAGTTCATATGTTAAGATCCCACTTTTTCAAAAAACTATCAAACCAATTCCACTTGACCTCTCCAAGAAAACATAGAATCTCAAGCTTAAGTTAAGACCACTCAAAAACTTTCATTCAAAAATTCCAAAGTACATTTCTTGTGGCCATTACCACAAACACCTTGCAGACATAGAACCATTACTGCCTAACATCACTGTTTTGGAGCAGTAATCTCCCACCTCAGTGTCCCCTCTTAACCCCCATGTTTCCCCTGAGCCTAACTAAGCACCAGACCAACTCCCCTTTGGCTGTTATGCACAGTGGAGCGCCACCCATTCTTGGTCGTCGCCGGCCGACAGCGGACAGCGTGCTAGGAGCCACCTGCCCTCTCCCATAATGCGCACCAGACACGCCTCGCTCCACCACCACCCCCTGTCCAAGCCTCGATCGTAGAAGAACCCTGGACCACCCTAGCACAGCCACACCCTATGCCTCTGCACCATATCCAGAGTGCGCCAGCTCGTAGTATAAAAGGAGGCCTCCCCTGCCTCATTTCTCCACACCCCAGCACTCACCACTCCTCACTGATCCTCCCCCACTTCTTCCCGGAGAAAGGCAAGCTGTCCTTCGTCGGAATATGGCTGGAGCCCACCGCTGGTGGAGGAGAAGGGTGCCGTCGATTCCGACCACCCCAAGCCCTGCCGTGACCGCGCCTCACCTTGCTGTCATCTACCACGTCGTTTCCCCCAATTGCCGACCCTAGCTGGAACCTAGGTGAGCCCCACGAGACCCCCCCACCGCTCTAGGTCATATTCTTCGCCGGAGCTATTCGTCGTCGACGACGCCTCCCCGTCGTTGGATTAGAATAGGATCGCATGGCTTAGATTCGCTGATACCATTTCGGTTAATTTGTGTCACTGACGAGTGGACCCCCTCTGTTAGCTGCGCGTTGCGCTGTGCTGTGCAACTGGGCTGGACCGTTTAGCATTCCCGCCCAGTCCTGGAAATTCAAATATGGATTTTCTAATTTAGTTGAAATCCTATTCTATCCCTAGATTCAAAAATCAATTCAGAGAGTTTAACTTAACCAAATTGCATGATTCAAATTTTGCTAGAAAGGTAATTAAATTATCTATCCAAGCGCGTTGGATTTCAGTCATTTGGAGTTAGAGATATTCTATAGCTAACATAATAAGACATAGACTTTTGGAAATTCTAACATTTTTCAAAAATCAACCATAATAGCTTTTGAGTTGATTCCAACTCTCAAAATCACATTTGATAAAGTCTATCTGAATATGTAAAAATATCTAGGATTGCATGCAGTGACATTGTACTACTACCAAAAGAATCCTATTAGGGCATTTCTAGTCACTTTAAATCTATTAAATAATAACCTTAAACTTTATAAAATATGATCAACCCTTTAAATCACATTCCCATGTATTAGAATATGTGGTGATGACATGTGTCAACATGATCCCATATTTTAATTGGAGAATATTAAATCTTATTTATTTTTCAATGCATAGAAATTACTTTTCTCAAATAAACTAAATAAAACTAGTTCTTTAATTCATGTGATGATTGTGATGATGCTATATCATCAAGTGTGAGCCTTAGTGTGCTAAATAGAGTTAGTTAAGTATTGTTTGGTGATTGTGTATCCCGTATTCCTTTATAGACGATAGTACCGACCAAGGATACGAGGAGGAGGAGTGCTACCCCGAAGAAGACGAAGAAAACTTCAATCACTACACAAATCAAGGCAAGCTATTATTGGCAAGCAAGAATTATACAAGTTAACCTAAGTAGGATGCATTAGGCATGCTTGGTTACACATTTGGATTTATACCCATCCCAAGTTTTACTTGCAAGCTTTACTCTTTTACTTTACCAAAGTTCTTTACTTTTAGTTAATACTTTGTGAGGTTTTGAAAGTAGTAGAGATAGCATAAAGAGTATAAAACTAGGCCTATACTAGATGTCATTCTATGGCATGAGATTGAGATTAGCATCCCTCATTAATGAACACTCTTAACTTAGTGGCTAGTGCTAAGCATAAAAGTTGATCACTTTAGATGGGAATACTTGGTGAAAATGATTATGAAAACCTTAGAATGATGAGTCATTCTATTGAGATGTTTTTGACATATGTTGAGAAACACAAATGGATGTGACAATGAAAATGTTGAGGCATGAGCCTTAGCCCTTTTATAAAAACTAATGGTTGGGTTCGGATGCGATACTATTCCAATTCTACTGTACAACCACGATAGCTGAATTGGGTAAGGCTTAGCCGGAAGTTTATTTGCATTAGTATGGGTTCCCTTGCAGAAGAGGTTTGAGCTGAGGTTACCTCTTGATGATGTCCACCTATGTAGTGCCCAGGATGGCAGATGGCCATGGCTGGGAGGCCAAGCTCATAGGGGAGGTGCCTATACTAGAGTGTGTAAAGGAAAGGTTATGATTGATCATCCGCATACTAAGTATGATGATTCAGGGTTATCCCTGACGGATGTATCGAATTTTGTGGTGAAAGTGTACCACCTCTGCAGAGTGTCAAACTATTCGAATAGCCGCGTCCGCGATCATGGACAGTTGGAGTGGCCATACTGTTCCATCGTCATATGTTTTCAAAATGACTTGTGAAGTGAACTATGATTTTGCCTTGACCACAACAGGGTTGTGACTATGAAAACTAGGTTACCAACTTAAAGTGATTTAGAACTTTTACTTAGTTTTCTTTACTTCTAAACTTAGTTTAGATAAACCTGGCTTTTTGCAAATAAACTTAGAGCTTAGGATTCCTACTAGAACTACCTTACTTATTAGTGATAGTTTGCGAGTACTTAAAGAGTACTCATGGCTTTGTCCCTGGCTATTCCCGTGGCCAGACTATGAGGAGGACTATCAGGAAGATGGACAGCAGGACGGCTACGACAACTAGGATCATCTCCCATCGTCAACATTGCCGTTGACCCTGAAGATCGAGCCCACTGCTACGCTTATTATTCCACTGCTTGTTTGTATTAAGATTGGATCATGAGATCCTTTATTTGTGTAAGACCTTATTATGGTTTGTAATGGTTGATATACTATGATGTCCAATCTGTTATGTCTCACGAAAATGGTCATCCTTGGATTGCGATGTATGGCATAACAGGCATCTGGGATTAAAAATTCGGGTGTTGACATATTTCAACTGAGATTTCTTGGGCGAGGTAAGCACTACCCCGTCCCCCAGTCCTTCTTTCAGCTTTGATCCATCAAAGTGCATTCGCTAGTAATTGGAGTCTGGTAGAGGTGGTTCGTATTGCATCTCGTCCCAGTCCACAAAGAAATCTGCTACTGCTTGCGACTCGATCGCATCTCTTCTATGAAATTGAGGTGCGTATGGGGCTAGCTCAATTGCCCAGTTTGCGATTCAGCCACTAGCATCTTTGTTGCTCATAATCTCTGATATTGGCGCTTCACATATTACCTTGATTGGGAGTTCCTCAAAGTAATCTTTGAGTTTCTTGGCCGCCATATACACACCATATGCCATCTTTTGGTAGTGAGGGTAATTTTGCTTTGAAACTGATAATACCTCGCTCGGGTAATATACCGGCCTTTGCACCGACTTTCCTTCCTCATCACGCTCCACCACTACCACTGCACTTACGACTCGATTGGTCGCGGCTATATAGAGCAACATTGGCTCTTTAGGTAGTGGCGCAGCTAAAACTGGCATAGAAGAGAACATCTTTTTTAACTCTCGAAACGCGCTATCAGCTTGCGGTGTCCATGTAAACTTGTCTGCCTTTTTCATTAGATGGTAGAGGGGTAAGGCCTACTCTCCCAGCCGACTTATAAACCGACTTAACGATGCCAGGCAACCAGTGAACTTCAGCACATCGTTAAGACATTTTGGCAGATCCATTCTTTCTATGGCTTGGATTTTCATGGGGTTATCTTCGATTCCTCGGCTAGACACGAGAAAACCGAGTAACTTCCCAGCCGGCACACCGAAGGTGCATTTTTTGGGCTGAGCTTCATCCGGAACCTTAGGTTCAGGAATGTCTGCCAGATATGATCAAGGAGCGATTTGCTTTCCTTAGTCTTTATTACAACATCATCCACATAGACTTGCACATTTCGACCTATTTGGTCATGTAAACATTTTTGCATGCATCTTTGATACATTGCCCTTGTATTACATAATCCAAACGGCATAGTGCGATAGCAATAAGCCCCATACGGGGTGATAAACACAGTCTCTATTTTATCATCCGGATTCAGAGGTATTTGGTGGAAACCAGAATATGCATCTATGAATGACAACAATTCACACCCGGTAGTTGAGTCTATGACCTGGTCTATCCTTGGCAGCGGAAATGGATCTTTTGGACACGCCTTATTCAGGTTCGTGTAATCGATACACATACGCCACACCACTGCCACATTCGGATCATCCTTCTTCTTTTCCACGAGCATTGGATTAGAGAGCCAATCCGGGTAAAGTACTTCCATGATAAATCCAGCTGCAAGGAGCCTAGCTATCTCATCTCCAATGACTTTTCTCCTATCCTCGGCGAAGCGGTGGAGAGGTTGCTTCACCGGCTTAGCTCCGAGTCTCACATTCAAAGAGTGTTTGGCCAACTCCCTCGACACACCTTGCAGATCCTGTGTGGACCAAGCAAAGATATCCCGATTCTCACGGAGGAAGTTGACGAGCTCGCTTTCCTATTTGTCACCTAACCTAGCACCAATGGTTATGGTGCACTCTGGGAACTGATCATCAATGGGCACCTTATTTGTATCCTTTATTGCTTGAAATGACACACTCCCATGCTCGTTGGTCAGAGCCAGCATATGTTGCTGCGCTGACTGAGCCAATGCCGCCACCTCCTGAATTCTCCTTTTCTCTTGAGCAATTACGAGTGACTTGGCTAGGTTAGATCCGGCGGATGTCCACTCAATGGAACGCCTGAAGTATCCAGCTACAGTGATCACTCCTCTTGGTCCGGGCAATTTCATATTCTAGTAACTGATGTGAGTGCTTTCCATGAACTTGTTCAAAGCTGGCCTGCCGAGTAATGCCTGATACGTGCTTTCCAAGTTCACCACCTCAAATTCCAAGTTTTTAGTACGACAGTTATCTCTTTTTCCGAATAACACGTCAACCCGGACTTTACCAATGTGCTCACAAGAGATACCCGGCACAATACCATGGAATGTGGTCCTTGTCGCTTGGAGCATGTTCTCCGAGATTCCCAACTTGTGCATGGTATCCTTGTACAAGATGTTAATGCTACTACCATTGTCTATCAGCACCTTGGAAAATCTCACGTTAATATTCGGACCAATGAATGTCGGATCCAACACCAGTGCATACGATCCAGGACTCGGCATGAGCCTAGGATGATCCTCGATACTCCACGTAATTTCCTGATCCAACCAAGGCATGTACCTCGTCACAGCCGGCATTACAGCATTCACCTCCATATGTCGGTGCTGTAAGCTTTTTCTGTCAGTTTCTTCTATGGTGAACACGCAGTAGCTTTGGTGATGTTCCCTGTACTCATTCCTTCCTTCATTACCATGATACCCTTGGTCTTGTTGTTGCTGGTTATTCACTTGATGCACTGCATCTCTTCTTTATTAATTCACGTGGAGGCAACATCAGTTGCTATCCATTCCTCCCAGTGAGCAGTTGTCGCCGAGGTGGTTCATTCCGAGGTGCTTCGTGCCGAGGTGCATCGCTCTGAGGTGCCTGCGCATTCCCCAAGCTACCCTGCTCTAGCTTCCTCATCCATTCACACTACCGTGTCATATGGTTCACCGGACTATTTGGACTTGGCGTATGTAATTTGCAAGGCTGATCCAACATAGACTCGAACGTGTATCTTAGACGATCTTTTCTTTCATGCCACCATTTCTTCTGCTCTGGAGTCCAGGGCTTCTTGCCCTCTCCCTTTTGCTGCCAATGTTGTCCTCTAGTTTTCTAGCGCTAGCTAGTGTCAGCATTGGGCTCATCCCGATAAACAACTGCCACTTGTCAGGAGCTGTATTTGTAATCCGGACGTTCGTCCCTTCTTTTACCCTGAAAATCATTCCTCCTGGATGATCCAGAGCCATCTCTGTTGTAGTACTCCTCATTTGACTCACTTAACATTACACGATGTTGGTTTGGATCCCCAAAGCATACGAATCCGCGATCCGGATAGTCTCTACCAGGGTGGTCAGCATATATCACTGCAACCTTTGCCACAACATGCTCCCATATCTGCAGTCTTGGGTAAACCACGCAATTGCTTGTGATTCAATAACCCCTTCGCATGAATTCTGCACATTACACCATCGAGTCAGAAACTCTTGGTATGGCTCATTCGGTCTTTGCTTGCACAACGCCAAAGTTTGTGGCCTATTCGGCCTCTTGTAGGTGCTTGAGAAGTTGCTGATGAACAGCTCCTAGAAATCCAACTAATAGTTGATACTCCCTGGCGGCAAGTTGTTCAGCCAAACCCTTGCTGGTCCTTCCAACATCTGTGGTATGTACCTCACAGCCCATCTCAAATTACCCGTCGCAATGTTCACCGCAGTTGCATAATCAATGAGCCATTAATCTGGTTTGGTGCTGCCATCATACATCTTTGTTCCTCTGGCCAACTGAAAATTTAGTACAGGCGGTTCCCTCATGATCCGGGGTCCAAAGCATGCCGAACCGGGAGGGCCCTGCACCTCGATCATCTATGACCTATAGTTTCGGTCCAGCTTTACCCTAGTGTCATCCGGCTGCAAGTTCCTGTTTACCAATCTTGATCCAACCACATGATGCTCTGGTCTAAGGAATGCAACATTTGCCATTACCGAGTAACCATCATTGTATCCATCCTAATCTAGACGAGCATTTTGCTGCTGCATTGCTGGGCCTACACTTCTCTGCTGCCGAGGTGCATATTGCTGGTGCTGTTGCCAAGGCGCGTTTTGCCCTGTGACCGCCGGATCACGCTGTCCAGCATTGCTGTTGGCAGCACTCCTTTGACCGCCATTGCCTTGGTCGCGGTTACCCCTGCTAGCTTCACCCAGGCTGGCACTATGGCGATCCTCATCAACCTACACTGCTTTTCCCTTTCCTGCTCTAACCGGGTCATATGGGACCATCTGCTTGTCTCTTCTTCCCAAGGTTACCACCTCCTCTCTCCTTGGGCCATTACCAGGGGACGACGCAGCTTTGGCAGATTTTGCCGGGTTGTTTCTAGACGAATGAACTACATGTGACGCTCTGGGCTGTGCCGGGTTTGCCTTGTTTATCTCCTCATTCTGCTGACATGCTACCCTCAACAAGTGGTTAACTCTCTCCTGTTGCCTCTCTCGGGCCTCTCTGATTAAGCCTTCTAACTCGGACACAGCTGCATTGGCAACCCTGAGGTTCTTTGCCAGGGTACTATACCTCTCCAGCCCTCATGTTACTATAGTAGCTGTCTGACCCGGCTTAGGCACATACTCCCTATCAATCTCAATAATCAGGTTCCTACCTCGTATTTTCACTCCATCTATGTGGTTTGTCTTTTCATATTCCCTCAGAGTGATGTTCAGTGGCTGCTGCAACTCAGCTACTTTTTTCGCACCAGCTAGCATTTTCTGCCTAGTTTCCTCTAACTCAGCCTGCGCCTGAGCTAGATCTACTACTGGAGCTATGGGTGTTGCTAAGCTATCTATTGCCTATTGCAGTACATTCTCTGGCCTTTTTAGGGGGGAACCTAGACCTTGCATGCTTTGGCGTGGCCTCCGGATCTGGCACTGGGTCCTTGCTGTCATCATGACCTAAACGCAGCTTGCGGGGTGACTGATACGCGTGCCGCGAGCCGTGCTGAGATGTGGCTCACCTCCCTCAACGACATGCTGCAGATGAAAGAAGGACTCGTCGATGCCGACATAGATCTTGTGGGCGCCAAGCTTGATGAAGAGGCTGTTGCACGGAGGTGGATGCCTGCCGAAGCTCCCAACGTTGTTGCTGACGTAGTCCACCGCTCCAAAGTGCTGAACCAGCCTGGAGACGACGCGCTCACCGGTGCCGAAGATGTTTCCTGTCCGGATTTTTACTCCTGCTAGGGCCGCTAGCCCCATGGTGGGCGCCAACTGTTATGGTGGTAGCACGGTAGATGCCATGGATAGGCTAAATATGGGGCCAATGTGCACTAGAAGAATCCAGGGAGGGATAGTGGGGTGATTCCACACACACGTGTTTGTATTTTCACTCTATCAATGGTGGATCAGAAGGGCTCCTCGAGTTGTTCGTGAGAAGGAGACTAGTTCTCTTACCCCCCCCCCACTACAGTGATTTAGAGTTTTACCTTAGACAGAATGATTGATCCCCTTCTATGGAGGCCCTGGTGCTCCTTATATAGGGGAGCCCAGGGTTACAAAGCTAGGGCACACGTGGAAGCATATTCCCTAAATATGCCCTTTTATTAAAGCAAGATGCTTCTTTACACGCTTTAAACGGCTAGTCCAGACCTTGGACGTAATGCTCTGTGAGCCGATTTGCTTTTGGCGTCATCCGACATTGGTAGCGTCTGCCGACATTGGCTACGTCACCTTTGTTGGCCATGCCCCACTGGTCCTTTCCTCTGCCCGCTTCGCTCATGCTAAAGTGGACGGAGGCCACCTTTTGATCTGTGAGAGATTCCTTCCTTCCCTTGGAAGCCAAGTGGTAACCCGACTAGCGTGTAGCTAACCCGGGTACAAGTGTACCTGCAAATAAGGTGAATTGACATAGTCGACATATGCTTTATGCTGGCCGGGTTAACATTAGGCGAACACCCACCGGGTCAGGTTACTCCGTAAGTCGGCCCGCCTTGAGGTGACCTGGCTAGCATTCGCTTTGACCGTGACGTACCTCGGCTAACTCGACCCTTATACCCTGGCGTGACCCTACCCGGGGGTACTCCCCAAAAAACTATGGAGATCACTGTCGATTCCAAAAACATAACTCTTGATGAAATGAGAGAGATGATCGGTAAGGAAATTAGTATTTGCCCTAAGCAGATGGCATGAATACGGTGGTGGCATCATAAGAAGCAGGAATTCAAGAGGCTTTGGATACTGAAGATCTTATGCAGATTATGCGACAAAAGAAGCAAACCAGGAAGGTGTTCTTCCTGGGTACCATTTCTAATGTTGTTGAATAGGTTATAGTGGATGTAGAGGCCCTTGTAGTGGCTGAATAGAATGAGGTGATGAACATAGATGAGATCTGATCAGATATGCTACCCTAGGTTTGTCATATGGACCGCGGGGTTCTGATGCCTGTATTTTTAACATTGACTCTTGTTGCATTTAGACCGTGTTTTTGTGATTATGTTTGTTGAGAGATTGCGATATAATGTTATGCGAGCTGCTGAGATTTTCAGACATGTCACTCACTAAAACCATCATTGTTGTAATAAGACATAAGTAGATTGTAGTTGACATGATTATGTTTCTTGAGATGACGTACTATACTTGTTTCTGTTATTATGTTTGTTGGGAGATTGTAATGTAATGTTTTATGAAACCATGACTAGAAAAGTGATGCATAAATACATTGTAGTTGACATGATTATGGTTCTTGAGATGATGTACTGTACTTGTTTCTATTATTTTGTTTGTTGAGAGATTGTAATGTAATGTTTTGTGAAACCATGACTGGACAGGTGATGCGTAAGTACCTTGTAGTTGACATGATTTTGTTTCTTGAGTTGATGTAATATAGTTGTTTCTGTGATTATGTTTGTTTAGAGATTGTAATGTGATGTTTTGTGAAACCACGACTAAACAAGTCATGCATAAGTACCTTGTAGTTGACATGGTTTTGTTTCTTTAGATGATGTAATATACTGGTATGTTTTCCTTAGGCAATGAAATTGGGATGGAGGGAGTACATGTTTAATATTTGAAATAAGAATGTATGAAGAGAAACCCTATTAGGAAGGAGATAGTAATCCAGGGAAAGGGCATGGTATCCATTATACTGTTGTAACGTGACAATTTAGTCATTATTGCAGCGGTGATGCACTTCACTTTCCCCACTCTTTTGTTCTCTCTCAAACTCTCTCTCTCCCCTCACTATCACCTACGTCGATGCATTCGCCATGCTGTCCTGGAACAACGAGGATGACCAGTCGAGCAGCGACAACCTTCTCTCCGACGATGCTATTGTCATAGTGGTTCAAAACCTCTCCAATCTAGCTCTTTTTCTTTCGGCGAGATAAAGATTCATCCTCTCTAGTATCGGTAAATCTTTAATCTTAATGGTGTGTCTTTCTTTATCCATGATGCATCATCTTGTCCTTTCTTTCACAAGTGGTTCTTTTTCTCTTATCATGTTTCTTGAGAAAACCGGAGCTATGTTCATCCTATCCTTCTTGTCTCACGACAATCCTTCAACTCTTCTAACCGTTGTTTCTCAAGCAAAACGCAAGACTCGCAACAAGTCTAGCAAATTTTGCAAGGTGTAGTGGTTGCACCACTCTGTTGTTAATCACCTTGGGAACGTGAAGGTCACCTTCGTTCCAAACACCGCCTCTCCTTGTGTTGTTTTCTTTTTCCTAGGAATCTCGGGGCGAGATTCTTGTTTAGTGGGGGAGAGTTGTAGCACCCCAATTGTCTAACAATTGCAATGCTACTAGCCTACTCTATATAAATGCTACTTCCTATATATAATTGTTGCATCATAATTATATCATGCTCATGTCATCATGCCACCTTGCATTTGAGCATCATATAAAACCCTTTTCCATTTGGATCTTCTCTCATATGCATTATTAATTGTATTTGCCTCTTGATATATTGTGTTTGGTTCTTGCTAAATGTTTAATGCCCAAGTTGAGTTGGGGGCATCTCTTTTTGACTCCACCACCTTTCTTGTCACCACCCCATCATTCCACCATTCCACCATATGTGAGCATTGCATTTTATTTGGGTTTATCTCTAGCTCATGTTGTTTGGAATGGACCTTTTCCATTCTACCTGCTTCCATATGGAATGATATGGGAAGGTTGTTCATGTTGGGATATTTTGAGGATAGTATGCACATAGTGGAATATACACACTAGCATGTCCAAAATATATTCAAATATGGTCATCTCCATTCACTCCACATGGAACATTCCTTCAATCCTTAGCTTGGCCCTTACTCCATCTTTTGAGGATGCACATAAATAAATGCCATGAGATTTTATTTTGTTTTCACAAGATTAACACATGGCATTAAATGCTTGCATGGGCCATGCAACCATCACCATCTTTTGTCCTCCTTTGGTTTTATTTGTTTTTGAGTGGATCATCTTCTCATCTCTCTTTTTCTCTCAATCCTTTCTACCTTGCTTTGTTTCTTGCCTTGTGCCATCAAACCTCATCCACCTCCCTTGTGTAGTGCCATGCATGATCTTACAAGACCATCCCCATGACCATCTCCCTATCCTTCATGCTTGCTCATGCTCATGTGGTTACACCATCTCCCTCTCTCCACCTGGCCACCCTCTCTCTACCTGACCCACCACCCCAGCCTCTCCTCTCTCTAACCTAGCTAACCCAAACCCTAACCCTAGCTAAACCTAACCCGAGGCCACCATCTAACCTAACCCGAGCTAGTCCCTACCTTTCTTCTCTCCCTCACACCAGCCCCACCCTGCAGCCTCACTGCCTCGCCCTGGACCAGCCCCAGCCAGCCCAGCCGGCCGAGCACGTGCTCGAGGAGGAGGAAAAAGGTGGCACGAGGCCACCTTTAGCTCTGCCGTGTCCCAGCTGCCTCCTTCCTCTCTCCCTCTTTTCCTCCCTCCACACGCCTCCTCTGGCCTCTCCAGATCTCCCCGAGACGCCCTCCTCTCCTCCTTCTTCCTCCCTAGCGACCACCACCTACCGCCATTCGCCGCCAGCAACCAGCCCGCCCTGACGAACCAGCCGTGCAGCGCGACCGTGAAGTGGTAGAGAAGATTGAGAACGATCCCCTGCGACGCCCCGACCCCGCCGACGCGGACGAGAAGCTCCCCCGCGATGCCAGAACTGCGTCGCCTCCGAAACCCTATCCCGCCGGTGCGCCAGCGACCTCGCCGATCCGCAACCCCTCGCTCCGATCCCATCCCACCAGGCAAACTGTGGTGAGCATCTCCTTCTCCCTGACAACCTCCCCTTCTCTGTCGCCGTCTAGCGCCGCCGACCGTTTTGTCGAGCACTCTCAAGGCACGCCGTCCATTGTAGTCTGCAGCCTCCCCGCGCCGCGCCAGCCCTATCTAGCCCGTGCCCTCCTCCCAATCAGCTCCCCTAGCACTACTCAAGACCGGCTCGCATTCAACCCAGACGCCACGTCCATGGATCGAATCCCACCCAGCGCCGCCAGTTTTAAGGTCGAGGAGAAGAGAAAGCGATGGCCTGTGGTCGATTTGCAAAAACCACTCCCCTTTTTGATTACTGCAAACCACACTCCTTTCAGCCCCACCAGTCAGCCACGCCAGCGCGTTTCCAGAAAACCCCCCGGCTTTTCCTGTTCGCAACCTGTGCTCCAGCCACAGCCCCACCTGTCAGTCCTGTCTCCCGCATCGCTGGCACGTGGGCCTTCCGCCGCTGGTCCCACCTGTCAGCCGCTGTGGGTAAGCCAGACCCGCGTGCAAAGTGATCGTTTGGCTAGGTCTGGGCTGAGTGACAAAAGGTTTTCTGTTTTTCTGTTTTAATTTAAACTTTTCAAAATTTGTTTTAAATTCAAATTCAAATCTGTTCTCAAATATCTTTTAAGATATAATTCCAAATTAAACAAATAATATATGTTTTTGAATCAAAAAAATGTGAGGAATTCAATTATGCCCTTCAAAATATATTTTGAACACTTTAAATTTCGAGTTGATCAAAATTACAATAAAATGCCCTTTGCCTTAATTAATTAATAACTTTTGTTTTATAACTCCGAATTTGACAAATGATATGTCTAAAATGATCAGCTCGACGAGACCTTTCTGTTTATGCATTCCATGTTCTGAATTGCAGCATGCATCATATAAATATAAAGTATACAGCAACTTATTTGAGGAGAAAAGGTGACTAAAACTCCATAAAGTGCTTTATTCTAGTATTCCACACCTCACCCATGCCATGCTACATTATTGCCATGCAATTTGTGCATCATTCATCATGGCATGATTGTTTGCTTGTCGCATTTTAATTCATATGCTTGTGTACTCTATTTATGTTGGCCCTTGTTTGTTTGGTTCTTCTTCGAATAGACGCTGAGCAGGGGATATATCAAGAAACCCAGGAGCACTACCCAGATCCATCCCTCGCTTCAACCGAGCTGCCAGGCAAGCACTACCACATGCTTGCATACATATAGTACCTATTGCCTCTCTCTTATTCTTGCATCATTGAGTCGTGATTGCATTAAACTGAATCCCAAGTACTGCATAGCCTTTACTTTTAAACCCCACCGAAGCTTGTTCCTCCATCCCATGAGCCATTACTACAGGAGTTGTTTGAGCCATGCGGGTCGTAGAACAGCATGTGTAGGGTATGTGAGTGTCTGATGGATAACGAGGTACCTAAACAACTTAACCTGAGTAGTAATGGGATAACTAATGACAGTGGCACCGGTGGGCAATATCTGCTATTTGGTTCTTCATGCTCACTTGTGTCCCGTAGGACCCCGAGTACTTGATTCCTGTTCCTTGACTATTCGCACTATCCACATCCGGGAGGCCTTATGAACCCCCCTGAGCCAGAGCTTGATTCATTCTTATTTCTTGGGGCCACAAAGTAGTTTGGGGCTTTATTACTATCCTGTACTTATGTCATGCTTTACTGCTTTATTTAAGATTGTGCGTGGAGCACCTGTACTGTTTAGGACCGTGACACGTTTTCGCTATATCGACAAGCCCAATCACATTTTCGGGTTCCCAGTCGTTTACCGCCGTCCACACAAACCCTAGGTCCGCTTTGAGCCGCCAACTTCTTGCGGGTAGCTTAGTGGGTGGCCCCAAATATTTCTGAATCCTGTGATCGCTTTGTCGTGAATGCCTCGTTGGGTTTTGATTTGGTTTTTCGAGGTTGATCGAGTGTGTGTTGCTATTTGTGCACCCTTAGGTAAATCTTCTCAAAGCCGTGTCATGGTTATGGACGACTTGGAGCACAGTTTCTCGATCATAGACAAGTATAACTAAAGTACCGCTTTTAATTTGGTAAGCGAGGAGGAGGATGGATCTGTTAATATTACTGTTATAACTGTTGTTATTAATTCATGGACATCCGTCTATCTTTGGTTAGGCGGATGGTTAGCGAGTATCCCTAGAATTGTTAGGTATTATCTTTTGCTGCAATTGCGTCACCCCAGGTTGTGTCCCCTTTAGAGGCATAAAGACTTGCTGAGTACCCCTAGGGTCTCACACGATAAATTGTTTGATTCGATGAGCAGTAAACTTCAAGATGGATACTGGGTGGAGGAGACGGACGATGTTGGCAACGATCACTCGGTGTAGAGATTCCGGGAACGGGGATCCGTGAGATCTGTGGGCGGGATGTGTTTATTTATGGGGCATCTTATGCCGATTTGCTTCTTATCCGTACTCGGATCTTGTTTTCCGCTTCCGCCTGATACTCTGATGTTTGATGTATGAGGAGATATCCTAAACTATTATATCTATCTAGGATATTTGGATCTTGCCGTATGGCGTTGCAATTTTTCTATTTCTTTTAGATGGAATGGCTCTGAGGACTGTTGTATGGTGGCTTGCATACATACTCATTTGTGTATGTAGTTGATCCCTTCGCCTGCCGATTACGCCGCTCGTTCTTGTCCCGATGTTTTGGAAATGGTTAGGACGGCCGAAAGGTCTACCTGTGAGTGGCATTTGGCCCCAGCATTATTTTAACCATTTCCGCTCATCCAGGCTTGTAACTAAGAGCGTAATTCACCGAGGTAGTTACAATTGGTATCAGAGCCATCCCGCCCTTCAGGGTCTCAGCCAAATGGTCGTTGTCAGTTTAGCAAATATTTTTGGTAGTTATGTATACTAGGGAAAAACAACAACGTGAGAGTAGGACTGCTTCCATTTTTCTTCTTACCCACCCACCCACCCTTTTCTGGTAAGGAAGTGTAACGTTTTCAATCCTCTTCTAAAAATTCAAACTAGGATTCACGTGTTCGGCTCAGAGTACCATAGAAAGTGTGTGTGTGTAATTCCTTGTCTATCTGTTGCATCCAATTTGTTATCACAATCAGCCTTTGGTTATCAACTGTTGGTACATTCCATACTGACAGGCTTTTGAAAACCAGCGCGATCTATCTGACTCCTTGTTAACCGGTGCCATCTTCTTAAGGGTGTTCTTCCTTCCAGCATGCTTTCACAGAATGTGGAGTTGCTAATCTCCACCTGATAAGTGATTTTGCGCATCTATTGGTATGTTAATGCCGAAAAATGCGGAAATTTTTTCTTTGATACATCTGTGCTTCCACACTCCTTTCAGTCGTGTGTGAAACATTATCTATCTTCCTTTTATCAGCATGTCCATGCTAACTCATTCTTTTGTCACCGGCGCTTAATCCTAGAGTTTCATTTCATCTCCAATTCTCTTGGGCTAATTACATAACATGTGTCGATCCGATGCTGGTGATTGTAATTTGGTTCTCGGCATAGCTATATGACACTTATCATGAGTGGAATATGAAAAATGCAATCACCACTATCCTCCAAATGGTGACGGTTATCTCCTGTGATTTTGAGTACACCGTGATCATATCTATGCATATTCAAGCATCTTTGGCAATCCAGAGTTTCTCAAAGCACTATGGCGGTCTATCATCTGTCCATCATGCTGCACATCTTTTTGAACTCCATATCTGCAAAATTCTCTTTGAGACGAGGGAATTGCATATTTTCGTCTCTGATAGCTTTGCTTAAGGTATGAGCTATTATCGGTTCTTATCCAAGATCTCTTTATCTTTGTAACCGGTGATCCGATCGACAATGTGAACCAGGTGGCATTTCCTGTTCTCTTCCGAAGGACCAGATAATCTATTCTACTAGTGCATCTTTCCAACATGAATCCTTACTCGTAACGTTGATCTTTCAAAGAGCGTTGAGCTCAGAAAGTGTTTCGAGCATTTGTTTGTTTCTCCCGCCTCTTGAACTTGATATTCTGGGAATATCCTGTTAATCCATGGGGGTATATGTTGATAATATGCTTGCCTATTTGATATCAATGGAAGGACATGGAAGATCATCTGTGTCTCTTTCTCTCAAGCTTCGTGAGCACTGCCTGTGTGCAAAGTCTCAAAGTGAGAATTCTGACTTTTTGAAGTCACCTATCTCGGCCACATCCTTCTGCTAAATAGATCGCTTCAATTCTGGAATCAGCAAGTCCATTGTTAATTCCAGCTTCCATCTTCAATCAAGCCGGAGTTTTCCTTGTTGGCAAGTTATCATCGTCGTTTCGCTAAAGATTTTCCTCAAGACTGCTAAATCTTTCTCAATCATTTCAAGAAGAACATGGAGTTCTTTCACCTCAGTCTCGTCAAGTAATCTCTTGAAACCCTCTCGCTCTATCGTCTATGCTCAATCCACCGGAGGCCATGGAGACCTTCTAGATCTTGTATTCCTTCCGTTCAAGTTGGTGCTATCTTTTCTGTAGCTGTTGAATCTTGCAGTTGTTCTCCGTAATCTTCCTTCATATCTTTCCGGTGGCTTGGTACTTACGACATGACGACAACATCATCATATTTATCTATCTATGAATCCGGCGAATCGTTTGCATCTATCCTTGTTTTCTAACGAAGTTCCATGAGTTATTGTCAATATCTTCACTGCTTTCGTAGTTGGGTTGCATGGTTTTCTTATTCATGTGCGGAGTAATGCTTTGAGTGCGGGATGGAGTAGCTACCATACCACTACTCTTATCATTCGCTCTTGTACATTGAATTGGTGAATTAATGTGATTTCACTCATGCCACGGAAGTTAGAAGTGGCCTTTATCCCTTGATACTTTTACTTCGCCTTTGTTTTCCGAGTGCTCTCAAGAAAGTAATCAATAATCTCGCTCGTGGTCTGTCTATTCTAGATGGAACAAAATCTTCAATTATCTGGTGGAAACAAACACAAACTCTTTCGTCCTCGTCTTTCTACCGATGCTCGGCATCCCCAAACAAGATGAAAGGAAACTATCTCTCTCTTTGTTTCATCAATTCTTTTTCTGTGGTAAAGCCAATTATGGTTGATGCCATCAGCCGCAAATCTATTGCGTTAGCCTCAAGGCTAAAGAAAGCAATAAGTATCTCTACAATAAACTCCAGATCCTCCATATTCTTTGCTTCTCAGAATTCCACCATGATCTGGCTTCACATCCGTCTCTGGAAGTTATATCCGCGCTCCTCAATTGCGTGATCCGTTGGGTCTTACCAGCGCAAGAAGAATCTAATCCGACGATGTCTAACTAAATCTTTCCGTTGATATCAAGGGACTCTATTGTTTGAAGGCAATATTGTTTTCGTACTTCATTTCTCAAATCCGAGAGAAGATACGATGCTATTGTCATAGTGGTTCAAAACCTCTCCAATCTAGCTCTTTTTCTTTCGGCGAGATAAAGATTCATCCTCTCTAGTATCGGTAAATCTTTAATCTTAACGGTGTGTCTTTCTTTATCCATGATGCATCATCTTGTCCTTTCTTTCACAAGTGGTTCTTTTTCTCTTATCATGTTTCTTGAGAAAACCGGAGCTATGTTCATCCTATCCTTCTTGTCTCACGACAATCCTTCAACTCTTCTAACCGTTGTTTCTCAAGCAAAACGCAAGACTCGCAACAAGTCTAGCAAATTTTGCAAGGTGTAGTGGTTGCACCACTCTGTTGTTAATCACCTTGGGAACGTGAGGGTCACCTTCGTTCCAAACACCGCCTCTCCTTGTGTTGTTTTCTTTTTCCTAGGAATCTCGGGGCGAGATTCTTGTTTAGTGGGGGAGAGTTGTAGCACCCCAATTGTCTAACAATTGCAATGCTACTAGCCTACTCTATATAAATGCTACTTCCTATATATAATTGTTGCATCATAATTATATCATGCTCATGTCATCATGCCACCTTGCATTTGAGCATCATATAAAACCCTTTTCCATTTGGATCTTCTCTCATATGCATTATTAATTGTATTTTCCTCTTGATATATTGTGTTTGGTTCTTGCTAAATGTTTAATGCCCAAGTTGAGTTGGGGGCATCTCTTTTTGACTCCACCACCTTTCTTGTCACCACCCCATCATTCCACCATTCCACCATATGTGAGAATTGCATTTTATTTGGGTTTATCTCTAGCTCATGTTGTTTGGAATGGACCTTTTCCATTCTACCTGCTTCCATATGGAATGATATGGGAAGGTTGTTCATGTTGGGATATTTTGAGGATAGTATGCACATAGTGGAATATACACACTAGCATGTCCAAAATATATTCAAATATGGTCATCTCCATTCACTCCACATGGAACATTCCTTCAATCCTTAGCTTGGCCCTTACTCCATCTTTTGAGGATGCACATAAATAAATGCCATGAGATTTTATTTTGTTTTCACAAGATTAACACATGGCATTAAATGCTTGCATGGGCCATGCAACCATCACCATCTTTTGTCCTCCTTTGGTTTTATTTGTTTTGAGTGGATCATCTTCTCATCTCTCTTTTTCTCTCAATCCTTTCTACCTTGCTTTGTTTCTTGCCTTGTGCCATCAAACCTCATCCACCTCCCTTGTGTAGTGCCATGCATGATCTTACAAGACCATCCCCATGACCATCTCCCTATCCTTCATGCTTGCTCATGCTCATGTGGTTACACCATCTCCCTCTCTCCACCTGGCCACCCTCTCTCTACCTGACCCACCACCCCAGCCTCTCCTCTCTCTAACCTAGCTAACCCAAACCCTAACCCTAGCTAAACCTAACCCGAGGCCACCATCTAACCTAACCCGAGCTACTCCCTACCTCTCTTCTCTCCCTCACGCCAGCCCCACCCTGCAGCCTCACTGCCTCGCCCTGGACCAGCCCCAGCCAGCCCAGCCGGCCGAGCACGTGCTCGAGGAGGAGGAAAAAGGTGGCACGAGGCCACCTTTATCTCTGCCGTGTCCCAGCTGCCTCCTTCCTCTCTCCCTCTTTTCCTCCCTCCACACGCCTCCTCTGGACTCTCCAGATCTCCCCGAGACGCCCT
Organism: Avena insularis; assembly: GCA_023614405.1. Classification (NCBI taxonomy): domain Eukaryota; kingdom Viridiplantae; phylum Streptophyta; class Magnoliopsida; order Poales; family Poaceae; genus Avena; species Avena insularis. The sequence goes on from CM042692.1 coordinate 369,069,236, forward strand.
CCTCTCCTCCTTCTTCCTCCCTAGCGACCACCACCTACCGTCGTTCGCCGCCAGCAACCAGCCCGCCCTGACGAACCAGCCGTGCAGCGCGACCGTGAAGTGGCAGAGAAGATTGAGCACGATCCCCTGCGACGGACGACGAAGCCTCTCCGCGGACGCCGTAACCGCGTCGCCTCCGAAACCCTAGCCCGCCGGTGCGCCAGCGACCTCGCCGATCCGCAACCCCTCGCTCCGATCCAAGCCCACCAGGCAAACCGTGGTGAGCATCTCCTTCTCCCTGACAACCTCCACTTCTCAGCGCCGCCGCCGACCGCTTTGTCGAGCACTCGTGGCACGCCGTCTGTAGTCTGCAGCCTCAAGCCGCCAGCCCTATCTAGCCCGTGCCCTCCTCCCAATCAGCTCCCCTAGCACTACCGCACCGGCTCGCACCCCCAGCGCGCATGCTCACGTCGCCGGATCGAATCCCACCAAGGCACAAGGCCAGCTTTCGTCGACACGAGGAGAAGAGAACAGAGTCACTGTGGTCGATTTGCAAAAACCACTCCCCTTTTTGATTACTGCAAACCACACTCCTTTTAGCCCCACCAGTCAGCCACGCCATTGCTTTGCAGAAACCCCGCTTTTCCCTGTCAGAACTCGTGCTCCAGCCAGCCCCACCACTGTCCCCTGCTCACGCCGCACGTGGGCCTTCCGCTGGTCCCACTGTCACCATTGTGGGTAAGCTGACCAGCGTGCAAACGTTGCACAGGTGGCCAATCCACCATTGCCCACCCAGTGATTGTGGCTAGGTCTGGGCTGAGTGACAAAAGGTTTTCTGTTTTTCTGTTTTAATTTAAACTTTTCAAAATTTGTTTTAAATTCAAATTCAAATCTGTTCTCAAATATCTTTTAAGATATAATTCCAAATTAAACAAATAGTATATATTTTTGAATCAGAAAAATGTGAGGAATTCAATTATGCCCTTCAAAATATATTTTGAACACTTTAAATTTCGAGTTGATCAAAATTACAATAAAATGCCCTTTGCCTTAATTAATTAATAACTTTGGTTTTATAACTCCGAATTTGACAAATGATATGTCTAAAATGATCAGCTCGATGAGACCTTTCTGTTTATGCATTCCATGTTCTGAATTGCAGCATGCATCATATAAATATAAAGTATACAGCAACTTATTTGAGGAGAAAAGGTGACTAAAACTCCATAAAGTGCTTTATTCTAGTATTCCACACCTCACCCATGCCATGCTACATTATTGCCATGCAATTTGTGCATCATTCATCATGGAATGATTGTTTGCTTGTCGCATTTTAATTCATATGCTTGTGCACTCTGTTTATGTTGGCCCTTGTTTGTTTGGTTCTTCTTCGAATAGACGCTGAGCAGGGGATATATCAAGAAACCCAGGAGCACTACCCAGATCCATCCCTCGCTTCAACCGAGCTGCCAGGCAAGCACTACCACATGCTTGCATACATATAGTACCTATTGCCTCTCTCTTATTCTTGCATCATTGAGTCGCGATTGCATTAAACTGAATCCCAAGTACTGCATAGCCTTTACTTTTAAACCCCACCGAAGCTTGTTCCTCCATCCCATGAGCCATTACTACAGGAGTTGTTTGAGCCATGCGGGTCGTAGAACAGCATGTGTAGGGTATGTGAGTGTCTGATGGATAACGAGGTACCTAAACAACTTAACCTGAGTAGTAATGGGATAACTAATGATAGTGGCACCGGTGGGCAATATCTGCTATTTGGTTCTTCATGCTCACTTGTGTCCGTGGGACCCCGAGTACTTGATTCTGTTCCTTGACTATTCGTGACTATCCACATCCGGGAGGCCTTATGAACCCCCGAGCGAGCTTGATTCATTCTTATTTCTTGGGGCCACAAAGTAGTTTGGGGCTTTATTACTATCCTGTACTTATGCCATGCTTTACTGCTTTATTTAAGATTGTGCGTGGAGCACCAGTACTGTTTAGGACCGTGACACGTTTTCCAGATCGACAAGCCCAGTCACATTTTCGGTTCCCATTGCTTACCGCCCACACAAACCCTAGGTCCGTTTGAGCCGCCAACTTCGTTATGGTAGCTTAGTGGGGTGGCCCTCAAATATTTCTGAACTCGTGATCGCTTTGTCGTGAATGCCTCGTTGGGTTTTGATTTGGTTTTTCGAGGTTGATCGAGTGTGTGTTGCTATTTGTGCACCCTGCAGGTAAATCTTCTGAAAGCCGTGTCCGCGTTATGGACGACTTGGAGCACAGTTTCGATCATAGACAAGTATAACTAAAGTACCGCTTTTAATTTGACTAAGTACCGACTAGTAAATAGTTCAACACTCATGGAATGGATAATAAAACTGCCAACGGATGGGGTCGTGTTCTTCCGCTTCCTCGTTGGTCAGCGAGGAGGAGGATGGATCTGTTAATATTACTGTTATAACTGTTGTTATTAATTCACGGACATCCGTTTATCTTTGGTTAGGCGGATGGTTAGCGAGTATCCCTAGAATTGTTAGGTATTATCTTTTGCTGCAATTGCTTCACCCCAGGTTGTGTACACTTTAGAGGCATAAAGACTTGCTGAGTACCACTATGGTCTCACACGATAAATTTTTGATTCGTATGAACAGTAAACTCGCAAGATGGATACCGGTGGAGGAGAGACGATGTTGGCAACGATCACCGGTGTAGAGATTCCGGAACGGGATCCGTGAGATCTGTATGGATGTGTTTATTTATGGGGCATCTTCTTCGATTTGCTTCTTATCCGCATCGGATCTTGTTTTCCGCTCACTGATACTCTGATGTTTGATGTATGAGGATATATCCTAAACTATTATATCTATCTAGGATATTTGGATCTTGCCGTATGGCGTTGCAATTTTTCTATTTCTTTTAGATGGAATGGCTCTGAGGACTGTTGTATGGTGGCTTGCATACATACTCATTTGTGTATGTAGTTGATCCCTTCACGCCGATTACGCTTCGTTCTTGTCCCGATGTTTTGGAAATGGTTAGACGGCGAAAGGTTCACCTGTGAGTGGCATTTGGCCCCACCGCATTATTTAAACCATTTCCTCATCCAGCTTGTAACTAAGAGCGTAATTCACCGAGGTAGTTACAATTGGTATCGAGCCATCCCGCCTTCGTGGTCTCAGCCAAATGGTCGTTGTCAGTTTAGCAAATATTTTTGGTAGTTATGTATACTAGGGAAAAACAACAACGTGAGAGTAGGACTGCTTCCATTTTTTTCTTACCACCCACCCACCCTTTTCTCGTAAGGAAGTGTAACGCTTTCAATCCTCTTCTAAAATTCAAACTAGGATTCACGTGTTCGGCTTTCCAGTACCATAGAAAGTGTGTGTGTGTGTAATTCCTTGTCTATCTGTTGCATCCAATTTGTTATCACAATCAGCCTTTGGTTATCAACTGTTGGTACATTCCATACTGACAGGCTTTTGAAAACCAGCGCGATCTATCTGACTCCTTGTTAACCGGTGCCATCTTCTTAAGGGTGTTCTTCCTTCCACAATGCTTTCACAGAATGTGGAGTTTCTAATCTCCACCTGATAAGTGATTTTGCGCATCTATTGGTATGTTAATGCCGAAAAATGCAGAAAATTTTTCTTTGATACATCTGTGCTTCCACACTCCTTTCAGTCGTGTGTGAAACATTATCTATCTTCCTTTTATCAGCATGTCCATGCTAACTCATTCTTTTGTCACCGGCGCTTAATCCTAGAGTTTCATTTCATCTCCAATTCTCTTGGGCTAATTACATAACATGTGTCGATCCGATGCTGGTGATTGTAATTTGGTTCTCGGCATAGCTATATGACACTTATCATGAGTGGAATATGAAAAATGCAATCACCACTATCCTCCAAATGGTGACGGTTATCTCCTGTGATTTTGAGTACACCGTGATCATAGCTATGCATATTCAAGCATCTTTGGCAATCCGGAGTTTCTCAAAGCACTATGGCGGTCTATCATCTGTCCATCATGCTGCACATCTTTTTGAACTCCATATCTGCAAAATTCTCTTTGAGACGAGGGAATTGCATATTTTCGTCTTTGATAGCTTTGCTTAAGGTATGAGCTATTATCGGTTCTTATCCAAGATCTCTTTATCTTTGTAACCGGTGATCCGATCGACAATGTGAACCAGGTGGCATTTCCTGTTCTCTTCCGAAGGACCAGATAATCTATTCTACCAGTGCATCTTTCCAACATGAATCCTTACTCGTAACGTTGATCTTTCAAAGAGCGTTGAGCTCAGAAAGTGTTTCGAGCATTTGTTTGTTTCTCCCGCCTCTTGAACTTGATATTCTGGGAATATCCTGTTAATCCATGGGGGTATATGTTGATAATATGCTTGCCTATTTGATATCAATGGAAGGACATGGAAGATCATCTGTGTCTCTTTCTCTCAAGCTTCGTGAGAACTGCCTGTGTGCAAAGTCTCAAAGTGAGAATTCTGACTTTTTGAAGTCACCTATCTCGGCCACATCCTTCTGCTAAATAGATCGCTTCAATTCTGGAATCAGCAAGTCCATTGTTAATTCCAGCTTCCATCTTCAATCAACCCGGAGTTTTCCTTGTTGGCAAGTTATCATCGTCGTTTCGCTAAAGATTTTCCTCAAGACTGCTAAATCTTTCTCAATCATTTCAAGAAGAACATGGAGTTCTTTCACCTCAGTCTCGTCAAGTAATCTCTTGAAACCCTCTCGCTCTATCGTCTATGCTCAATCCACCGGAGGCCATGGAGACCTTCTAGATCTTGTATTCCTTCCGTTCAAGTTGGTGCTATCTTTTATGTAGCTGTTGAATCTTGCAGTTGTTCTCCGTAATCTTCCTTCATATCTTTCCGGTGGCTTGGTACTTACGACATGACGACAACATCATCATATTTATCTATCTATGAATCCGGCGAATCGTTTGCATCTATCCTTGTTTTCTAACGAAGTTCCATGAGTTATTGTCAATATCTTCAGTCTGTTTCGGTAGTTGGGTTGCATGGTTTTCTTATTCATGTGCGGAGTAATGCTTTGAGTGTGGGATGGAGTACTACCATACCACTACTCTTATCATTCGCTCTTGTACATTGAATTGGTGAATTAATGTGATTTCACTCATGCCACGGAAGTTAGAAGTGGCCTTTATCCCTTGATACTTTTACTTCCGTCTTTGTTTTTCCGGAGTGCTCTCTCGAAGAAAGTAATCAATAATCTCTCGTTCGTGGTCTGTCTATTCTAGATGGAACAAAATCTTCAATTATCTGGTGGAAACAAACACAAACTCTTTTCGGTCCTCGTCTTTCTACCGATGCTCGGCATCCCCAAACAAGATGAAAGGAAACTATCTCTCTCTTTGTTTCATCAATTCTTTTTCTGTGGTAAAGCCAATTATGGTTGATTCCATCAGCCGCAAATCTATTGCGTTAGCCTCAAGGCTAAAGAAAGCAATAAGTATCTCTACAATAAACTCCAGATCCTCCATATTCTTTGCTTCTCCGAATTCCACCATGATCTGGCTTCACATCCGTCTCTGGAAGTTATATCCGCGCACCTCAATTGCGTGATCCGTTGGGTCTTACCAGCGCAAGAAGAATCTAATCCGACGATGTCTAACTAAATCTTTCCGTTGATATCAAGGGACTCTATTGTTTGAAGGCAATATTGTTTCCGTACTTCATTTCTCAAATCTGAGAGAAGATACGATGCTATTGTCATAGTGGTTCAAAACCTCTCCAATCTAGCTCTTTTTCTTTCGGCGAGATAAAGATTCATCCTCTCTAGTATCGGTAAATCTTTAATCTTAACGGTGTGTCTTTCTTTATCCATGATGCATCATCTTGTCCTTTCTTTCACAAGTGGTTCTTTTTCTCTTATCATGTTTCTTGAGAAAACCGGAGCTATGTTCATCCTATCCTTCTTGTCTCACGACAATCCTTCAACTCTTCTAACCGTTGTTTCTCAAGCAAAACGCAAGACTCGCAACAAGTCTAGCAAATTTTGCAAGGTGTAGTGGTTGCACCACTCTGTTGTTAATCACCTTGGGAACGTGAGGGTCACCTTCGTTCCAAACACCGCCTCTCCTTGTGTTGTTTTCTTTTTCCTAGGAATCTCGGGGCGAGATTCTTGTTTAGTGGGGGAGAGTTGTAGCACCCCAATTGTCTAACAATTGCAATGCTACTAGCCTAGTCTATATAAATGCTACTTCCTATATATAATTGTTGCATCATAATTATATCATGCTCATGTCATCATGCCACCTTGCATTTGAGCATCATATAAAACCCTTTTCCATTTGGATCTTCTCTCATATGCATTATTAATTGTATTTGCCTCTTGATATATTGTGTTTGGTTCTTGCTAAATGTTTAAGGCCCAAGTTGAGTTGGGGGCATCTCTTTTTGACTCCACCACCTTTCTTGTCACCACCCCATCATTCCACCATTCCACCATATGTGAGCATTGCATTTTATTTGGGTTTATCTCTAGCTCATGTTGTTTGGAATGGACCTTTTCCATTCTACCTGCTTCCATATGGAATGATATGGGAAGGTTGTTCATGTTGGGATATTTTGAGGATAGTATGCACATAGTGGAATATACACACTAGCATGTCCAAAATATATTCAAATATGGTCATCTCCATTCACTCCACATGGAACATTCCTTCAATCCTTAGCTTGGCCCTTACTCCATCTTTTGAGGATGCACATAAATAAATGCCATGAGATTTTATTTTGTTTTCACAAGATTAACACATGGCATTAAATGCTTGCATGGGCCATGCAACCATCACCATCTTTTGTCCTCCTTTGGTTTTATTTGTTTTTGAGTGGATCATCTTCTCATCTCTCTTTTTCTCTCAATCCTTTCTACCTTGCTTTGTTTCTTGCCTTGTGCCATCAAACCTCATCCACCTCTCTTGTGTAGTGCCATGCATGATATTACAAGACCATCCCCATGACCATCTCCCTACCCTTCATGCTTGATCATGCTCATGTGGTTACACCATCTCCCTCTCTCCACCTGGCCACCCTCTCTCTACCTGACCCACCACCCCAGCCTCTCCTCTCTCTAACCTAGCTAACCCAAACCCTAACCCTAGCTAAACCTAACCCGAGGCCACCATCTAACCTAACCCGAGCTACTCCCTACCTCTCTTCTCTCCCTCACGCCAGCCCCCACCTTGCCTCGCCTGGACCAGCCCAGCCCAGCTTAGGCCGAGCACGTGCTCGAGGAGGAGGAAAAAGGTGGCACGAGGCCACCTTTATCTCTGTCGTGTCCCAGCTGCCTCCTTCCTCTCTCCCTCTTTTCCTCCCTCCACACGCCTCCTCTGGCCTCTCCAGATCTCCCCGAGACGCCCTCCTCTCCTCCTTCTTCCTCCCTAGCGACCACCACCTACCGCCGTTCGCCGCCAGCAACCAGCCCGCCCTGACGAACCAGCCGTGCAGCGCGACCGTGAAGTGGCAGAGAAGATTGAGCACGATCCCCTGCGACGCCCCGACCCCGCCGACGCGGACGAGAAGCTCCCCCGTGACGCTAGAACCGCGTCGCCTCCGAAACCCTAGCCCGCCGGTGCGCCAGCGACCTCGCCGATCCGCAACCCCTCGCTCCGATCCAAGCCCACCAGGCAAACCGTGGTGAGCATCTCCTTCTCCCTGACAACCTCCCCTTCTCTGTCGCCGTCTAGCGCCGCCGACCGTTTTGTCGAGCACTCTCAGGGCACGCCGTCCGTTGTAGTCTGCAGCCTCCCCGCGCCGCGTCAGCCCTATCTAGCCCGCGCCCTCCTCCCAATCAGCTCCCCTAGCACTACCGCACCGGCTCGCACCCCCAGATGGTTCAGATGCATTTTCAAAAATGCACAAGGGTTGAGAAAGGAAGGCATTCAAAAAGGTGATGTTGGAAATAGTTTTCCAGACGGCCAAATTTGGCAGATTTAGGGTTTTTGACTAGAATGTGGTTGGTGATGATTTTGATGGGTTGCAAGGTACCCAAGCATCATCAAGTGCATGATGTTGAAGTGTAGATTGAGCAGGAAGGATCCTTTCTTGATATTGGTCTTCATTGACCTGGAAGCTTCTAGAAGGGATCACTTCAGAAGGGTTTGGTTAGGGGTTTTAGATGATCATCTAGTAGTTAGAGATCAGATTCAGCTTTGTAATCTTGCTTAGGGTGTGATGATTTGGAAACATCTTGATCCTAGTGATGAGCTCCTAGAGTAGCTCATACTATTTCTAAGCAATCAAGTCAAACAGCAGATCAAGGCAACTCATCTTACAAACAAATCAACTACTACTAGGGTTACCATCAAGCCTAGCTCGAGGTAAGGATGGGTATTTTGAAAAGGTTGGAGTTTGAATAAGGTAAGAGTCCTTGGTATCCCTACCAAGAGTATAATTTAAAAGTTTTATACAAGGTTTTGAGACTCCTAGAGGTAGGAGTAGTTGAAGGTTCTGTCTTGAGAACATAAGGAGATTATAGTATATAGCTCTCCATAGTTTGATCAATAGAAGCTAATAAAATAGTTTGGGAAGCAAGGGCATCTTGGCTCAGCTTTTTGAAATGCCAGAACCTTTGAGAACATATAAAATGAGCCAGGATAGTTTTTTTAAATAGCTTTTGTCAACTGATGGTGAGGTAAGGAGTATCATATGGTATACACTCTCATGCACAAGCACAAACAAACAACAAGCAAACACTATACCAATGAACAAGAAAAAGTTTTTGTTCCCCCTGATTTTTGCATTCTAGAAAACTAATCAGGGTTGCTGAAATTGGGATGTTACAAGTCCCATATTCAGGCTCAAAGTTCGAATCAACCAAATATTCCCTACTCTCCATCCTATCAGGGTCAACAGCAACGTATGGATATGCTTTCTCATCATCAGCAGCACTACCACACATTTCAGTGTCTTCATGCTCGATTGACAAAGCATCATGCTCAAGGACAAGCTGTACAAACGTCCTGCGGTTACCAACACATATCCTTGCCATCACCACAGGACTAGAAACGCTAATTGGGTATGCAGAAAAGGAATCACAGTTCTTACCATTCAATAAGGACATACGACACCTTCTCTGGGCTCCATACCTCCAAAGCTTTGCACTCAACTTCCTCTTCCCCTGTTTTGTTCTCCTTTGTGCTCTCTAGACTTGAAGGAGATTCTGTGTTCTCCAACCGTGCAGGACACATCTCCGTGTTCTCAAGCCACGCAGGATCCATCTCCGAGTGGGATCCAGATCACTAGCGTTCTTGGGCGCCTAACCCAACTCCCGACTCTTGGTTTTTGTTTCTAGATGCTCATGGGCGGTAAACGGTGGCAAGGAGACATGACAGGGAGGGGAGGGGAGGGGATGTGAGGGGATGGCAGTGAGGGTAGGGTGGGAGGATGATGGCCCAATGGGACGATGAGAGCGGCGCACGACTAAACGGAATGGCGGCGGCAGGACCAGAGGCGTAGAGCGGAGCTGGTTGTGACAAAACATGGAAAATTGCACAATAATGTGTTGGTGGGTGGCACTAGTCCTCGAACCTGGGATGCACGCCATCGAAGGTGGAGACGGGCCTGCCAGTTAGAAAACATGTCACGTCATCATCCCCTGTTTTTGATGCCCTTAAAAAAATAAAACATGCCAGGTCGTCATCCCCTGTTTTTGATGGTGTTGCTACAATTCGACGATACATAGTGGCACAGAAATAATATCGTATGAACATAAGGGCACAGTCGTCAATATGTTTAAAATGGAACCCGGTTTTTTGGTCTCCTACCTGTCCTGGTACATTGCCCAATCAGGTGGATAGCCACGACCGAACTTTTTAATACATTCGCACTCTTATCCTCAGAAGGGAAATAAAGATTGAGCGGTTAATGCAATGAGTGTCGAATTATTACACTCTCAGGAAATGGGAGATGATTATTTTCATGCGTGCCGGGAGTCCAAACCTACTGTCAGTCTGTCACTCCCCTTCTCCGATAAACCACAGTTCCCCTTATGCAGCTCTGCCACGACGCACTACCTAAGGTAACATGGCCCGCCTAAGCAACCGCCGTCGTCGCTGCGGCAGCCACCAAAACTGGGGTATTTATCCCCTCTAAGGTAGGCCATGAAGCTCTACTTCAAGGACGGTCTCCCATTGACCTTCCAGGCGGATGATTTTGCCGAATGTCCTAAATTGGCTGCGGCAGCGGCAAAATCTAGAAGGGCCAAGAGAGCGTTGTGGAGAAAGTGCACGGTGGCATTACGGCGTGCTCTATGCAGGGGGAACAAGGTACATGTCAAATCGTTCATGAGAGCATGCCTCCGAGGGTACATACCCTCGAACAGGGCAGCACCAAGGTCTAGGAACTCTTGCATCCACGCTTCAGCGCGGGAGACCTTACCGTAGTGGGGGAGGCTGGGAAAACACCGTTTGCGGCAAAGATGCTCCATACAACACACCGTCGGAGAACTTATTAGCGCGGCAGCGACCAAGCGTCTACAGTCAGCCTGTTGGATTGTTTGACAGCTGCAGCCGGCGGATGGCAACAGCTTAGCACCGGAATTTAGGTTCTAGTTCACACAGACCTATGATCCCTCAAGCAGATGCCGAATTTTAGGTTCGAAGAAATCGTTGCAGCGGCACGGATGGTCCTACTGAATCGGGACTAGCGCAAGCAAAGCGGTTGTGCATGAACGATGCAGATTTCTTGTAGTTTGGAGGGAAGGCAATAGATCAGTTGGGGTTAGATGATCAATGAACTTAGATCCTCTCAAGGCAATTAGCCAGCCAACTTTTCTGTTGGAGATCTATAGTTTCTTTAGTGTAGAATAGTTAAGTTCAAACTGAAGAATGGCTTTTGTAGATGAAATACTGATGCATTGTTCTATAAAGTAGTAGGAAGTTTAGCATATGTTTGTGCAGATATAAGACCCTTTTGTATGGAAGTTCTACTGATGTAAACAAATACTATTAAGTATCTATTTCCTTCAATTACTACTCGTGGTTAAATCCAGTTAACAGCCATTTTTTCCCCAGACAAATAAAATTCAGACGACAGTTTATGTACACATTTTGCGTCTAATGTTTGTGCTATAAACACTTTTTCATTTGTCTTGTGTTATCTGCAAAATGGTCCTGCAGTTCACCGTGTTTCAAAACCAGTAGATAGTGTTATAAGGATCATCAGGTAATCTTCGTTTGAAACAAGAATTATTTATTGTCTTCCGGATCGCTCATCACTTGGCACAATAATCTAGTTACCTTGTACTTGAAGAGGAGATGAACTACATTTTCATGGCATACACACAATTGACATTGCTCATTGCCAGTCCACCATCTTTTCATGAGGTTGTCCTTGGTTATTCACACAAATTATAAAGCACGGTGTTCAATACAGATGCATTAGACACATACTTCAAATTCATTACCCACACATACTACATCGATTCAAACTATTACATACTTTTAGTCCATGCTAACTTCCTGTTATGCTCTCCATACTACAAATTCATTAGCCACACATACTACAACAATTCACTCGAGCTCTGTCTTCACTCGAGGGAAATCAGAACCACCAGCTTGTCCACGCCCAGTTCCCCTACCAAAATTCTACGCATCGTCGCGAAACGGTGGTGATCCTGTCCCATCGATCCTTCTAGTCCAACACTATAGGCGATGATGATGCTTTCTGGCCGCCTCTTTGGGGTCCTAAATGCCATGTACCGATTCTAGAACCTCCTCCAAGTGGATGATGATCGGGTGCTTCCAGCAAAGCTGTCGCCCTTTCCTGCTTGGAATCTGCACCTCGTACATCTTAGGAACAATGTTAGGATCTTTCAGCCACGCCTTTACCTCGATGACACATCTGTCGCTCGGTAGCACGATCTCCACCAACTCACCACCAAGGCTACTGACGACCTGCTTGAGGGCCTTTGGCTCCCAAGCATCCAATGGGAGGCCGTCAAAGCTGATTTTGGAGAAGAAACATGGCTGCCCCAAGCGATTGTCCCACCCACAGGCGCGATGCCAACGCATGAAGCTATTTTCTCCCCGCAGCACTCGAAATAACGGGAAGAATGCAGAACGCACTCGGTGTCTGAGCTATGCTCGAACCGGACAAAAAATTGAATGGCAGCGCACATACCTCAATCTTGACCTCATTTTGTCTAATCCCAAAACAAGACCTGAAAGTCGACAACAAGTCTATTGGCGACATAGCGGGACGAATTCCCAACACAGTGGCCATGAGAGCATGGTGGTGGAACTTTTGTGCCAGGGCTACCATGCCTAGGGTGCGCGATAGCATGCAACCACCCGAGGCCGGTCGCCGGCCAGGATCGCCCGATGGGACGTGCTCTGCCGTGCGAGAAGGACTAGCCAGAGAAGAGGTACTAGTCCGAGGAGGCGAAGCTCCGATATGGTGGACGATGCAATGATGACGGCTGCGAGCTTTGATTAGGGGCGTGGGAGGTGGATCGGACATGGCGGGGACACCAGGAGAGCAAATGCGAGCTCTGATCTGAGACGAGCAGCTGGAGCTGAGCAAGGGTTATGGGGAGGGGAGCAGGGGAGAAGAGCAGAGCAAAGCAAAGAAATAGACCTGGTCCACGCAGGGGTAAACTAGTCCACGACAGCAAAGGATAAAGGAGAATACTGATAGGGCGGGCCAAGAAGAATTAACCTAACGGCAGTATTTGAGTTCAACAGTTTTTCATCTAGTTCAAACAACCGTTTGGCTATTAGATTTGTATTCACCCCCATTTGGCCCCTTTGGACAATTGGCGATTCTACTTCGGCCCTTCCGCGAGATTACAGGAAACTCGGGTACCGGGATGCACCCACCGTTTGGCAAACCAACAAGCCCATCCACACACACATAGATAGTTTCACAAGAACCAAATAAAAGGAAATGTTCACAACAAACAAGCAGAAGCAGCCAAATGCCTAACCCATGCAACTCCTGGATGTTCCTAAATAGGTAACTTCTCCTTCTTTGGCATCAAAACACCAAAAACGGAAAATTCCAAGCTATCACCCCAAAGGAATCACTCGGAGTCATCGTCGTCGTCATCATCCTCATCATAGTCATCATCAGCAGCAGGAGTCTGGGGGCCTTTGCCATGAGGGAGAGAGGAGGAAGTACCCTGAGCAACAAAACCAGATGTGACCTCTGAGAATATCTGCCAATCAACTAAGCTGTCATTCATGGCATCAAAGCACCAAAGGAGAGTGTGTGATCTAACTCTGCAGATGGTTTAGCCCCATGCTCATCATTGTATTCATACTCCCCGTCCTCTTCTTCTTCTCCTTGAGCCTTGATTTCCTTGAGGAGCTTCTCAATTCTACAGTTGCTCTTATAGGAGTCATGCTATCCCTTGCGGATGTCCACATTCATGCAGAAAAGTGTCTTCTTCCAGAAAGACGCCTTCTTAACCTTCTCCTGAACAATCTCACGTGTGATAGGGGCCATGGGAGCATTGGAGGCATTCTTCCTCCTAGATCTCCTTGGAGGAATGGGAGCCCGCTCAACCTCAGAAATATCATCATCTTCGCTGGCATAGGGTTGTCTAGTAGCAGGGCCCATTCTCCCTTTCTTTTGGAGAGCCATAGAGACATGTTCCACAAGATTGGGAGGAAGGGCTAGAGGAGAACCATGTGGCTGAGAATTGGTGAGCCTCATAACCAGAGATGCATATGGGGGAGACTTTCTGAAGAGAATGGCTTGGTGCATCTCCTCAAAGATCAAGTCCATCACATCAATAGTGAAATCTTCAGTAGTAGGTCCAGCACAATATACCTTGTGAGCATGGTGAAGTAAGTTAACCAGGCCACACCTAATAACATCATCATTTCCAGCACTTGGGGAAATGGTGTGGCAAAAAATCCTCAGCAAAATAGATTGTATAGAGGCTTGAGTCCCTTGGACTCCCCAACAGTGCCATCTTTCCCATAGAGAGGTGCTATATTGTTTTTGTTCTCACCAAGGGCAGCATCATGCTTACGGTGGCCAATCGGAACAAACACTCCACTGATGGTCTGGCGAATGACATGGGTGATACGTTGCAAACATATCTATAATTTTTGATGTTCCATGCTTGGTTTTTATCTACTTTCTTATGTTTTGTCCACACTTTGGAGTACTTTTTATATACTTTCTTGGACTAACCTATTAACAAGATGCCATAGTGCTAGTTGCCTGTTTTTGGTTCCAGGAAAGTCAGAAAATGAATATTCTCAGAATTGGATGGGACAAAAGCCAAAGTCAGTTTTTCACCGAGGGGGACACGGAGCCAGAATACGAGACGGAGAGGGGCCAGAGGGCCGCCACACCACCTGGCCATGCGGCCAGGACTGGCCCACGCCAGGGGGTGGTGTGGCCGCCTAGGGCACCCCCTCGGCCTCCCCTTTCGCCTATAAGATGCCTCCGATACAGAAACCCTAAGTACCTGATCAAAAATTCCACGAAAGAGTATGTAGCCGCCGTCATCTCCATCCCTAGATCGGGAGGGATCTGAAGCTCTTCCCGGCACCCTGCCGGAGGGGAGAATTCACCCTGGAGGCCTTCTTCATCACCATGCAAGCCTCCAGTGTGATGCGTGAGTAGTTCATCCTTGGACTACGGGTCCATGTAGTACCTAGATGGTTGGTTCTTCTCCTTTGTGCTACCATGTTTAGATCTTGTGAGCTCCGTTCACGATCAAGATGATCTATTTGTAATCCTACATGTTGTGTTTGCGGGGATCCGATGGATATTGAGATGCTATTTCAGATTGATTATTGATTTTATCATGTCTTTGTTATTTGTGATCTTGCATGCTTTCCGTTGTTAGTAGCTATCTTGGCCAAGTAGATTCTAGCAACTCCAAGAGTTAGTATTTGTGCTCCATAGCGGGTTCATGCCTCTAGTAATCTGGTAAGTGACAGAAATCTCTAAGGTACTAGATGTGTTGTTGTTACTAGGGAGAAAACAGCAATCCTTTGTTCATAGAACAATCGTATTGTTTACTTTACACACAATGCGTAATGCAATTATCTGTTGCTTGCAATTTAATACTGGAGGGGGAAGGTGGATTATTAGTCATAGATGCAGTTGGATTACGGTCTATGTATAGTGTTGTAATGCCCAATCAAATCTCAAAGGAGTCAAGATGATTAGTATATTCACGTATGCTTTCTCGATGTTTGTCAATTGCCCCACTGTAATTTGTTCACCCAACATGTCATCTATCTTAAGGAGAGCCACCACTAGTGAACTATGGACCCCAGTCCTTTCTTTTACCATCAATCTACAAATGTTTACTTCTTTCTATTTACTTTCTACAAACTATTACTTTCTTGCACACAATACATTTAATCCTTTATTTTCATCAAAACTGGTGAGATTGACAACCTCACTGTAAGTTGGGGGTAAAGTTCTGTGGTTGTGTTGTGCAGGATTCCACGTTGCTCCTAGCACCGGTAGTGCGCCCTGCCAAAGTCCAGCTAGCAACACCTTGGAGGTGTTTCCTTGCTCCTACTGGTTCGATAACCTTGGTTTCATAACTGAGGGAAACTTACTGATGTTCTCATCATACCTTCCTCTTGGGGTTCCCCAACGAGCTCGTTATTACATGAGTCAGCAAGTATTTTTCTGGCACTGTTGCTGGGGAGTCAGGACATCTTCACAAGGGGAGTCCCTCATAACCAATCTCTTTACTTTGTTTTATTTGTTTTGCTTAGTTTATTTCTGCTTTGTTTGCTTGTTTCTTTTTATCAAAAACACACAAAAAATAGTTCCTACTATAGTTGTTATTTTTGTTGGTCTGTTATTGTCTTGCTTTATCATGCTTTCATCAATGGTTGATTTCTTTGAAACTAGATCTTATTGGCAAGGTGGGTTCACGGAAGAACAAAAATATTATTATGAGGAGCACTGCTTGTCACAAAAAGGGAAACACTTATGGGAACAAATTAATAAATTGCATACCATTGCTAGGAACGTGTGCTCTACTTATAATGTTACTTATTGCTTTGATAAATCTTGTTGCTTTAAGAGGTATAAACACCTCCCTTTTCAATGTGAGTATAATGATGATGTTACCATATCTTCTTATGTTAAGTGAAATTATGATTTTTATGATGTAGAACAAATTGAAGAATTTATTGCTTGGAAGGGTTCATTCGAACTTGCTTATTTGCTTGAAAATACTGATGATGCACCTTATAAATATGAGGTTTATGATATACTTAAATTTTGCTTTGATAATTACAAGTAAGAAAATGGCTATATTCTTGAATATCTTAATAGATGCTCGCCACCAACAGAAGAGACTAATGCCTTGCAAGAGCCTATGGAAGAGGAAATTGCTGAAACTGGAAGCTCATTAGATGAAAAAGAGGAGGAGAGTGATGAAAAAAAGGAGGAAGAATGGCTTAGCTACCCATGCCTACCTTCTAATGAGAGAAACTCTTTATTGAAGGGAATATGCCCGAGAGGCAATAATAAAGTGGTTATTATCTTATTCCATGTTTATAATAAATGTTTATTTTACATGCTAGAATTGTATTGATCGGAAACATCAATACATGTGTGTTTAATAAACAAAAAGGGTTCCTAGTTATGCCTCTCTTATAGACTAGCTTGTTGATTAACAAGATGATCAAGGTTTCCTGATCATGGACATTGGATGTTGTTAATAACAAGGTCGCACCATTGGTGGAATGATGTGATGAACATTCATCCGAAGTATAGCATTACGATCAAAGTCATTATGTTTATATTGCTATAATATCATACGAAGTAATCTTTATCCTTAGACCATGAGATCATGTTAATTGCTAACACCGAAAGAGTATCTTGATAACATCAAACGTCACACTGTAACAGGGTGACTACAAAGGTGGGTTCAATGCTATGAAGGTGTTATGTTGAGGCTCATGGATCAAGAGTGGGATTTGTCCATCCCGATGACGGATATATATACTCTAGGCCCTCTCGATGATATCACATTGAAATAGCTTGCAAGCAAGTGATGTGATCACTAGAATGTTATATCATGGGAACGAGAAAAGAGTGCATGTCGGTAACGAGATCAAACTAGGTATGGAGATACCGATGATCGAATCTCGGACATGTAATATATCGCGGGACAAAGGGATTGAGTTACTAGCGTTAAAGGTTCTCACGATCACAGAAGTCATCGTTGAATGTGTAGGAGTCAGTATGGATCTCCAGGTCTCGCTACTAATTATTGATCGGAGAGGGGTCTCGATCATGTCTGCATTATTCGCGAACTGTAGGGTGACACACTTAAGGGATACCGACACCATTTGGAGCAAATATGTTTCAGATAAAGATTTAAGAAAGCGCTGGAATTATTTCAATAGACACCGAAACTATTTCGGGTGAAAATGCTGAAATTGGTTTTGCATGTAATATTGAAATGTTGCATGGGGTTTTATGTGAATGTTTGTTAATTAAAGTAATTAACAAAATTCTTAATAAAAATAATAAAAGAGTTTTATTAAATGAGAGAGCATTAAATTTGGAGAAATTTAATGCATTTAAAGTGGAGACTTTGAAAGAGAATGTGAAGGGGCATTTTAATGTGGAGGGGTTACCACCACATGAATGGTGGAGGTGAAGGGTCACCCCATCCATGCACCAGCCATGAAGGAGGGTCACCCCCTCCTCCTATAAAAGGCCACCCCTCCTCGCTTCTCACTCACACCTCCTTGTGAAGGATCTCTCTCCCCCTCTAGTATTATTTCCCCATGGTCTTGGATTAGCGAGATACATGTTACCGATGGCTTTATCTGGAAAGGAGTTGCTGCTTCCGCTGCTTTGCTGGAGCGAGGGATGGAGGTTGTCGGGGTACCGGACGTGTGTGCGATCACGGATGCTGCATTGCTGCGGTGCTGGACTTGGTGGTGCTGGAGCTGGATCTGATGGACGTGCTAGAGCCGGACCTGCTGGACTTCATCACGATCTTGAGATTGGCAAGTGTACGACTACATCAACCATGAGTTCCTACTCGTTAACAAATCTCGTTGTCTACGAGGGTAAGTTCTCGTTGGATGTATGTCCACCCGTTGCTTTGTACCTAGTAGATAGATCTTGGCGTGTAGTTCACACCGTAGCAAATTTTTTGTTTTCTATGTTGCGAACCCAACTGTGGTATCAGAGCCTAATCTATGCGTAGGTGCTTAGCACGGGTAGTACACATATGTTGATATGTGGGCGATGATGATCATGTTATTGCATCTTCTATGTATTTTGGATATTGGTGGCATAGTGGGATGAAGCGGCCCGGACCAACCTTACATGTCATCGTACATGAGACCGGTTCCACGACTTACATGCAACTTGTTTTGCATAAGTGGCTAGGGGGGTGTCTGTCTCTCCTACTATAGTCAATATTTGATTTACAACGAGTTGCTAATAACTTAGTTATCCTCGTTGTGGTTCATGTTCGTAGGTAAGAACGGTTCTATCTCCAAAATCCCTAAGCCACGTAAAACTTGCAATTGATAAATTAGAGGCGTCTAGTTTAGATCGTTGTTGGGCTAGTGTATTGATATGGTATTGTTGTAAGTAGATGTATGATAGATACTCTTACAACACACTCAACGTGTAAGTTCCATAGACCTTGGCCTTACACACAAAGGAATGATAGAGATCATACCACGATGCAAGTGATAGAGATCAAATGCATGGACCATATCATCTCACTTTACACATTAGATGTTAGCATCTTATACTGCTAGTTTGGCGCTTTCTGTAGCATTGTGAGATGATCCCTCTTTTAGATATCAAGATAAAAATGTGTTCTTCCTTAAGTATGCACTGTTTTGTGGATCATATTTCAAGACATCACGTGATGATCGGGTGTACTCGACTCTACGCTTTCATACAAACGGGTGTAAGACAGTTTTACACATGCGAGTACTAAGGTTCTTACTTGGCGAGCCTAGCATGTACAGACATGGCCTCGGAACACGGACCGAAAGGTTAAGCATGAGTCATATAGTTGATGTGATTCCCATATAGATGCTCGCCTTTGAAGCTACATCAACTCACGTGATGATCGGACTTGGTGTAGTGGATTTGGTTCATGTAATCACCAAAAAGGCACGAGGGATGTCGTTTTTGAGTGGGAGTTCATTTCTAGTTTGGATTAGTCGAACCAAATTTGTCATAAATTAAATCAAAGTGAATTTGCATAGTTTGTTGTAGTCATTGGCATTCGTTTTCTACCTTATGCTTAGTTTTTATTTGAGATAATAGAACTATAGAATTCTGGATATTTACTTTACGAACTGGTATCGTATTGTTTTGAATGTCAATTTAAAGTTTATAAGTCCTATTGCAAACTTTCAGCAAACTCTATTTACTCCGTGAAGTTTAATAAGTAGTATTAAATCAAGAGTAAGAATTCCAATGTTAGTATCTAAAGTATCATGTTTGCCTCCATGATTATTGATATTCAAAAAAGTTGTTTTAATATCAAGATTATATTGGAGCTGGAAATTGTTTCAGAAACCATCATGTGTGAAAGATATTGTGATATATGAAACAATTTTTTTGGTTGCATTATGATAGAGTATAATTTAGCAAAATACATGTTCTCATATTGTATGAAAATTTGTGATGGATGGAGATGCTAGGCATCCAAATCTACCAAAAAGGTTTTGGGAACTGATATTATACTCGTGATTCTTCCTTATAGGCTATAGTAGCTTGATCATGAAAGTTGTCATGATAAGGATGAATAGAAGATGTAAATAAATGTTTACTACACTAATAGATTAATAAAGAATGGATTTTTGAAAGAACACCAAACATTTGATGATGGTGATCCACTTCAAAGTGCAAGTCCAAAGGTATTAGTATTTGACTATATACGCTTTGTACCATGTGTCATGTTGATGACACCACTATTGATGTTGATAGATTTTTTTAAAAGAAAAGGAACTGCTGAAAGAGAATCTATAAAATATTTGGCAGAAAATAAAAGGTTGGAGATCTCCAACTTAGGTATATAGAAGATATACATGTTATGGCTATATTCCTTGCTTGTTAAACAATGTGGTTCTTAGGTATTGGATACCGGTATTGGATACCGAATTGGTTGGTATGAAGTGTCATACAGGACAACGCAATTCATGAACTACAATGGCCTAAGTAACCAGCAAGAGAATGAGTGATGATGTTCATCGAAAACAAATAAAGTGTTATTGTGTTTTTCGTTGTCATCAAACCAAGCCTTCAAGATTTGTTTAAATAATTGTTATTTTGTTCCGGTATCATGAGAACAATGGTTGTTCAAATAATTACCGTATTCCATAAAGGATGGATGAACTTTTACAAGTCTAGTTGGAGAAATCACATCCATAAACACTATTGCTAAAATGTCGCAAGACAAATGATTGAAAGATCACTTATGAAGTGACATCGCTGTTTAAATTATATTTGAAAGAAAACATGAAGAAACTCCATGTTGATGGATTTTTGGAGCCTTTGATTTTGATTAATTGACGCATGTGAGACTTTCCTCGAGATAATTGAAACTCCGTCCATAGGCCAGAGAGGAACGGATGACTAGCTTATTGGAAATTGTGCATGTTGATGTGCATAGTCCATTATGTGTAGCCATATGCGATGGATCTTTTTGCTTCATATGCTTTCTCCGAAAATTTGAGTGAATATATCTGTATATTTACTTAATAAGGAAGAAGTATGAAACATTTGAAAATTGTTCAAAGACTTTCAAGATGAAGTGGAAAATCATTGTAATAAGAAAATAAAGAGTTTATGATTCGATCATAAAGGAAGATATTTGAGTTACATGTTTAGCAAAAACACCTAAGACTTGAGGAATTGTTCCATGATTTGTGTTTCCCGATAAACCATAGGAGTATGGCATATTCGAGAGATAAAATCAAACCATGTTTGACATGGTAAGATCAAGGGTGTTATTTATAAAACTGCCATTATGTTTTAAGGATTGAAGCTTTAGAGACTACCGCTTTTACACTGAAAAGAGCACCATCGTGATCCATTGAAATGACACCATATGAGTTATGGTTTGGGATAAAACCCGAATTGTCTTTTCTTAAATTTTGGTATGCTATGCATAAGTAAAATGTTTACAACCAAAGTCGGATAAGCACGTCTTTGTAGGTTATCCCAAAGAATTTGTTGGGAATTTCTCCATAACACCGAGGACAAAAGAGTTTGTTACTTGGAACGTCAAGTTTCTTGAGAAGGAATTTTTCGTGAAAAGTTAAGTGGGAGGACAATAGAACTTTGATAAGGTTGTTGAACCTTAGCTATATGTGCTAAGTAGCGCAGCGCCGGAAAGTGTCCCGGTGGAGGCCACAATGCTCATGGCTCTTGTGATTACAAAAGGTGTGATCTCGGAGATTAGAGTTCCTATAGAACCGTGTGGGTCGGTAAGAATCAAATAGTAAGATTTGATAAGCAAGTCGTTATTATTTTGACAATGATGAATCGACTACATGCAAATAAGCGATGATGGGCCCTGACTCCATAAAATGACTAGAAGTCATAGAATCCATGATAGTATCCATACACGAGAAAACAAGTTTCTGAACTTGGAAGACCCTCCGAAAAGGCGTGAAGCCTATCGGTCGTGTTTGGATCTATAAAGAAATAATACATGGATGTTTAACATCTATGAAATAGTTGACATGTCGGAAAGAAGTTTACGACAATGTTCAAGGAGTTGACTATGACAAGATTTGATCTTTCATAGCGATATATAGTCTTGACATATTAATGTAGCAACCACTACATATAATTTGGTATATGGTAGTTGAATAAAACAAAACAAGGTTCTTCTAATAGAACGGTAACCTAGGACATGTACATGACATGGTCCGAAGGGTTTTGTTAATTCAAAGGGTGCTAAAAGGGCATGTAAACTTCAATAGTTGAAGTAAGCATAGTGGAGTTGGAATCTTCACCATGATGAAACTGTTAAAAGAGTTTAAATTCATCGGAGATGATGAAGATGCTTGCATTTGCAAGAAATTAAGTGGGAGCGCTGAGACATATTTCTAATACATTATGTAGAGGACATATTGTTGATTAGAAATGATGTATCTTGTATTGACACAAGTTAAGAATTTCATTAAAATAAGATTTCGATGAAAGACTTGGGCAAACCCGGAATATTAGGAATCAATATCTATATGGATAGATTAAGGCGCTAATATGGTTGTGCCAGACATACATATATGAGATATTGAAAGGGTTCAATATGGAAACAACAAGAAAGGTTCTTGCTGCATGGAAAGGATTGTATCAAAATTCAAGTGTTTCAACACTTGGTGAGTAAAATCACATGAAGATTTTGATCGATTATACCATGATATGTATATATCCAGAATGTCCTATGCTCTAAATGTTATGAGCATATATACCAGAATGATTCATAAGATGATCATTGGACAATAGTAAAGATATTCTTATGAGCTTTGGAAGAACTAAGAATATATAATGTATAAGTGACAAATAGTTAAAGGTAGTTCATTGTAAAGTGTTACATTGATACTAGTTTTGTCACAAGATACAAATTAAATTTATCTCAATTTAGACTATGGGTGGCACAATGTAATGGAAAGGATGTTCCATGATGGATTTGGATGAGTTCCAAAGTTGAGACATTGTGACGGATACTACAACAAAAGGCTAAGTATATGGCTGCTATAGTAGCAGCAAAGGAGGGCATTTGTGTTAAGTAGTTCGTTATCAAACTAGGTGTGGTTCAAAGTGGGCTAATACTATCAAGATATATTGTGTGACAATAATATCAACATATTTTGAGCCGAACGAACTAAAGGTCTCACCAAAGGACCAAATCTATACAATGCCATCTCATTTGAGAATGAGTGATGCGTAGAGACGCAGAGACATGCAAATACACACGGACTGGATCCGAGATTATGTTAACCACTAGCAATAGCGTATATGCAACACCAGAAATCCATAGGTGTTCAATACGCAAAGTTTTTCAAACTAGATTATTGACTCTAGTGCAAGTGGGAGACTGAAGGGAATATGCCCGAGAGGCAATAATAAAGTGGTTATTATCTTATTCCATGTTTATGATAAATGTTTATTTTACATGCTACAATTGTATTGATCGGAAACATCAATACATGTGTGTTTAATAAACAAAAAGGGTTCCTAGTTATGCCTCTCTTATAGACTAGCTTGTTGATTAACAAGATGATCAAGGTTTCCTGATCATGGACATTGGATGTTGTTAATAACAAGGTCACACCATTGGTGGAATGATGTGATGAACATTCATCTGAAGATTAGCATTAAGATCAAAGTCATTATGTTTATATTGCTATAATATCATACGAAGTAATCTTTATCCTTAGACCATGAGATCATGTTAATTGCTAACACCGGAAGAGTATCTTGATAACATCAAACGTCACACCGTAACAGGGTGACTATAAAGGTGGGTTCAATGCTACGAAGGTGTTATGTTGAGGCTCATGGATCAAGAGTGGGATTTGTCCATCCCGATGACGGATAGATATACTCTGGGCCCTCTCGATGATATCACATTGAAATAGCTTGCAAGCAAGTGATGTGATCACTAGAATGTTATATCACGGGAACGAGAAAAGAGTGCATGTTGGTAACGAGATCAAACTAGGTATGGAGATACCGATGATCGAATCTCGGACATGTAATATATCGCGGGACAAAGGGATCTAATTACTAGCGTTAAAGGTTCTCACGATCACAGAAGTCACCGTTGAATGTGTAGGAGTCAGTATGGATCTCTAGGTCCCGCTGCTAATTATTGATCGGAGAGGGGTCTCGATCATGTTTGCATTATTCGCGAACCGTAGGGTGAGACACTTAAGGGATACCGACACCATTTGGAGCAAATATGTTTCAGATAAAGATTTAAGAAAGCGCTGGAATTATTTCAATAGACACCGAATCTATTTCGGGTGAAAATGTTGAAATTGGTTCTGCATGTGATATTGAAATGTTGCATGGGGTTTTATGTGAATGTTTGTTAATTAAAGTAATTAACAAAATTCTGAATAAAAATAATAAAAGAGGTTTATTAAATGAGAGAGCATTAAATTTGGAGAAATTTAATGCATTTAAAGTGGAGACTTTAAAAGAGAATGTGAAGGGGCATTTTAATGTGGAGGGGTTACCACCACATGAATGGAGGAGGTGAAGGGTCACCCCATCCATGCACCGGCCATGAAGGAGGGGCACCCCCCCTCCTCCTATAAAAGGCCACCCCCTCCTCACTTCTTACTCACACCTCCTTGTGAAGGATCTCTCTCCCCCTCTAGTATTATTTCCCCATGGTCTCGGATTAGCGAGATACATGTTCCCGATGGCTTTATCTGGAAAGGAGTTGCTGCTTCCGCTGCTTTGCTGGAGCGAGGGATGGAGGTTGTCGGGGTATCGGACGTGTGTGCGATCACGGATGCACCGCTGCTTTGCGGTGCTGGACTTGGTGGTGCTGGAGCTGGATCTGATGGACGTGCTGGAGCCGGACCTGCTGGACTTCATCACGATCTTGAGATCGGCAAGTGTACGACTACATCAACCACGGGTTCCTACTCGTTAACAAAGCTCGTTGTCTACGAGGGTAAGTTCCCGTTGGATGTATGTCCACCCGTTTCTTTGTACCTAGTAGATAGATCTTGGCGTGTAGTTCACACCGTAGGAAAATTTTTGTTTTCTATGCTGCGGACCCAACATTTATCCCTTACATTATTTGATTATCCCCCATGCTTACCAAAGGAGGATGAATGCTATGCTCATGTTATCTGTGATAATCCTTTATTTGTGCCTAACTTCGAGATGCATGGTACTAAAGAGTTTTTCTTAGAAAATGTTTATGATAAAGCTCTAGACGATGGTCCTATATTGAATGATCAGTCATCTTGTTATAGAATTGTTAAAAGTGGGTTTGAAGGTTTTAATCCCACTATTTTTGATCTTGATAAAAATTATGTGTTTGTAGATCATGAAAAGCATACTTTATGTGATAGTTACATTGTTGAGTTTATTCATGAGGCTACTGAAAATTATTATGAGAGAGGATAATATGGTTGTAGAAGTTTTCATGGTACTGAAACACCTCTCTATGTGCTGAAAGTTTTGAAGTTGCTCTTGTTTTATCTACCCATTCTTGTTACTATGTGCTTCTTTGATTTATTTTCTTACAAGATTCCTATGCATAGGAAGTGGGTTAGACTTAAATGTGTTTTGAATTTGCTTCTTGATGCTCTCTTTTACTTCAATTCATATTTATTATTTGAGCATCTTCTCAAACTATCATGCCTAACTTAAAGGCGTTAAATAAAAGTACTTATTGGGAGATAACCCAAACGTTTTAGATGAGTCTTGGAAGTTATTACTTCAGTAATAACCTTTAATGAGAGAGAAGTAATGATTGAGAAGTAATGATTGGGAAAGTTTTAGATGAGTCTTGGAAGTTATTACTTCATTAATAACCACTCCTTATCCTTTTTATTTGCTTTTTGTGCCAAGAGTAACCTTTAATGAGAGAGAAGTAATGATTGGGAAAGTTGTTGTCCTGAAACAGATTTTTGTGTTTCACTGTAAAACTTCGTGTAAAATCTCTGTACGTCGTTTTGAGGAATGAATTTTGGTGCTTCTGCCCCAGGTTGTTATCTAACTTTAGGTAGTTCAACACTTTTCGATATGAGCAACAGAAGATCTTCGAAAAAATTGGTTTTTACCTACTTGTCTGTTTTGACAGATTTCTGCCATTATTTGCATTTGCTTCTTGTTCATTCCTTTTTGAGTTCTCTTTGGGGAATTGAGCTTTCTGAGGGAAGTGCTTCAGTAGCGTGTGTTTTAATGGAAGTTTTATTGGTGTTGAAACTGAACCTAAAGACTTATTATCTTGAGTGCACTAATGTTGCTAATAAAGACTGTGTGAAGTTTTGTATGAAGGAAAAATTTCAGGTGTATGGAGAGAATGATGTAATGAGATGAAGAATAGACTAAAGCTCAAGATTGGGGATGCCACCCCATTTCACCCCAAGAAATATTGAAGAAGTACAAGCGTTAAAGCTTGGGGATGCCCAAGGCATCCCCTTCTTCATCAATAAAAATCTCAGGTTCTTCCAAACACTTCATTTTTATTGTTTCATGCACAGTTGTGTTGTTCTTGGAACGTCTTTTTTTTGTTTTTGGTTTTCATTTGCTTGGTTTTCTTAGTTTGCTTGAATAAATTTGTTGGACCCCCTCATTCATACATTAGTTTTCAAATAAGATTGGTTGGGATTGGAAAGAGCAGGAAAGTTCATGCTTAAGTGGTAAAAAGGATCTTGTTTTTGGCTGTGGCCTATGCTTTTTCATGTCATGATTGATATTGTTTTAGCTTTATGCTTAGTGATTTTGCTGTAGCATGACATGTTATAAACAATTGAGATTGCTTAATGTGCCTTGAAAGAATCATGCGTTGTTTTAGCATATTAAAGCATAGTATTGTGGTATTCTCCTTTGATGCTTTATTTGGGTTGACTTGGCGCATGCTCACACCATGTTATGACTATCCCAAGTCACCATAGCCTTTATGATCCTTTATTTTTCGACTTGTAATATCACTTTATGCTTTGATTAATGATGTTTTG
The DNA here is from genome assembly GCA_023614405.1 of Avena insularis. Classification (NCBI taxonomy): domain Eukaryota; kingdom Viridiplantae; phylum Streptophyta; class Magnoliopsida; order Poales; family Poaceae; genus Avena; species Avena insularis. Next base: position 369,095,906 of record CM042692.1, read on the forward strand.
TCACTATGCATGATTATGGCCATTATTGCTCTCTTAGTTGGTCGCTCCTAGTCTTTTGCTAGCCTCCATAACCAAGTATGAGTTCCACTCATGCATCCAACTCCTAAAACCAAGTTATTCCAAAGATTCCACCATACCTACCTATTAGCATTTGCTATTCCAAGTATATTCATGTTTTTATCTACCTTCCGAATTAAACTTGTTATGTGAAAATTAGTGATTAAAGCTCTCATGAACTTGATGGCACACTTTACTTTCTTTATCTTAATAAACTTGAACAATTGCGTCCATCTTTGTTGCGTATATTCTTGCGCTTTATAAGTTGAAGTTAGCAGAACCATGTATCATGGGGAATGCTTTCAACATTGCACTTGTACATTGTACCTAGTTGATATCATGTTCTTTTGCTTATGGATCCCGGCGGTGTGAAATAAAAGGGGAACTTGTAAGATCATAGAGTTTGTATTTGTGTTAGAGAAACGCCTGGGCCGCTAGCCTAAGCCATGCCTAATCATGGTGGAAACTTTCAGCATAACCATAATGAGCACTCTATGAAGCATCCTCAATAAAGACCTATGCAAATAGCAAATAAAAAGATCGCTGAGATGCTCATTGTCTGCTTGCCTTGTCATTTTGATTATGGGATAGCTCTTGTATCATGTGCAAGGGGTACCCCGTTGGAGGTTCTCTATGATACATATGTACTTACAATGACAAGAGCTTACATGTGACTAAAGTTGAGTAGCATGAGGTTCGGTCTTCGTAAGTAAGGGGCATGAGATTTCAACTTATAACTTGTCAAGCATATCCTCTTAGTTGTGTCACTTTAACCTTAATCACCTAAAGATGCTTATGATAGGGGCAATGAGAGCTGAAAGCTAATAAGTACCATAATTTTTGGAAGCTCTTTATGAAACTTGAATCCCTACTTCCTTATATGAAGGCCTATCTTTTACTTTTATGTTGAGTCTCCACCTTCTATCTTTATGCACCTATTGAGAGAGCATAGTGGCCATTCTTAGTTCTATGTGCATTGTCCCAATACTTGTTGATTGATGCATAATTTTGATAATGCTTGTTCTTAAACTATTTGTATCTAGTCACTCTTATGAACTTTGAAGGTGTCCTATGCATTTATGTTTGCTACTCTGTGAGGGACAAGCTGAATGCCACTATGCTATGTTTTCTTTATGTGAAACAAACAAACGTCTTGCAAAGCATTGTTACTCATGAATCTTTTGTTAGTGCCTTTTCATGTTACAACATAGTTGCTATGTCTTATTGTTAGAACTTTGTCTTTCATGCTATGTTAAAGTACTATGATCCTAGCTATCAATGTTTTAGAAATACTTTGATCAAGTTTATGATGGTGCATGTCACCTCAAAAATTATTCTTTCTTTTTATCACTTCCCTACTCGAGGACGAGCGGGAGTTAAGCTAGGGATGTTGGTACGTTGCAAACGTATCTATAATTTTTGATGTTCCATGCTTGGTTTTTATCTACTTTCTTATGTTTTGTCCACACTTTGGAGTACTTTTTATATACTTTCTTGGACTAACCTATTAACAAGATGCCACAGTGCCAGTTGCCTATTTTTGGTTCCAGGAAAGTTAGAAAATGAATATTCTTGGAATTGGACGGGACAAAAGCCAAAGTTAGTTTTTCACCGAGGGGGACACGGAGCCAGAATACGAGACGGAGAGGGGCCAGAGGGCCGCCACACCACTTGGCTGCGCGGCCAGGCCTGACCCGCGCCAGGGGGTGGTGTGGCCGCCTAGGGCACCCCCTCAGCCTCCCCTTTCGCCTATAAGATGCCTCTGATACAGAAACCCTAAGTACCCGATCAAAAATTCCACGAAAGAGTCTGTAGCCTCCGTCATGTCCATCTCTAGATCGGGAGGGATCTGAAGCTCTTCCTGGCACCCTGCCGAAGGGGAGAATTCACCCTGGAGGCCTTCTTCATCACCATGCAAGCCTCCGGTGTGATGCGTGAGTAGTTCATCCTTGGACTACGGGTCCATGTAGTAGCTAGATGGTTGGTTCTTGTCCTTTGTGCTACCATGTTTAGATCTTGTGAGCTCCGTTCATGATCAAGATCATCTATTTGTAATCCTACATGTTGTGTTTGCGGGGATCCGATGGATATTGATATGCTATTTCAGATTGATTATTGATTCTATCATGTCTTTGTTATTTGTGATCTTGCATGCTTTCTGTTGTTAGTAGCTATCTTGGCCAAGTAGATGCTAGCAACTCCAAGAGTTAGTATTTATGCTACTAACATGTAATCCTACATGTTAGTATTTATGCCTCTAGTAATCTGGGGAAGTGATAGAAATCTCTAAGGTACTAGATGTGCTGTTGCTACTAGGGAGAAAACAACAATCCTTTGTTCATAGAACAATCGAATTGTTTACTTTATACGCAATGCGTAATGCAATTATCTGTTGCTTGCAACTTAATACTGGAGGGGGTTCGGATGATAACCTGAAGGTGGATTATTAGTCATAGCCGCAGTTGGATTACGGTCTATGTATAATGTTGTAATGCCCAATCAAATCTCAAAGGAGTCAAGATGATTAGTATATGCATGTATGCTTTCTCGATGTTTGTCAATTGCCCCGCTGTAATTTGTTCACCCAACATGTCATCTATCTTAAGGAGAGCCATCACTAGTGAACTATGGACCCCGGTCCTTTATTTTACCATCAATCTACAAATGTTTACTTCTTTCTGTTTATGCAAACTATTACTTTCTTCCACACAATATGTTTAATCCTTTGTTTTCAGAAAAACCAGTGAGATTGACAACCTCACTGTAAGTTGGGGCAAAGTTCTGTGGTTGTGTTGTGCAGGATTCCACGTTGCTGCTAGCACCGGTAGTGCGCCCTGCCAAAGTCCAGCTAGCAACACCTTGGAGGTGTTTCCTTGCTCCTACTGGTTCGATAACCTTGGTTTCATAACTGAGGGAAACTTACTGTTGTGCTCATCATACCTTCCTCTTGGGGTTCCCCAACGAGCTCGTTATTACACGAGTCAGCAATGGGCAAGGTCATAGAAGGTAGCAGTGCAACGGAAATCACCTGTCATCCAGGACAGGGTCCTAGCCTCATCATGGTCAAAGACAACTGTGGCATAGAATTGTTGCACCAAGGCAACATTGTAGTCCTCCTGGAGCTCCATAATATTGTGCAGCCCAAGCTTCTCAGTGACCCAGAGAGCATCTGCGAAATAGTCATTGGCATGCATGAAAGGGAAGTCCATATACCATTGTGGACACACAGGGGACTTGATGGGCTTGTGATAGACGTCTGTCATGAATACTTTCTTGCGCAAGATAGCTACTAACAATAGCATTTGTCCGGTCCAACTTTCTGTCATGAATACTTTCTTGTGCAAGATAGATACTAACAATAGCTACTAACAATAGATGTCTGCGAAATAACGACTTTGGCTTTTGTCCGGTCCAATTCCGAGAATATTCATTTTCTGACTTTCCTGGAACCAAGAACAGCAGAAAACAGGCAACTAGCACTGTGGCATCTTGTTAATAGGTTAGTCCCAGAAGGTGTATAAAAATACTCCAAAGTGTGGACAAAACATAAGAAAGTAGATATAAAACAAGAATGGAACATCAAAAATTATAGATACATTTGCAACATATCAACATCCCCAAGCTTAACTCCTGCTCGTCCTCGAGTAGGTAAGTGATAAAAAGAAAGAATAATTTTTGAGGTGACATGCACCATCATAAACTTGATCAAAGTATTTGTAAAACATTCATAGTTGGGATCAAAGAACTCTAAACATGAGCATGAAAGATATAGTTCTAACAATAAGACATGGCAACTATGTTGTAACATGAAAAGGTACAAACAAAAGATTCATGAATAACAATGCTTTGCAAGACGTTTGTTTGTTTCACATAAAGAAAACATAATGAGAATGGTATCCAGCTTGTACCTCATAGAGTAGTAAAACATAAATGCATAGGACACCTTCAAAGTTCATAAGGGTGACTAGATACAAATAGTTTAAGAACAAGCAAATATCAAAGTTATGCATCAATCGACAAGTCTTGGGACAATGCACATTAAACTAAGAATGGCCACTATGCTCTCTTAATAGGTGCATAAAGATAGAAGATGGAGACTCAACATAAAAGTAAAAGAAAGGCACTTCATAGAAGGAAGCAGGGATTCAAGTCTCATAAAGAGCTTCCAAAAATTATGGTACTTATTAGCTTTTAGCTCTCATTGCCCCTATCATAAGCATCTTGAAGTGATTAAGGTTAAAGTGAACAAACTATGGAGTATATGCTTGACAAAGTATAAGTTGGAAATCTCATGTCCCTTGAATACGAGGGCCGCTCCTCATGCTACTCAAGTTTAGTTACCGGTAAGGTCTTGTCATAGTAAGCACATGTGTATCATAGAGAACCGCCAACGGGGTACCCCTTGCCCGATGATACGGAAGAATCCCCATATCAAGATGACAAGGCAAGCAGACAATGAGCATCTCAGCAATCTTCTTATTTACCATGGGAAAATGGTGCTTTTTTCTCTCTTTCCTCTTTTCTCATATCTTTTTTTCTCTTTTTCTCAATATCTGACTCTCTTTTTATAAGAAGAATGCTTCATAGACAGCTCATTATGGTTACGCTGCAGGTTTCCACCATGACAGCATGGATTAGAACAGCGGCCCAGGCGTTTCTCTAACACACATACATAACTCCATGGAATTACAAGCTCCCCTTTCATTTCACACCAACGACATCCATAGACAAAAGAGCATGATATCAACTAGGTACAAAGTACAAGTGCAATGTTGAAAGCGTTCCCCATGACAGCATGGTTATGCTAATCCCCAACATATAAGTGCAAGCATATACAACATAGATGACACAATGGTTAAGGTTTATTAAGGGCAAGAAAAGTAAAGTGTGCCATCAAGTTCGTGAGAGCTTTAATCACTAGTCTTCTCATAACAAGTTTAATTCGGAAGGTAGATAAAAACAAGAATATACTTGGAATAGCAAATGCTAATAGGGTGGTATGGTGGACTCTTTGGAATAACTTGGTTTTATTTGGAGTTGGATCCATGAGTGGAACTCATACTTGGTTATGGAGGCTAGCAAAAGACTGGGAGCGACCAACTAAGAGAACAATAATGGTCATAATCATGCAAAGCGACAAAACATCATTAATTAAAGCATAAAGTGATTTTACAAGTCAAAAACTAAAGGATTATAAAGGCTATGGTGACTTGGGATAGTCATAACATGGTGTGAGCATGTGCCCAGTCAACCCAAATAAAACATCAAAGAAGAATACCACAATACTATGCTTTAATATGCTAAAACAACGCATGATTCTTTCAAGGAACATTAAGCAATCTCAATTGTTTATAACATGTCATGCTACAGAAAAATCACTAAGCATAAAGCTAAAACAATATCAATCATGACATGACAAAGCATAGGCCACAGGCAAAAACAAGCTCCTTTTTACCACTTAAGCATGAACTTTCCTGCTCTTTCCAATCCCATCCAATCTTATTTGAAAACTAATGTATGAATGAGGGGGTCCAACAAATTTATTCAAGCAAACTAAGCAAACCAAGCAAATGAAAACCAAAAACAAAAAAAGACGCTCCAAAACAACACAACTGTGCATGAAACAATAAAAATGAAGTGTTTGGAAGAAACCTGAGATTTTTATTGATGAAGAAGGGGATGCCTTGGGCATCCCCAAGCTTTGACGCTTGTACTTCTTGGATATTTCTTTGGGTGACACGCGTGGCATCCCCAAGCTTGAGATTTAGTCCATTCTTCATCTCATTACATCATTCTTCCATTACACTTGAAAATTTTCCTTCATACAAAACTTCACACAATCTTTATTAGCAACGTTAGTGTACTAAAGATAATATGTCTTTTGGGTTCAGTTTCAACACCAATAAAACTTCCATTAAAACACAAGCTACTGTAGCACTTCCCACAAAAAGCTCAATTCCGCAAAAAGAACCCAAAAAGGAATCAACAAGAAGCAAATGCAAATAATTGTAGAAATCTGTCAAAACAGACCAGCAGGTAAAACCCAATTTTTTCGAAGACCTTCTGTTGCTTAAACCTAAAAGTGTTTAACTAAGAAAGTTGAACAACAACCTGGGGCAGAAGCACAAAAAATCACAGCTCAAATCGACGTACAGAGATATTACACGAATTTTTACAGCGAAGCAAAAAAATCTGTTTCGGGACAGCAACTTTCCCAAGCATGACTTCTCTCTCATTAGAGGTTACCCTTGGCACAAAAAGCAAATAAAAAGGATAAGGAGCGGTTATTACAGAGGTAATAACTTCCAAGACTCATCTAAAACTTTTGGGTTATCTCCCAATAAGTACTTTTCTTTAACGCATTTAAGTTAGGCATTATAGTTTGAGAAGATGCTCACATAAGAAATATGAATTGAAGTAAAAGAGAGCATCAAGAAGCAAATTCAAAGCACATTTAAGTCTAACCCACTTCCCATGCATAGGAATCTTGTAAAGAAACAAGTCATGAAAGCACAAAGCAACAATCATAGTAAAGCAAAACAAGTGCAACTTCAAAAATTTCAACATAAAGAGGGGAAACTTAATATTGTTGAGATACATAAAACCATGTTTCCCTCTCTCATAATAACTTTCAGTAGCATCATGAATAAAATTAATAATATAACTATCACATAAAACATTCTTATCATGAGCCACATGCATAAAAGCATTAATACTCTCCACATAAAGTTAGTCATTCTTATTAATTGTAGTGCGAGCAAATTCAAAAAAATAGCTATCATTATTATTCTCATCACCGTAATCATCAAATATAGGAGCCATATTGTAATCATAGTTCATTTTCTCCTCAATAGTAGGTGGACTAAAAATATCATATTCATCATTGTAATCATCATATATTGGAGGTTTGGTATCATCATAAGCAATAGAATAGCTATCTTCCAAAGCTGGGGGACTAAAAGGATCATTTTCATAAAAACTAGCTTCCCCAAGCTTAGACTTTTCCACAGCATTAGCAATAATGGTGTCCAAAGAATTCATACTAACAACATTTCTATTAGCATGCAAATAAAGTTCCATAGGTTTTTTTTAATTTTCTCTTCAAACACTTCATGTCCTAACGCAAGATAAATACTATAAAGCTCTGTAATTTTGTTGTTGTTTCCAATTAATCCTAACTAGTGAAAACAAGAAACAAAAGGACAAAATTGCAGAATCTAAAGGAAATAACTTCGAGCACTCACACTGGAGGATGTGAGTACCTTTTACCTTACCTCCCCGGCAACGGCGCTAGAAAATAGCTTGATGTCTACGCACTTATATTCTTGTAGATAGTTGTTGGGCCTCCAAGTATAGAGGTTTGTGGAACAACAGCAAGTTTTCCCTTAAGTGGATCACCCAAGGTTTATCGAACTCAAGGAGGAAGTGGTCAAAGGTATCCCCTCTCAAGCAACCCTGCAATCAAGATACAAGAAGTCTCTTGTGTCCCCAACACACCCAATACACTTATCAGGTGTATAGGTGCACTAGTTCGGCGAAGAGATAGTAAAATACAAGTGGTATGGATATAAGACAACAGTGCCAGAAAATACTTTGATGGCATGGAAGAGACTAAAGGCAAACTGAAATAAAGATGGCAGCAAGCAAACATGTAACAGATCTAGTTGTAAATGGCCTAGGGATCATACTTTCACTAGTGAACACTCTCATATAATATCTTCTCTTTATGATACTACTCTGAACTACTCTCCGGTTGGACACTCTAATCCATGGTAGGGCTATAACAGCACACCTCAAAGTTCGCTTTCCCCATCTAGATAACCCCACACTGTCACCTTGAGCTCTAGATGGTTCCAACAAACACCACAATTTCATAGAAACATCCAACTCCAAATATAACTCATAACAAGTATTTGTAATCTCTAGCCTAAGTGCCACCATGGTGTACACGATGTCACTTTCACACACATGGGGAGAGCAGAGATCTATTAAAGCACTTGAGTAGCAAGGTAAATCTACTTGATTACAAAGCTCATGATCACAATATGATCATGCATAGAGAGAGATGAACACATAGCTACCGGTAGAGCCCTTAGCCTCGAGAGAGAACTACTCCCTCATCATCATGGGAATCAGCAACAACGATGGAGATGGTGGTGGAGTCGATGGAGATGGCTATGGGGGCACTTCCCCGTCCCGGCAGGGTGCCGGAACAGAGACTTTCTGTCCCCCGAATCTACCCTTTGGTGGCAGCGGTGTTGTGGAACTTTTTGTGGATTTCTGATTGACAATTGAGGTTTTTTGCATCGGGAGGATTTTATAGGAAAAGGGGCAAGGTCGGTGGCTGGCCAGGGGGCCCACACCATGCCCGGATGTGGCCAGGGGGACCCACACCTAGGGGTGGTGTGCCCCCCCTCGTCTCTCCTTCTGGCTCCGTGAGTCTTCCGGGAAAATAACGACTTTGGCTTTTGCCCGGTCCAATTCCGAGAATATTCATTTTCTGACTTTCCTGGAACCAAAAACAGCAAAAAACAGGCAACTGGCACTGTGGCATCTTGTTAATAGGTTAGTCCTAGAAAGTGTATAAAAATACTCCAAAGTTTGGACAAAACATAATAAATTAGATATAAAACAAGCATGGAACATCAAAAATTATAGATACGTTTGCAACGAATCATGGGCCAAATCAATACAATACTCAAAACAAACGAAGGGGATGCACCCTAGGTTCATGGTGATAAGAAGAGTACTAGATCTGTCCATTTGAGTGATTCCACCAGTGGGGAATGTCCCAGGGGTGGAGATGGTGGAGTTGTCCAGCGGCACGGCGAATTCCAGCGGCAAAACGGCCTCCGGGCGGCGGTTTTGGAGGAGGAGGCGAAGGGTGTGAGGGTGGAAGTCGGGGTGGAAGATAGAGTTCTGTGTGACTCTTTCGCCCCGGCTCCCTTTAATCACAGCCCGAAACCGTCCCAGACTAGAGACTCCGGTCCGACGGACTGGAAGCTCCTGATAGTGTATGCACACGGGAATCTCCGGTCCTCTTCACCCAAAACAGCGAGTGTCAAGTGTTTGGGGACATATATGATGGAGAGAAGGTTTTGTAGATAGGTATACGGCTTGGGTTAAGATGTCAAACTGTGAAGAACCAAGAATTAGTGAAACTTGACATAAATATCCAATAAGGCTCAAATTCATTCGAAACAAAAACCAACTCTTCATGACAAAGAGGGCGATGGACGAGGCCACCATGTAAGAGTGTGAGGCATGACACCACAAACAATTATCCTTGGGTTCATAGCCACTACTCATCAATGAAGCTTTCATATCATAAGAATGATACTAAGATAATTGAGTTTCTTAATTTGGGAATTATGGGAGAGGGATAGCCCAATATATTAGGACCACACTCCCCCTATGTCCATGCCTACATCTAAACCACACAATGATTAATTAATAGGTGAGTATGCAAGATAATCAAGTCAAAATTCTTGAATCTATGATATTTAGCTCATTCCTCAAATAGCAAAACATTGCTTCATCAAGTAGCTTCATGAATATATCTGCAAGTTGGTCTTTGGTTGACACATAAGATAGCTCAATATCTCCTCGAGAAACATGATCTCTAATGAAATGATGACGAATCTCAATATGCTTTGTCCTTGTATGATCCACCAGATTGTAGGAAATCCTGATAGCACTTTCATTGTCACATGAAAGAAGCACTTTGTCACAATGGACACCATATTCCTTTAAAGTTTGCCTCATCCATAAAAATTGGGTGCATGCACTAGAAGCAGCCACATACTCAGCCTCGATGATGGAGAGAGATATACAGTTTTGCTTCTTAGAAGACCAACACACCAATGATCTACCAAGGAATTGGCAAGCCCCTGAGGTTGATTTTCTAACATCCTTATCACCAGCCCAATCCAACTCAGTGTATCCACAAAGAGAGAATTTTGAGCCCCTAGGATACCACACACCATAGTTTGGCGTATAAACCAAGTAGCGAAAGATTTTTTTTACTGCCATCAAGTGGATTTCTTTAGGAGCCGCTTGATATCTTGCACACACTCCTACACTTAACACAATTTAGGGTCTAGATGCACATAGGTAAAGCAAAGAACCAATCATGGATCGGTATACCTTTTGATCAACATCTTTACCATTTGGGTTTAGCTCAAGATGAGTCTTGGTTTCCATGGGAGTAGGAGCTCCATTTAGTTCCTTTATGTTGAACCTTTTGAGCATGTCTTGAGTATATTTCGCTTGATTGAAGAATGTTCCTCCTCTTACTTTCTTATCTCAAAACCAAGGAATACTCTCAACTCTCCCATCATAGACATCCTGAACCTATCGGTCATAAGATTTGAGAATTCATTATTAAAAACTTTGTTAGATGATCCAAAGATAATATCATCAACATATATTTGGCAAACGAAAAGCTCCCCATTAACCTTCTTAGTAAAAAAGAGTGGGATCAATTTTCCCAACCTCAAATCAACGGTCTAACAACAACTCTCTAAGGTGCTCATACCATGTGTGTGGAGCTTGTTTAAGTCCATAGAGCGCCTTATCGAGTTTGTAGACGTGGTTTGCGAAGTTGGGATCCTCGAATCCCAGGGATTTCTTAACATAAACCAACTCATGCAATGGACCATTTAGAAAAGCACTTTCCACATCCATCTGTTGCAATTTAAAATTATTATGTGCAGCATATGCAAGAAGGATACTGATGGACTCAAGGCGAGCCATGGGAGCATAGGTTTCTCCATAATCAATGCCTTTAATTTGAGATAACCCCTGAGCTACCAATATTGCCTTGTTCCTCACCACAATTCCATGTTCATCTTACTTATTCTTGAATATCCATTTAGTACCAATGACATTGCGAGAATCTTTGGGCTTTTATACTAACTTCCAGACTTTGTTTATGTCAAAGTTCTTGAGATCTTTTTGCATGGCTTCTAGCCAATCTAAATATTCAAGTGCTTCCCACACTTTCTTGGGTTCCACCATGGATATATGATCTTGATGCTCACAAAATTCTTCAATTGAGCTTGAGTGGACATTCCACTCCTTAGATCACCAAGAACATTCTCAAGAGTGTGCTCTCTTCTTTCTAACATTTTGTCCACTCTAGCTTTGTGACGAGTTTTGATCTCCATGTTGTTCCTTGTAGGGATCTCTTCATCATTCTGGTCCTCGTCCTGACCTTCATTTTCACCTTGATCAACAATGGGTTTAGTTTCGTCCACATGAGTTACAGGTTGATCTTGGTCTTGATCAGGCATGCTACTTGAAAGGCTTCGAGATGATCTTGCGGATGACTGAATAAATCTGCCTTGAACAACTGACTATGCAGGGACTAGAAAATCTAGTCAGTGGAGAGACTGGACAATTCAGGCTTGAGCTTTCAGCCTGATCAACATGGTGAGGGTTCTCATCTTGTCTTTGGCTTGGGTCATCATTTCCCTCAATACTAGGAGGTTGTTGAAGTTGTGAAGATGAGGGATCCACTTGAGTAGAGCATAGTTCTTCCGGATCCACCACAAGGGGTTCCTCAACAGGCGGATGAATCCCGCACCCATTCTTCTTATGGCATCTTGATGTATTTCATCATCTACATCACAAACATCAACATGCCCCGCTTGGGGGCCATCATATTCTTCAAAAACCACACTACAAGATTATATGACAATTCCATATAGTTTATCATAGATTCTATAAGTGTGGTAATCGAGACCATAGCCAAAAAATACCCTCTAAATCTTTGGAATCAAATTTGGACAAACAAACACCTTTTATGAGATAGAAACACTTACAACCAAACACCTGGAAGTATGAAATGTTAGGCTTGTTACCGGTAAGTATTTCGTATGGAGTCTTGATCAATTCTTTGCGGAGGTAGAGCCGGTTCGATGCATGGCATGTGGTGGAGATTCCCTCAGCCGAAAAATTATATGGAGACTTAAATTCTGCCTAAATGGACCTCGCCATATCCATTAATGTCCAGTTCTTCCTCTCAGCTACACCATTTTGTTGAGGGGTGTATGCAGCGGAATATTGATGTTTTATGTCCTCATCACTAAGAAATCAATTCAAGGTGTAGTTCTTGAACTCTATGCCGTTGTCACTTCTTATCACTAGCACGGGCACATTGTATTGACGTTGAACATTTTGACGAAGTCGATGAAGTATTGTTGGGTCTCTGTCAACACCCGGATTTTTAATCCCAGATGCCTGTTATGCCATACATCGCAATCCTAGGATTACCATTTTTGCTAGACATAACAGATTGGATATCACAGTACATCATCCATTACAAACCATAATAAGGTCTTACACAAATAAAGGATCTCATGATCCAGACTTAATACAATCAAGTAGTGGAATCAATAACGTAGCGGTGGGGTCCATCTTCAGGGTCACAAGCAATGCTGACGATGGGAGATGATCCTAGTTGTCATATCCATCTTGTTGTCCTTCCTCATGGTAGTCCTCCTCATAGTCTGGCCACGGGAATAGCCCAGGAAAAATCCATGAGTACTCTTTAAGTACTCGCAAACTATCACTAACAAGTAAGGTAGTTCTAGTAGGAATGCTAAATTCTAAGTTTATTTGTAAAGTTAAGTTTGAAACCTAAGCTGATTTTAGAAACAAAGAAAGATAAAATAAAGTTCTAAATAACCTAAGTGGGAACTTAGTTGTCATAGTCACAACCATGTTGTGGTCAAGTCATGTCACAAATCATTTCATAAGTCATTTTGAAAACATCTGACAACGGAACAGTATGGTCACTCCAACTATCCATAACCGCAGACGCGGCTATTCGAATAGTTTGACACTCTGCAGAGGTGGTACACTTTCACCACAAAATTTGATACATCTGTCAGGGATAACCCTGAAGCATCATACTTAGTATGCAGATAATCAAACATAACCTTCCCTTTACACACTCTAGTATAAGCACCTCTCCTATGAGCTTGGCCTCCCAGCCATGGCCATCTGCCATCCTGGGCAATGCATAGGTGGACAACATTGAGAGGTAGCCTCAGCTCAAACCTCTCCCGCGAGGTAACTCATACTAATGCATATAAACTTCCGGCTAAGCCTTACCCAATTCAGGTATTGTGGTTGTACGGTAAAATTGGAATGGTATCGCGTCCGAACCCAACCATCAGTTTTTATAAAGGGGCTAAGGCTCATGCCTCAACATTTTCATCATCATCATAAACCATTTGTGTTTCTCAACACATGTCAAAACATCTCAATAGAATGACTCATCTTTCCAAGGTTTTCACAAGTCATTTTCACCCATCTAAAGTGATCAAGCTTTTTGGTTTAGCTCTAAGCTACTAAGTTAAGAGTGTTCACTAATGTGGGATGCTAATCTCAAACTCATGGCATAGAATGACATCTAAGTCTAACTATATAGGCCAAGTTTTATACTCTTTATGATATCTATAAACAAAGTAAAGGACTTTGATAAGTAAAAGAAAGTAAAGCTTGTAAGTAAAACTTGGAGTAGGTATAAGTCAAAATGTATAACCAAAGCATGCCTAATGCATCTGGCGTAGGTTATCTAGCTTGCAAGGGTTAACTTGCATTGTTAATGATGGCTTGCAAGTATTATCTTGCCAATAACAGCTTGCCTTGGTTGGTGCAGTGGTTGAAATTCTCCTCTTCTTCCTCGGGGTAGCACTCCTCCTCCTCGTAGACTTGGTCGGTACTATCGTCTATAAATATATACGGAATACACAATCACCAAACAATACTTAACTAGTCTACTTAGCACACTAAGGCACACATTTGATGATCTAGTATCATCACAAACATCACAAGACTTAATGAACTAGTTTCATTTATTTTATTTGAGAAAAGTAATTTCTACTCATTGAAATTAACTAAGATTTAATATTCTCCTATTAAAATATGGGATCATATGGACACATGTCATCACCATATATTCTAATGCATGGGAATGTGATTTAAATGTTGGATCACATTTTTAATAAGTTTAAGATTAATATTTAATTATTTAAGGTGACTAGAATTGCCTATCTAGCATTATTTTGGTACTAGTCCAAAGTCACTACATGCAAACCTTAATATTATTACATATTCAGATAGGTATATTCAAATGTGGTTTTTAAGAGTTGGAATCAACTCAAAATCTATTATGGTTGATTTTAGAAAAATGTTTGAATGTGAAAAATCTTTTGTCTTGTTATTTTTGCTAGGAGAGATCTATAACTCTAATTGATTTAAATCCAACGGTATTGTATAGAGTTTTTAATTATCTTTCCAACAAAGTTGGAATTACTCAATTTGGTTCAGTAGATCTTGTTGAGTTGATTTTTGAACTAAGGGACAGAACTAAGTTTCAGCTAAAATGGAAAAGGATTTGTTTGATTCAAATGGGTCGCGCGGGAAATAAATGGGCTGGCCCACTTTACTCCACGCAGCGCGCGGGCTGGTTTTAGGTGAGGGCCCCACCTGTCAGTGGGATAGGGGCTGCCGAACCGGTATGGGGGGACGGTGGCCGCAGAATTAGATCCTAGATCAACGGCTCAAAGCCATCGTCCACGCCGGAACAGTTCTCGATGGGGACGAACCCTAGCATGGTCGGTGAGGGTGCAGTGAGGGTGTATCGGGGCTCCAGCGAGTGCGGCAAGGCGGGAAAATGGACGAGTCGACGACGGCGGTTCTCCTGGTACCGGCAGCATCCCGGGAGATGGCCTGGATCACTGGCGCCCTTCTCCTCCTTCCGCGGCAGACTCCGATGAAATTGGGGCGCTATGGGCTGCGGCTTGCTCCAGTGGGGCTCTGGGAAATCTCTGAGGGGGAGTGGATGGACATGGTGTGAGGAAACGGTGCTGGGAGGCACTCTATTTATAGTGGGGTGAGGGGTGCAGAGAGGCATGGGCGGAGCTCGTCGGAGACGACGGCACAATGAGCTAGAGGCTTGGGCGGTGGGCTAGGACAGTGGGCGGTTCCCTGAAGGTCATCACAGTGGTGCACGTGCAGTGAATTGTGGTCAAGAGAAGTGAGCGGCGCGGCGCGCACGCCGCCTCTGTCGACGGTGAGTTTCGCGGCGGCCGGAGGCTACGGGTCACGGTCGGGGGAACGGGCATGCCCGCTAGCTTCCTGGGGCGGTGGTGATTGTGTAGGTGGGAGGCGAGAGCGAGGCGGGGTCTGGTTGAGCGGGGACCGTGCGTGAACTGCAGGTGGCGTCGGCATGGCAGACACGTTCCGGGCGTGGCGGTTCCTGGCTCCTCCTCTCTCTTTCTTCGAGCTGGGGCTGGCCTGTAGGAGGGAGTGGTGCACGGGTGATGCGTTCGGCAAGGTGGGTGAGGCTGACAGTGCTAGGGGCGCGTTGTCGATGGTGAGGGTGCTCAAGGTGCTCGACATTAATGGCCATGACCATGTGGTCATGGGCATAGTGGTTGGTCGGGCTAGAAAAGGGTAGGGGTGCACTTGGGAGGCTGTGGTTGCAATGTGGGAGACAAGTTTGGCCAGAACACTGCTCACACTAGTGTATTTGATCTTTGTCTGATTTGTGCACCCAAAGTGTTTGAAAAAATGGGCGAAAGAAATCAAGTTTTGAATTTTGAGATGATTTTTGGTGGAGTTGTTTGTCGCATGCTTAAGCATCTCTGGTTGCTAGGATTTGGCAAATTGAATTAATTTGATTGGTTTTTGAAAAAAGTGGGATCTAGACATATGAACTAGATTCCATTTTCAAATGTCATTTTAAATTAGGTTTTAAATGATTTTGCAAGATCACAAGGTGGGCCTTAGTAGATCTTTACTTGTACTAGCAAGGGGTGCAAAGATCCATAATTGTTTCTGTTTGAATTTGAGTTCTAGGAACACCCAAAATGTCCTAGTTGATTAAAATGGCAAAAGTGACCATTTCCATTTATTAATTCTATTTGAATTCTTTTTCTTTGGATTTTGCTTGGGAATGATCTAGATGATGTGGTATTCATCTTAGAATCATTTTACAACCATTAGAACAAACAATCATGGCAATTCAAATCAATTCCTATTTAATGCAACACACATATGCATGCTTAATTCTTTTAAATGAGAAAAAGTTTTTGTTAACCATATCTTGGGTGATTTGGATCTTAATATACTAGATTAAAGTTTTGGGATGTTACAAACCTTCCCCCTTAAACAAATATCGTCCCGCGATTTAAGAAAGAAAACTAGGAACTAAAGAGATCTGGGAACTCAGTCTTAATGTAATCTTCTCACTCCCAAGGAGATTATCACTTTGCGGCCCGAAAGTTGGGGTGTACAGGCAACGCGGTACCCAAGTTCCCTGAAATCAGCCGAGATGACTACAGTTGGTGTGCCAAATACTCAAAGGGTCTTTTTCGGCACGAATTCAACTTTACGTTTTAATACAAAAAATCAGGCTAACAGGCGTCAAGTTGGGGCACCCCTGTCAGTTCGCCGTTATGTCACTCTCGTCGCTTAGGCGGGGTGGCTGTCATGTAGGCTTGCAGCATTGGCACAGTGGATATGACAACGCCCCCTACCCAATGTATTGACGTGACAAAACAGGGCCCATGTATCGGCGTTATAATTATTTTTTATTTACTCAGAAGCTGGAACAGCCACCGCCACGCGTCTCTCCTTGGACTTCTGTCCCAATCGTTAACCCCTACCATAAAAGCGCATTGACGGTTCCACCGTTCCCCTACCTCGCAGAAACCACTCTTCTTCTTCCTGTCATCTACTATCTTCTTACCGTCTTCTCCTTGCCGCCATAGAAGATCTACGCACTCTAGAGACAAGCTTCACTACCCATGACAACAAGAAGATAGACGTTGTCTACACCAACGAGGAGGAGACAGTGGTGCATGTCCTGAGGATGTACGAGGGTTGGCTAGGGATAGACGAGGACAAGTTTGTGGGATTGGACCTCGAGTACACCCCGGAGCGCCCATATGAAGTGAATGAAGTCGTCGTCGTTCAACTTGCCATGCGGAAACACGTCCTCGTCTACCACCTCTCCCGGTTTGTAGATCTGTTCTCTGTAGCTAACCGCTTTTAGGGTTTTCTCCTCTTGTTCTTTATCCACTTGCTCATCTTGCAACTACTGGATTTTACTTAGGACCAAATAAATTAGGGTTTGCCTATGTCTCAATCGACTGAGATTTTCTTTAGTCTCAATCACCTAAGAAAAGTGCAACCGTAGTTAAAAGAAATGTGTAACTCGTTCAGTCGACTGAGAAATTGCAAAACCGAATAAATTATGACAATACAATATTGAGAGTCTTGATCTTGCATTTACTAAACTTTTCAAAATTATATTGAGATGATGATCTTTCATTGACAAAATATTTGTAGTTACAAATTTTGGTGATGAAAAACTACATACTTTCAGGACTGATAGGAAATGTCCGGCGCTGCGCCAGTTTCTTGAAAAAAAGGGAATTGTTTTCTGCACTGTCGACACAACAACTGATTTTTCGAAATTGTATCAAGAGGAAATTATAATTCCTGCGCACAACTGGATCGATATTTAGCGTCTTGTCAAGATCCTAGGGGGCGGGAAGAAGGATGGAATGGCATCACTGGCAACTAGAATCCTCGATGAGTCGTACGTCACAATGAAGGAAGATTTCCCTACGGATAGGCACGATTTCTGGGACGAGTGGCTGTTGTCTGATATAAACCTGAAGTATGCAGCCATAGATGCTTACGTGACCTACCAGCTGTACAAGAAGATCTATTTTTTCTATGTTACCTCGTGTTTTGCCCTATTTGCAAGAGGGAAGACGAGCTTAGGGGATCCCTTTGTAGAAAATGCGGAATAGCTGAGTTTGAAGTTGAATATGCAAAGAAATTGGTTGCATCTGAAGCAGCTGATAGAGAGGCTACAGAAGAAGCTGAAAAAGAGCTTGCAGCTGAAGAAGCAGCTGACAGAGAGGCTGCAGCTGAAGCGGCAAACAGAGAGGCAGCATCTTCTAGCGGCAATAATCAGGCATGTGATGCACCGCTAATTGTGCCGCAGGACGCTGCAGATAGGAAAGCCAAGTCAGATGCCAATTGGGACAAAGCAGTTCGTGAGATGTGGAGTACCTGGAATGGTCACAGTTCGTCGCCTAGGAACGATGGCAAGCGCGTCAAGTGGTCTGATGAGGAGTGAATTAAATTTTACTTGTCAGTGTTATGTTTCGGTTTTGTGGAACTCAGTTAGCTTGCCAAGATGTCTAGCGTATCAAGTGATACTAGTAAAATAAATTTAACCCTCGTTGTGTTATGTTTATGTATGTGTCTTATAGCTTGTCAAGATGGTAGCTTCTTAACTGGCAGTTTGAAACAGTGCCCTTTTCCTCTCTCGCTAAACATATATGTTTCATTTTGCCCAAATTGGTAGCAAATCTAGAGAAGATTCTCACTTCGATATTTCGTTCCATTTTGCACCTCTTTTTGACTCCGAACAGGTAGCAAATCTAGAGCAGCAAATCACACCAGGCAGAATACATTCATTCAGAAAATGAAACAAATGTAGATATAGTTGTGTGCAGCTAATTAAATAGGATATAGCGATAGAAAGTAGGTTGCTTAACGAGGTTCGATGCATTCAGCCAGAAATAGGATATAGCTAGAAAGGAGCTGCTGGGCAGCAGGGGTAGCCGCCGTAGCTGCAGGCACATCCTGCAAGCGCCCGCGCCTCCGCCATCTCCCTCTGGTGCTTTTGCCACTTCTTGCTACCCAGTTTCTTGGACTTGGGGGCCTTGGGCCTGAATGGAGGTATGCGACCCTCTTTGATGGCCACCAGCTGGAGGTTTCGGAGGTGAATGCAGAGAGCACGGTGTTCAGTGATGTAGGCATTGATGTTCACGGGCTCGGGCTTGCCGCTTTTGTGGATGCCGGAGCCCGTGGCCTCTGCATGCTTCAGTAAGGTGTTCAAGACGGTGCCGCCGGCGGCGCGACTCGTCAAGCAGTAGACGCCCCCTTGCGGAAGGGGCAGCTGTAGGGGTCCCTGAGGAAGCCGTCGTACTTGCCGGCCCGCAGCCTCCTCAGCACCTGACGAGCCTTGGTGTGAATGGACTCGTCATCGCTGCAGACGTCGCTGTCGGAAACCTATTGGAAGAAAGGGAAAATGGTGGAGTAGATGGTGTAAGAAGATCAAGCAATCGAAATGCGAACAAGCGAATCCTAATAAACCAAGATCTAGCATCCAACGATGGGAACGGTGTTGGATAATTAGGCACAATTTCCATGATTAATTCCAGAATATTAAACATGACAATACCAGCTAAATTTTAAATAGATTAGCCCATTATTTCTAACAAACGGTAGAAGAACCAGGGGAGGGGAGCAAACCCAGGTTACCTCTGACCATAGGTCGTCGATGCCGGTGTCGTAGGGGTTCAGCGGAGCGATGTACTTATCTGGATCATAGGTGCCCAAGAAGTGCGTGATCTACTTGTGACCGGCGGGGGCCTCCTCGCCGGCTGGGTCTCCTCTTCGGCGTCTCCGTCGGTAGCTAGGACGGGGGCCTGGACGGGAACGGCGGCTGCCATCGATGCCTCCACTGGGGCCTAGACAGGGACAGCGGCTGCTTTCAACGCGTAGAGGGGGACCGGCGAGGAGACCGGGGGCCTCCTCGCCGGCGACCACGGAGGCGACGATGGCTACCTTATCCTCGGCCATCGCCGGCGCGGACGGGGTTTTCTCGGAAGTTTGCGGATGCTGGTGGGACAGTGGAGAGGGTTGCGTGAGGACAGTGAGCGAGAGTGGGAGTGGGTGTGCGGAGAGGGGCTCTATATCTAAGGTGGATAGAAGCAAGTCACGTTTCGTTGCACCACCGTGCAACGCGCCGTGCAGTCGACTGCACCGTGCACCGTGACACGCGCACGGTACGTCACGTTTTTTCCTGGGCCATGCATGGCAGTTCTGTATTGAGCCACATGCAAAGGGCGCACACACAATTTCTATGTACGAAGTTTGACACGGCCCTAAAATTGGCGATTGAGAGCCGCTGCATAAAAAATGGGATATGTCTTATTAAAATCAAGTGGCAATAAATTGCAGCTGTCCATCGACGACCGTGCACTCGATGACGCATGCGTTGTGGCGTAGTAGTAGCAGTAGTAGGCTTTTCAGACTTGATTAAACATGACATGACCGCTCAACGAGTTTTTCCATGGACGGCACCGTGTTCCTTCTTGTAGAAGTCTCGCTGAGGGAGACATCCGTGTTGTTCTTCCCACTGTACTGTGAAGGGCACGACGTGTGCAATGATCATCGTTGGATTGCAGAGAATCAACGGTTGGTGCGCACGATCCGCGTGACAACTGTGATAACCAATCAGGGAGTAGCAGACAGGGTGAGCACAGATTTGTGCTTCTACGAAAGATAGAGAGGTGGGGGGCAAAACTGAGTAGTACCACATAAAACCAAGGGCGATACTGAGTAGTATAAAAATGGAAAGTGAGTGTATTGCACAATGAAATACATCGTGGCATACATCAAATTATGCCAAGATAGATCCACAAGAGTTCATTAGATGTGTGTTCTTCTCATAAACCACTCATAAACCACGTAACGATCCACTAGAGTCATTGGATGTGTGTTCTTCTCACAAACCACATATCACCAGTGTCATTGCATGTGTGTTCTTCCCACAGACCACACATGGATCCACCGGTGTCATTGCATGTGTGTTCTTCTCACAAACCACACATGGATCCACCAGTGTCATTGCATGTCTGCTCTTCTCATTAACCTCACCTAGAGTCATTGCATGTCTGTTCTTTTCACAAACCACATATCACCAGAGTCATTGCATGTGTGTTCTTCCCATGAATCACACATGGATCCACCAGTGTCATTGCATGTGTGTTCTTGTCACAAACCACACATGGATCCACCCAGTGTCATCGCATGTCTGCTCTTCCCATGAACCACACATGGATCCACCAGTGTCATTGCATGTCTTCTCTTTTCATGAACCACAGCTAGAGTTATTTGATGTGTGTTCTTCTCACAGACCACATATCACCAGTGTCATTGCATGTGTGTTCTTCCCAAAGACCACACATGGATCCACCAGTGTCATTGCATGTGTGTTCTTCTCACAAACCATATCATGAACCACACCCATTGTCATTGCATGTGTGTTCTTCTCATAGACCACACATGGATCCACCAGTGTCATTGCATGTGTATTCTTCTCACAAACCATATCATGAACCACACCCAGTGACGAGGGTTTAACTCATCAATGCCCATTGTTATGAACTTGGGTTTTGGAGAAGGAGGGAGCGCTGGAGACATCTATCGGCTAGCAAACAAGCACAATTGCATGTTAGAGGGATCCTCATTGCTCGCAAGGTACTCGCGAATATGAGGTTGATGCCGCTTCCTCCATCCATGAAGACGCGACTCAGGTCGAAGCCTCCAATTTGCGCCTCGAGTACGAGGGGGAAATGACCTGGGCGAGGTACTTGAGGCGGGTGGTCGCGTTTGTCGAAGGTAATGCATGACTCACTGCCACTGAGGTACTCAGTGGTGGATGGTGGCGAGTGCGTGGCTACGTTGACTTGGCGAGTGATGGCCTTCTGCACCCTATTGGAGGGGCGCCCCTTTTGGATCATCATGGTACCCATGGCCCGTGGGTACGGTTCGCCTCCGTGGTGCTAGTCCGGTGCAGCTCCGTTCGGGGGTGGCCCAGGTGGTGGTGTTGGTGCACCATGTGCCACGGCGCCTGGAGCGGCTCTGTAGCCTCTTTCAACTGCATTACGGTTCATCCGAACCAATCCCTCGTGTAGCTTGAGGAACTCGCGGTAGTCCTTGAGGAGGTGGCTGGACTTTCTCTTGCCATCATTCTTGTCAATGTAGAAGTGTACCGTGCATGGCCCGGACAGTTTGTCCTCGATGGAGGTTGCGGGTGCTTCATCGCGAGTGCGGTGTTGCCACACTTGCGTGGTTTTCCTAGAGTCGCGGTATCCGCCGCTGCGATATCCGCTGTTGTGGTTATCGTCGCGTCTATCAGCGTAGACGGCTGCGACCATGTTGACGTCATCGCGATCGTCGTAGACGCGCATGCAACGCTTACTCTGGCGGTCGCGTCTTCGTTCGAGTTCTGCCTCCTTGTTAGAGTGAACGCGATTCTTCACCGAATCTTCTCCATCGGCCCACCGATTCGCGATCTCCATCAGGTGGTCGATGGTCTGGGGCTTTGAGCGGCCTAGCTCCTCCCTGAGTTCCATGCGGCGGACACCACCGTTGAATGCATCAATCGCGCGGTCTTCCGAGATGTTCTCCATGGAGTTCTTGATGATGGACCACCTCTGGATGTAAGAGCGCAGCGATTCGCCAGATCTTTGCTGGCAGCACCTCAGTTCTTCGATTGAGGCGGGCCGTTTGTACGTGCCCTTAAAGTTACGCACGAAGCTGTAGACCAGCTTGTCCTAGCTGCGAATGGATCCGTGTGGAAGGTTATTGAGCCATGCCCGGGCGGCGCCCTGCAGCTGTAGCTGAAAGCATTGCATCGCAGTACTTCGACTGCCTCCATGTAGCCTGACGGAGGAGATGTGGTCCTCTATCTAGATCTTGGGGTCCTACAGACCGTCAAATTTCGGGTTCTCCGATGGAAGTTTAAACCCTTTAGGCATTCGCTTTTGCCTGATGGATCTACTGAAGCATCTGGAGCCGCAGAGCTCCCCATCTTCTTCTTCCGAGTCAGTCGACCGAGCACGTCGTGCCCTTGACTTGTCGATCTTGCGCTGCGTGAGTTCGTCGCGTGCATCGTAGTCGCGATCGTGTCGCCATGAGCGGGGGCGCCGAGACAGGTCGTGACTGTCATCGCTGGACGAGGGCGAGGAGTAGCGCTTTGCTAGTGCTTTGCCCATTTTTGGGTTTGGTACCGGTTCCTTGTCGAGGGCGGCCTCGATTAGCTCTAGGCCCGCGATCATAGATCAGTGCATGGCCGTTCGGGGATCTCCAGCTGGTGGCTGGTTATTGAGAAGGTACATGGTGGCTGCTGTCACCGCGGCCTGCGGTGTCCTGGGAACCACGTTGCCTCTCGTGTCGACTGTCATAGAGCCGAAGTCGAGGACTTTCACGGCGTCTATGCGCTCTTGTTCGGTGAGGTGAGCCATCCGCGATTGCCTCTTCTTGGCGATATGCTCGTTGCCTCTTGAGGAGGATCCTCCGTAGCAGGAGAGCCCAGCGCGATGAAGGCTTGATTCATCCGCTGCCTTTTTACGCGCCTCAAGTTGCGCGATTGCTTGTTTTTGGCGTTTGAATTCCTCTTTTAGGAGCCAGTGGTAGCCCATCAACAGTTCTTGCGGGGACCCGAAGGGTAGAGGTGCACCTCGTAGGGCTTCGCGACAGCGATCCCACTCTTGCTCGTTGAGCCTGATCACGACGCGTTCGCCGGTTTGCTCGTTGATCATGCTAGGAGGTTCGACTGCTCCTCCGTTGCCACTGTTACCGCCGTTGCCAGCGTTGGGTGGGTCGGTGTCGTTGCCGGTGTTACCACTGTTGCCGCGATTGGGTGGATCGGAGCCGTTGCCGGTGTTGCCACCGTTACCGCGGTTGGCGGAGGTGTCACCTGCGTTGATGACGGCGCACATGAAGTAATTTGGGAAGCTGTTGCTTCCACAACTTTCAGATCCGGAACCATAGGTTCCATCTTCAATGGCTAGATCGCTTAGATCGGAGTCGCGACTGCTGTCGCTGACCATGTTCCCAACTGCCACCGGAGCATTGAGCTTGCTGAGGGTGCCGATCGACGGAGGGAACCATGATGCCGGGGCAATCGCCGGTGCCGTCGGCTGATCAGGCATGCGAAGCGTGCCCATCTGTCCAACTTGGAAGCGGAAGCTCCCAATCGCCAGGCTGACTCCGTCGCCCACGGATTCGAAGGCCGGGTGAGTGGCCGGTGTGTGGACGGTGAAGTCAAAGGCGCCGAAGAGCTGGCGAATCTCCACTATTGCGGAGTTGTAGATCGCAGTTGATGGGGCCGAAGAAGCCGCAACATCAGCACTCCCAGTTCCCACAGACGGCGCCAATTGACGAGGGTTTAACTCATCAATGCCCATTGTTATGGACTTGGGTTTTGGAGAAGGAGGGAGCGCTGGAGACATCTATCGGCTAGCAAACAAGCACACAGGGGACAAAGGATTTACCCAGGTTCAGGCCTCGTAGAGGTCCCTACTCCTGCTTGTCTGCTCGTGGAATTATTGAGGGAGTCAAAAGTTACAACGGTGCGCAGATGCAATATGGCGAGGTTTTGTGGAAGCTAGGGTTGCGTGTGTCCTCCTCGCCGCCCCCTCCTAGCCCTTATATAGATAGGCTAGGTCTCGGGTAGCAGGTCGAGTCGGTTACAAGTTAGGGTTTTCCCTTTCAAACTTTCTATCTTCAGCTTTCTCTTGATCTTCAAGCAATCGAGAGTCCGCAGGTTACTCGAGTCCTTCTATCTGGGCCTTGGCGACACCGTGGGCCTATACGTATTTGGACCGTATATACCAAGCTCGAGTACCTGCAGGGTATACCCATGTCACCCAGTGTCATTGCATGTGTGTTCTTCTCATTAACCCCACATGGATCCACCGGTGTCATTGCATGTCTGCTCTTTTCATTAACCATAGCTAGAGTCATTGCATGTGTCCTCTTTTCACAAACCACAAATCACCAGAGTCATTGCATGTGTGTTCTTCTCACAGACCACATATCACATGTGTCATTGCATGTGTGTTCTTCCCATGAACCACACATGGATCCACCAGTGTCATTGCATGTGTGTTCTTCCCACAGACCAAACATGGATCCACCGGTGTCATTGCATGTGTGTTCTTCCCATGAACCACACATGGATCCACCGGTGTCATTGTATGTCTCCTCTTCCCATGAACCACAGCTAGAGTCATCGCATGCGTGCTCTTTTCATGAACCACAGCTCGAGTCATTGCATGTGTGTTCTTCCCATGAACCACGCATGGATCCACCAGTGTCATTGCATGTGTGTTCTTCTCACAAACCACACATGGATCCACCCAGTGTCATCGCATGTCTCCTCTTCCCATGAACCACACATGGATCCACCAGTGTTATTGCATGTCTGCTATTTTCATGAACAACAGCTAGAGTCATTGGATGTGTGTTCTTCTCACAGACCACATATCACTAGTGTCATTGCATGTGTGTTCTTCCCAAAGACCACACATGGATCCACCAGTGTCATTGCATGTGTGTTATTCTCACAAACCATATCATGAACCACACCCAGTGTCATTGCATATGTGTTCTTCTCACAGACCACACATGGATCCACCAGTGTCATTGCATGTGTGTTCTTCTCACAAACCATATCATGAACCACACCCAGTGTCATTGCATGTGTGTTCTTCTCACAGACCACACATGGATCCACTAGTGTCATTGCATGTGTGTTCTTCTCATTAACCACAGCTAGAGTCATTGCATGTGTGTTCTTCTTACAAACCATATCATGAACCACACCCAGTGTCATTGCATGTGTGTTCTTCTCACAAACCACACATGGATCCACCGGTGTCATTGCATGTCTGCTTTTCTCATTAACCACAGCTAGAGTCATTGCATGTCTATTCTTTTCACAAACCACATATCGCTAGAGTCATTGCATGTGTGTTCTTCCCATGAACCACACATGGATCCACCAGTGTCATTGCATGTGTGTTCTTCTCACAAACCACACATGGATCCACCCAGTGTCATCGCATGTCTGCTCTCCCCATGAACCACACATGGATCCACCAGTGTCATTGCATGTCTGCTCTTTTCATGAACCACATCTAGAGTCATTGGATGTGTGTTCTTCTCACAGACCACATATCACTAGTGTCATTGCATTTGTGTTCTTCCCAAAGACCACACATGGATCCACCAGTGTCATTGCATGTGTGTTCTTCTCACAAACCATATCATGAACCACACCCAGTGTCATTGCATGTGTGTTATTCTCACAGAACACACATGGATCCACCAGTGTCATTGCATGTGTGTTCTTCTCACAAACCATATCATGAACCACACCCAGTGTCATTGAATGTGTGTTCTTCCCATGAACCACACATGGATCCACCGGTGTCATTGCATGTGTGCTCTTCCCACAGACCACACATGGATCCACCCAGTGTCATCGCATGTCTGCTCTTCCCATGAACCACACATGGATCCACTAGTGTCATTGCATGTCTGCTCTTTTCATGAACCACAACTAGAGTCATTGGATGTGTGTTCTTCTCACAGACCACATACCACTAGTGTCATTGCATGTGTGTTCTTCCCAAAGACCACACATGGATCCATCAGTGCCATTGCATGTGTTCTTCTCACGAACCATATCATGACCCACACCCAGTGGCATTGCATGTGTGTTCTTCTCACAGACCACACATGGATCCACCAGTGTCATTGCATGTGTGTTCTTCTCACAAACCATATCATGAACCACACCCAGTGTCATTGCATGTGTGTTCTTCTCAATAACCCCACATGGATCCACCGGTGTCATTGCATGTCTGCTCTTTTCATTAACCACAGCTAGAGTCATTGCATGTGTGCTCTTTTCACAAACCACATATCACCAGAGTCATTGCATGTGTGTTCTTCTCACAGACCACATATCACATGTGTCATTGTATGTGTGTTCTTCCCATGAACCACACATGGATCCACCAGTGTCATTGCATGTGTTCTTCCCACAGACCACACATGGATCCACCGGTGTCATTGCATGTGTGTTCTTCCCATGAACCACACATGGATCCACCGGTGTCATTGTATGTCTTCTCTTCCCATGAACCACAGCTAGAGTCATCGCATGCGTGCTCTTGTCATGAACCACAGCTAGAGTCATTGCATGTGTGTTCTTCTTAAAAACCATATCATGAACCACACCCAGTGCCATTGCATGTGTGTTCTTCTCACAAACCACACATGGATCCACCAGTGTCATTGCATGTCTGCTCTTCTCATTAACCTCACCTAGAGTCATTGCATGTCTGTTCTTTTCACAAACCACATATCACCAGAGTCATTGCATGCGTGTTCTTCCCATGAACCACACATGGATCCACCAGTGTCATTGCATGTGTGTTCTTATCACAAACCACACATGGATCCACCCAGTGTCATCGCATGTCTCCTCTTCCCATGAACCACACATGGATCCACCAGTGTTATTGCATGTCTGCTATTTTCATGAACAACAGCTAGAGTCATTGGATGTGTGTTCTTCTCAGAGACCACATATCACTAGTGTCATTGCATGTGTGTTCTTCCCAAAGACCACACATGGATCCACCAGTGTCATTGCATGTGTGTTATTCTCACAAACCATATCATGAACCACACCCAGTGTCATTGCATGTGTGTTCTTCTCACAGACCACACATGGATCCACCAGTGTCATTGCATGTGTGTTCTTCTCACAAACCATATCATGAACCACACCCAGTGTCATTGCATGTGTGTTCTTCTCACAGACCACACATGGATCCACTAGTGTCATTGCATGTGTGTTCTTCTCATTAACCACAGCTATAGTCATTGCATGTGTGTTCTTCTTACAAACCATATCATGAACCACACCCAGTGTCATTGCATGTGTGTTCTTCTCACAAACCACACATGGATCCACCGGTGTCATTGCATGTCTGCTTTTCTCATTAACCACAGCTAGAGTCATTGCATGTCTATTCTTTTCACAAACCACATATCGCCAGAGTCATTGCATGTGTGTTCTTCCCATGAACCACACATGGATCCACCAGTGTCATTGCATGTGTGTTCTTCTCACAAACCACACATGGATCCACCCAGTGTCATCGCATGTCTGCTCTCCCCATGAACCACACATGGATCCACCAGTGTCATTGCATGTCTGCTCTTTTCATGAACCACAGCTAGAGTCATTGGATGTGTGTTCTTCTCACAGACCACATATCACTAGTGTCATTGCATGTGTGTTCTTCCCAAAGACCACACATGGATCCACCAGTGTCATTGCATGTGTGTTCTTCTCACAAACCATATCATGAACCACACCCAGTGTCATTGCATGTGTGTTATTCTCACAGAACACACATGGATCCACCAGTGTCATTGCTTGTGTGTTCTCATAAACCATATCATGAACCACACCCAGTGTCATTGAATGTGTGTTCTTCCCATGAACCACACATGGATCCACCGGTGTCATTGCATGTCTGCTCTTCCCACAGACCACACATGGATCCACCCAGTGTCATCGCATGTCTGATCTTCCCATGAACCACACATGGATCCACTAGTGTCATTGCATGTCTGCTCTTTTCATGAACCACAACTAGAGTCATTGGATGTGTGTTCTTCTCATAGACCACATACCACTAGTGTCATTGCATGTGTGTTCTTCCCAAAGACCACACATGGATCCATCAGTGCCATTGCATGTGTTCTTCTCACGAACCATATCATGAACCACACCCAGTGGCATTGCATGTGTGTTCTTCTCACAGACCACACATGGATCTACCAGTGTCATTGCATGTGTGTTCTTCTCACAAACCATATCATGAACCACACCCAGTGTCATTGCATGTGTGTTCTTCTCAATAACCCCACATGGATCCACCGGTGTCATTGCATGTCTGCTCTTTTCATTAACCACAGCTAGAGTCATTGCATGTGTGCTCTTTTCACAAACCACATATCACCAGAGTCATTGCATGTGTGTTCTTCTCACAGACCACATATCACATGTGTCATTGTATGTGTGTTCTTCCCATGAACCACACATGGATCCACCAGTGTCATTGCATGTGTTCTTCCCACAGACCACACATGGATCCACCGGTGTCATTGCATGTGTGTTCTTCCCATGAACCACACATGGATCCACCGGTGTCATTGTATGTCTTCTCTTCCCATGAACCACAGCTAGAGTCATCGCATGCGTGCTCTTGTCATGAACCACAGCTAGAGTCATTGCATGTGTGTTCTTCTTAAAAACCATATCATGAACCACACCCAGTGCCATTGCATGTGTGTTCTTCTCACAAACCACACATGGATCCACCAGTGTCATTGCATGTCTGCTCTTCTCATTAACCTCACCTAGAGTCATTGCATGTCTGTTCTTTTCACAAACCACATATCACCAGAGTCATTGCATGTGTGTTCTTCCCATGAACCACACATGGATCCACCAGTGTCATTGCATGTGTGTTCTTATCACAAACCACACATGGATCCACCCAGTGTCATCGCATGTCTGCTCTTCCCATAAACCACACATGGATCCACCAGTGTCATTGCATGTCTTCTCTTTTCATGAACCACAGCTAGAGTCATTGTATGTGTGTTCTTCTCACAGACCACATATCACCAGTGTCATTGCATGTGTGTTCTTCCCAAAGACCACACATGGATCCACCAGTGTCGTTGCATGTGTGTTCTTTTCACAAACCATATCATGAACCACACCCAGTGTCATTGCATGTGTGTTCTTCTCACAGACCACACATGGATCCACCAGTGTCATTGCATGTGTGTTCTTCTCACAAACCATATCATGAACCACACCCAGTGTCATTGCATGTGTGTTATTCCCATGAACCACACATGGATCCACCAGTGTCATTGCATGTCTTCTCTTCCCACGGACCACACATGGATCCACCAGTGGCATGGCATGTGTGTTCTTCCCATGAACCACACATGGATCCACTAGTGACATTGCATGTCTGCTCTTTTCATGAACCACAACTAGAGTCATTTAATGTGTGTTCTTCTCACAGACCACAAATCACCAGTGTCATTGGATGTGTGTTCTTCCCAAAGACCACACATGGATCCACCAGTGTCATTGCATGTGTGTTCTTCTCACAAACCATATCATGAACCACACCCAGTGTCATTGCATGTATGTTCGTCTCACAGACCACACATGGATCCACCAGTGTCATTGCATGTGTGTTCTTCTCACAAACCATATCTTGAACCACACCCAGTGTCATTGCATGTCTGTTCTTCTCATTAACCCCACATGGATCCACCGGTGTCATTGCATGTCTGCTCTTTTCATTAACCACAACTAGAGTCATTGCATGTGTGTTCTTCTTACAAACCATATCATGAACCACAACAGTGTCATTGCATGTGTGTTCTTGTCACAAACCACACATGGATCCACTAGTGTCATTGCATGTCTGCTCTTCTCATTAACCACAGCTAGAGTCATTGCATGTCTATTCTTTTCACAAACCACATATCACCAGAGTCATTGCATGTGTGTTCTTCCCATGAACCAGACATGGATCCACCAGTGTCATTGCATGTGTGTTCTTCTCTCAAACCACACATGGATCCACCCAGTGTCATTGCATGTCTGCTCTTCCCATGAACCACACATGGATCCACCAGTGTCATTCCATGTCTGCTCTTTTCATGAACCACAACTAGAGTCATTGGATGTGTGTTCTTATCACAGACCACATATCACCAGAGTCATTGCATGTGTGTTCTTCCCACAAACCACATATCACCGGTGTCATTGCATGTATGCTCTTCTCATTAACCATAGCTATTTCCACCCGTGTCATTGGATGCATGTTCTTTTCATAAACCGCATATGGATACTAATTAACCTTAGGAGAGCCCTAACCTTAGCGTTAGACCGAGTCTTCTAGATGGCACGCCCTAACACAGTTGTTCTGCTTGTCGATTGTTACATACCATCCGATCGGGGCGCTTGGACGATTGGGATGGTGTTCGTGAGATCGATCCACGAGTAGTCTGTTCTGCGGCATGATTGGACTGGCAACACCGGGGGCTCCCCTGTTGCGAGTGTCATGACTCACGAGTTGAGCGGGCCATGTCCCAGTGTCACGTCCCCATTACTTCTCTTCCTCCCCATACTTCTCTTCCTTCCCCTCGAAGCCACATTCCCCACTTCACTCCCATCCTGCCGTAGCCGCAAGCCGACGGCGCCGCCATCCCAATCCCCTCTCCAGCAGCCACCCTCCCCCCTCTCTCGCCATGGGTTCAAGTGGAGACGACGAGGAAACGCGTCGTGATGACAGGGACGGTGATTTCGATGTGAGTCGTCTCATCTCTATCTCTATCATCCGTGGCTAGTGATCTATTTTTTGAGCCAGATCTACTCCGTTTACTCATGTGTGTATGATGTGTTAGGCCAACCAGACGATGTATGACGCCGACTATCACGGTTTAGGGGATGAAGATAGTCCTCTGCTATGTAAACATGGATATGTGCCCGCTAAATTTGTAGTGTTCAAAGGACGAAATGCAGGCAGGAGGTTTCTACGGTGTCAAGGACATCGTGCAATGATGCGAGGCATAAGTTGCGGTGTTGGCAAATGGGTAGATCCAGAGTGGCCCAAATCGATGCATAAAACGCTGGACAAACTATGGGAAATGAATGTTGAGTTGAAAGAATCCGCATTCAGCTCACTTCTTGACAGTGTTGAGATGAAGCTATGGGAACCAGTTGACACGACCAAGCATAAGCGAGATCTCATGGGGGTGGAAGACAAGGTTAGCAAAGTCGAGAAGGAGAGGCACGTGGCGTTGGTCCTGAAGGCTAAAGCAGAGCAAGAACTGACTCAAGCAAGGAAGGATCTTCACCAGGCCAAAGTCATGTAGTTCACACTACGAGTATTGACAAGTGCATGAGGAAAGATGCAGAGAAACAATTGAAGTTGTGTAAGGAAGATGCTAAAAGGAAGGAGAAGACGATTTGATCCTTGCTCTCGCAGGAAGATGTGCATAGGGCTAAGATTAGGAAGATCAAGGAGATGTGTGTTAACTAGTTCTATTTAGCTTAAGCCCCGTGCCTTTTTTAAGTTGTAATAGTTGTACTTGTTGACCTAGCGGTCTGAACTATTGGCCCCGGAGTCCTGGGAGTAAAAAAATTGGTCGCCCGTTAATCTGTCTTAACGCTGCATTACTTCCTTTTGTTATATCAATGCCCCTTGGATATTCCGCCGGTCGCTTCGTCGTCCTCGTGTACAAATAGGAGGCGCCACAGCTCGTCGCTTCGTCGCCCATCCCCTCGCCCTATCCAATCTCCACCGTGCCGTCTACCCCCTCGCTCCCTCTCCAATCTCCACTGTGCGGCCATGGAGATGCCCTCGCTGAACTTCTATGAGGCGGTGATGTTCTCGCACTTCGACATCCTCGCGCCGCCGGCCGCGACGGTGCCCCACGGATGGCGCATCAGCTATGCGGGGGTGCCGGTGGCTCCGCTCCTCTTCCCCGGCGGAGCCGTGATGGAGAGCGAAATCGCGGCACGCCGCCGCCAGATGCCCGCATGGAAGAGGGCGCTGCCCCGGTACGCGGCGGCCAGCCCGTACTGGCCGGTGCTATTCAAGAAGGAGCGGAAGGCCAAGATTGTCAACCGCATCGTTTACGGGCGCGTGGTGCACCGGGATCTCCGCAACCGAGAAGGGCGGGAGAGATTCTGGTCCGTCCCTAGACAGACCAAGTTCACCGTCATCCCCGCCGCTCACCGCGAAGAGGTTCTCCGTCTCACGTACAATGCGGAAATCGTGGAGGTTCCGTCCGACGAAGACGAGGAAGCCGGCGGCTCGGAGGACAGCGGCAACGGAAGTGAAATTGTTGACTAGTTGGTTGAATTAATGTAGGATGTGAAATCGCACCATTGTTTAGAAGAATTTGTGGTTGAATTAATGAAATGCCTAGATTTAGATCTCTGTCTCGATTAATTTGTGGAAGAATTTGTGATTTAGATCAATTTCTGCCTCGATTTAGATCTCTGTCCCGGATTGGGAACGTAACCGTGGACCAAAGACACCTTTTCTACTAGTGTATTCTGACACTAGTGGTTTGTTTAAATGTAATCTACGTGGATTGTGTCGCATGCAAATGACACAACCACAATTTATAAAGTGGAAGCGCGTACACCCGGTTACTGGAGATCTAGGAGCTTCGCTAGATGCAGGGGATGCAGGAGCAGAGAGACGGTGAGATAGACGGGCTCAAGATTAGGCCAGAAAGTGGTACCCATTTCCTCCTCATCTGGGCATTATCAGTGAGAACATTGTTATTTATGTTGCCATGTCGTTGTGCAGCATCTGAAATAAGTTGCGGCTTCATGGAGTGTGGCAACTTAAATAATTTATTTATGTGCCACTTACATTCCGTCATATTTGGAGACCTCCTGCCCCTCAGCAAACGTGGAACCGGTGGATCATTGTTTTCAGATAGCAGTGGCACAATCACAATTTCGGATTCAACTACTGACTCGGGCATTTCCAAACCCTAAGTCACGGTATATTTTACTCAGAGAACGTGGGTAGATTGTTTCACCCAGCAACGTGCCACACACAAAGCGATCAGAATTTAACAGAATTACATATATAGGTTCAAGTTCAACACATTACTATGCATCTTCATTGCCAGCAGCCTTCTTCCGCAGCCTGGGTGCCAAGCCTTCACGTCCAATGGCTTCTTCATTTCCTGCCTTCTTCCTCTTCCTCTGTGCCAATTTTCTTAGCTTCACGTACTCGCATCACGGGACAATGGGCACCAATCGTGTCCAGCATCATCTTTCCACTGCTTTTAATTTTTGACAGCAAAATGACCTAAGCAGTCATGTTTCTAACCTTGCGGTGCTTCCTGTCAAAGAAACAAGATTGTTGCATAACTGCCCAATATCTACAGAGTAAATAAAACAAAAATTACAATTCAGCACAAACATGCGAACCCCAAGCGACCTTTGCTGACCAGGATCTAATTGCGTTCGAGCAACCACCCTGTCCAAGAATAGAAGGGCGACTCCCGATTCAGAGCTTCCACATCCAAAGACATCACAATTCAGCTCAAACATGCAATCCAAAGCATACCTTTTCATCAACCCAATTAGCTGACTGTCACACGATATATGAACATGGATGCCACGTTCATCCATGAAGCTGAACTTTGCAGTCTGCTTCGGCCATACTTCAACATGATTACGCAGAGCAGCAACCATACCAGATATAGTGCAGATCTGTGCAGGCGCTTCTTCCATCGTGAAACAATGGCTTCCATACCACTTGCCCTTGGAGTCGTACTTGTAGAGGACTACCGTAACCAGGTACAGGGGGTCCGTGCAGATCCCACTTCACAGAAAACTGTGGACAAAATATGTTTGTCAGCATTGGGCTAACGAACAATTTGAGGTTCAGTAGCCAGCTAGTAGTTGTAATTAGTGTGAATAGCAAAGAGAAGGGTAGCTCACCCGCTTGTAGGCAGAACTTCTTCTTCCTTGATAGTAGGATCTGCCATCCTCCAAACTGCTCGGCTCGTCGGCGGCGGAGGCGGGCTAGAGCCTCGCAACGGCGGCTACGGCATGCGCCATTGGAGCTCGGTATCAGTGACTGGGCACAGCAACTAGGTGCAGCAACTTGGCCCTGGAAGTCAAATGTCTGAAGGGATCGTCCTGCCTGGAGGGTGGATTCCGACGCCGCCGGTGCTAGGGGAAAGCTGGGAATGGATTTGTGAAATTGGTCAATGCATCCAATCCACTTAGCTGCTCGATTTTCCTAAGAGGTTGCCGCGTTGGCGCCCGCGTCACGGACAGATAACCGACATGTGGGTCCTGACCATCTACTTCATGGGGCGGTTTAACAGAATGTTTGTATTTGGCAGGGGTGAGATGAGTTTGCCTCGAAATGGCCCCTCTGAGTAGTTGGCGGCCCAACTTTTCAAAACGCGGTAATTTCAGGCAACTTAGGTACTGCCATGCGCTGGCCTGCCAACTTTGGTACCGTAGACGAACAAGCCCGCTCCCAAGTGGCTTCTTCTTCGGTATGGTTGCTCCATTGAATCTTGAGAAATTTGATACTCCGGGTCCTGGTGGTTCTGTAAGCTTCTTCCAAGATACGGATGGGCGATTCACGATACGTCACATCCTTGTTGATATTAATGGCTCGGTGATCGATGTTCTTGAAAACATCGGTCTTCTCCGACACTTCTAAGAATTTGCGAAGTAACGAGATATGGAACACATTATGGATGGCAGACATCTCCTCTAGCAGTTCCAGTTGATACGATACTTCTCCTCGACGATCCAGAATCCTGAAGGGTCTGATATATCTGGGGGGGCTAACTTTCCTTTCAGACTAAAACGTTGTGTTCCCTTCAATGGCAAAACTTTGAGATACACAAAATCTCTGACATTGAAAGTCGGGTCTCTCCGTCTCTTGTCAGCATAACTCTTGTCTGGATTGGGAAGTCTTGAGGTGCTCACGGACTTTGTGAACCTTCTCTTCAACTTCTCACAGGATGTCAGGTCCAAAAATGTGACTCTCTCCTACTTGCGACCAATTCAAAGGGGTACGACACTTTTTTCCATATAAGAACTCAAATGGGGCCATTTGCAAACTGGCTTGATAACTGTTGTTGTATGAGAATTTTGCAAAAGGCAGGCAATCTTCCCATTTTGATCCGTACTCTAACACACAAGCTCTCAACATATCTTCTAAGATTTGGTTGACTCTTTCAGTCTATCCATCAGTTTGCGGGTGATAAGCTGTGCTGAAATTCAACTTGGTTCCTAATCCTTCTTGGATTTTCTGCCAAAATCTCGAGGTAAATTGGGTTCCTCGATCCGACACTATGGTCTTGAGGGTTCCATGTAAACTGACGATTCTAGCAATGTACAACTCTACTAGCTTCAAACTCTGGTAGGTTGTCTTGACAGGTATAAAATGAGCTACCTTGGATAGTCTATCAACGATGACCCAGATTGAGTCGTTTCCCCTACTAGAAGAAGGCAAACTGGTGATAAAGTCCATTCCGACGGAATCCCATTTCCATTCTGGAATTTGCAATGGTTGCAACAGTCCTGCAGGTCTATGATGTTCTTCTTTGACTCTCTGACAGATATCACACTTGGCGATGTAGCTTCCGATTTCTCTCTTTATCTTGTGCCACCAAAATTGCTCCTTCAAATCATGATACATCTTCGTTCCTCCGGGGTGGATAGAATAAAGAGTATCATGAGCTTCTTGCATGATAACTTGCTTCAGCTCCAAATCTGCTGGCACACAGATACGTTCTTTGTACCACATAACTCCTTCTTCATCTTCAGTGAATCCAGGTACCTTTCCTGTACCAATATGATGCTTGATTATGTCGATACATGCATTTCCCTTCTAGGCTTCCTTGATTTGGCTAATCAATGTGGGTTGAAGTTCAATGCTAGCTAAGAATCCTTTGCTAACTAGATCAGTTCTAAACTGCTCCAACTCCTCATACAAACTTGGTTGCTTCTCCTTGATCATGGTGTTTAATCTACACGGCAATCTGCTAAGAGCATCCGCTACCACATTGGCTTTGCCAGGGTGATAGTGAATGTCAAGGTCATAATCCTTGATTAACTCTATCCATCTCCTTTGCCTCATATTCAGCTCCTTCTGAGTGAAAATATACTTCAAGCTCTTGTGATCTAAATAAATCTCACAGCGATTACCCATAAAGTAATGACGCCATGTATTCAAGGCTAAAACTACAGCTGCTAATTCAAGATCATGGGTGGGGTAGTTTTGCTCATGCTGCTTCAATTGTCGAGACAGATATGCGATGACTTTGCCTTCTTGCATCAATACACATCCGAGACCAATCTTGGATGCATCACAATACACCTCAAACGGCTTCTTGATATCTGGCATGATCAATATTGGGGCTGAAATTAATCTCTTCTTGAGCTCTTGGAAACTGGCTTCACATTTGTCGGTCCATTCAAACTTTTTGTCCTTCTTCAACAATTGGGTCATTGGTCTTGCGATGCTTGAAAATCCTTCTACGAACTTGTGGTAATATCCCGCTAATCCGAGAAATGCACGGACTTGGGTTTGAGTGGTTGGGGCTTCCCATTCTTCAACATGTTTTATCTTGGCGGGATCAACAGCGACTCCTCCGGCAGACACAATATGTCCTAGGAATCCTACTTCTTTCAGCCAAAACTCACATTTGCTGAACTTGGCATACAACCGATGCTTTCTAAGGGTTTCAAGGATGATTCTCAGATGTTGCTCATGCTCTTCCTCTGACTTGGAGTAGATAAGAATATCATCGATAAACACAACGACAAACTTATCTAGAAAATTCATAAAGATCTTATTCATGAGATTCATGAAATAAGCGGGAGCATTGGTTAATCCAAAAGACATAACCGTATACTCATATAATCCATATCGGGTGGTAAAGGCGGTCTTCGGAATATCCGTTGCACGAATCTTAAGTTGGTGATAACCAGTCCTAAGATCAATCTTAGAGAACACACTAGCACCAGTCAACTGATCAAATAGATCCTCTATCTTGGGCAATGGGTACTTGTTTTTGATTGTGACGTCATTCAGCTTCCTGTAATCTGTGCACAAACGGTTGCCTCCATCCTTCTTGTCGATGAATAACACGGGCGATCTCCATGGCGATGCGCTTGGTTGAATCAAGCCTATTGCCAACATAGCATCCAATTGCTTCTTCAGTTCCACTAACTCTGAGGGTTTCATGATATAGGGTCTCTGAGTTATGGGTCCGGTTCTAGGGATTAGTTCAATAATGAACTCAATATCCCTATCCAGGGGCATACCGGGCAATTCATCTGGGAATACGTCGGGGTATTCACAGACTACTCTGACTTGGTCGATGGTGGGTAGGGCTAGACTCTTGTTGCACTTGAATTGACGGGGCAAGGTTTCAGATATATGATCTACTGATACTCCCGAGCTACTGGTCATGGTGATGGCTTTCTTGGCACAGTCTATCAATCCCTTATGCTTCGACATCCAATCCATTCCTAGTACTACTTCCAAACCTTTGGTTCCAAGTACTATCAGATTGGCATAAAAATCTATCCCATGTATTCTGATAAGTACAGCTTTGCAAATTTTTCTAGCTTTTGTAGTTGAACCAGGTATTTGAACTATCATGACATGCTTCAAGTTGGTTGGGTGAATCTTACTAGTGCATGCAAATTCTTCGGTGATAAATGAGTGCGATGCTCCAGAATCAAAGAACACTCTTGCTAAAACTCAGTTGACAGAAAACATACCCAACACTACATATGGCACTTCTTGGGCTTCTTCGGCGTTCATGTGGAAGAGACGGCCGTTGCGGTTGTGAGGGTTCCCTGGGGTGAATCTTCTTCCGGGCTGAACACGACACTGTTGTTGAGCTGGGGCATTCACATTGGCAGTGGCGGCAATCTTCTTGGGACACTCATTGGAGTAGTGACCCTTCACTCCACACTCAAAACAAGTAATCTGAGACTTGTCTTTTGCTGCCACGGGCACAACATTGCTTCCAGTTATGGGTGCAGTGTTGTTGTTGTTGTTGTTGTGCTTGGGCGATGCACGGTTGAAATTGCTGGAGTTGCCGGGGTGATTGTTGTTTCCTCTGGACTTCACATTTCCTCCGCTATGGTTGGGGTAGCTCAAGCGAGACATTGGCGGTCGATTGGTGGAGTCGACTAGCTCTTCAAGATCCTCGAAACGGATGTTGACGAGAATTGTCTGCATCTCATCATGCAGTCCGTTCAGGAATCTCTCCTTCTTGTTGGCCTCCGTGTTGATCTCATCAGGTGCATACCTGGCGAGGGACAAGAATCTTTCACGGTACTCCACTACAGTCATTCTGCCTTGCTTGAGCTCTCTGAATTCATCTCTCATCCTGGTGACTAGACCCTACGGCACATGGGTGCGGCTAAATTTGACTTTGAAGGCTTCCCACGTCATCACTTGACTGTGGTTCATCGTGCGAGTGTTGTTCCACCATGCTCTTGCATCTCCGGCCAGATAGTGGGTGGCAAACAGAACTTTCTCGTTGCCATCCACTCCGGCGACTTCTAAGTTGTTTTCCATGGTCTGTAACCAATCATCAGCATCCAGCGAGTCTTCAGACTTGTTAAAGATTGGGGGATTGGTATTCTAGAAGTTTTTGAGTTTGGATCCATGATGATCTTGATTTACAAGGTTCTAATTGTTGTGAGCCATCTGGGTGATCTGCTGCAGGGTGGCCAGATTTGCTTGGCACTCTGCCCTACTAGCTTCACAGTCTGCAGTGAGCGTCTGCAGAATCTGCAGCATTGGGTCCTGCGATGAGCTGCTCCCTCCTTGGTTTCCACAAGTCATATGAAGATTGAGATAGATAATGGGGTAATAGGGAAAGTTCAAAGGTTCATGGTTTTGGTTTCAAAGCTAAAACTTTGAGTTTGACTCAGGTTTTGCAACTAACTTCTTTTCATTCATTCAAGCAAAGCACACGATACAAACACACACACATCTCAACAAAAGGAAAACAGATGGTTTTAAGAACCATTCGGTAAGCTAAGATACAAAGGGGACCGATACTTCTCACTCCTACGATAGTGCTCTAGTGCATATACTCATCATCGATGAAGTCGGAGTCATCATCGTCGGTGTAGAAGTCCATGGCATCATCCTCCATTTAGTCATCATCATTGCTGAGGTACGAGTGAGTATCCCCTTGGATGTCTTCACCTTCCTCTTCCTCTTCTTTTGCTACAAGCTGAGCTACCTGCTCCTTGATGGTCTTCTCGAGGTCAGCACCTTCTTGCAAAGACGATCGATGGTGCGATCCTTCTTTGCGTGTTGATGGCGAAGTGACTGACGATCCTTGATGAGCAGTGAGAACGTCTGGGCCTTCTGGGCGGCAATGGCAAAGTTGTGGTTGGCGAACTCTCTAGCATTGTCCAATTCCTACATGCGTAGACAAGAGGGAAGTCGAGGTTCTCCACTTGACGCTTCAACTCCAGGTGACTTGGCATCTCCAGAGGCATTCCCATAGAATCACGCCTTGCATAGTGAGCAAAGCAGGTTACTTGGATCAAGTTGACATTCTGTGCGCAAAGACGAGCGAGAGCTTCATGCATTGCCCTGGCTAATCCATCTAGCCAGTTATTCTCTCTCACGGTGAATTGAATCTTCTCGGACATTGGTGCCTCTAACTTTCCTTGAAGATCAGCAACTACTAGCCATTGTAAATCTCCTCCTGGTGGACCATTGAGTTGATCTCCAAAGAATTCTGGATGCGGATGCTCCAAGTACTCAGATAGTGCATCTAGATCCCTCTCGAAGATCAGTTGGCCTCCGTTGCCCAACTGGTAGAACTTGTTGTACTAAACTTCCATCTATAAGAAGTTAGGATGAGAAAGTTACTGAAGTGATCAAGTGTGTCAAAATTTTATGTAGTAATGTAAGAATTTTTTAGGAACATGTATTTTTTTGAGAGAAAGAATCCCAAGGGTAAGAGAAGAAATAAGTTTTCACAAATACTCACTTTGGTTTTGAAAATAAGTTTTTGTTCGGACGTCCATTCTAACTAGGGTCTTCTATGGTCAGGATGGCTCTGATACCAACTTGTCAATACCCGGATTTTTAATCCCAGATGCCTGTTATGCCATACATCACAATCCCAGGATTACCATTTTTGCGAGACATAACAGATTGGATATCACAGTACATCATCCATTACAAACCATAATAAGGTCTTACACAAATAAAGGATCTCATGATCCAGGCTTAATACAATCAAGTAGTGGAATCAATAGAGTAGCGGTGGGGTCCATCTTCAGGGTCACATGCAATGCTGACGATGGGAGATGATCCTAGTTGACATATCCATCCTGTTGTCCTTCCTCCTGGTAGTCCTCCTCATAGTCTGGCAATGGGAATAGCCAAGTACAAAAGCCATGACTACTCTTTAAGTACTCACAAACTATCACTAACAAGTAAGGTAGTTCTAGTAGGAATGCTAAATTCTAAGTTTATTTGTAAAGTTAAGTTTGAAACCTAAGCTGAGTTCAGAAACAAAGAAAGATAAAATAAAGTTCTAAATCACCTAAGTGGGAACTTAGTTGTCATAGTCACAACCATGTTGTGGTCAACTCATGTCACAAATCATTTTATAAGTCATTTTGAAAACATCTGACAGCGGAACAGTATGGCCACTCCAACTGTCCATAACCGCAGACGCGGATATTCGAATAGTTTGACACTCTACAGAAGTGGTACACTTTCACCACAAAATTCGATACATCTGTCAGGGATAACCCTAAAGAATCATACTTAGTATGTAGATAATCAAACATAACCTTTCCTTTACACACTCTAGTATAAGCACCTCTCCTATGAGCTTGGCCTCCCAGCCATGGCCATCTGCCATCCTGGGCACTACATAGGTGGACAACATTGAGAGGTAGCCTCAGCTCAAACCTATCCCGCGAGGGAACTCATACTAATGCATATAAACTTCCGGCTAAGCCTTGCCCAATTCAGGTATTGTGGTTGTACGGTAAAATTGGAATGGTATCGCATCCGAACCCAACCATCAGTTTTTATAAAGGGGCTAAGGCTCATGCCTCAACATTTTCATCATCATCATAAACCATTTGTGTTTCTCAACACATGTCAAAACATCTCAATAGAATGACTCATCATTCCAAGGTTTTCACAAGTCGTTTTCACCAAGTTTTCCCATCTAAAGTGATCAAGCTTTTTGGTTTAGCTCTAAGATACTAAGTTAAGAGTGTTCACTAATGTGGGATGATAATCTCAAACTCATGCCATTGAATGACATCTAAGTCTAACTAGATAGGCCAAGTCTTATACTCTTTATGCTATCTATAAACAAAGTAAAGGACTTTGATAAAGTAAAAGAAATTAAAGCTTGTAAGTAAAACTTGGAGTAGGTATAAGTCAAAATGTATAACCAAAGCATGCCTAATGCATCTGGCGTAGGTTGTCTAGCTTTCAAGGGTTAACTTGCATTGTTAATGATGGCTTGCAAGTTCTAGCTTGCCAATAATAGCTTGCCTTGGTTGGTGCAGTGGTTGAAATTCTCCTCTTCTTCCTCGGGGTAGAACTCCTCCTCCTCGTAGACTTGATCGGTACTATCGCCTATAAATATATACGGAATACACAATTACCAAACAATACTTAACTAGTCTACTTAGCACACTAAGGCACACATTTGATGATCTATTATCATCACAAACATCACAAGACTTAATGAACTAGTTTCATTTATTTTATTTGAGAAAAGTAATTTCTACTCATTGAAATTAACTAAGATTTAATATTCTCCAATTAAAATATGGGATCATATGGACACATGTCATCACCACATATTCTAATGCATGGGGATGTGATTTAAATGTTGGATCACATTTTTAATAAGTTTAAGATTAATATTTAATGATTTAAGGTGACTAGAATTGGCTATCTAGCATTCTTTTGGTACTAGTCCAAAGTCACTGCATGCAAACCTTAATATTATTACATATTCAGATAGGTATATTCCAATATGATTTTTGAGAGTTGGAATCAACTCAAAAGCTATTATGGTTGATTTTAGAAAAATGTTTGAATGTGAAAAAGATCCTGTCTTGTTATGTTTTCTAGGAGAGATCTATAACTCTAGTTGATTTAAATCCAAAGGGCTTGGATAGAGTTTTTAATTATCTTTCTAATAAAATTGGAATCACTCAATTTGGTTCAGTAGATCTTGCTGAGTTGATTTTTGAACTAAGGGACAGAACTAAGTTTCAGCTAAAATGGAAAATGATCAAATGGGTCACGCGGGAAATAAATGGGCCGGCCCACTTTACTCCACGCAGCGCCCGGGCTGGTTTTAGGTGAGGGCCCCACCAGTCAGTGGGACAGGGGTTGCCGAACCGGTATGGGGGGACGATGGCCGCAGGATTAGATCCTGGATCAACGGCTCACATCCATCGTCCACGCCGGAATAGTTCTCGATGGGGACGAACCCTAGCACGGTCGGTGAGGGTGCAGTGAGGGCGTACCGGGGCTCCAGCGAGTGCGGCGAGGCGGGCAAATGGACGAGTCGACGACGGCAGTTCTCCTTGTACCGGCGGCGTCCCGGGAGATGGCCTGGATCGCTAGCGCCCTTCTCCTCCTTCCGCGGCAGACTCCGGCGAAATTGGGGCGCTACGGGCTGCGGCTTGCTCCGGTGGGGCTCTGGGAGTTCTCTGAGGGGGAGCGGATGGAGATGGTGTGAGGAAACGGTGCTGGGAGGCGCTCTATTTATAGCGGGCGAGGGGTGCAGAGAGGCATGGGCGGAGCTCGTCGGAGACGACGGCATAGCGAGCTAGAGGCTTGGGCGGTGGGCTAGGATGGTGGGCGGTTCCCTAGCGGTCGTCACGGCGTTGCGCGTGCATTGAATTGTGGTCAGGAGAAGTGAGCGGCGTGACGCGCACGCTGCCTCTGTCGACAGCGAGTTTCGTGGCGGCCGGAGGCTACGGGTCACGGTCGGGGGAACGGGCATGTCCGCTAGCTTCCTGGGGCGGTGGTGATCGTGTAGGTGGGCGGCGAGAGAGGGGCGGGGTCTGGTTGAGCGGGGACCGTGCGTGAACTGCGGGCGGCGTCGGCATGGTAGACACGTTCTGGGCGCAGCGGTTCCTGGCTCCGCCTCTCTCTTTCTTCGAGCTGGGGCTGGCCTGGACGAGGGAGTGGTGCACGGGCGATGCGTTGGGCAAGATGGGCGAGGTTGGAGGCGCTAGGGGCGCGCTGTCGACGGTAAGGGTGCTCAAGGTGCTCGGCATTAATGGTTATGACCATTTGGTCGTGGGCACAGTGGTTGGCCAGGCTAGAAAAGGGTAGGGGTGCACTGGGGAGGCTATGGTTGCAATGTGGGAGACAAGTTTGGCCAGAACACTACTCACACTAGTGTTTTTGATCTTTGTCTGATTTGTGCACCCAAAGTGTTTGACAAAATGGCCGAAAGAAATCAAGTTTTGAATTTTGAGATGATTTTTGGTGGAGTTGTTTGTCACATGCTTAAGCATCTCTGGTTGAAAGGATTTGGCAAATTGAATTCATTTGAGTGGTTTTTGAAAAAGTGGGATCTAGACATATGAACTAGATTCCATTTTGAAATATCATTTTAAATTAGGGTTTAAATGTTTTTGCAAGATCACAAGGTGGGCCTTAGTAGATCTTTACTTGTACTAGCAAGGGGTGCAAAGATCCATAATTGTTTTTGTTTGAATTTGAGTGCTAGGAACACCCAAAGTGTCATAGTTGATTAAAATGGCAAAAATGACCATTTCCATTTATTAATTCTATTTGAATTCTTTTTCTTTGGATTTTGC
Source organism: Avena insularis (assembly GCA_023614405.1). Classification (NCBI taxonomy): domain Eukaryota; kingdom Viridiplantae; phylum Streptophyta; class Magnoliopsida; order Poales; family Poaceae; genus Avena; species Avena insularis. Next base: position 369,140,130 of record CM042692.1, read on the forward strand.
TTGGAAATGATCTAGATGATGTGGTATTCATCTTTGAATCATTTTACAACTATTAGAACAAACAATCATGGCAATTCAAATCAATCCCTATTTAATACAACACACATATGCATGCTTAATCTATTATATCTATTATATATTAAAAGTACATGATGAGTCAACCAGAAAATAGAGAAATAGGCAGGAAAATCCCACAAAAATCAGAGACATCCAATCGTTGAAATTAGTCATTAACAAATCTCAACCGCTAATTTTCATTGATAAACTCCCACGTCCCACCATGTTTCCGTCCAGTATCCAGGTGACTTGAAGGACAAACGAAAAAATTACACAAACAAACCCTAACTTCTATACTACCGCCGCCATGGCCTTGCACTGATCGTGACTGCAAAAGAACCCGTCCCTGCTCCCAAGCCAACGGAAGTACGTAGGGCTGGCCACCGATCCAAGCATGAGGTTACTCAATTGCTCCAGGAGGGCAAGGCTACTATTTTATATGCAGTTGAATTACTGTATTTTATTCTGGCCCGCCCGATCCGTTCTATGTGGTTTCTTAATTCCTCAGGAAGGTGTAGATGCATTTTGAATGTAATTGAATTATTTTCTTCTAACTAGCGATACATGCATCCTCTCAATTCCTCCACGAAGGTAAAGGTAAAGCTTCTTTTTGCATGAAATTGAATTGTTTTATTTTTTCAGATCACATATCCACAAATAATTGGTATAATCGGACTAGAGGATTAGCTAGATGATTGATTGACAAAAACTATGTCCTACGTTGCACTTTCCTAGCAACATGCATAGATCCGTTGGTTTGTCCTACATCCAACCGAAAGCTCCTCTGTCACGCCAACAACACGCCCAGCTAGACAATGATCCTCAGAATCTCCGACGTCCCATGCTCTAACAAGGTACAAATGCTTTCTCTTTCTTCCTCTACAGTTGTAGTCTTGTAGAGTTTGGTGTCACTGATTTTTCTATTTTCTGCGTCTCGAAATAGATATCGAAGATTTGTCTAGATTCACATATATCTAGACGCGTTTTATAGATATATGAGAATTTAGACAAATATTCGACATCTATTTTGAGACAGACAGAGAAAGTATTAAGCATCAAGGTTTCACATGTTTACCTTCCTCTTGGATCAACACCACCGTCAAAAAAACCATAACGAGTATTTGTTTATTGATAACTTGTGTGAGACTTTGTCAATTATGTTTCTGCAACCAAGAGCTTATCTATGTTCTCCTCGTATATTTTTATCTCCTCCTAGAACATTATTTATGGATGGACCGTCATGGACGGACGACAAAACACAACTTCACAAGGGAGACATGCAGGTCATGGACCGCCATGGCAACATTGCTAGGAATACTCATATTACTGTTCCAACCATTCTTTTTTTAACCAATGCAACACTTATCAACATGGATAATCCTTGCTTCATTCCTATCACATGCCAGAACACCGATGTACTGAAAATGAGCTATAAATTTTCAGAACGAGTAGGAAAATTTGGATGGAAACAAGTAATGCAAGCATACTAGATTTTTTTGGTGATCCACTATACTGAAAAATATACTCCATATGTCCTGAATTACTTGTCGTATATTTTTATCCGAGGATGCTATTAGATGTATACAAATACATGATCAAAACATAAATTTATTTGATTGCACATCGAATACATCATATACTTACATACATTTATCCTTGGTTCTCTATGGGATATAAAGGAGAATGATACACAAATAAGAAGAGAATATGTAGCTCTTCTTAGTTATGTCTTTGTCGAATCTAGACGTATTTTAGTGTTTAGATACATGTGAATCTAGACAAATCTAAAACATCTAATTTGGGATAGAGGAATGGAGTATGATAGTAAGTCAAGAATCTTGAATATCAATTCAATCACTTTGTTTCGAGGAAAAAAAGTAAATCTAAATAAACTAGCTACATAAACAAAATTGTATTTTTCATGATAGATCAATATACGTGAGAGGCAAAGTAAGTATGGAAGTTCCGTTGTATCCTAATAATAAATCTTACTAAGAGTGTATACACAACAAATTAATAAATGATGATTCGCTTCCAGTCGTGCTAGCCATGTTTTCTAGCCATGTTTATTAGAAATTGAAGAATTAACACGTGTTCTTTTCTCTATACCTTTAGCTAGAAGTAAAACCAAATAAAGATATGTTTCACACACTTTCTATGATAATACTGGTAACAAAAATCACGGTTTGTATATGGAACGTACATTCTTTTCTACATTGCAGAAGCATCCTACTATGTATTCATTCAGGTAATACAAACATTACACATTTTTTCATTAAAGTCCCTCTTCTTTTCAGTGCAAGGAATAACAGCGAACCACTAAACTTAAATACCAAGATATCTAGAAATCCTTATCAGATTATTTCCATTATCGCTAATTTGTTCCAACTTCATAGGACAATGTACAAAGAAGTTGATCATTTGGATCACGGATGATTTACATTGATGTAATTTACATTATATTGTAAAAAAAATAAAAACTGCCCTGATTATTCTATAATATAAATGAATACATTTTTGGAAATTAAATGTATACAAAATTTCTATTTTCTACAATACAAACATTGGTCATCATTATTGTCATTCATCATGAATATGTCACATCTAACTATATCACTTTAAAAAGAACTTTTCTAATAATGAAACATAGTTTGAATAGATAACTTGGATATGTCGCAACAAAAATATCACTTCATTTAGCAGATTTTTTAACAATAGTATCATTAACATGTATAGAAAAATGATCATTTCCACATTTTCTTATCATATTAGATTTGCATTATCTGTGATCTATAGAATAATCTATATTCAACGACAATGGATGTCGGATATGAATATATGCTACATAACTTAGTGGGTACTGATCACGCCAATTGTACATAATTATTGGGAAAAGTATCAATATTGGACTCATCATGTCTAGGCACTATGATCAAGTTTTTGACCATTCCCAGATAATGCAGCCTACAATGAAGGTACTGCATCAAGCACCTGCGAGCCTTTTTTTGCAGTTAATTTGTACTGTACTAATTCTTATATTTGATCTAGAATACTGCATGTCATTTTTGGTGGGTGGCTTTTACATGATCGTAATTTGAAGCAAATTGCATTGTATTGAATCAAAGATGGTAATTTCCAATGCACATACGTGGCTTAGCGAACTATATTCATGCGGAATTGCACATTTATATGTAATTCCAGTGTAATCTAGCCATTAGTATCCGCCAACGGTTTAGCAAAAAATATTAACCATCACAATATATTACTCTACTATGGTTTTCTTAATTCTTAGTCATCCAATTAATTCTTATTTATTGGTCATGCTAGACAAGTTATTACCGACGGGTGAACATGTTTTAAAATGTATATCAACAAATTTGTAAAGCCCATGAAGAAGTAAGATTTTCACATAGAGACCCATTAGAAAAATGAACCTAAGCGGTAATATTACATTCAGGTATGAGGGGGTTATTATAAGGTAATTCATGGACATTAAAGCCATATTTAATACAATTTTCTTAAGATGGTCGGTCTCGCTAGACATATATATTGATTACGTTAAAATCCTAAAAGAATTAAAATATATTAATTTTTTAGAAACTAATTGTATTATTCAAAATAGAAAACATATATGAGAATACATGTCCAAATACAATGTACCTTTTTTTGCTTGGCAGGCTTCATGTACATTGAGAAGATAAAATCCTCATTTTTTTAAATAGATTCACATTTACAGCCTAAATGTATTTTTTTCGAGAACAAGAAAAACTACGTGAGTACAATTATACTTTGTTTTGTTTAGCAAGCATAAATTTGCATTTAATCTTATGAGATGCTTCTAGATAAGTTTATTTTTCACTAAAAGAAAAACATATTGATATTAATAATGCTAATAGTACTTAACGTACAATCAACTGGTTTATAAAATATAAACTGTTTTAAGTGTTTTCATTCAAATAAATATATATATCATATTGCATTTCCCAAGAAACTAAGTAGTATTGTTAAATATAGTTACTCCCCTCTTCCAGATAATAAGTCTTGCAGGGCACCTCTATATCGTCGGTTCATCGAATGTAATATGAAATATATATTGCAAACATATATCATTAGAAACTTTCGATGTTATATTTTCTAATGGTATAATTGTCTTTGTTATACAATTTATATTATATTGGTCATATTGATGATACAAGGATACATGCATGTCCTATAAACCAGAATACAGTGAGAATATACTTTTAGCATAAAATATTCTAAATAGAATTAAGATGGTTGCCCGCGCATGTGCGCGGGCCACTGTCCTAGTTCTTTTAAATGAGAAAAAGTTTTTGTTAACCCTAACTTGGGTGATTTGGATCTTGATATACTGGATTAAAGTTTTGGGATATTACAGTCTCACTCTTCAACTTGAAAAAGTAGACCCATGAATATCTTGAGTAGTCATCAACAATCACCAAATAATATTTCTTCCCACTAAGACTTGCATGATATGGGGGACCAAAGAGATCAACATGAAGGAGCTCCAAGATCCTCTTCAAGTTTATAATGTTATTAGGCTTGTGGGGAGAATCATACATCTTTCCTTCAACACAAGCCCTGCAAACACGATCTTTGGCAAAATAAATATTCTTTTAGTCCCACAATATGGCCACCCTTGTGGAGTCTTTGTAAAGTTCTCATATTGACATGGGCTAGTCGGCGATGCCATAATCATCCCACACCGGCCTTTTCGAATAATCACATGGCACTTGTAGTGGTTTTCCCGGAAAAGTCCACCACATACAAGTCATTTTCGACGTACCCAATAAAATCGACCTTTAGAGTCTTGCTCCACAAGAGAACCACAATATCATTATCAATAAAGACGGCAAAGCCCATCTTTCCAAGAGCACAAACTGAAAGTAAATTATAACCAAGAGTCTCAACAAGCATGCTTCCACGAGAGTAACATCGTGTGCAACCACAACTTTGCCAAGACCCATTACCTGAGATTTTGACTTATCAGCATATGTGACAGTTTATGATCTTGATTTGCCCTTATCTCCGTCATTATAGCCTTGCTTTCGGTCATATGACTTGTGCAACCACTATCAAGCACCCACTTTGACCCTCTGGAAGCATAGTTCTACAAGAGATCAAGCTAGTTTTTAGGTAACCATTTTTCAATGAGTCCTTTCTTGTTAGTGACAAGGGTCTTAGGAACCCAAATAGACCAAGCAATATAACCAACAAACAGTTCAACATATTGTGCATAAACATCACCATTAGAATTACACATTAAGACATAGTGAGGGTTAGCACTTCTAGCAAAGTCATCTTGCGACATGGTTTTGTCACATGTGGTATTACTACCCATAGTGGTCTTACCTTTTGCTTGAGTGGGCTTGGTCTTCTTATTCTTGTTCTTGCTCTTATTCTTGGCCTTGGACACATAGCCAAGACCTCTTTTCTCATTATTTGGCCTTTACTTACTTAGGAGATCATCAATGAACTTGTTTCCTTCGGGGAAGGTAGCCTTTGCAAGCTCCCCCTTCAACCTAGCATTTTCTTCAAGAATGTTCGTACTACTAGAGGGAATGAAAATACTAGGTGAAGCAACATTAGTCAATTGAGTTTGAAGTTGTTCACGAGATTTTGTGAGAGTCACGATATCACTTTCCAAGGCCTTGTGAGCTTTGTGAAGCTTCTCATAATCCTTGGCTAGTTTGTTATGAACAACACCAAACTCAATCTTGTCCTTTTTATCCTTTTTATACTTAGCAATGGCATGATCATGTTCTTTAATGAGTTTAGCTACTATTTGATCATTTGCCTCATCGAGTCCTTCAAGTTTTTCTTCAAGAGATTCCCTAGTCTCTTGTTCTTCTTCTAGAGCATTAGTTAGAGCATCCATCTCAAGTAGATGCTCTCTCCTAAGTTTTCATATCTCATCAAGGATCTCTTGTGTGTGAGCAAGTTGGTTCAAGAGATTTACAAAATGCTTCTTGTGCTCCCCTTGCAAGTTAATCATATAAGCAGTGAAAGCAACTAATTCCTCCTTCACCTCAAGAGCTATATCATCATTTAAATCATCATTGATAATATAGGTGGAGAGAGGAGATGATGACACCTCCGATGCTCTTTCCATAAGGCAAGTGACGTTCTTGTTGGAGAAGTTTTCATTTGGGAAATCAAAGAGGGAGAAGGTGGATGTAGAGGTAGTGGCAATGGCAGCCACACCATTCCTTGTTTCTTCTTCCTCCTCCGCCTCTTCATCATCGGAAGAGAACTATTCATGTGTTATCAATGCAATGCCATCGGACTTCTTTTGGTGGCATTCTTCTTGTTAAAAGGCTTCTTGAAAGGGGCCTTTGGATTTTTCTTCAATATTAGTGCACCACCATTATCTTGTCTCTTATCATATGGACATCCAACAAAAAAATGGTAGCGATCACCATAGTTGAAGCAAGTTCTTAATCTTGAACCATTCTCTTTTCTACCACTTGGGTTGTTTCTTCATTGCATCTCCATCTCGGCCTTGGAAGGATATTTCCAAAAGTTTCTTGCATAGAAGGCAATGTATTCTCCATGAGAAACCTTGACTTCTTCAGGGTGGCTCATAGTAAGCACATCATCACTTCCTTCTTCTTCTTCTTCATGTTCCACAACCTTGGCCTTCAAGGCAAGATTGACAACACTGCTCATTCCAATGGCACGATCCTAGGCATCTTTGGCATTCTTGGCAGCAATTTTGAAGGCGGACATCTCTTGCATAACTTCATTTTAGGTCACGAGATGGTAGTTGTGTCTTCCTTGGAGACTCTTCAAGTCAGTGGGCTCGAAGGGCATGAGTGCACTCACATACTTCCTCTTTATCCAAGCATCATCAATATGAGAGGCACAAACATTTATGAAGGAGGTGGCAGTGGATTTGAGTCTTTGGTACATATCTTCATGATCCTCACCATTCTTCATAAAGAACCCTTCAACTTCATTGCTTAAGGCACCATATCTATTTCTTCTCATGCTCTCATTTCCAACAAACAAGTCAATGAGAGCATCCCAAGCTTCCTTGGCGGTATTGAAGTGCTCAATATGGGTAAATTTCTTTGGCCCCACCCCAAGTTGAATCATGTGCAAGGCGGTGGCATTGAGTTGACTATTTACCACTTCCCTTCTTATCAAGTTGGTTGGATCCTCAATTTTGAGTCATTCTTCAATAATGTTCCACAAGTCAATGCAAGACCTGCGCACATGAGATTTCATAAAAACTTGCCATTGAGCAAAAGAATGTGCAGCTAACTTGGGTGGGTCACCTCTATTATTTATATGGGGATGCGAGATCGGAGGGTCGAGAGAGTACCATCCGGGAACAACCTGGTGCTCTTCCTTCCCATCACCCTTTTTGGTGGTGGAGTTAGTTCCAATATGTTCATCCCCCACTACTTCACCCATTGTCTTAGCCGGAGAATTTGCCTTAGGGTTAGGAGGTGTTTCCTCTTGAGATGGAGGTGATGAGGCTGACTTTTCCTTAACAAGTTGCTCAACTAGTTGACGCAACTGTTGGATTTCATTGCCCAAGGTAGAGCTCAAGATTCTTTCCAAATTCTTGAGATCTACCATGGTCACCGAAGTGCTAGCATCACCCTCTCCACCTTACTCTGGGCTTCCCATATTCTCTTAGGCGGTTAAGCCCGAATGAAGAGCCGAGGCTCTGATACCAATTGAAAGGACCGTATGGGAACCTAGAGGGGGGCGAATAGGTGCTACTTAAAATTTTACCATTTTTCAATTTAGGGTTTGACACAAAGGTAAATTCTCTAGATATGAAACTATGGTGAATTCACCTATATGTCATGCTAGCACAACTAAGTAAGCAATATGAAGATATAAGTAGGGTGCAGTAAAAGATAGAAGTAACCGAAATGAAGCATGCACACTAGTAGAAAAGCCCCCCTTTGGTCCTGGTTCATCAAGGCCATTGGTCCCGGATTTTGAACCCGGACCAATCACTCGGGACTAATGTTGGTCCCGGTTCTGGCATGAACCAGGACCAATAGGTCTCCACGTGGCCCGCCATCACGTGTGCTTATAGTAGGACCTTTGGTCCCAGTTCGTGGCATGAACCGAGACTAGGGGCCTTTTCTATTTATTTATTTTGAAATAATTTATTTTTTCAAAAAAAAATCCAATTTTTTTTTGAATCTATGAATATTTGGACTCGTTAATCTTTCACCTAGAGCCTCTAAATCACACTTAACTTTTGGTCAAATTCCAATATGTGGTTAAACTTCCCGGTCGGTCACCCATCCTAACACTACTCCACCCCTAGCACGCTTAACATCTTGGTTCCTTCTCATCCCCCTTCCTATGTACCACTTGTAACCTTATGTCTATACTATGCTATTAATGATATTAACCCATGCATCTTGTGAGTCACACATTCTTATAATTTGAGTTACGAACATGATTTTAATGTAAAAAATGACTAAGTACTAATATTTAATAATATAGAAATAAAATATGTTTTATTATTATTTTTTGCATTAATTCATTTAATATGGCATAATTCATATCTTTAAATCCATAAATCAAAATTCCACAAATAATATGTCCATTATTATCAGAAAAATGTGAGGAATCCAAATATGTCATTTTTATTTTGTTTTGAATTTTTTAATAAAATTAAAAATCAGAATTTTGAATCTTTTGGAATTTCAAAAATCTAAAAAATTGCAAATGACTGAAGGCGGTTGGCATTGGTATCGTAATTTTTTGCCAATAATTTTGATATATTATACAATTTTTTCCAACATCGTATGCACAAATGGCTGCCATCTGAAGTTTTTATAAAGTTTTCTTACAAAAAAATGTATCCCGGTTTATGTCCCGAACCGGGACTAAAGAGGGACTCTTTGGTCTCGGTTCGTGGCATGAATCGGGACCAATGCTCCGCTGACCATTGGTCCCAGTTCATGCCATGAACCGACATCAATACCCCGAGATGAACTGGGACCGATGTCCTGGCGGCATGAACTAGGACCGATGCCTGTCATTGGTCCCGATTTGTTATTCGAACCAGGATAAATGGCTTTGGGAGATGGACCAAAGGCCTGTTTTCTACTAGTGGCAGAGACACAAGGATTATTTTCCGCAGTTCCTTCATTTTGAGGGGAAGTACGTCTGCCTTTGGAGAGGGGGTGGTATCAAACCACCAACGCCACGAGAGGCCTCCCTTGTTCTCTAGTGAACCTCACCCCAAAGGGACCGATTCGCGCTTTCACTATATCGGCAACCTTCAAGGTGGTAGCCGGGACCCTTACAACAAGTTCGAGGCATAGATCCACAACTGAATTGGAGGCTCCCAAATCCAAGCAAGCTATCACAACAATCAAAGACAAGCTTGTAAGAACCAAATCAAGGCCTAGGGTTTCCAATGAAACACTAGGGCAAGGGGACCTCAAGTGAATGAGGGGGAAATGAAGATCTCTCTTGGTGAAGCTGTAGATCAAGGCCTCCTCCTTCGATCCTCCAAAGATAAGCGACTTTGGATAGTTGGATGTGGAGATCTAACTTTTTGGTGGCTCTAATGGTGGTGCTTTTCTTTTCTGGGACGAGCTACTAGAGGTAGGGGATGAAGACCCCTATTTATAGGCCCACAGATTTCTGACTGTTTTTTGACCGTTGGAGAGTTTCCACCGGAAACTCTGGTCTGCACACCGGAAACTCCAGGCTACACCGGAGATTCTAGCCCGTCTTCGGTCCATCTTTGGACCACCTATCAGACTGTCCTAGGCCAGGTCTTGTTGCTCGCTTCGGAGGTTTGGCAGGATTTCCAGACTAAGGACATCGGAAACTCCGGACTGCTCACACTGGAGACTCCGATCCCTCAGAGCACGTGGAGATCCTGGTAAACTTCCGGCCTGTCCCCGGACCACCAGACAGAGTGACCCTGGGCTTCAACTTCGATCCACTTTGGAGATTTGTGGAGAAACTCCAGACCACACCGGAGATTCCAGTGTCTGCACACCGGAGACTCCAATCTGAAAACTTTAGGAAACCACTGTTTCATCCAGGAACTTTTCCACTATGCCATGGACTTATCTCTTTTCAGTATAATCACCTGGCAACATCATCATACTATTAAATGATCCTTGTGTTGTTAATGAACACCAAAACATATTAAGACAATAAGTGTCCTTTCAGTAAGTATCTATGATATGTTAAGGCACCGGCATTGAGGCACCGTGGACCTGGTGCCGTGCCGAGAGCGCTCGTTGGAGATCAAGGCGCAAGGACCATGTCATGTCACATACATATGATGTTAATTTCTTTATGCATCTTATTTTTTTGTATTAGACATAAAATGGTAACATTATAAGATGATCCCTCAAATTAAATTCCAATAAACGTGTTCTCCCTTAGTGGGCACCATTAAGAAAGTTCTTCGTCATGAAGCACGTCATGAATCGGGTGTTAGACATATTGGCGTTAGCATACGGTGGGTGTAAGCCATGTTGCATAGAAAAACAATAAGGTTAACATTGGCAAGCCTAGCATGTACATACATGTCTTCGGAACACAAGTGACCGAAAGGTTAAGCACGAGTCACGTAGTTGATGTGATTGACATTTTGATGCCTACCTTTGAAACTATGCCAACGTCCATGCCTGTCGAGGGTGGTATAGTGAATTGGAATCATATAATCACTAAACAATAATGATGGATATTCGTTTAAGTGGGAGTTCATTAGTAACATGAACCATTATCATGAACTAAACAATCTAAGAGAATTTGCATAATTTTGTTGTAGTTGGCATCCATTAGACTACCTTGCGCTTAGTTGTAATTGAGATAATAGAACTATAGAATTCTAGATACTTACTTTATGGACTAGCACTATATTGTTTGAGTATCGAATTAAAGGTAAAAGTCCTAAATAAAACTTTCAAGTAAATCTCACTTACTCTGTAAGGTTTAATAAGTGTATTAGTCCTAGAGTAATTGATTCCAAAGTTAGTGTCTAAAAGATCATGCTTACCTACATGATACTTGATATTAGAAAGAAAGTTTTTTAGTATCAAGATTATCTGGGAGATGAAAGATTCGTTACAGAAATCATCTCATGTAACAGATATTCTGATATATAAAACACTGTTTGATTGCAATACGATAAAATATAATTTAGTCAGAAACAGATTCCCGTATTGGATGAGAATCTGTGAATGATGGTGACACTAGGCATACCTATCACCCAATAGGTTTGGAAACTAAATCTATACAAATATTCGTACTTATAAACTATAGTAGTTTCATCATGAAAGTTGTCATGATAGGATGGATAAGAGGTATAGGTAAAATATTTACTGTACTAAAGGATCACTAAAAGTAGAATCTGGAAGAACACGAATCATCTGCTGATGGTGAACCACTTCAAAGTGTAAGTTTAAGAGTACCCGTGTTTCACTAACACACTTAGACCAAGTACCATGTGATTGGTGCCACTATTGATGATGGTTGATTCTTCTAAAAGAGAGGAAATGTTGAAATAGAATCCACAAAATGTAATTGGCAGATTATAAAAGTTTGGAATTGTCCAGCTCAGATATATAGAAGATATACATGTTATGAATATATTCTTTGCTTGTTAAAAAATGTAATTCTTCGTCATTGGATGTTGGATTGGTTGGTATGAAGGGGAATGTTCTTTTGCGGTACCAAACTTCGTGGGCAAGTGCATCCCGGTACCCGAGTTGTCATCAATCGCGCGGAGGGGCCGTAGTAGAATCGCCAATTGTCCAGAAGGGCCAAATGGAGGTGAATATAAATCTAACGGCCAAACGGTCATTTGAACCAGACAAAAAACAGTTGAACTCAAATACCGCCGTTAGGTCAACTCTTCTTGGCCCGCCCTGTCAGTATTCCCTGTTATCTTTTGTGGTCGTGGACTAGCTTACCCCTGAGTGGACTAGATCTATTTCTTTGCTCTGCTTTGGTCTTCTCCCCTGCTCTCCTCGCCATAACATTTGCTCAGCTCTGGCTGCTCGCCTCAGATCAGAGCTTGCACTTGCTCTAATTTGCATCCCCGCCATGTCCGGTCAACCTCCCACGCCTCTAATCGAAGCTCGCAGCCATCGCCGTCGCATCATTCGCCGTATCGAAGCTTCGCGTCCCCGGACTAATATCTCGCCTCTGGCTAGTCCTTCTCGCACAGCAAAACACGTCCCGTCGGGCGATCCAGGCCGGCGACCGGCCTCGGGAAGTTGCGTGCTGCCGTGCACCCTAGCCATGGTAGCCCTGGCACAGCAGTTCAACGACCACGCTCCCATGGCCACCATGCTGGGCGTCCATATCGCCGTGTCGCCGGCGGAGTTGCTGTCAGCTTTCAGGTCTGGTTTTGGGATAAGACAAAATGAGGTCAAGCTTGAGGTATGCGCGCTGCCATTTGATTTTTTCGTCCGGTTCGAGCACAGCTCAGACACCGAGCGCATTCTGCATTCTTCCCGTTCTTTCGAGTGATGTAGGGAGAAAATGAGCTTCATGGGTAGGCATCACGCCTGTGGGTGGGACGATCGCTTGGGGCAGCTTCGTTTCTTCTCCAAACTCATCTTTGACAGCCTCACATTGGATGCTTGGGAGTCGGAGGCCCTCAAGCAGGTCGTCAGTAGCCTTGGTGGTGAGCTGGTGGAAATCGTGCCACCGAGCGACAGATGGGTCATCGAGGTAAAGGCGTGGCTGAAAGATCCTGACGATGTTCCTAATATGTACGAGGTGCAGATTCCAAGCGTAAGGCGGCAATGACTTTGGAAGCACCCGGTCATCATCCACCTGGAGGAGGTTCTGGAATCGGTACATGGCATTCAGGGCCCCGAAGAGGCTGCCAGAAAGTCTCCTCGCCGCCTGTAGTGTTGGCCTGGAAGGATCGATGGCACAGGACCACCACCGTTTCGCGACGGCACACACAGTTTCGGTGGGGGAACCGGGCTTGGACGAGCTGGTGGTTCTGATTTCCCTCGAGTGAAGACAAAGCTCTAGTGAATTGCCGTGGTATGTGTGGCTAATGAATTTGTAGTATGGAGAGCGTAGCAGGAAGTTAGCATCAACTAAAAATGTGTAATAGTTTGAATCGATGTAGTACGTGTGTGTAATAGTTTGAAGTAGTATGTGTGTGTAATAGTTTGAATCGATGTAGTATGTGTGGGTAGTGAATTTGATGTAGTGTGTGTAATAGTTTGAATCGATGTAGTTGAACACCGTGCTTTATAATTTCTGTAAATAACCAAGGACAACCTCATGAAAAGAGGGTGGTCTGGCAATGAGCAATGTCAATTCTGTGGATGCCAGGAAAATACAGTCCATCTCCTCTTCAAGTACAATGTAGCTACATCTGTAACACGTTGAACTGCGGGACCATTTTGCAGGCAACACAAGACAAAGGAAAAATAGTTTATAGCACAGACAGCAGACGCAAAATCTGTAGTCTAGGATAAAAAAATGCCAGATAACTGGATTTAACCACGACTAGTAATTGAAGGAAATAGATACTTGATAGTATTTGCTTACAACAGTAGTACTTCCATACAAAAGGGTCTTATACCTGCACAAAAGTGGGCTAAACTTCCTACTAGTTTATAGAACAATTCGTCAGCATTTCATCTACAAAAGCCATTCTTTAGTCTGAACTTAACTATTCTACACTGAAGAAACTACAGATCTCCACCAGAAAAGTTGGCTGGCCAATTGCCTTGAGAGGACATAAGTTTTTTGATCATTTAACCCAAACTGATCTATTGCCTTCCTGCCAAATTATAAAAATCTGCATCGTTCATGCATGAGCGATTTGTGTGCGCTAGTCCCGGTTCAGTTGAACCATCCGCGGCGCCGCAACGATTTCTTCGAAACTGAAATTCAGCATCTCCTTCTTGGGATCGTAGGTCCATGTGAACTCAAACCTGAATTCCGAGGTTGAGCTGATGCCCGCCGCTGGCTCCGGCTGTCGAACAATCCAGCATGCTGAGTGTAAACGCTTGGTCGCCGCCACGGTACAGCCTCCGATGGTGCGTAGGATGGAGCATCTTTGCCACAGGCGGTGTGCTCCCAGCCTCCCCCACTGCAGTAAGGTAGTCCGCGCCGAAGCGTGGACACGAGAGTTCCTAGACCTTGGCGCTGCCATGTTCGAGGGTGTGTACCCTCGACGGCATGCTCTCGTGAACGATTTGATACGTACCTTGTTCCCACTGCCTAGAGCATGCTGTAATGCCGCTGCGCGATTTCTCCACATCACTCTCTTGGCCCTGCTTGCCGCATCTGGCGCCGACGATGCCGCCATCGCCGCCGCAGCCGATTCGGCACATTCGAAAATGTCATCCGCTTGGCAGGGAAATGGGAGACCAGCCTTGAAGTAGAGCTTCATGGCCTGCCTTAGAGGGGCTAAATACCTAGTTTGACGGCTGTCAAGGCGGCGCTTAAGGGCCATGTTATCCTAGTTGGTGCGGCACGGAGGAGCTGCGGAAGGTGAACTGTGGTTTGTCGGAGAAGGGGAGTGAAAGACTGACAGTAGGTTTGGACTACAAGCACGCGTGAAAATAACCATCTCCCATTTCCTTAGAGGGTAATAATTCGACACTCGTTGCATTAACCGCTCAATCTTATTTCTCTTCTCAGCATAAGAGTGCGAACGTATTAAAAAAGATCGGTCGTGGTTATCCACCTCATCGGGCAATGTACCAGGACAGGTAGGGTACCGAGTTTCATTTTAGAAATGTTGACGATTGTGCCCTTATGTTTATACGATATTATTTATATACCACCATGTACCGTCGATTGTAGCAACACCATCAAAAACATGGGATGACGACGTGGCGTGTTTTCTTTTTTTAATGGGCATCAGAAACAGAGGATGCCGACGTGGCATGTTTTCTGACTAGCGGGCCCGCCTGCTCCACCTTCGACGGCGCGTATCCCAGGTTCGAGGGCTAGTGCCGCCCACCAACACATTATTGTGCAATTTTCCATGTGGAACCTGAATTCTGGCGCTGAGCTGATGCCCATGTCGAACACAGAGAATTCTAAAAGAAGCTACTAAAAATAAATACTTTGAATTCTGAAAGTACTAAAATTAAATACATTATAATTTTGTCTGAAAGGTAATACGCATACTGCTGATCGAAATAATATAAATACAGTACAAATTTCTACTTTGAAAAATAGACCTGAAAATGCTAGCAAATAACCTAGGATGAATATAGGATTCATTTTCCCCTATATATTTCATCGTTGTCGGCTCCCGCGTGCTGCAACACATATTCAGAGAACTCTCTCCGTCTGCAATGTGCTTCCAGTATCTCGTCCAGAGGGTAAGGCCTCGGTGTATGTTTCAGACTTAAGCCATACGTCATTGTTGGTTCCTCTTCCCAGGCTTGAATCTCATGATCGTACAGTCTGATATAATTCCTGTAGTATATGCAACCGGGTTTGACTGCGGGGTGTAACCTGGTATCAATGGAGATGGACCGATTGTAATCAACAAAGAGGGCATGACTTCCAATGTCACCGACGGTCTCGAGAGAGCGGTTCTCCATGTCCACCTGGTACAACACCGGTTGCCCTTTGGCGAAATCCCCGTTCAACACAAGAAGCAGATCACCATCTGACTCCACAAGGTAAAATTTGTAAGTTCCGCGTACCTGTTCAAAGACTAGGGCTGAAATTATTTTGGCCATCGTGACAATGCTCGCGCGCTGCTCTAACTGGATGTTGGTCGACAAGATGTCTCCATTCTCAAGTAATGCATATACTTCCCCTCGGAATGCCGTCATGCAGTCCAGAAGCGTAGCAGGAGGTGGCGAATACAATCCTTCTCCAAATGATTCATTGATTTGCCCTGTTGGGGTGCTCTCATCGGCCCATGCAATATGTTCTGGATAATCAGTGCAAACGAACACCATCGTCGGGGACTTCGTCACGATGACATATTGCAGAAGATCAGATGGTATGTCTGCTTGAAACTCAGTGTTAGACTTATGAGTGATTGGGTTTAGAAGCTGAATCTGGTACGGCTCCACCCTCTGAGCAAGCACGATGACGCCACGAGAAACACCGACGAAGTAGAATCTTTTGGAAGAAGAGGGCATCAGTTAGCACTAAGATGTTTACAATGGAAAATACCAATAAATATCGGATGTGAATGTGGACCTGCAATGGACGTCCATTTGATTGTCCTAAAGCAACGACCAGTGGTGAGGTTGAGGAAGGTGAAGTCGCCAACGTCTGGAAGTGTGTGATCTATCATGATCCAGTTGTTGAGATGGAATTCGGGCACCTTTAAAGTGCGGCGCCAATCGGTGCAGACTTCCTGACAAGCAGCATAGGTGTCGACGTACTCCTCTTTCTCCAGCAAGTAGTCAGCGATCTTCCGAAGTGGGTCGGCCGACAGATCAGACCAGTTCCTCTTCATCCACCTACTGGCCATGGCTTACGTGTAGGAATGTTTTGATCGAGGAAGAAAGAAGAACTACCACTGCGAGGAGAAGAAGAAGAGGAGAACAGACGAGGGAGACGAAGCGGAACTGCCACTGTGAGGAGACGAGGAGACAAGGGAGAAGAAGCGGAACTGCCACTTCAAGTTTGGATCAATGGGCTTTTTTTAGAAACTAGCGCGTGAACCAGCCATGCACTGCATGCAAGTTTTTATCAAACAGACTAACATGTGGGACCTGCTAAAAAATTCTGTGAAGTTCTACCGTGCATAGTGCGCTGACAGGTGGCATGTTTTCTGACTAGCGGGCCCGCCTCCTCCACCTTCGATGGCGCGCGTCCCAGGTTCGAGGGTTGGTGCCGCCCACCAACACATTATTGTGCAATTTTCCATGCTTTGTCGCAACCTACTCCGCTCCTCTGCTCCTGCCACCGCCACTCCGCTCAGTCGTGCACCGCTCTCGTCGTCCCCTTGGGCCGTCGTCCTCCCGCCCTCCCCTCCCTGCCATCCCCTCACGTCCCCTCCCCTCCCTGCCCTGTCTCCTTGCCGTCCACCGCCCGAAAGCAAACCGAGAGTCGGTCGTTGGGCTAGGGGCCCAACGACGCTGGTGATCCGGATCCCGCTCGGAGATGGATCCTGCGAGGCTTGAGAACACGGAGATGGGTCCTGTGTGGCTGGAGAGCACGGCATCTCCTTCAAGTCTGGAGAGCACAAAGGACGACGAAATAGGGGGAGAGGGAGTGGGGTGCAGAGCTTTGGAGGTATGGAGCCCGGAGAAGGTGTCG
This sequence comes from Avena insularis, assembly GCA_023614405.1. Lineage (NCBI taxonomy): Eukaryota > Viridiplantae > Streptophyta > Magnoliopsida > Poales > Poaceae > Avena > Avena insularis. Next base: position 369,157,431 of record CM042692.1, read on the forward strand.
TGCGTCCACATTGAAGGGTAAGAATTGTGATTCCTTTTCTACATACCCCAATTAGCGTTTCTAGTCCCGTGGTGATGGCAAGGATATGTGTTGGTAACCGCAGGACGTCTGTACAGCTTGTCCTTGAGCATGATGCTTTGTCAAGCAAGCATGAAGGCACTTAAATGTGTGGCGGTGCGGATGATGATGAGAAAGCATATCCAGACGTGGCTGCTGACCCTGATAGGATGGATAGGGAATATTTGGTTGATTCGAACTTTGAGCCTGACTATGGGACTGATGAGGAAGAGGAATGTGAAGATGTGGAAATGGGATGTAGATACAACGACGAAGACGAGGACAGACCAGTGATACACTTTGACAGGGACAATCCTACAATTGATGAGGGGACCGTCTTTGATAATGTGGAGGACTGCAGATATGCAGTTGCAACCTATGCAATCAGAGTTGGGTTCGAATTTATCATTGAAAAGAGCGACCAAAAGAGATTTAGGGTGCACTGTAGGGAAAGTAATGTGTGTAAATGGAGATTACATGCACCAATGCAGGGTGGACACCCATTTCAGGTTGCAATAGCTACATTTAGTTTCAGTCTTTCTTATATTTATTCTGCTGATAACTAGCTCTGAATTATTTGGATTCTTATCGAATGCAGATCAAAGTAAACACGAACAAACACAACTCCCCTAATACTTCTTTAAGTGATAAAATTACACCGACGACTACCAAGTGGTTTGCTGCTACTGTACTTGACTGGGTGAGGCAGGATCATAACATTGGACCTGCTGAACTCAGAGTAAAGATTAACAAAAAGTTTAATGTTCTGATTCCTTACCATAGAGTCTTTGATGGGAAGGAGATGGCTCTAGACTTCATTCAAGGCAAGTGGAATGACGGTTTTCATATGTTGTATAGTTTCAAAGATCAGGTAGAGAAAACATCACCTGGTAGTGTTGTTGACATCAATTATGAGGTTGTGAAAGGAAGAGAAAAGGTCTCGAGGGGGGTAGGTATAAGCAGGCAGATAAGATATGCTTCAGGAGATGTTTTGTCTGCCTGAAGGCATGCTGGAAGGGGTTCCTAGACGGCTGCAGGCCATACTTGGCAATAGGTGCAACTTCTTTAACAGGGAAGTTCAGGGGACATGTTGCTTCTGCTTGTGCTTTGGACGCGCATAATTGGCTTCTACCCGTAGCTTATGCCATTCTTGAGGGTGAATCAAATGAAAGCTAGGCATGGTTCATGCAGAGACTACGGGAAGTAATTGGTCACCCTGAAGGCTTGGTGATACACACCGGTGCATGCGAGGGTCTTGAGAATGATGTTGATGCTGTGTTTCCTAGGGTTGAGCATAGGGAATGCATGCGACACCTCGCTACTAACTTCACGAAGAAGTTCAAAGGAAAGATATTTGAAGAGGACTTGTGGCGATCAGCATACACATACACCCCAAGCACGCATGCTACTTACTTGCAGAACATGTATGTAGTGCCAAAGGTGAAAAAATACCTTGAAGAACATCACACCAAGCTATGGGCCAGAAGCAAGTTTGGTGAGTTAAGCAAGGTGGGTTTTGTTTGCAATAATTTGGCAGAGAGTTTTAATGATAAGATTTCGGGCATGAAGACACTTGGAATTGTTATTTTGTTGGATGCAATAAGACAGTGCATAATGGTGAAGATAGATTTAAGGCAAAGAATTTTTGCAAGAAATTTTTAGGCCATAAAATAGTTCCAAAGGTGGTTATGTTACTGAATGCAAGAACCAGGGCAATGAGAACAATAAAGATGAGGATGGTTAGAAGTTCCAGAACATTGGCTGAGGTTTATGCAGCAATACAAGCGTGGAAGTGAACGGAGGTACAATGTAGACATTGGAAACAAGACTTGTTCATGCAGGCAGTGGCAGATTACTGTTCTGCCATGTCACCATGCAATTTACTTCATCTTAAAGCTTAGAGGTAGCGGAGCTGAAATAGAGAACTATGTCGACAACTATTTCTCTGTGGACAAGTTTGCTGCAACTTATGCAGAAAACGTACCACCAATGGCCAATGAAAATGATTGGGAGATTGTCGATCCAGGGTTCAAACTTCAACCACCAGTTCTTAGGAGGCCACCTGGGAGGCCTAGAAAGCTAAGGGTCGAATCCTCCACTGATAAAGGTTCAAGGTTGGGAGCTAAGAAAAGGAAATGTAAACGTTGTGGCAGATTCGTCCATATCAAGAGGTTGTGCAAAAACCCAGTTACACATGATATTGTCCTTGTTCACACCCCGATGGCAGAAAATGAGGCTTCTCAGCCAGAATTGGAGGAAGAACAGCGTGAAGACGGTGATGAGCACTCGGAGGAAAACGTACGTAAGCAGCCAATTTATGAAGAAGTGGAGGTGCCGGCGAGAAAAGGGTGTGAAAAGAAAGAAAAGGGTAAGCGGAATGGGGAGGAAAGGGCAAATAATGGAGGTGTATTATGTTGGGTTCACAGCATAAAAAACAAAAAAAAATCCTACGATGGGAACTATCGCCAAGATCTATCTACTAGATACAAGCAACGAGTGGATATACATCCATACAAAACTTACCCTCGAAGACAACAAAGCTTTGTTAATGAGATGGAACTCGTGGATGATGTAGTCATACACTTGCCGATCTCAAGATCATGATGAAGTCCAGCAGGTCCGGTTCCAGCACGTCCATCAGATCCAGCTCTAGCAAGTCCAGCACCACCAAGTCTAGCACCGCAAAGCAGCGGTGCATCTGTGATCGCACACACATCCGGTACCCCGATAACCTCCGTCCCTCGCTCCAGCAAAGCAGCGGAAGCAGCAACTCCTTTCTAGATAAAGCCACCGGGAACATGTATCTCGCTAATCCGAGACCATGGGGAATAACTAGAGGGGGAGAGAGATCCTTCACGAGGAGGTGTGTGTTGTGAGAAGGAGAGGGGGGCCTTTTATAGGGAAGAGGGGGGCAGCCAAGGGCCATTGCGTGGCAGCCATGGTGGTGCCCCCACCTCTTCCATCATTCATGTGCTGGATTCTCCACTCACATAAATATGCCTCCACTCACACTTCCATTCACATGCATTAAATTTCCACCAAATTTAATGCAAGCTCTCATTAAATAAAACTATTTTATTTATTTTATGCAGAATTTTGTTAATTACTTTAATTAACAAACATTCACATAAAACCCCCTGCAACCTTTCAATATCACATGCAGAACCAGTTTGTGCAATTTCACCCGAAACAATTCCGGTTTCCATCGAAATGATTCCAGCGCTTTCTTAAATCTTTATCTGAAACATATTTGCTCCAAATGGTGTCGGTATCCCTTAAGTGTGTCACCCTACGGTTCACAAATAATGCAGACATGATCGAGACCCCTCTTCGATCAATAATCAGCAGCGGGACCTGGCGATCTGTACTGACTCCCACATATTCAACGATGACTCTTGTGATCGTGTGAACCTTTAACGACGTAACCAAATCCCTTTGTCTCGTGATATATTACATGTCCGAGATTCGATCATCGGTATCCCAATACCTAGTTTGATCTCGTTATCGACATGCACTCTTTTCTCATTCCCGTGATATAACATTCTAGTGATCACATCACTTGCTTGCAAGCTATTCTCAATGTGATATCACCGAGAGGGCATAGAGTATATCTATCCGTCATCAGGATGGACAAATCCCACTCTTGATCCAAGAGCCTCAACATAACACCTTCGGAGTATCTGAACCCACCTTTATAGTCACACTTTTATGGTGTGACGTTTGATGTTATCAAGGCACTCTTCCGATGTTAGCAATTAACATGATCTCATGGTCTAAGGACTAAGATTACTTCGTATGATGTTATAGCAATATAAACATAATGACTTTGATCGTAATGCTATACTTTGGATGAATGTTCATCACATCATTCCACCAATGATGTGACCTCGTTATTAACAACATCCAATGTCCATGATCAGGAAACCTTGATCATCTTGTTAATCAACGAGCTAGTTTATATGAGAGGCATTACTAGGAACTTTGTATTTTGTTTATTAAACACACATGTATTAACGTTTCCAAATTAATACAATTATAGCATGCAAAATTAACATTTATCATAAACAAGGAATAAGATAATAACCACTTTATTATTGCCTCTCGGGCATATTCCCTTCATATTAGAATATGAAGAGGTTGCAGGGGTGATTCAGGATGTTCTTGAGGATCTTTCAGCTAACTGCAGGAGAAATAATAAATCCCTGCCAATTTCATCTTTGTACGATTCTCCGGATGAAAGGTAAGCTTAAAAATTGTTTTATTTGCCATTTTATCATTTTTTTATCCTCATCAACTAATGCTTAATGCAGCGTGGGCTAGCATACTAATAAGAGGAGCAGAAAGATGCAGGCACAGTAATGTCGTATGTTGAATTATATCATTGAAACTAAACTAGTCGTGTCGTCTTTATTTATATCTGGCACGTGCAACGTGTCTGTGATGGGGTCATGTGGACCAGATTACAATTTTTTTAAATATTATTACATTAATTTTTTACCTGCGTTTGGACACGGCTACTAGTTCATATCTCCCTTGCATTCCCATCTCCTCTGGCACACTCCAAAATTATGGTTGTGCCATCAAATAGCAGAGTCAGCGTATTGTTCCATCAGATGTGAATGAAATGACTTTGTTTGTTCAGAATTTGATGACTTTTGATTAGTTTGAAAGACAGAGAAAACTAAAACATGTATCTAGACATGTTTTGGGTATAGACACATTTATTAAATATCTAAAAAAACTAAGTCAGTTATATCTGGACAGGAGTAGTACACTATTACAACACGCTCGATCCCTTCTCCTCTGGCGCACTCCAAATCATGGCTGTGCCATCAAGTGCTAGGAGCAGAGTCAGCGTATTGTCCCATCAGATATGCCAGGAACGCGCGAACTTTATTTTCAGGATCGGACGAGTTTCGATCGACTAGTTTCAAAGACAAAGACAACTAAAACATGGCCAACATATATAGATTATGACGATAATAGGCCATGAATCAAGTGACCCAGATCCAAAGAGCGCATTAAGATACTATACATAGATTTAATTTATGCTTAAGTGGCCCTAATCGACTATGACGCTCCCGCAGTCTCCATCATTGACGACGTTGTCCGCATCGTCGCCAGCCTCCTCCGTGTTAGAATCGATGTCGATGTTCCCGGCAGCGTTCCTCCTCCTCATGGATTCTTCATGGTGTGCTGCATCGATAATGGTGGAGGTCGTACACCTAGGCACTGCCCAGAAGCGCTTCCTCCCTTCGGGGTTACGCAGATCCGGGTGGATCTCCCGCCGGTGGGTTCCGCACAGCTCAATCAACACAGCCCGCTCCTTCTTAAACAGCTTTTTACAAGCGATGACAGCGCTGTCATGAGTATCGTGCCATTACCTTTCTACTCCGGACAACCGGGCGGCGGTGCTCCTAGATCTACCTCGCCAACGAGTTGTCGTGCAAGAGTGGCACGACAGGAACCCCGGTGTAGCTGAGCTCGAAGCCGGCCAGAAGCCTCACGAACGGCAGCGCGAGTATGTCGTAGTGGGCGAACATCAGAGCCTCGTGCAAGCTCAGTTTGGGCCTCTCCCTCTCCATGGCGATGAAGGAACACGATCTGAGCTTCGGCCCCGAGGTTAAGGGAATAAGGGCAAGGACTAGGCCCAGCGTCGTTGCCACTGCCAATCAGTTCACAGAACAGACTTCTCACGGATCACCCTCGCGAAGGACATCCTTATCGTCCATGCACCCCGATCCAACGGTGCCTAAAATTCGGGGATCGAGTCTTCTAAAAGCCCAGAGCGGTTGCTCGTTAGCTCTACGTCCCGATTGTTTGTGGCCAACGGTTGTAGTTCAAAATAATACACATTTCAATCACACTAGTGGATCCATATGTGGTCTCTAAAGAGAACACACATGCAATGACTCTAGCTGTGGTTAATGAGAAGAACACACATGCAATGACACTGATGGATCCATATGTGGTATGTGAAAAGAACACACATGCAATGATTCTGGTTGTTGTTAGTAAAAACAGCACACATGCAATGACACTGGTGGATCCATGTGTGGTCTCTGAAGAGAACACACATGCAATGACACTGGTGGATCCATATGTGGTATGTGAAAATAATAGTCATGAAATGACTCCAGTTGTTGTTAGTAAAAAGACACACATGCAATGACACTAGTGGATCCATGTATGGTCTCTGAAGAGAACACATATTTCAATGACACTGGTGGATCCATATGTGGTATGTGAAAAGAACACAGATGCAATGACTCTGGTTGTTGTTAGTAAAAAGAACACACATGCAATGACACTGCTGGATCCATGTGTGGTCTCTGAAGAGAACACACATTTCAATGACACTGGTGGATCCATATGTGGTGTGTGAAAAGAACACACATGAAATGACTCCAGTTGTCGTTAGTAAAAAGAATACACATGCAATGACACTGGTGGATCCATGTGTGATCTCTGAAGAGAACACACATGCAATGACTCTAGCTGTGGTTAATGAAAAGAACACACATTTCAATGACAATGGTGGATCCATATGTGGTATGTGAAAAGAACACACATGCAATAACTCTAGTTGTTGTTAGTAAAAAGAACACACATGCAATAACACTGGTGTATCCATGTGTGGTCTCTGAAGAGAACACACATTTCAATTACACTGGTGGATCCATATGTGGTATGTGAAAAGAATAGTCATGAAATGACTTCAGTTGTTGTTAGTAAAAGGAACACACATGCAATGACACTGGTGGATCCATGTGTTATCTCTGAAGAGAACACACATGCAATGACCTGATGGCTCCATATGGTATGAAAGAACACACATACAATGATTCAGGTTGTTTTAGTAAAAAAGAACACACATGCAATGACATGGTGGATGCTGTGTGGTCTCTGAAGAAGAGAACACATTTCATGAACGATGGAATCATATGGTATGAAAAATTACACATCTGTGTCAGTTGTTGTTAGTAAAAGAAATGCATACAATAACTGCTTGGTGCATCCATGTGTAGTTAAAGGAAAGAGAACACACATGCAATGTGCCAATTGGATCCATATGTGGTATGTAGAAAGATAGTCATGAAATGACTCTAATTTTTGACAGTAAAAGAACACATGCAATGACAACTTGGTGGCTCATATATATTGGTATGTGAAAACAACACATGCAATGACTCAGGATCCATGTGTGGTATAAAAAAGAACACACATGCAATGACACTGGTGGATCCATAGTGGTATGTGAAAAGAACACATGCAATGACTTGGTTCCGTTGTTAGTAAAAGAACACACATTTCACAATGACATCTGGATCCATGTGTGGTCCTAAAAAGAACACACATGCAATGATCTCCTTTTGTTGTCCTCCTAGAAAAAGAACACACATGCAATGACACGGTGGATCCATATGTCCTATGTGAAAGAACACACATGCAATGACTCAATTGTCCTAGTAAAAGAACACACATGCAATGACACTGTGGATCCATGTGTCTATGAAAGAGAACACATGCAATGACACTGGGATCCATGTTAGTAAAAAGAACACATATGCAATGACACTGGTGGATCCATTTTGTTGAAAAAGAACACACATGCAATGACACTGTGGATCCATATGGTGGTGTGAAAGAACACACATGCAATGACTCTTGTTGTTAGTAAAAAGCACACATGCAATGACATGTAGGATCACATGCATGCAATGACACATCCAATGTGTGGTTAATGAGAGAAGAACACACATTTCAATGACACTGGTGGATCCATATGTGGTATGTGAAAAGAATAGTCATGAAATGACTCTGGTTATTGTTGTTAGTATAAAGAACACACATGCAATGACACTGGTGGATCCATGTGTGGTCTCTGAAGAGAACACACATTTCAATGACACTGGTGGATCCATATGTGGTATGTGAAAATAACACACATGCAATGACTCTGGTTGTTGTTAGAAAAAAGAACACACATGCAATGACACTGGTGGATCCATGTGTGGTCTCTGAAGAGAACACACATTTCAATGACACTGGTGGATCCATATGTGGTGTGTGAAAAGAACACACATGCAATGACTCTGGTTGTTGTTAGCAAAAAAGAACACACATGCAATGACACTGGTGGATCCGTGTGTGGTCTCTGAAGAGAACATACATTTCATTGACACTGGTGGATTCATATGTGGTGTGTGAAAAGAACACACATGCAATGACTCCAGTTGTTGTTAGTAAAAAGAACACACATGCAATGACACTAGTGGATCCATGTGTGATCTCTGAAGAGAACACACATGCAATGACTCTAGTTGTGGTTAATGAGAAGAACACACATTTCAATGACACTGGTGGATCCATATGTGATATGTGAAAAGAACACACATGCAATAACTCTAGTTGTTGTTAGTAAAAAGAACACACATGCAATGACACTGCTGGATCCATGTGTGGTCCCTAAAGAGAACACACATTTCAATGACACTGGTGGATCCATATGTCGTATGTGAAAAGAATAGTCATGAAATGACTCTGGTTGTTGTTAGTAAAAAGAACACACATGCAATGACACTGGTGGATCCATGTGTGGTCTCTGAAGAGAACACACATTTCAATGACACTGGTGGATCTATATGTGGTATGTGAAAATAATAGTCATGAAATGACTCTAGATGTTGTTAGTAAAAAGAACACACTGTCGGGAATATGCCCTAGAGGCAATCATGTATGATGTTATTCCCAATGTATTTATAAGGTTATTGTCCATGGATGGACTACTGATATGTATCATTGAATATGTGATTCGATTGTGGAACTGCATATTCATGTTGTTCATACTAATTGTCCTTAGTCGCTGAGGTTGTGTTGGACACACAACTTAGACTAATGTGAAAGTCGGAAGATGACTCGATTCCACTTGTCATGGGCATGGAGATGCTATTCCGACTTACATGGATTTAGCTAAAGAGTTTAGCGAGTCGGGCTGACCCATATTGAGATGCAACAAACAAGTCGTTTTTTGCATGTCTCAATCAATGTAATCCTTAGACCTGAGGTTATTGCACAATCCGAGTTGAGGATCACCGACTTAGGTTCTGTCAAACGATGTTCCGTCAGTGGGCAGTTATAAAGGCGGAGTTCAGGTCGACTGAGCATCAAGCTGCGTGATGTGAATAACCAAGACGAGATTTTGCCCCTCCATCTGGACAGATATTCTCTGGGACCTCTCGGAAGATATGATTCGGAAAGCATGGCCATGCGTGACTCGATTAAGTGTTAACCGAGGCGACCAACTAAGAGTTAGTCAGATGAATCACTTATCTCGGATCAAGAAAGAGAGTCGAACTATTTAAGGGATGACGATTATTAACCTATAGTTCGACAAGGTATATCGTGAGGCAAAAGGGACTCAGACGAAACTCGCATTAGAAGGTATGTCGTCATGACTCTTTGGTACTTGGGAGTTGGCACGTTCTGCTAGGAGCCGCTACCGACTGATCGATCACGAGTGAGACTCAGAATCGTGTCTGGGTTACCATGAGCGTGTTGGGTCACACACTTAAGAGCGGGAGCAAGTTTGGGTTAGACCCAAACAGGAAATCTATTTGGGTTGGACCCAAATAGAGACATGGACTTAGTCAATGAGTTGGACTCGTAGTGACTAATATAGGCCTTTTAGTGAATGGGCCACAAGTGAGTGGAGCCCACTTTTACTCCCTATATAAGCTGGGGCGCAGGTGCTTAGAGGGCAAGGTTAGGTCACTCCATGTGTTGGAAACCCTAGCCCCAGCCTGTCCTGTCGCCACCGTACCGGACCTAGAAGTCCATCGCCGGCGCTCCTCCTCATACGTGTGGATACTGGCGGAGGTGTTGTACATTCAGCACTTCGACGATCACGGAACCGGAACGGATCGTGGAACCGGAACGGATCGTGAGGATTGCAATGGATGAAGTGACGTGCTTCATTGATTCCACAACTGCGTGTCTAGTGGTAATCCTCGTGGCCTTCTACCTGAGCTAGATTTTGGGATCACCGCATAGGGAAAAGGTTTTGTTTATCTCTGTGTGGCCCAACAGTGGTATCAGAGCATTAGCTTCTGGTTTTAGGCTCGAGATCATGCATATGTGATATGCAGTTGGCATTAGATTGGATCTAATTGCAGTTTTGGTGGTCGATCTATGAGATAGATCGGTTTTGTACAAAGTTGATTGGATCAACTATACTCGAGGGAATGGATGATCTGGTTTCCGTGATCTAACTGCTAAGGTCGTGGAACGACATACCCCTACCGGTCGGCTTCCGCCATCGGGGTAGACTATGACACGTAAACCCGGATGCGGTGATCGAAGATCAAAGGGTTTGGTCAAATCGGAGTCCGGATCAGATTTGGGTAAAATTATTTTATCCGATGATGAAATCCATGTCCGGAATGCAGATGTGATCTGCGTTTTTCGGAAAAATCGTCGGGCGCTGCCCGCACCCGCGAGGGGCGCTGTCCCTTCGATTCATGCATGCTATCCAGCTAGCGGGACCACCGGCTTTGCCCTGCCATAGTGCCTTAGATGTCGTTACGAGGTTCACAACACCGGTAGATATTGTATCCATGCATAACTTGTTTTGCAGGAAGTTGTGAATGGTATGGCTTATGTGCATGTGATGTGTGTAATCCATATGTGATCTGTGTATCACAGGTTTGTCAGCCGGCTGGAGCCAAAGTGTTGTCACTGTTATTGTATAATGACCTGCGTGTCGACATGAGATGCCATCTTCTTGTATATTCCTTAGTGCTAGTGTAGCATGTTTGGAGGACTTGAAGGACACTCTACAAAGGCATGATTTAACAGGTTCATGGAGATGGAGATCACCATGAAGAGAGCCATACTATTTCACATTATAATTGCATTATTTTGTGTTATTGTTATGTCTCTAGTTTTACCTCTATGAGATAGTGGTTAAACTTTAATCCCTCAAAGAAGGTCTAGTCGGTCTCCCCGCCAGTGCTGCACCATCACAAGTCAGACATTCTTGGTAGTGGGCTCATAAAATTGAGGTGTTACCAATTCTTTTCGACTAGATGGGTTCGAGTCAGACTCTTACAGTGGAAAATTGCGTAAAATTGTTTTATCCGATGATGAAATCCATGTCCGGAATGCAGATGTGATCTGCGTTTTTCGGAAAAAAATGGTCGGTATTTGCCACCTTCGCACCCGCGGAAAGGGCACCCTTGATCCCGCCCGCTATCCGGATAGCGGGACCATTGGCTTCGCCCTATCGTAGCGCCTTAGATGTCGTTGCGAGTTTCACAACGCCGGTAGATATCGTATCTATGCATAACTTGTTTTTGCAGGATGATGTTGTGAATGGTATGGCTTATGTGCATGTGATGTGTGTAATCCATACGTGATCTGCGTATCATGGTTTTTTTGTCACCACCGAGCCTAGGTCTTTGTCACTTTATTGTATAACGACCTACATGTCGGATTCTCTATGTAATTTAAAATTACAAGCTAGTGTAGCTGTTTGGAGAACAAGGATGGCATGCAAGTCGGTGTACAAGTCGGCTACATGGAGTAAGACGGCACGTGACAAGAGTTGACACGAATTGGATTACATGTTTTGTGGAGATGGAGATCGCCATGAAGAGAGCCATACCATTTCATATTATTGTTATGGCTCTGTTTTACCTCTATTAGATAGTTGGTAGAAAGTAATCCCTCAAAGAAGGTCTAGTCGGTTTCCCCGCTAGTGCTGCACCATCACAAGTCGGACATTTTTGGTAGTGGGCTCATAAAATTGAGGTACTATCAATTCTTTCCGACTAGGTGGGTTCGAGTCGGACCCTTACGACGGAAGCACTCGGTAATCTAGATGGGTCTATCACAACGGTTGTGGGACTCGGGGAAAAGTCGGATGGGATCCAGGGCATGTGATGCCACCCATCCAACAGGAGTCGTATGAGATACGATTGACAAGGAGTTGTCTACCTAGATCACTTGATGGCTAGTAGTGATGCTAAAGCTCACTAGTCGACTTGCTTATTTAGGGTCCTGAATCACTAAGTAACCATCGGAGGGGTGTTGGTTCTAGTGGGAGCATAAATATTGAAGTGTTTTGATATGCTTGCTCTTTATGGATACATGTCTTAAGTGTTTTGCATATTTTCTGTTGTAGATTAATGGCACCTAGCAGTCTTCCTCAGATTTTTAGTTTTGCTTTGAGAACCATCTTAGAGAAAGATAAGCTGAATGGAACTAATTTCACCAACTGGTATCGTAATCTGAGAATTGTTCTCAAACAAGAAAAAAGGGACCATGTCCTAGACAACCCACTTCCAACTGAGCCGGATGAGAATGCGACTGTCGCAGCCACCAATGCCTACCATCGGATTTGTGATGAATCCACGGAGATAAGCTATCTCATGCTTGCTCACATGGAACCGGACTTGCAGCAGCAGTTCAAGAATGTTGAGGCCTACGATATGATCGAAAGCCTCAAAAGTATGTTCCAGGCTCAGGCAAAGACTGAGAGGTATCAAGTCTCTTAGGCTTTGTTGAGCTGCAAGCTTAAGGATGGCGATCCACTGAGTCCGCATGTGATCAAGATGGTTGGTTACGTGCAGTCTCTGGAAAGGCTAGGCTACCCCATTAGCGAAGAGTTCGGTACGGACATAATTCTGAACTCTCTTCCTAGTGCGTATAGTCAGTTCATATCGAACTACCACATGCATGGTATGGATAAGAAGCTCACTAAATTACATGGGATGCTAAAGCAGGCTGAGGCGGATCTCAAGAAAGGTGCCATTCAAGTGTTGATGGTACAGAATAAGGCTAAGTTCAAGAAGAGTTCTTGGACTAAGACGAAGAAGGCAAAGTCGGGAGGTAAGGCTGAGGACCCAGTCCAAAGCGCTTCCTCAGGGACTAAGCCATCTCCTGCAGCCGGATCCACTTGCTTCTATTGCAAGTCGGATGGCCACTGGAAGAGGAATTGCAGCAAGTATCTGGCTGACAAAGCCAAGAGTGGAGGTGTGACTTCCGGCTCAGGTACGCTTGTTTGCAATGTTATAGACATTTATCTTGCTGATGCACCTGGTAGTTCTTGGGTATATGATACCGGATCAGTCATTCACATTTGCAACTCGTTGCAAGGACTGGTAAGAACTAGGAGCGTGGCGAGAGGCAAGGCTGACATTCGAGTCGGCAACAAAGCGAGAGTCGCTGCGTTGGAAGTCGGCACGATGCAACTTCACTTACCTTCTGGATTCTTAATGGAGCTAAATAATTGTTATTATGTTCTAGTGCTTAGTCGAAACATTATTTTTGCCTCATGTTTGATGAGACAAGGCTATGAATCGAATATTAAGAATAATGGTTGTTCTTTATATTTGAATGATATGTTTCACGGCTTTGCACCCGTCTAAGACGGGTTATTTATTTTGAATCTTGATAGTGAATCTGTCTATAACATAAATGTGAAAAGGTTAAAACCAAATGATCTGAATATGACTTACTTTTGGCATTGTCGGCTTGGTCATATAAGATGGAAACACATGAAGAAGCTCCATGATGATGGACTCCTAACTTTGTTCGACTTGGAGTCGTTTGAGACATGCGAATCCTTCCTACTCGGTAAGATGACCAAGACACCTTTTGCAAAGAGTTGTGAAAGGGCATCTGACTTATTGGGACTAGTACATAGTGATGTATGTGGCCCGATGAGCAGGAAAGCCAGAGGTGGTTATGAGTACTTCATTACCTTCACTGATGATTTGAGTAGATATGGATATATCTACTTGATGAAACATAAGTCAGAAGCCTTTGAAAAGTTCAAAGAATTCCAGAATGAGGTACAGAATCAACTCGGCAAGAAAATAAAGTTTCTTCGGTCAGACCGAGGAGGCAAGTACATGAGCCATGAGTTTGATGACCATCTGAAGAGTTGTGGAATAGTTCCCCAGCTCACTGCTCCAGGAATGCCACAGAGAAATGGTGTGTCAGAAAGGAGAAATCGGACCTTGTTGGACATGGTATGATCAATGATGAGTTGGACAGATCTGCCTTTATCATTTTGGGGTTATTGTCTAGAAATTGCAGCGTTCACACTAAACAGAGTACCATCAAAGTCAGTAGAGAAGACACCGCATGAGATGTGGACTGGCAGAAAGCCGAGTTTGTCTTTTCTTAAGATTTGGGGTTGTGAAGCTTTTGCCAAACGACTTCAGTCGGACAAGCTTACAGCTAAGTCGGATAAGTGTATTTTCGTAGGATATTCGAGGGAAACCTTGGGTTACTACTTCTAGAACCGAGAAGAGAGCAAAGTGTTTGTCGCTCGGAACGGTGTCTTCCTTGAGAAAGAGTTTCTCAGTCGGGGAGTCAGTGGGAGCACGGTGCAACTCAAAGAAATTCGAGAGGTACCCGCCAGTAGCGAGTCGGCAAAAGCCTTGGAGGTTGAGCCGGTCGTGGTACCTGAGATGGAAACAGCACCAACACTATGAAGATTGGCCAGATTGCGAAGTGTTCGTGATGTGTTACTGTTAGACAGTGATGAGTCGGCAACTTATTCGGAAGCAATGGTGGGTTCTAATTCTGAGTCATGGCTTGGAGCCATGAGATCCGAGTTAATGTCCATGGATGAAAATCAAGTTTGGAACTTGGTTGATCTGCCAGACGGTGCAAGACCCGTCGAGTGCAAATGGGTCTTTAAGAAGAAAACTGATATGGATGGAAATGTTGCTATCTATAAGGCACGGCTTGTCGCCAAGGGGTTATGACAAGTTCAAGGAGTTGACTACGATGAGACTTTCTCTCCCGTGGCGATGCTTAAGTCAGTTTGGATCATGTTAGCTATAGCAGCCTATTTCGACTATGAGATATGGCAGATGGATGTCAAGACGGCTTTCCTTAATGGAAATTTAACCGAGGACGTGTATATGATATAGCCCGAGGGTTTTGTCGATCCGGCTAATGGTAACAAGGTATGCAACCTTCGGAAATCCATTTATGGGTTGAAGCAAGCATCTCGGAGTTGGAACATTTGCTTTGATGAGGTAGTCAAATCGTTTGGCTTCGTCAAGAGTGATCATGATTCTTGTTTATACAAGAAGTTTAGTGGGAGCAAAGTAAACTTTCTGATCTTATATGTGGATGACATATTACTGATTGGAAATGATGTCCAGATGTTGCAAGAAACCAAGGAATCATGGGAAAGGAGTTTTTCGATGAAAGACTTGGGTGAGGCGACTTACATACCAGGAATCTAGATCTATAGAGATAGATCAAGGCGGCTCATTGGATTGAGTCAGAGTACTTATTTGGACAAAGTGTTGAAGAAGTTCAACATGGAATCGTCTAAGAAGGGGTTCTTACCGATGTCTCATGGCGTAAAACTTAGCAAGACTCAGTGTCCTTCAACAACTGATGAGCGAAGTCAGATGAGTGTGATTATGTATTCTTCTGCAGTCGGATCCATCATGTACGCAATGATTTGTACTAGGTCGGAT
This sequence comes from Avena insularis, assembly GCA_023614405.1. Taxonomy (NCBI): domain Eukaryota; kingdom Viridiplantae; phylum Streptophyta; class Magnoliopsida; order Poales; family Poaceae; genus Avena; species Avena insularis. Next base: position 369,172,997 of record CM042692.1, read on the forward strand.
GTTTCCTATGCTCTAAGTGTTGTGATAAGGTACCAGGCTGACCCTAGAGAAATTCACTAGGCATCGGCTAAAAATATCCTCAAGTACTTGAGAAGGACTAAGGATATGTTCTTGGTTTATGGAGGTGAGGATGAACTCAGTGTAAGGGGTTACACGGATGCGAGTTATCTCACTGACTCGGATGATTCTCGTTCGCAATCCGGATATGTGTTTGTAATAAACGGAGGGGCTGTGAGCTGGAAGAGTTCTAGGCAAGAGACGGTGTCTACGTCTACAACAGAAGCTAAGTATATTGCTGCCTCGGAGGCGGCAAAAGAAGCCGTTTGGATGAGGAATTTCCTCATGGATATTGGTGTGGTTCAGGGCTCGTCCAATCCGTTAGACGTGTATTGTGACAACAATGGTGTTATCGCACAAGCCAAGGAACCTAGACAACACCAGAAGAACAAACATATACTCATGTGGTATCACCTTATTCGCCAGTTCGTGGATGAAGATGATATCAAGTTATGCAAGGTACACACAGATGCAAACATTGCGGATCCGTTGGCAAAGCCACTTCCATAGCCAAAGCATGAGGCGCACCTGAGAGCTATGGGCATTAGATGTCTAGACATATGATATCGGATGATTGGCTCTAGTGCAAGTGGGAGACTGTTGGGAATATGCCCTAGAGGCAATCATGTATGATGTTATTCCCAATGTATTCATAAGGTTATTGTCCATGTATGAACTACTGATATGTATCATTGAATATGTGATTCGATTGTGGAACTGCATATTCATGTTGTTCATACTAATTGTCCTTGGTCGTTGAGGTTGTGTGGGACACACAACTTAGACTAATGTGAAAGTCGGCAGATGACTTGGTTCCACTTGTCATGGGCATGGAGATGCTATTCCGACTTACATGGATTCGGCTAAAGAGTTTAGCGAGTCGGACTGACCCATATTGAGATGCAACGAACAAGTCGTCATTTGCATGTCTCAATCAATGTAATCCTTAGACCTGAGGTTATTGCACAATCCGAGTTGAGGATCACCGACTTAGGTTCTGTCAAACGATGTTCCGTCATTGGGAAGTTATAAAGGCGGAGTTCGGGTCGACTGAGCATCAAGCTGCGTGATGTGAATTACCAAGACGGAATTTTGCCCCTCCATCTGGAGAGATATTCTCTGGGACCTCTCGGAAGATATGATTCGGAAAGCATGGCCATGCGTGACTCGGTTAAGTGTTAACCGAGGCGACCGACTAAGAGTTAGTCGGATGAATCACTTATCTCGGATCGAGAAAGAGAGTCGAACTATTTAAGGGATGAGGATTATTTGCCTATAGTTCGGCAAGGTATATCGTGAGGCAAAAGGGACTCAGACGAAACTCGCATTGGAAGGTATGTCGTCATGACTCTTTGGTACTTGGGAGTTGGCACGTTCTGCTAGGAGCCGCTAACGACTGATCGATCACGAGTGAGACTCGGAATCGTGTCTGGGTTACCATGAGCCTGTCGGGTCACACACTTAAGAGCGGGAGCAAGTTTGGGTTAGACCCAAAAAGGAAATCTATTTGGGTTGGACCCAAATAGAGACATGGACTTAGTCAGTGAGTTGGACTCGCAGTGACTAATATAGGCCTTTTAGTGAATGGGCCACAAGTGAGTGGAGCCCACTTTCACTCCCTATATAAGCTGGGGCGCAGGTGCTTAGAGGGCAAGGTTAGGTCACTCCATGTGTTGGAAACCCTAGCCCCAGTCCGTCCTGTCGTCGCCGTACCGGACCTAGCAGTCCATCGCCGGCGCTCCTTCTTGTACGTGTGGATAACTGGCGGAGGTGTTGTACATTCAGCACTTCGATGATCGTGGAACCGGAATGGATCGTGGAACCGGAACGGATCGTGGAACCGGAACGGATCGTGGAACCGGAACGGATCGTGAGGACTGCACTGCATCAAGCGACGTGCTTCATCGATTCCGCAACTGCGTGTCTAGTGGTAATCCTCGTGGCCTTCTACCTAAGCTAGATCTTGGGATCACCCTGTAGGGAAAAAGTTTTGTTTATCTATGCATGGCCCAACACACAGATGCAATGACACATGTGGATCCATGTGTGGTCTCCAAAGAGAACACACATTTCAATGACACTGGAGCCATATGTGGTATGTGAAAAGAATAGTCATGAAATGACTCCAGTTGTTGTTACTAAAAAGAACACACATGCAATAACTCTAGTTGTTGTTAGTAAAAAGAACACACATGCAATGACACTGGTGGATCCATGTGTGGTCTCTAAAGAGAACACACATGCAATGACTCTGGTTGTTGTTAGTAAAAAGAACACACATGCAATGACTCTGGTTGTTGTTACTAAAAAAGAGCACACATGCAATGACACTAGTGGATCCATATGTGCTATGTGAAAAGAACACACATGCAATAACTGCAGTTGTTGTTAGTAAAAAGAACACACATGCAATGACACTGGTGGATCCATGTGTGGTCTCTGAAGAGAACACACATGCAATGACTCTAGCTGTGGTTAATGAGGAGAACACACATTTCAATGACACTGGTGGATCCATATGTGGTATGTGAAAAGAACACACATGCAATGACTCTGGTTGTTGTTAGTAAAAAGAACACACATGCAATGACACTGGTGGATCCATGTGTGGTCTCTGAAGAGAACACACATTTCAATGACACTGGTGGATCCATATGTGGTGTGTGAAAAGAAAACACATGCAATGACTCTAGTTGTTGTTAGTAAAAAGAACACACATGCAATGACACTGGTGGATCCATGTGTGATCTCTAAAGAGAACACACATTCAATGACTCTAGCTGTGGTTAATGAGAAGAACACACATTTCAATGACACTGGTGGATCCATATGTGGTATGTGAAAAGAACACACATGCAATAACTCTAGTTGTTGTTAGTAAAAAGAACACACATGCAATGACACTGGTCGATCCATGTGTGGTCTCTGAAGAGAACACACATTACAATGACACTGGTGGATCCATATGTGGTATGTGGAAAGAATAGTCATGAAATGACTCGGGTTGTTGTTAGTAAAAAGAACACACATGCAATGACACTGGTGGATCCATGTGAGGTCTCTGAAGATAACGGACATTTCAATGACACTGGTGGATCCATATGTGGTATGTGAAAAGAATAGTCATGAAATGACTCCAGTTGTTACTAGTAAAAATAACTCACATGTAATGACACTGGTGGATCCATGTGTGGTCTCTGAAGAGAACACACATTTCAATGACACTGGTGGATCCAAATGTGGTTTGTGAAATGAATAGTCATGAAATGACTCCAGTTGTTGTTAGTAAAAAGAACACACATGCAATAACTCTAGTTGTTTTTAGTAAAAGAACACACATGCAATGCACTGGTGGATCCATGTGTGGTCTCTGTAGAGAACACACATGCAATGACTCTAGTTGTTGTTAGTAAAAAGAACACACATGCAATGACTCAGGTTGTTGTTAGTAAAAAAGAGCACACATGCAATGACACTGGTGGATCCATGTGTGGACTCTGAAGAGAACGCACATTTCAATGACATTGGTGGATACATATGTGGTATGTGAAAAGAACACACATGCAATAACTCTAGTTGTTGTTAGTAAAAAGAACACACATGCAATGACACTGGTGGATCCATGTGTGGTCTCTGAAGACAACACACATTTCATTGACACTGGTGGATCCGTATGTGGTATGTGAAAAGAACACACATGCAATAACTCCAGTTGTTGTTAGTAAAAAGAATACACATGCAATGACACTGGTGGATCCATGTGTGGTCTCTGAAGACAACACACATTTCATTGACACTGGTGGATCCGTATGTGGTATGTGAAAAGAACACACATGCAATAACTCCAGTTGTTGTTAGTAAAAAGAACACACATGCAATGACACTGGTGGATCCATGTGTGGTCTCTGAGGAGAACACACATGCAATGACTCTAGCTGTGGTTAATGAGGAGAACACACTTTTCAATGACACTGGTGGATCCATATGTGGTATGTGAAAAGAACACACATGCAATGACTCTGGATGTTGTTAGTAAGAAGAACACACATGCAATGACACTGGTGGATCCATGTGCGGTCTTTGAAGAGAACACACATTTCAATGACACTAGTGGATCCATATGTGGTATGTGAAAAGAACACACATGCAATGACTCTGGTTGTTAGTAAAAAGAACACACATGCAATGACACTGGTGGATCCATGTGTGGTCTCTTAAGAGAACACGCATTTCAATGACACTAGTGGATCCATATGTGGTGTGTGAAAAGAACACACATGCAATGACTCCAGTTGTTGTTAGTAAAAAGAACACACATGCAATAACACTGGTGGATCCATGTGTGATCTCTGAAAAGAACACACATGCAATGACTCTAGCTGTGGTTAATGAGAAGAACACACATTTCAATGACACTGGTGGATCCATATGTGGTATGTGAAAAGAACACACATGCAATAACTCTAGTTGTTGTTAGTAAAAAGAACACACATGCAATGACACTGGTGGATCCATGTGTGGTCTCTGAAGAGAACACACATTTCAATGACACTGTTGGATCCATATGTGGTATGTGAAAAGAATAGTCATGAAATGACTCAGGTTGTTGTTAGTAAAAATAACACACATGCAATGACACTGGTGGATCCATGTGTGGTCTCTGAAGATAACGCACATTTCAATCACACTGGTGGATCCATATGTGGTATGTAAAAAGAATAGTCATGAAATGACTCCAGTTGTTGTTAGTAAAAAGAACACACATGCAATGACACTGGTAGATCCAAGTGTGGTCTCTGAAGAGAACACACATTTCAATGACACTGGTGGATCCATATGTGGTATGTGAAATGAATAGTCATGAAATGACTCTAGTTGTTGTTAGTAAAAAGAACACGCATGCAATAACTCTAGTTGTTGTTAGTAAAAAGAACACACATGCAATGACACTGGTGGATCCATGTGTGGTCTCTGAAGAGAACACACAAGCAATGACTCTGGTTTTTGTTAGTAAAAAGAACACTCATGCAATGACTCTGGTTGTTGTTAGTAAAAAAGAGCACACATGCAATGACACCGGTGGATCCATGTGTGGACTCTGAACAGAACGCACATTTCAATGACACTAGTGGATCCATATGTGGTATGTGAAAAGAACACACATGTAATAACTCTAGTTGTTATTAGTAAAAAGAACACACATGCAATGACATTGGTGCATCCATGTGTGGTCTCTGAAGAGAACACACATTTCAATGACATTGGTGGATCCATATGTGGTATGTGAAAAGAATAGTTATGAAATGACTCTAATTGTTGTTAGTAAAAAGAACACACATGCAATAATTCTAGTTATTGTTAGTAGAAAGAACACACATGCAATGACACTGGTGGATCCATGTGTGGTCTCTGAACAGAACACACATGCAATGACTCTGGTTGCTGTTAGTAAAAAAGAGCACACATGCAATGACACTGGTGGATCCATGTGTGGTCTCTGAAGAGAACACACATTTCAATGACACTGGTGGATCCATATGTGGTATGTTAAAAGAACACACATGAAATTACTCCAGTTATTGTTAGTAAAAATAACACACATGCAATGACACTGGTGGATTCATGTGTGTTCTCTGAAGAGAACATGCATTTCAATGACACTGGTCGATACATATGTGGTATGTGAAAAGAACACACATGCAATGACTCCCGTTGTTGTTAGTAAAAAGAACACACATGCAATAACACTGGTGGATCCATGTGTGGTCTCTGAAGAGAACACACATTTCAATGACACTGTTGGATCCATATGTGGTATGTGAAAAGAACACACATGAAATGACTCCAGTTGTTGTTAGTAAAAAGAAAACACATGCAATGACACTGGTGGATCCATGTGTGGTCTCTGAAGAGAACACACATTTCAATGACACTGGTGGATCCATATGTGGTATGTGAAAAGAATAGTCATGAAATGACTCTAGTTGTTGTTTGTAAAAAGAACACACATGGAATGACACTGGTGTATCCATGTGTGGTCTCTGAAGAGAACACACATTTCAATGACACTGGTGGATCCATATATGGTATGTGAAAAGAACATACATGCAATGACTCTGGTTGATGTTAGTAAAAAGAACACACATGCAATGACACTGGTGGATCCATGTGTGGTCTCTAAAGAGAACACACATTTCAATGACACTGGTGGATCCATATGTGGTGTGTGAAAAGAACACACATGCAATGACTCCAGTTGTTGTTAGTAAAAAGAACACACATGCAATGACACTAGTGGATTCATGTGTGGTCTCTAAAAAGAACACACATGCAATGACTCTGGTTGTTGTTAGTAAAAAGAGCACACATGCAATGACACTGGTGGATCCATAGGTGGATTGTGAAAAGAACACACATGCAATGACACTGGTGGATCCATAGGTGGATTGTGAAAAGAACACACATGCAATGACTCTGGTTGTTGTTAGTAAAAATAACAAACATGCAGTGACACTGGTGGATCCATGTGTGGTCTCTGAAGAGAACACACATTTCAATGACACTGGTGGATCCATATGTGGTATGTGAAAAGAATAGTCATGAAATGACTCCAGTTGTTGTTAGTAAAAAGAACACACATGTAATGACACTGGTGGATCCATGTGTGGTCTCTGAAGAAGAACACACATTTCAATGACACTGGTGGATCCATATGTGGTATGTGAAAATAATAGTCACGCAATAACATTGGTGGATCCATGTGTGGTCTCTAAAGAGAACACACATTTCAATGACATGGTGGATCCATATGTGGTATGTGAAAAGAATAGTCATGAAATGCCTCCAATTGTTGTTAATAAAAAGAACACACATGCAATAACTCTAGTTCTTGCTAGTAAAAAGAACACACATGCAATGACACTGGTGGATCCATGTGTGGTCTCTAAAGAGAACACACATGCAATGACTCTGGTTGTTGTTAGTAAAAAGAACACACATGGAATGACTCTGGTTGGTGTTAGTAAAAAAGAGCACACATGCAATGACACTAGTGCATCCATGTGTGGTCTCTGAAGAGAACACACATTTCAATGACACTGGTGGATCCAGATGTGGTATGTCAATAGAACACACATGAAATGACTCCAGTTGTTATTAGTAAAAAGAACACACATGCAATGACACTGGTGGATTCATGTGTGTTCTCTGAAGAGAACACGCATTTCAATCACACTGGTCGATACATATGTGGTATGTGAAAAGAACACACATGCAATGACTCTTGTTGTTGTTAGTAAAAAAAACACACATGCAATGACACTGGTGGATCCATGTGTGGTCTCTGAAGAGAACACACATTTCAATGACACTGTTGGATCCATATGTGGTATGTGAAAAGAACACACATGAAATGACTCCAGTTATTGTTAGTAAAAAGAAAACACATGCAATGACACTGGTGGATCAATGTGTGGTCTCTGAAGAGAACACACATTTCAATGACACTGGTGGATCCATATGTGGTATGTGAAAAGAATATTCATAAAATGACTCCAGTTGTTGTTAGTAAAAAGAACACATATGCCATGACACTGGTGGATCAATGTGTGGTCTCTGAAGAAAAACACACATTTCAAGGACACTGGTGGATCCATATGTGGTATGTGAAAAGAATAGTCATGAAATGACTCCAGTTATTGTTAGTAAATAGAACACACATGGAATGACACTGGTGTATCCATGTGTGGTCTCTGAAGAGAACACACATTTCAATGACACTGGTGGATCCATATGTGGTATGTGAAAAGAACATACATGCAATGAATCTGGTTGTTGTTAGTAAAGAGAACACACATCCAATGACACTAGTGGATCCATGTGTGGTCTCTAAAGAGAACACACATTTCAATGACACTGGTGGATCCATATGTGGTGTGTGAAAAGAACACACATGCAATGACTCCAGTTGTTGTTATTAAAAAGAACACACATGCAATGACACTAGTGGATCCATGTGTGGTCTCTAAAGAGAACACACATGCAATGACTCTGGTTGTTGTTAGTAAAAAGAGCACACATGCAATGACACTGGTGGATCCATAGCTGGATTGTGAAAAGAATACACATGCAATGACACTGGTGGATCCATAGGTGGATTGTGAAAAGAACACACATGCAATGACTCTTGTTGTTGTTAGTAAAAATAACAAACATGCAGTGACACTGGTGGATCCATGTGTGGTCTCTGAAGAGAACACACATTTCAATGGCACTGGTGGATCCATATGTGGTATGTGAAAAGAATAGTCATGAAATGACTCCAGTTGTTATTATTAAAAAGAACACACATGCAATGACACTGGTGGATCCATGTGCGGTCTATGAAGAGAACTAACATTTCAATGACACTGCTGGATCCATATGTGGTATGTGAAAAGAATAGTCATGATATGACTCCACTTGTTGTTAGTAAAAAGAACACACATGCAATGACACTGGTAGATCCATGTGTGGTCTCTGAAGAGAACACACATTTCAATCACACTGGTGGATCCATATGTTGTATGTCAAAAGAACACACATCAAATGACTCCAGTTATTGTTAGTAAAAATAACACACATGCAATGACACTGGTGGATTCATGTGTGTTCTCTGAAGAGAACACGCATTTCAATGACACTGGTCGATACATATGTGGTATGTGAAAAGAACACACATGCAATGACTCTTGTTGTTAGTAAAAAGAACACACATGCAATAACACTGGTGGATCCATGTGTGGTCTCTAAAGAGAACACACATTTCAATGACACTGTTGGATCCATATGTGGTATGTGAAAAGAACACACATGAAATTACTCCAGTTGTTGTTAGTAAAAAGAACACACATGCAATGATACTGGTGGATCCATGTGTGGTCTCTAAAGAGAACACACATTTCAAGGACACTGGTGGATCCATATGTAGTATGTGAAAAGAATAGTCATGAAATGACTCCAGTTGTTGTTAGTAAAACGAACACACATGCAATGACACTGGTGGATCCATGTGTGGTCTCTGAAGAAGAACACACATTTCAATGACACTGGTGGATCCATATGTGGTATGTGAAAATAATAGTCACGCAATAACATTGGTGGATCCATGTGTGGTCTCTGAAGAGAACACACACTTCAATGACATGGTGGATCCATATGTGGTATGTGAAAAGAATAGTCATGAAATGACTCCAATTGTTGTTAGTAAAAAGAACACACATGTAATAACTCTAGTTCTTGCTAGTAAAAAGAACACACATGCAATGACACTGGTGGATCCATGTGTGGTCTCTGAAGAGAACACACATGCAATGACTCTGGTTGTTGTTAGTAAAAAGAACACACATGGAATAACTCTGGTTGTGGTTAGTAAAAAAGAGCACACATGCAATGACACTGGTGGATCCATGTGTGGTCTCTGAAGAAGAACACACATTTCAGTGACACTAGTGGATCCATATGTGGTATGTGAAAATAATAGTAACGCAATAACATTGGTGGATCCATGTGTGGTCTCTAAAGAGAACACACATTTCAATGACATGGTGGATCCATATGTGGTATGTGAAAAGAATAGTCATGAAATGCATCCAATTGTTGTTAGTAAAAAGAACACACATGCAATAACTCTAGTTCTTGCTAGTAAAAAGAACACACATGCAATGACACTGGTGGATCCATGTGTGGTCTCTGAAGAGAACACACATGCAATGACTCTGGTTGTTGTTAGTAAAAAGAACACACATGGAATGACTCTGGTTGTTGTTAGTAAAAAAGAGCACACATGCAATGACACTAGTGGATCCATGTGTGGTCTCTGAAGAGAACACACATTTCAATGACACTTGTGGATCCATATGTGGTATGTCAAAACAACACACATGAAATGACTCCAGTTGTTGTTAGTAAAAAGAACACACATGCAATGACACTGGTGGATTCATGTGTGTTCTCTAAAGAGAACACGCATTTCAATGACACTGGTCGATACATATGTGGTATGTGAAAAGAACACACATGCAATGACTCTTGTTGTTAGTAAAAAGAACACACATGCAATGACACTGGTGGATCCATGTGTGATCTCTAAAGAGAACACACATTTCAATGACACTATTGGATCCATATGTGGTATGTGAAAAGAACACACATGAAATGACTCTAGTTGTTGTTAGTAAAAAGAAAACACATGCAATGACACTGGTGGATCCATGTGTGGTCTCTGAAGAGAACACACATTTCAATGACACTGGTGGATCCATATGTGGTATGTGAAAAGAATAGTCATGAAATGACTCCAGTTGTTGTTAGTAAAAAGAACACACATGCAATGACACTGGTGTATCCATGTGTGGTCTATGAAGAGAACACACATTTGAATGACACTGGTGGATCCATATGTGGTATGTGAAAAGAATAGTCATGAAATGACTCCAGTTGTTGTTAGTAAAATGAACACACATGCAATGACACTGGTGGATTCATGTGTGTTCTCTGAAGAGAACATGCACTTCAATGACACTGGTCGATACATATGCGGTATGTGAAAAGAACACACATGCAATGACTCTTGCTGTTGTTAGTAAAAAGAACACACATGCAATGACACTGGTGGATCCATGTGTGGTCTCTAAAGAGAACACACATTTCAATGACACTGGTGGATCCATATGTGGTGTGTGAAAAGAACACACATGCAATGACTCCAGTTGTTGTTAGTAAAAAGAACACACATGCAACGACACTGGTGGATCCATGTGTGATCTCTGAAGAGAACACACATGCAATGACTCTAGCTGTGGTTAATGAGAAGAACACACATTTCAATGACACTGGTGGACCCATATGTCATATGTGAAAAGAACACACATGCAATAACTCTAGTTGTTGTTAGTAAAAATAACACACATGCAATGACACTGGTGGATCCATGTGTGGTCCCTGAAGAGAACGCACATTGCAATGACACTAGTGGATCCACCTGTGGTATGTGAAAAGAATAGTCATGAAATGACTCCAGTTGTTGTTAGTAAAAAGAACACATATGCAATGACACTAGTGGATCCATGTGTGGTCTCTGAAGAGAACACACATTTCAATGACACTGGTGGATCCATATATGGTATGTACAAAGAATAGTCATGAAATGACTCCAGTTGTTGTTAGTAAAAAGAACACTCATTGCAATGACACTAGTGGATCCACCTGTGGTATGTGAAAAGAATAGTCATGAAATGACTCCAGTTGTTGTTAGTAAAAAGAACACATATGCAATGACACTAGTGGATCCATGTGTGGTCTCTGAAGAGAACACACATTTCAATGACACTGGTGGATCCATATATGGTATGTACAAAGAATAGTCATGAAATGACTCCAGTTGTTGTTAGTAAAAAGAACACTCATGCAATGACACTGGTGGATCCATGTGTGGTCTTTGAAGAAGAACACACATTTCAATGACACCGGTGGATCCATATGTGGTATGTGAAAAGAATAGTCATGAAATGACTCCAGTTGTTGTTAGTAAAAAGAACACCCATGCAATGACACTGGTGGATCCATGTGTGGTCTCTGAAGAGAACACATATTTCAATGACACTGGTGGATCCATATTTGGTATGTGAAAAGAACACACATGCAATGACTCTGGTTGTTGTTAGTAAAAAGAACACACATGCAATGACACTGGTGGATCCATGTGTGGTCTCTGAAGAGAACACACATTTCAATGACACTGGTGGATCCATATGTGGTGTGTGAAAAGAACACACATGCAATGACTCCAGTTGTTGTTAGTAAAAAGAACACACATGCAATGACATTGGTGGATCCATGCGTGGTCTCTGAAGAGAACACACATGCAATGACTCTGGTTGTTGTTAGTAAAAAGAGCACACATGCAATGACACTTGTGGATCCATAGGTGGATTGTGAAAAGAACACACATGCAATGACACTGGTGGATCCATAGGTGGATTGTGAAAAGAATACACATGCAATGACTCTGGTTGTTGTTAGTAAAAAGAACACACATGCAATAACACTGGTGGATCCATGTGTGGTCTTTGAAGAGAACACACATTTCAATGGCACTGGTGCATTCATATGTGGTATGTGAAAAGAATAGTCATGAAATGACTCTAGTTGTTGTTAGTAAAAAGAACACACATGCAATGACACTGGTGGATCCATGTGTGGTCTCTGAAGAGAACACACATGCAATGACACTGGTGGATCCATATGTGGTATATGAAAAGAACACACATGCAATTGCTCCAGTTGTTGTTAGTAAAAAGAACACACACGAAATGACACTGGTGGATCCATGTGTGGTCTCTGAAGAGAACAAACGTTTCAATGACACTGGTGGATCCATATGTGGTATGTGAAAAGAACACACATGCAATGACTCTAGTTGCTGTTAGTAAAAAGAACACACGTGCAATGACACTGGTGGATCCATGTGTGGTCTGCGAAGAGAACACGCATGCAATGACTGTGGTTAAGGAGAAGAACACACATTTTAATGACACTGGTGGATCCATATGTGGTATGTGAAAAGAATAGTCATGAAATGACTCTAGTTGTTGTTAGTAAAAAGAACACACATGCAATGACCCTGGTGGATCCATGTGTGGTCTCTAAAGAGAACACACATTTCAATGACACTGGTGGATCCATATGTGGTATGTGAAAAGAACACACATGCAATGACTCTGGTTGTTGTTAGTAAAAAGAACACACATGCAATGACACTAGTGGATCCATGTGTGCTCTTTGAAGAGAACACAGATTTCAATGACACTGGTGGATCCATATGTGGTATGTGAAAAGAATAGTCATGAAATGACTCTAGTTGTGGTTAATGAAAGAATACACATTTCAATGACAATGGTGGTTCCATATGTGGTCTGTGAAAAGAACACACATGCAATGACTCTAGTTGTGGTTAATTTGAAGAACACACATGCAATGACACTGATGGATCCATAGGCAGATTGTGAAAAGAGATTTTCCCTCTCTCTCGGTCAGAAATCTCACAAAAGCCCAAACGTATGGAGATCCCAAATGTGTGCTCACTCTGGGTGCTATGCCCTGATTGGCTGGCACAGATGTCACGCGGATCGTCTCCACCAACCGTTGATCCTATGTTATCCAACGGGCAGGATAACCCCTCCCTTCTCCACTTTTTTATGCATGGTTAATCCGTGCCACCGATACTTTACCTCCATAAACAAGTGAAAATCCATCTATGTAACTAAAATAAATAAAATAAATGATCATATTTCAAAGAAGCCATCGTCTTTGTCTTCCGGTTCGTCCTCGTCGGTGTCCTCCTCTGACGACTCGACACCGTCCCTTCCTCGAATAAGCGTGATATCTCCTCGTCGGAGTCCTCCTCCTCCTCTTCATAGTCCCACGGGTCCACATCACTCTCCTCCGCTTCTGCCTCCAACTGATCGATGAACGCCTCCTCGTTGGCTATCTCCTCTCTTCTTCCTGGTCTTCTTCTCATTCCTCTTCTTGTCCGTACTCGCCGGTTCAACATGCACCCATGTCCTGGCTGCTGCTTTGCGCTCGTCCGACGCTGCAGGTACCCCACGCCCCTCCTGCACGGCTGGTACGAGCTTTGACATCGTGGTGTCCTCGAGTGCCAATGTCGATGGATCTCGCGGTACCACGGACACGTCTGCCTTAGCGGCGACGCATTAGCGCCGACGATGCAGCGAAGAGCCGGGACGCAGGATTCGGCTGACACTGACCTGCCATTGCCACGCCGAGGGGGCATCGTGCTCGAGGTAGTTGCTCCGAATGGTCGATGGCAGGTACACAGAGTTGGGTGCCGATCTGATCAAGGATGAGCAGCGGTTTCGTGCGTCGTGTCCATGCATGCATTTGTCGATTATAAAAAAGTAATATCTTGTGTACTGAACATAATTTGATCACAACAAAATTGGCACAGCGTATTCTAGACTCGTAAATATCCCATGCGTGCCTGTCGACGTGGAGTTCGACAGAGTTCGACAGAGTTCGACGTGTCGACGTGATCATGCAGTAGTTCCGTGCGTCATTGCCCCATCAACACGTGACACACGCACACGATATGTGCACGCCGATTCCCGTGATGACCACCCGGCTCGCACTCCGCTTTTTACATACTGGATTTTGGGCGGCGCCGAAGACCATTGAAGTGTCCATCGCAATAAAGATAAGTCCCATCGATTCCCTACCCCTGCCTCCCTGGCTTCTTTGAGAAGGTAGACCGTACACGGTGGTCTTGTATAATAGTACTAGTACTACTGGACCACGACCTGTACTCTTTGACTCTTCTCCCACACTAATCACTATCTCCTTCCTCCTACCGCCGCCACCCTTACCCTGCAAGCCATGGCTCCACTAAGGAGGGGGAGAGGCCGGTCGATGATCCTCACGGAGAAAAGGGAGAGAAATTGCCGCGAGGCACTTATTCCTCTACCAACCTCTCAAGCCCACCCTCTCATCGAGGCCCAATCTCCCCCGACAATGGCGCCGAATGTTCTAGCAGGCGAGGGCTCCTCCCGGTACGGTCTTCTTATTCTACTTGTTCTCCATCTCCCTCTCCATCATGATCTTATTCAGCTTCTTCTTGTTTTTCTTCTTCTTGCTATTCCTCTTCTACGTATTACAGGCCGACCGTGGAGCCCGAATCCACCACGACGGAGGTGTTGCAGGACCCATTCGGCCCCATTCCATGTCTCGGCGAGGTAGCAAATCTCCACGCTGTTATTTCTCCGAGTTGTGATGGGGATTTCTTAGATCCTGTCCGCCCCGCATTGGTTTTTCTTCTTCTTTTGCGAGTTGTATTAGTTTTCATGAATATGACTGGATCTCTTGGTCTTTCCTTAATACCGTTGTTCATAGATTCACTATGGATTTTTTGTGATCAGGATTAGTTTATCATGGTCATGAATAGATCTCTAGGTCCATTTTTAACACTGTGGTCAATAGATTCAACGGGGATTTTTTTGATCTATATTAGTATTCACCTGGAACCTGGAGTGTAATTATAGAATTCCTATTTGAATTAACATGAACAATGCAGCGATCGAAGGCCGAGTACCATGACAAGGTGGCTGCGACCAGTTCCAAGATTGTCAACCAACATGAGCTTGCACGCTCCCTCGCCCAAGCTAATGAGAGCCTACGCAAGCAATTATCTATGCAGAAGGAGATCTCGCTAGATTTTGCACGTGACATCGTCAGGCTGCAGAAAGTGCTCGACCGTAACTTGAACAGGAAAGAACAGGCCATCAAGATAATCAACAAGCTCATGGAGGAGAAGAATAATCTCGTGGAAAGGTGCATTCTCCTAGAGGACGAAGTCAGCGAGGCACTCAGAGGACGCGTCGAGGACACCAAGGCTACCATCCAAGCCTACGAGGATAGGAACCGTTGCCTGGATGCAGTGAAGGAGATGAAGGAGGACATGAGTAGAGGGATCACCATACTTGAGGGTGTTCGGAAATAGAACGAGGAGCTAAGGGCATGTCTGGAGGCGTATCGGAGCAATGCCCAAGTCTGATTCCCGTTAGCAGGGACATGAATATCAGTTTGTCCTCCACTCCTTTTGTAATGTTTAGGGTTCAGGGAGCAATGCCCAAGTCTGCTTCCCATTATAGGGTGCAATAAGAATCCTAGGGCAACTCCTTATCTATTTGGACATGTGTTGGTGTTCATGTTCATGAATGGACACCATGTGCTCTTTCCATTATGTATCTGGACATGGGTTTCTGCATTATGAGTTTGCCACTCTCCCACTACTATTTGGTGATATTGGGAAAAACCCACAGCACACTAAACTGCAGATAAATCTTATTTGTCTTTGAAATTGAAATTATGACAGTGCCACTAGTCGATTCATAAAATGTTGATTAGTCCTAGATTGCTTCTTCCTTGAAATTATGACAGTGCCACTAGTCGAGTCAGTTAATTATGGAAACTAACCAGCTTGTCCTAGTGAACTGAACAAACCATACTATGTATTTTTGTTACAGGGAAAGAGGCGAAAGATCGACCAGGACCTGGCGACCTGGCTAAATGACAAGATAGCAATCCAAAGGGAGAAGCAGAATTCCCAGAAACTGGCCTTTGACCACTGCGTCTTTGAACTTCATGGTCCTTTCGACAAGTGCGAAAAAGGAGTTAACGCGGCTGGCGGTTACATAGTGAAGGTCGCACCTCGGATAGGAAGCATACGGAGATCATGAAAGGGATCTTGAAGGAAAATCGTATGGCTACGGACCAACTTCTCCAATCCGTGACGGAGCGCTGGAACCTACAGCTGAAGCACGACATAGTACTGAAGGAGTTGTACGATCTTAGGGAGGAAAATAGGCAGCTCTTGGCCAGGCTCGCTTGAAAACAACATATGTCTATTTAGTACTGAACTACCTGGTTTATCCTCTATAGTGGTGATTTTGTAAGCGTGAACTTAACTCTATGCACGATATGTGTGTTCGTCTGAAATTAGTTTGCTCGAGGATTGAGTTTGGCTTAGTTAAGAAAGCGCAACTACAAGTCTTACAGTTAACTAGTTTCAGGCATTGGCACAACATAAATTATTCATCTCGAATTTCCTTTATCCTCTATAGTCTGTCCTTGTTCACCCTCGCGCGCCTTCTTCAGTTCCTTCAACAGATCCGCAATGCAGTACTCTAGCTTCTTCTTGTCTTCCCTGAGTTGATCCCTCTCCTTTTCTGCATTATGAATTAGCAACCTGTGAATATCCTGAAGCTTCTTTGCAGTTCCAAGCTCCCATCGATTCCGTCAGTTAGCTCTGACTGCAAATTCTCGATTTCTTGTTCCAGCTCCTTATTTCGTACCGATAGCTTGTAATTTTTTTCAGCTGCATCACTTACATCAGTAAATCTCCCCGACCTTTCCAACTCATACATCTCCCATAACTGTGCCAAACATTTCTTAAGTGCATCTAGCCACTCAAGATCCACCCACTCTACTGCTTTACACACCGGGCCAACCTAAAAACACACACACTATAGTGTTATGAACATGCACGATACATTTTACTTCATGTCACAGTTGCACATAAATGTAAACAAACCTGATTTGTATAACCCAAAAACTTTCTCCCAGTGTTACTGCCTTCGAATGCAACATATCTCCTCAGTTTTAGCCCATGGTCACATGGCACTTCTCCATCGAGATCTAGGCCCTCCCATTCGAAGTCGTAGATCGCCCGTGGTACCTATAGGTAAACGCAAAGCTGAAATCGAACACGATTGCATGCACATATGGAGCTCGGATCGAGATATTTACCATTGCCTAACCCTAGACCGAGAAAATAGAGGAACTCACATCATGGAAGGAATACTCGATGTCGGAGAGAAGGCTGTCGCTGCTCGACTAGTCGTCCTCGCCGTTCAAGGACAGCATGGTGAATGCATCGTCGCAGGTGACGGCGTCGGCAAGAGAGAGAGAGAGAGAGAGAGAGAGAGAGAGAGAGAGAGAGAGAGAGAGAGAGAGAGAGAGAGAGACAGAGAGAGCAGCCCTTCTACCGCTACAACAATGACTAAATTGGCATGTTACAATAGTTTAATGGATACCATGCCCTTTCCCTGGATTACTGTCTCCTGCCTAATATGGATTCTCTTCATACATTCTCATTTCAAATATTAAACATGTACTCCCTCCATCCCAATTTCATTGCCTAACGAAAACATGCCAGTATATTACATCATCTAAAGAAACAAAATCATGTCAACTACAAGGTACTTATGCATCACTTCTTCAGTCATGCTTTCACAAAACATTACATTACAATCTCTCAACAAACATAATCACATCATGGTTTCACAAAACATCACATTACAATCTCTCAACAAACATAATCATAGAAAAAAGTATATTACATCAACCCAAGAAACAAAATCATGTCGACTACAAGGTACTTACGCATCACTTGTCCTGTCATGGTTTCGCAAAACATTACAATCTCTCAACAAACAAAATAACAGAAACAAGTACAGTACATCATCTCAAGAAACATAATCATGTCAACTACAATGTATTTATGCATCACTTGTCCAGTCATGGTTTCACAAAACATTACATTACAATGTCCCAACAAACATAATAGCAGAAACAAGTACAGTACATCATCTTAAGAAACATAATCATGTCAACTACAATGTACTTATGTCTTATTACAACAACGATGGTTTCAGTGAGTGACATGTCTGAAAATCTCAACAGCTCGCACAACATTATATCGCAATCTCTCAACAAACATAATCACAGAAACACGCTCTAAATACAACAGCTGTCAATATTAAAAATACAGGCAGGGGAACCCCGCGGTCCATATGACAAGCCTAGGGTAGCAGCTCTCATCAGATCTCATCAACATCGACCACCTCATTCTGTTTAGCCACTACAGGGGCATCTACATCCACTATAACCTGTTCAACAACATCAGAAATGGTACCAAGGAAGAACACCTTCCTGGTTTGCTTCTTTCGTCGCATAATCTGCATAAGATCTTCAGTATCCAAAACATCTATGAATTGTTGCCTCTTATGATGCCACCACCAGATTTTTGCCATCTTCTTAGGGCCAATACTGATTTCCTTACCGATCATCTCTCTCATTTCATCAAGATTTATGTTTTTGGAATCGACAGTGATCTCCACAATACATGACAAAACTGGCTTATTAACTCCCTCATCAAGTTTTGCCATGTATGAATCCACCTCTATGCGTATACTGAACTTATCTAGATCAGCATCTATTGGTCCGTATTCTCTAGGAGCAGAAGCTCTGGCGGCAAGATCTCCAGCATCTGCATACATATCATCAATCATCACTTCAACTTTCACCTTATGATCAGTTGCACAACACTTCCAAACCATCTGAAGCTCATGGGAGTGCTCAATTTGCTGATAGGTATCATTCATGTTGCGCCACACCAATTTTGTCCTCTCTCTAGAACCCCAGGGAATTCTAGCGGCAAGCATTTCTACCAGCTGGGAAACAGACACAACCTCTTTGCAATTCACAAGCAGATGCACATCTTGCCTGAACACAACCCTCTCGCAACCAAAATCAAGTTTTGCAGTGTACTGCCAAACATGAACTATGAACTCATATAGGTCCCTTGTATCAAAGATGTGCCTAATTTGATTAAAAAGGGGAACTTTTCAGTTCATTCGATTCTATTATGCCGTAACTAATCTACTTGCAAGATAAGGCACAGATAAGAAAAAATCACCTCTCGATCTTCTCCTGGGTTTTTTTCTTCGAGATCTGGGTGTTGCATCTGCCCACCAGAGCCGAAAATTCCGCCACCGGCCTTGCTTTTCTCTTCAACCCGCTGCTCGTAGGTACCTTGGGAGCAGAATCCTTGCTGGCCTCCTCGCTAACCGGAGCTGAAGACCTCGCCGCTGCTTCGCGTTGAGCCCCAGACTTGGGCCCCGACAGACTTGAATCAGTCGGTGACGTAGCTACAACCTTCGCCTTGCAAGACATGCTGGGCCGCCGCCGTCGGATTCAGTGTCGGGGGAGGGAGAAAAAAGGTCCTCCGCCGCCGACAGATTTAGGGTCGGGGAAGGGAAGAAAAGGGACCGCTGCAGCAGCAAGATTCAGTGTCGAGAGTTAGGAAAGTACAATAATGGATTTTCCCCTATGACACGTGCAGGGTGGCTAAGAAGAGTGACCGGCAAAGAAGGGGCACAACAGAAACTAGTGTAACGGAATATCCTGACTTAACGAGCGCGATTTGAAAATATTGGGTTTGGCCATCATTCACTCGAAACACCCCTCTCAGCAATTAGCGTCCCAACTTTTCGAATCGCGGTAAAAATCAACTTGGGTACCGCGTTGCCTGGGCGTCCCAACTTCGGGCCGCAAAATGATATCTCCGTATGAAGTGTCATACAAAAGGAACTCAATATAAGAAATACAAGTAACTAGCATGAGAATATGGTGACTATGTTCATGATAAACAAATAAAATGTTATTATGTTTGTCATGTACATCAAGAACCAAGTCGTCAATATTTATTCCAATAATTATTATTTGGTTCCAGTATTGTGAGAACAAGTTGTTGGTTAAATAGTTACTGCATTCTATAGATAATGGATGAACCATTATAAATCTTCTTGGTGAAATAATATTCATAAAACTAAATGCAAAAAAACATCGCAAGACGAAATGATTGGAATTTCAATTTAAGTGTGACAACACCGTTTAAATTATATTGGAAAGAAGAACATAAAGAAACTCCAAGTTGATGGAATTTTGGAGTCAAGTTGTTTTCAAATAAATTGATGCATGCAAGTCTTTCCTATAGATAACGAAAACTCTGTTCACCAGCAAAAGTTAAATGAACGGATAATTTATTGGAAGTAATACATATTGATGTATGTGGTCCATTATGTAAAACCGTGTGTGGTGGATTATTCTACTTCGTATACTTCCACCGAGGATTCGAATAGATATATGAGTAAATCTGTTTAATAAGAAAGAAGTATAATATCTTTGAAACATGTTCAAAGGTTTTAGCATGAAGTAGAAATCATCCTAACAAGAAAACCAAGAATTTAAGATTGGATTGTAAAAGAAGATATTTGAGTTGCACATTTAGCTAACATCTAAAAGTTGAGAAATTGTTTCATAAACTTGAGTTTCTCGAAACACCCTACTAGTATGGACTATTTGAGAATATAATCGAACCTAGTTTGACTTGGTAAGATCAAATATAAAACTGCCATTATGATTTAAAATATTATACTATAGTGACTACCGCTTATATACTAAAAAGATCAACATCATGATCCATTGATATGACAAGGGGTAAAACCTAGTTTGTCTTTTTTAAAAAAAATTGGTATGCAAGGCATATGTAAAATGTTAACAAAACTAAAGTCTATACACACATCATTATAGGTTATCCCATAGTAATCATTGGAAATTTCTCCACCGTAACACTAAAGACAAAAGTGTTTGTCACTAAAATGGTAAGTTCTTTGAGAAGGAATTTTTGTGAAAAGTTAAGTGGGAAGAAAATAGAAATTTTAGTGATATTATTTGAACCTAAGTAACATGATTAGGGTAGCGTGGCACCAGAAAGTATCCTGGAGGCAGCTACCACTACAACACGGAGCTCGGGGAGGCAGCTACCACTACAACACGGAGCTCAGGCACAGGTGCTTATAGACGTCAACGCACAGTCTTAGTCGTCGTGCTCGTGCTGTCGTGGCAAAAAAAGCTACCAGGAATAACTGTTTTGGGGATTGTGCAACATCGACGAATTTTTGCGCGGCACAACGTGATCTGTCGAGCTAGCGTTTCCATGGCATGGCAGAGGATGCGCCTCAGTATATTATGGAAGATGGCGGAATTATAGTGTCATGTAACCGTGCATTATTTATCGTGTTACACCTTCCAGCATCACTGAAAGTTAATCACATTAATAATAAATGATTTACATTGCTTATCCCAATATGATTCGATAATTTCAGTTTATATTTATATTAGCAATATTTATTGTGAACCCATTTTAACACAATTTTTATTTTTATTTTTACATTTTTCACATATTACATAAATTGCTTCAAAAATTAAAAACTAAAATAGAAGATTTCCTAAAACACTAAATCTAATTCTTCAGCCTCTGTATTCTGCTATTCTACAAATTTCTAAACAAAATCCTAACGCTAATGGCCACGCGCTAATCTGCTTCGACCACTGCTGGTGCGACGACCACGCGCGGATCTGCTTCGCCCACTGCTGGTGCGATGACTACGCGCGGATCTTCTTTGCCCACCGCTAGTGCAACGACCAAGCACGGACAATCTGCTTTTCCCAGCCACGCGGCGATCTTCTTCGTCCACCTCGACGACCACGCGCGAATGAGCTTGGTCCACGCGCGTTGGAGAGCTTGGTCCACGCATAACGGATCTTGATCCATGCGCGGCGGAGCTTGGTTCACGCACGGATGAGCTTGGTCCACACGTAGCGAAGCTTGGTCAGTGGGCTTGCAGCTAGTGAGATCTAGGGTTTGAGTCCTGATGTGGGGAATGGGGAGTGGGGTGACATCATGATAGTTGGAAGGAGGAGTAAGGGTTGCTTATATTATATAAGGAGAAATAGTGAGGGTTGGTTAGGATTTGATTTATAGGCTATTCAACAAGTGGGTTGCATGTGTACAATAAGGCCATAATGGTGCGTCTAATTTTCCTTTCAGCAGAACAAATAAACATGGTTTTTAGAACATAATAACATCCTTAATCATCAATAATACTAAGAGATATGTCATCTAGTGCAATCCTAGTAGGCTCTAGAGATCTAGCCAGATTTAGATAAATATCATGCATCTTACTTGTGAAGGCCCAATTTCTTCTTTGGTTAGCTCCCTCGCTTCCTTCTCGAACTCCTCCGCCTCGGAGCTATCGCTCGGATCTCCGTCCCTGGTTTCCTTCCACATTTTGACCAACGTATGATGAAGTTTCTTCGAGTGCGGTTGATCCTTCCATAACAAGTACGGGCACTTCGGCGTTTTGAAGTGGTAGTCGAGGAACCTACGTCCGGTGGGCTTGCCATGGAAAGCGACAAGTCTACACAGGAATCTGTCGCATAAACATCTTTTCTTGTAGCGATATCTCATAGGGACACCATTTTAGGATGAATGAACGATCCGGCACGGCACCACGTCGTCCTAGGGGAAAGACCCAAAATGTGTTCATGAGATCTAAGATGATATCCAAAAAGGAAACTGGCAAATTTTATCAAGAATAACATCAATATATAATTAACTTACGTAATCACCATCCATTAGAGGCTCCATTGTGGTGTCGCTGCTAGTCGTCACCGATGCAGATCCGTGGAGAGGGATTTGGGAGGGGAGCACGAGATATAAAGTTTAGGCTTCGTGGTGGGCCATGCTAGTCAGCCAGACAACCTTAACCCGTCAGCTAGATGTTGTTGACCACTCTCCAACGTTGTGACAAATTCACTCAACGCAAGAGGTAATGCCACTGTTTCCCAAGCGCGGTATGGAATAGTGCCGCTCTTGCGTGCCAGGCACGTCACCAAAGTCCAACGGTATCCTGTCTGCCATGGCGTCTAAGTGACTGTCGTGAAAAAATGGTGCCACGAAAGTCTATCTGCCGCATAACCAACCTTTGCCGGTTCTTTTCGCTTATGCCGCTCCAAAAATCCGCCGGGTATGGGGGTATTTTTGTAGTGTACAATGCTCATTGCTACCATTTCTGCAAATGTTGTATGTTCCGGAAATCAAATTTTTTATTGAATAATATAGATAGGGTGATAATAAAATAATAAGATTTGAGGACAAAGTGTCATTGTTGTATAATGATATACCGATTATATGTAAAGAATCGATGATGACACCTGACTCTGTTAAATGGCTAGATGCCGTAAGAACTCATGATTATATCCATATACGAAAATCAAGTTATAAACTTGATAAACTCTCAAAAATGTGTGAAGAGTTTCAAAATGTAAGTGGATCTATAAAGAAACAGACATGGATGTTTACATCTGCGAAATGGTCGACATGTCGGAAAGAATTTTACGACAAAGATCAAAGAGTTGACTACGGCAAGGTTTAATCTTCCATGATGATATTTGGTATGTACGGATGATACATTGCAAATGTATCTATAATTTTTGATGTTCCATGCTTGGTTTTATCTACTTTCTTGTGTTTTGTCCATACTTTGGAGTACTTTTTATATGATTTCTTGGACTAACCTATTAATAAGAGCCACAGTGCCAGCTGCCTGTTTTCTGCTGTTTTTGGTTCCAGGAAATCAGAAAATGAATATTCTCGGAATTGGACGGGACAAAAGCCAAAGTTGCTATTTTACTGGAAGACATCTGGAGCCAGAATATGAGACGGAGAAGGGCTGGGGCCTGGCCACACCACCTGGCCGTGCGGCTGGCTTCTTGGCCAGAGGTGGTCCGCCGACTCCAAGACCTCGGCCTCTCCTTCCACCTATATATTGCCTCTGATACGGAAACCCTAAGTACCCGATCAAAAATTCACGAAAGAGTCTGTAGCTACCGTCATCTCCATCCCTAGACCGGGAGGGATCTGAAGCTCTTCTCGGCACCCTGTCGGAGAGGGGAATTCACCCTAGAGGCCTTCTTCATCATCATGAAAGCCTCCGGTGTGATGCATGAGTAGTTCATCTCTGGACTACGGGTCCATGTAGTAGCTAGATGGCTGGTTCTCCTCCTTTGTGCTTTCATGTCTAGATCTTGTGAGCTCCGTTCATGATCAAGATCATCTATTTGTAATCCATATATGTTGTGTTTGCGGGGATCCGATGGATATTGAGATGCTATTTCAGATTGATTATTGATTCTATCATGTCTTTGTTATTTGTGATCTTGCATGCTTTCCGTTGTTAGTAGCTATCTTGTCCAAGTAGATGCTAGCAACTCCAAGAGTTAGTATTTATGCTCGATAGTGGGTTCATGCCTCTGGTGATCTGGAGAAGTGATAGAAATCTCTAAGGTACTAGATGTGTTGTTGCTACTAGGGAGAAAACAACAATCCTTTATTCATAGAACAATCGTATTGTTTACTTTACACGCAATCCGTAAAGCAATAATCTGTTGCTTGCAACTTAATACTGGAGGGGGTTCAGATGATAACCTGAAGGTGGATTATTAGTCATAGATGTAGTTGGATGGCGGTCTATGTATAATGTTGTAAGGGCCCAATCAAGTCTCAAAGGAGTCAAAATGATTAGTATATGCTTGTATGCTTTCTCGATGTTTGTCAATTGCCCCGCTGTAATTTGTTCACCCGGCATGTTATCTATCTTAAGGAGGGCCACCTCTAGTGAACTATGGACCCCGGTCCTTTGTTTTACATTCAATCTACAATCAACTGTTTACTACTTTGTGTTTACTTTCTACAAACTATTACTTTATTCCATTCGATACGTTTAATTCTTTGTTTTCAGCAAAACCGGTGAGGTTGACAACCTCATCCCAAGTTGGGGACAGAGTTCTGTGGTTGTGTTGTGCAGGTCTCCACGTTGCTGCTAGCACCGGTAGTGCGCCCTGCCAACATTCACCTAGCTACACCTTTGGGGTGTTTCCTTACTCCTACTGGATTGATAACCTTGGTTTCATAACTAAGGGAAATTTACTGTTGTGCTCATCATACCTTCCTCTTGGGGTTCCCCAACGGGCTCGACATCAACCACGAGCCAGCAAGTATTTTTCTGGCGCCGTTGCCGGGGAGTCAAGGACATCTTCACAAGGGGAGTCCCTCATAACCAATCTCTTTACTTTGTTATTTTTGTTTTTCTTAGTTTCGTTTTGCCTTGTTTGCTTGTTTTGTTATCAAAAACACACAAAAACTTAGTTTTACAAGTTTGTTTTCTTTATCAAAAACACAAAAAAATGACTACCACTACAAGGAATTTGGCCTTCTATGACCCTCCATTTTCGTCACAGAATCGTCACAATAGTCCATTTATGACAATCGTATGACGAAAATGAGATCGTCGGCGTTGCAAATGAAGTATAACGACGATTTTGGTAAAATCGTCATAACCATCTATGACGATATTAGATCGTCATAACCGTTATGACGATCCGATATCGTCACGAGCAAACTGCATGGCCAGGTCAGATCCAACGTGGCGAATCCTATGTGGCAAAATTATAACGAAATAAAATCGTCGTAGTGTGAATTCAGCCTGGTCCATTCTAGTTGCTTACATGGGCCAAGCCCATTAATTCATCCTTTTTCCTTCAAGGCGTAGCCTTTCTAGGATGATTCTTTTTTTTGAGGTTTTGGCCTTTTTACGTCAATTCATTTTACTATTATGAGCCTTTTTATTGAGAATTGTATGGATCTCAGCCTCGTAGGCCTTTTTGCAAAACTAGTCCAATAAAATACAGATGTGGCCTTTTAATAGTGCAAATACTGTTTGGGCCTTGGCCTCTTTAGTTTCAATAGCCCAATTAAAAGAACACACATATATTAAATAAGATAATTTTCCCAGTAGGTATACAATGAAACAATAGATAGAATCTAAACAACTATAAATATTTGATAACACCATTTGAATTCCAGAACACCATGACATAGAGCTAGGTTCCCAGGTCACACACAAACAATATTATTACACATAGAAGTACTCCCTCCGTTCAGGATGGATCCTCGAAATGCACGGGTCAGTTAGATGGATCCCAAGTAGCTCGCTGGCAGCCGGGATGGGTCCTCAAAAAGAACGGGTCAGCTGGATCGATCCCCAGTAGCTCGCCGGCAGCCTGCCCCCACCAGTAGCTCATCTGAATCAACCATTGGCAGCTCTCCCCCACCCAGCAGGGGCAGAGCATCCACTAGGGCACTAGAGAGAACCTCCAGGTATACTACACAAGAAAGCAACACAGGTATACTCTCGGACCTGAATTTGGCAATCAGGAATTAACCAAGTTAATGCAACAGTCAAGTGCAGTTAAATCACGAAAATTAATCACCAAAATTAACAGAGTGGTAATGCAGCAACATACCCTGTTCAAGTGGAGTTTTAATCACCAAAATTGACAGTGTAGTAATCACCAAAACTATAAAAATAGAAACTTCTCTAGATTTATTCTTCAAGATAAATTAATTTCAGCAAACTTCAATAGGCATAAGCTAGGAAGTCCTACATTTAGTAATAAAGTTACAGAGACAAGTTTAATTAAGCACAACAACTTCCTACAGCATAAGACATACTCCAGGTATCCCACATACACTTGGGATAATTCTAGGAGTAGAACACTGTACCTACAAGCTGACGACAAGTAACCAAATACCATATATTGGTTTATAGCCTTTCTATTAGCATTCAAATTACCCACCCGCTAAAACTTGGGGGAGATGGGAGAACACAGAAACATAATGCATACTAAACAGAACTAGTAACTTAACCTTGAACACAATTATGCCTTAACTCCAGGTAAAGGTAATTGCAATCACTAAGTGGCTAGACAACCACAAGCAAATGATGCACTCAACCAAAATTAGGATCTAAGAGTCCTGATTTGGAACCATAACATAATCATATAACTATTGTTCTAATTAACTAAAGTACAATTCTGCTTCTAATGTACTGGCCAAGAAATGTTAGAATAGAAAGCCACAGGTTAAGCTATCTTCACAAAATAAAATAATAGAGCAGGTGGGTGCATTCCTATTACCTTGAGGTTGGCGGCATACTCCAGGGATGTTGCAGGTGCTTGTCAGTGTAGAAGTCCATCCTACGCTCCTGCAGGCGTTGTTGAGGAAGACATAAGTAGAATATTCAGAAAGAAGAGCAAGTAATACATGAGTCACACTAATAAGATAGGTGAGGCAACTACCATTAGAGATAAGAAGTTGGCCATGAAATTATATACATGGTTAATGAGGCATTTATACTACTACCATTTAGTAACCAAAAAAATCTAATTCAAGTCAAAACAACAGCAACTTCGAAAGTGATGATGAATCAACAATTCCACTACTCTCCTATTAAACCGAATAAATGCTTATCCCAGATCTAGCAAATGTACTTAAAAACTCAGTATACTAGTAAATGTACTTAAGAACTCAAGTGTAGAGCAGCAGGAGCCAGCACGCCTCGAATTGTTTAACAAAATGAAATAAATAATGAAGTTATAAAGCGAACTAGCACATCACATAGTACTGACTACATAGTATATATAAAATAGAAGACAATACTTTTAGACAAGGCATACCAAAAATGATTATCAATAGGAGTGACATACTGTGTCATTAACTCATGAATTCCTCTAGTAAAAATCATATCCAATGTCTACTCTCTAAATGGATCCACAACCATGCTCTCTATGATGTTAAAGTCACATAGTAAATAGCCATGATCATCAGTTATGAATAAAAGACTACATGAGCAACTCGAATAGCTATTAGTAGCATCTCATTTGCATATACTGAATAAAAGACATCAGTAAAAAAATCGGCTAAGGGACTAAGGGACGCCAAGCATCAATATGTCCGGACTAAGGGACACCAAGAACCAATAAACAATCGGCTCTGATGGAAATAGTGCCTAGAAAGAAGATGAAGAGAAGGGGCGAGGGGCAGGTGTTCTGGGGTGCGATGGGTGGGACGAACCTATGAGAGCTCTTGGTGTTGGTGGAGAACTCGGGGATGGAGAGGAAATCGTCCTCGGAGATGAAGCCCTTGGCGCTGCGGTCGAACTGGCAGAAGTGCTCGTACAACGACACAATCTCCTTCTGCGAAACTTCCAACGATACGAGAAAAAACAACAGGCAAACTGTTCAGAACTCCAATCAGAAATCAATCACCGTCGTGAAATAAATATGGAATTAGAGATTTCAAGGTGGGGAAACCCTAGTCGCGATCCCTGGCGGATGATGCGCAGTGGAAGCCAGCACGAGCCGATGTCCTTCCCCTCCTGGGGACTCGTACCCGTCCGGTAGTCTACCAACTGTAGGCCAGCATTGAGGAAGGTCACTGCAGACAGGGGCAGATTGAAGCCTGCCCACCACCGAGGAGGGTCAGCAAAGCGGGGGCTCTCTATCGATCTGGAGGCGGCATGTGGGGGTGGGTGGGAGGGGCAGCACGGCAGCTCCCTTGGTGTAACTACCTCGGTGAATTACGCTCTTAGTTACATGCCTGGATGAGCGAAAGTGGTTAAAATAGTACGGTGGGGCCCAGGGGCCACTCACAGGTAGACCTTTCGACCGTCCTAACCACTTTCAAAACATCGGGACAAGAACGAGCGGTGTAATCGGCAGGTGAAGGGATCAACTACATACACAAGTGAGTATGTATGCAAGCCACATACAACAGTCCTCAGAGCCATTCCATCTAAAAGAAACAGAAATATTGCAACGCCATACGGCAAGATCCAAACATGCTAGATAGATATAATAGTTTAGGATATCTCCTCATACATCAAACAGCAGAGTATCAGGCGGAAGTGGAAAACAAGATCCGAGTACGGATAAGAAGCAAATCGGCATAAGATGCCACATAAATAAACACATCCCGCCCACAGATCTCACGGATCCCCGTTCTCGGAATCTCTACACCGAGTGATCGTTGCCAACATCGTCCGTCTCCTCCACCCAGTATCCATCTTGCGAGTACACATGTTCATCTGAATCAAACAATTTATCGTGTGAGACCCTAGGGGTACTCAGCAAGTCTTTATGCCTCTAAAGGGGACATAACCTGGGGTGACGCAATTGCAGCAAAAGATAATAACTAACAAGTCTATAGATACTCGCTAACCATCTGCCTAACCAATGATAGACGGATGTCCGTTAATTGAGAACAACAGTTATAACAGTAATATTAACAGATCCATCCTCCTTCTCGCTTACCAACGAGAAAGCGGACGAACAACCCCCTCCCCCCATCCGTTGGTAGTTTTATTAGCCATTCCATGAGTGTTGCACTATTTACTAGTCAGGTACTTAGTCAAATTAAAAGCGGTACTTTAGTTATACTTGTCTATGATCGAGAAACTGTGCTCCAAGTCGTCCATAACCGTGGACACGGCTTTCAGAAAGATTTACCCTGCAGGGGTGCACAAATAGCAACACACACTCGATCAACCTCGGAAAAACCAACTCAAAACCCAACGAGGCATTCACGACAAAGCGATCACAGGATTCAGAAATGTTTCAGGGGGCCACCCCATTAAGCTACCCGCAACGAAGTTGGCCAGCTCCGAGATGGACCCAAGGTTTGCGCCAATGGCTGTAAACGACTGGGAACCCGAAAGTGTGACTGGGCATGTCGATACCGCGAAAACACTCCGCAATCCTAAACAGTACAAGTGCTCCTCGCACAATCTTAAATAAAGCAGTAAAGCATGGCATAAGTACAGGATAGTAATAAAGCCCCAAACTACTTTGTGGCCCCAAGAAATAAGAATGAATCAAGCTCTGGCTCAGGGGGGTCCATAAGGCCTCTCGGATGTGGATAGTGTGAATAGTCAAGGAACAGGAATCAAGTACTCGGGGTCCTACGGAACACAAGCGAGCATGAAGAACCAAATAGCAGATATTGCCCACCGGTGCCACTTTCATTAGTTATCCCATTACTACTCAGGTTAAGTTGTTTAGGTACCTCGTTATCCATCAGACACTCACATACCCTACACATGCTGTTCTACGACCCGCATGGCTCAAGCAACTCCTGTAGTAAAGGCTCATGGGATGGAGGAACAAGCTTCGGTGGGGTTTAAAAGTAAAGGCTGTGCAGTACTTGGGGTTCAATTTAATGCAATCGCGACTCAATGATGCAAGAATAAGATAGAGGCAATAGGTACTATATGTACGCAAGCATGTGGTAGTGCTTGCCTGGCAGCTCAGTTGAGGCGAGTGACGGATCAGGGTAGTGCTCCTGGGATTCCTGATATATCCCCTGCTCAGCGTCTATTTGAAGAAGAACCAAACAAACAAGGGCCAACATAAATAGAGTGCACAAGCATATGAATTAAAATGTGACAAGCAAACAATCATGCCATGATGAATGATGCACAATTTGCATGGCAATAATGTAGCATGGCATGGGTGAGGTGTGGGGTACAAGATTAAAGCATTTTATTAAGTTTTTAGCCCGGTTTGCTCTCATATAAGTTGCTGTATACTTTATGTTTATATGATGCATGCTGCAATTCAGAACATGGAATGCATAGATAGAACGGGCTCGTCGCGCTGATCGATTTAGACATATTATTTGTTGAATTTGGAGTTATAGATTTAAAGTTATTAATTCAATTAGAAAGGGCATTTTATTGTAATTTTAATCATCTTGAAAATTTAAAGTGTTCAAACATTATTTTGAATAGCATATTTGAATTCCTCACATTTTTCTGATTCCAAAACATATATCATTTGTATTATTTGGAATT
Source organism: Avena insularis (assembly GCA_023614405.1). Taxonomy (NCBI): domain Eukaryota; kingdom Viridiplantae; phylum Streptophyta; class Magnoliopsida; order Poales; family Poaceae; genus Avena; species Avena insularis. Next base: position 369,204,040 of record CM042692.1, read on the forward strand.
ATATTTTAAAAAAATTATTTAAAACAGATTCAAATTTGAATTTAAAACATTTTCTGGAAAATTTAAATCAAAACAGAAATCCAGAAATACTTTTTGCACCCATCCAGACTTAGCCTTAGTCAATGACATGTGGGGCCAGGGCTGACTGGGCGAACGGCGCTCAGAAGGGATTTTTCCACCACGGCTGCTGCCAGCCACAGAGGCCGACAGGTGGGGCCTGGAGCCTCGTAGGCCCACACGACAGTGAGAGGGAAAGGGTCATCCACGTGTCGCGGCAAAGGGAGCGCGGGTTACGGGCCGAGAAACCTGGGGGGGCTTTCAGCAATATTGCCAGGGCGGCTGATAGGGGGTCCACGAGGTACCGCAGGTTGAGGCGTAACAAAAAGAGGGGGGGTTTGTAAGATGGCCACGACCCCACTGTTTATCTGTTTCCCCTATCGAACCAGCAGTCGGTGTTCGACCACCGAAGCGCGGCGTCTTGGCGCGGGCTCGGCCCGCGACCTGCGGTGTCTTGCGACGAGTCTGTGCCGATCTTGGTGGGGTACGGGATGGTGACAGGATGGTAGGCGCGGCCTAGGTATGTCGCTACGCTGACGGCAGCCGGTAATTGACCAAGGCCACGGCGCACAGAGGGTGTTCGGTGTAAGGAACGGCGACGCTAGACGGCGACAGCGAGGCGGAGGGTGTTAGGAAGGGAGAGGGTCGTACCGCGGAGAGATCGGTGTGGTCGGATCGGCCTGGGAGGCGCTGTAACGACGAGGACGCAGAGGCCGGGGGCTAGGGTTTCGGAGGCGAGGGCATCGGTGAACGGCGTCGTGGTGGCTTCGGCTCCTTGTCCGAGCACGCGGGGTCGTCGATGAGGCCTAGCTCCGCTTCCCCGACAACCCAAAACTCCCGCCCGCCGCCGTGGTAACACGAGGAGAAGAGGAGGCCGAGGGTGGCCGGTCGGTGGAGAAAAAGGTGGAAGGGAAGGGAGAGGAAGATGGCGCAGCGGCCAGGGGTGGTTTGGTACGGCAGAGGAAGGAGGGAAGGAGATAAGGGCGAGCCGAGAGGGAGGGTGTTGCCGTGGGGAGGAGGCCGGAGAAAAAAGGTGGCTTGGCCACCCTACCTCTCCACGAGCACGTGCTCACGGCTCGGGCTGGGGCTGGGGTGGCCTGACTGGTGGGCCGGCAAAGGGGGGGGTGGCCAGGCTCAGAGCTAGGCTCGGTGGTGGGGTTGCTGTGGCAGGGAGGGAGAGGTAGAGAGAGGGACAGGTAGGGTAGGAGGGAGGGAGTAGCTCGACTAGGTTAGGAGGGAGGCTTCGGCCTGGGGTAGGGTTAGGGGTAGGTGGGACCAGCATGGCAGGGAGAAAGGGGAGGTAGAAGCCTCGGCATGGAGGGGTGGAGCATGGGTTAGCTAGGTGGGGCTCGGGTTAGGTTTTGGAGAGAGGGGGTAGGGGTAGATGGTTAGGTAGAGAGAGAAGGGTGCCTCGGCATGGGATGGAGAGGAAGAGAGATGAAGGCTTAGGGAGTAGAGAGAGACTAGAGAGAGAGGGTAGGGTGTAGGGTTTGTTTAAGATCATACTTGATCATACATGGATGGAGGGTGAGGAGGAGAGGAAGGTGGTGAGGTGGTGTAGGGCTTTCTCATGATCAACACAAGCTCAAGCAAGAAAAAGGTGGTGAGAAAGAAAGGTGATGGAGTTGAATAAAAGATATGCCCCCAACTCAATTTGGGCATCAAGCATTTATCAAGATTCAAATACAATTTATCAAGGGACAAAAACATTTACTAATGCATATGAGAGAAGAACCAAATCAAAGGGGTTTTATATGATGCTCAAATGCAAGGTGGCATGATGACATGAGCATGATATAATTATGATGCAACAATTATATGTAAGGAGTAGCCATTATATTACTAAACCATGTAGCATTACATATGTTAGACAGATGGGATGCTACACTCGGTCTGGTGGCAGCGCGTGGGATGGGTGAGAGGTGAGGAGGGGTAGCACGGCGGAGGCGCTCCCTCGGTCTGGTGGCGGCGCGTGGGGGTGGGTGAGAGGAGGGGAGGGAATCTGCGTGGTGGTGGTGGAACCGAGTGGATGGGGTCTGGGGCAGGGCTTTTTTTAGACTTTTAGGGTTTGCGGTCCAAATTTCATTCTCCCGCGGTGGTGTGAGGGGTGGTTTCACGATCGTTGGATGGATCTATTGTGGACGGCTAAGATCCGTTTTGTGGGGTGATCTGTGGGTAGTATCTTTCATGCATTCTGATTGGTTGCACAAGAGTGTCCACAGATTGATGGTTGAAAAGCTATATATTTCCTTGTATTATGGACAAAATCATGGTATAGTTTGTGCCAATGTGCCTATATTGTGTACACATGTGTATATTGGGATGGAGAAAAATGTTGCAGGAGACAGTTTTCCTTTTCGTCGCACCAAAAAGCCATTTTTCATTTTTGAGTGCCAAAATGGGGGCGTTTTGTGAAGCAACACAAAATGTTCAATTCAAAAATGCTACCATATCATTTTTCAAAAATACTAGACCACCTTACATGAACAATGTCCCAACCAAGGATTTTAAAACCTTTTCATCCACCCTTGGTGAAAAAGACAAATTCCTGCCGAATCAGTAGGAAGTGGGTCCGGTTTGAACTACAGGTACATGATCTAATGCTCGTGATTTTTTGAAAAAATCATTTTTAGGCTCATAATATCATGTTTCTTTAGATATCCAATGCAAGTTTAGCAAGGCCCGGTCCCGAGCTAAGAACCTTCGTGCCCGCCGTTTTGACCATAGTTTGAAACAGGCATAAAAAATTCAAAAATGATTCAAACAATATAAAACCTTTGCGTGGCATCATATTATGTGACCTAGTTGCAAGAAAAAATACCAAACTTGGTATATTGATTGCATCTCGAAAAAACCTTCACAGAAATGACCTATCATGTTCGAGGTTTCATGACTTTCAAGGCAAATGACCAATGTTATGACCAGAATCACGGTAAAGTTTGTGATAATGTTCCCATATTGTGCATGAATGTGTATCATGGGACGGCGAACAATGTTACAGGAGGAAGTTTTCCTTTTCGTCGTACGGAAAAGCTATTTTCTATTTTCTGAGTGCCAAAATCGGGGCGTTTTGTGAAGCAACACCAAATGTTCAATTCAAAAATATTACCAAACTATTTTTCAAAAATACTAGACCACCTTAAATAGACAATGTCCCAACCTGGGATTTTAAAATCTTTTCATCCACCCCTCGCGAAAAAGACAAATATCCGCCGAATCGGTAGGAAGTGAGTCTGGTTTGAACTACGGGTACATGATCTAATGCTCGTGATTTTTTGAAAAAATCATTTTTAGACTCACAATATGATGTTTCTTCAGAGATCCAACGCAAGTTTAGCGAGGATCATCCTCTATCTTCATGCCCGTCGTTTTGACCATAGTTTGAAATAGGAAAATTTTGAAACGGACATAAGAAATTTAAAAACCCTCCCAACAATGTAAATCCTTCTCGTGGTGTCATATTATGTGACATAGTTGCAAGGAAAATACCAAACTTGGTATATTGATTGCATCTCGAAAAAACCTTCACGGAAATGACCTATCATGTTCGAGGTTTCATGGTTTTTGGGCCAAACGACCAGTGTTATGGCTAGAATAGCGGCATAGTTTGTTATAATGTGCTCATATTGTGCACAAATGTGCATATTGGGATAGCGAACGATGTTGCAGGAGGAAGTTTTCCTTTTCGTCGTACAGAAAAGCCATTTTATATTTTTCCAGTGCCAAAATCGGGGCGTTTTGTGAAGCAACACCAAATGTTCAATTCAAAAATGCTACCACCACATTTTTCAAAAAATACTAGACCACCTTACATGGACAATGTCCCAACCGGGGATTTTAAAACCTTTTCTTTCACCCCTGGTGAAAAAGAAAAATGTGTGTTGAATCGGTAGGAAGTGGGTCCGGTTTGAACTACAGGTACATGATATGATACTCATTATTTTTTGCAAAAATCATTTTTAGACTTACAATATGATGTTTCTTCAGAGACCCAATGCAATTTTAGCGAGACTCATCCTCTATCTTCATGCCCGTCATTTTGACCATAGTTTGAAACAGGAAATTTTGAAACGGGCATAAGAAATTCAAAAACCCTCCCAACAATGTAAATCCTTTGCGTGGTGTCATATTATGTGTCATAGTTGTAAGGAAAAATACCAAACTTGGTATATTGATTGCATCTCAAAAAAACCTTCACGGAAATGACCTATCATGTTCGAGGTTTCATGTCTTTCGGGCCAAACGACCAGTGCTATGGCTAGAATATCGGCATAGTTTGTGATAATGTGCCAATATTGTGCACAAATGTGCATATTGGGATAGCGAACGATGTTGCAGGAGGAAGTTTTCCTTTTCATCACACGGAAAAGCCATTTTCTATTTTTCTAGTGCCAAAATCGGGGCGTTTTGTGAAGCAACACCAAATTTGCGGTTATAGTATAACACGAACACTCGGCTATCCTAGTGGTAAGACACACGGTGGCTTGTTGCTAGGTCGTGAGTTCAAGTCCTCGTTTGATCTCTTTTTTACTAATAATCCCACTAAATAGTGGTGGGTCCCGTGTGTAAGTAATAATCAGATCTATGTTAATAATACTCATGCACGGAAAGTACTACAAGAATCGTTGTGTGCTTCGGTGGTTAGGGTCGCAAGAATGTGAGGGAGGTTGATGTCGCTAGCTCGATTTCTGCATCCACCATATTTTTGCCGCATTTATTCGCTGATTTTGGCTAAGCCCAGCAAACCAACTCTCTGTTAATTATACTCATGCGCGGGATAATTACAAGAACCATTGTGTGCTTCAGTGGTTAGGGTCGCCAGAGAGTGAGGGAGGTTGAGGTCGCTGGTTCAATTCTTGGATCGACCATATTTTTGCCACATTTATTCTGACTTTGGCTAAGCCGAGCAAACCAACTCTTTGTTAATTATACTCATGCGCATGAATATTACAATAACCATGTTATGCTGTAGTGGTTGAGGTCGCTAGGGAGTTTGGGAGGTTGCGGGTTCGATTCCCCTTGTTGTGAATTTTTTGCGATTATTTCTCGAGGCACCAGGTCCAAGTACACGTGTATTGATTATTTCATGAGGTCCACGTGTATTGACACATGGACATACAGTGACATACACATGTACAATAATGGCATATAGACATGCCACGTGGGCGTAACTGATGATGTGGCCGATCACTCAATTTAATGTCTAAAATTTTAGACGACATGACGATTTAAATTGGTCATAGTGGGGTATAAATAAGGCTCTAAGCTGTATCCTGAGGGTTATGATGATTTCATATGCTAAAATTATGACGATTTGATAGGATTTTGACATCTCCAAACAACCTATGACCATCTTGTGCCAAATCATCATAGATCTATGACGGTTTCATTTCCCGTCACTATGAGAAGGTCACAAGTTAACACATTTCTTGTAGTGTACTCTTGAAAACACTAAGTTGTGTGACTTCACTAGCACCAACAATAATGATTTTATGAGCACACCTATTGCTCCACATGTGTCTGAAGCTACTTTCTTTGAGATAAAACCTACTTTACTCAATCTTGTTATGAGAGAACAATTTTCTGGTATTGGTAATGAAGATGTTGCTGCCCATCTAAATAACTTTGTTGAACTTTGTGAGATGCAAAAGCATAGGGATATAGATGGTGATATTATTAAGCTTAAATTGTTTCCTTTCTCTTTGAGAGGAAAAGCTAAAGAATGGTTGAATTCCTTAACTAGGAATAGTATTGATTCTGGGACTAAGTGTAAAGATGCTTTCATTGGAAAATATTATCCTCCTACTAAGATTATATCTATGAGAAGTGAAATAATGAAGTTTAAATAATCTGATAATGAACATGTTGCTCAAGCTTGGGAAAGAATGAAATTTTTGGTTAAGAATTGTCCCACTCATGGACTGACTGCTTGGATGATCATCCAAACCTTTTATGCAGGATTGAACTATTCTTCAAGAAACCTATTGGATTCTGCTGCTGGAGGTACCTTTATGACCATTACTTTGGGTGTTGCAACTAAGCTTATGGATAGTATGATGGTTAACTATTTCGAATGGCATACTGAGAGAGCTCCACAAGGTAAGAAGGTAAATTCTATTGAAGAAACCTCCTCCTTGAGTGATAAGATTGATATTATTATGTCTATGCTTGTTAATGGGAAAGCCCATATTGATCCAAATAATATTCCTTTAGCTTCTTTGGTTACTCAAGAAGAGCAAGTTGATGTGAACTTCATAAGAAAGAACAATTTTGGCAATAATGCTTATAGGAATAATTTTGGTAACAACAATTATAAGCCATATCCTTCCAACAATGGTAATGCTTATGGAAATTCTTACAACAATAATAGGAGTGCTCCCTCTAAACTTGAAGTTATGCTTAAAGACTTTATTAGTAAACAAACTGCTTTCAATAAAACTATTGAGGAAAAACTCTCTAATGCTGAAAGAAATATAGCATCTTTGGCTGAAGCTCTAGTTTCTTTGAATAAAATAGCTGCTAAACCTGAAACTAATGATAATCCCTTTGCAGCTACTAATGCTATACAAGTAAGAATTGATGAAAATGTTAGACTATTAGCTGAATTACATGCTAAGTGGGAAAGAGAAGATGAAATTGCTAGAAACATTAGTGTTTCTACTATCACTACCACTAGTGTTAAGGCTAGTAATAGTTCTACCACTCTAGATGATAATTATGATTTTGATCTTGATGGTTGCAATATCTCTGAAGTTATTAAGTTCCTACAAAAGCTTGCTAAAAGTCCTAATGCTAGTGCTATGAACACGGCCTTTACAAAACACATTACTGATGCTCTCATAAAGATTAAAGAAGAAAAGATGAAACATAAAGCTTCTATTCCTATAAAACAAGAAGATGGTTGGGAACCCATTATTAATATGGAAGTGAATGACTTTGATTTCAAAGCTTTATGTGATCTTGATAGTAGTGTTTCTATTATGCCTATAAGGATTTATGATATGCTTGATTTGCCACCACTTGAAGATTGTTATTTGAATGTCCCACTTGATGATAATGCTAAAAAGAAACTCATGGGGAGTATTAATGATGTTCTTATTATGGTTAACAGTGCCTATGTCCCCGTTGATTTCTATGTTTTGGATGTTGAATGCAATGCTTCTTGTCCTATTACTTTGGGAAGACCTTTTCTTAGAACTGTTGGTGCCATTATTGATATGAAAGAAGCTCCCATTAAATATCAACTCCCACTCAAGAAAGGTATAGAACACTTCCCTAAGAAGAGAGAGAAGATTTCTTTTGCCTCTCATATGAAAACAAAATTTGCTCTTAACGCTTCTTCATTTGAGAACACTTGATTCTTTTTCTTGCTTCTTATGCCTAACTTAAAGGCGTTAAAGAAAGTACTTATTGGGAGATAACCCAAAAGTTTTAGATGAGTCTTGGAAGTTATTACTTCAGTAATAACAGCTCCTTATCCTTTTTATTTGCTTTTTGTGCCAAGAGTATCCTCTAATGAGAGAGAAGTAATGATTGGGAAAGTTGCTGTCCCGAAACAGATTTATGTGCTTCACCGTAAAAATTCATGTAAAATCTCTGAACGTCCTTTTGATGCCTGAACTTTTGTGCTTCTGCCCCAGGTTGTTATCTAACTTTCGTAGTTCAACACTTTTTGATTTGAGCAACAGAAGGTCTTCGAAAAATTCGTCTTTACCTGCTGGTCTGTCTTGACATATTTCTGCCATTTTCTGCATTTGCTTCTTGTTGGTTCCTTTTTGAGTTCCTTTGGGGAATTGAGCTTTTTGAGGGAAGTGCTACAGTATCTAGTGTTTTAATGGAAGTTTATTAGTGTTAGAACTGAACCTTAAGACCTATTATCTTGAGTGCACTAATGTTGCTAATAAAGATTGTGTGAAGTTTTGTATGAAGGAAAATTTTCACGTGTATGGAAGGAATGAGTAATGAGATGAAGGATGGACTAAAGCTCAAACTTGGGGATGCCACGCGTGTCACCCCAAGAAATATCCAAGAAGTACAAGCGTCAAAGCTTGGGGATGCCCAAGGCATCCCCTTCTTCATCAATAAAAATCCCAGGTTCCTTCCAAACGCTTCATTTTTATTGTTTCATGCACAATTGTGTTGTTCTTGGAGCGTCTTCTTTTTCGTTTTCGTTTTGGTTTTTCGTTTGCTTTGTTTTCTTAGTTTGCTGAATAAATTGGTTGGACCCCCTCTTTCATGCATTGGTTTTCAAATAGTTTGGTTTGGTTTGGAAAAGAGTAGGAAAGTTTATGCTTAAGTGTTTGATACGTCCAAAACGTATCTACTATCCCGAACACTTTTGCTTTTGTTTCTCATCTAAACTTGTGTGATTTGGATGTAACTAACATGGACTGACGCCGTTTTCAGCAGAATTGCCTTGGTGTCTACTTTTTGTGCAGAAACTCAGCTTTCAGGAAAAATCCCAGAAAATATGCCAAAAATCCTAGTTCACAAGAAGACTCAGGAACGAATCTGAGGGAGAAGGGCTGGGCCTAGGCCACACCACCTGGCCACGCGGGCAAGCCCAGGCCATGCCAGGGGTGGTCTGGCCGCCCCAGACTGCCCCTCGGTCTCCCTCTTCACCTATAAGTTGCCTTCTGACCTAAAAACTTAGGGGGGTTCGACGTTTTTCCAGAAGGAGTTCCGCTCCGCCGCCACCACCAGATTCCACGAAACAGCACCAGAAACTCCGTTCTGGCACCCTGCCGGGACGGGGAATTGGAGGAGATCATTGCCATCATCATCACCATCGCTTCTCCATTGACCATCCATGTTTCCCCCATCTATGAGTGAGTAATCCACCGTTGTAGGCTATGGGGATGGTAGGGATTGGATGAGATCGTTCATGTAATGGCATCGGATTGTTAGGGCATGGTGCCTAGTATCTTCTATTAGTGCTTATGACTTTGTTGCGACTTGTTATGCTTAATGCTTGTCACTAGGGCCCGAGTGCCATGATTTCAGATCTGAACATGTTATTGATTCATTATGATAGTATTGTTTTTGGTCTTACCTGCAAGTTGTATACATACGTTGTTGTCCGGAACCAATGGCCCCGAAGTGACAGAAATCAGGACAACTGGAGGGAATGGCTTTGTTGTGAGGATCACATGTGCTCACATAGTGTTAATGCTTTGCTCCGGTGCTCTATTAAAAGGAGCACCTTAATTGTCAGTAGTTCCCTTGAGGCCCCGCTGCAAACGGGCTGGCAGGACAAAAGATGTTGTGCAAGTTCTTATTGCGAGCACGTATGACTATATATAGAACACATGCCTAGGATTATCTAGTACTTGGATGTTTTATCTTATTTATCTGCAATTGCCCTATGTTCTGATTGCTATGTGCTTGTCCATGCAACGCCCGTCCATCCATCCCTATGCCTACGGCACTCGAATCCCACTGTTTACTGCTATTGTTACTGCTATCTCTACTTTACTACTGTTGTTACTTTGCTATTCCTACTACAAAACTGTTGCTACTGATAAACTGATGTGAGCAAGATTGTTTCCAGGTGCAACTGAATTGACAACTCAGTTGTTAAGGCTTATAAATATTCTTTGGCTCCCCTTGTGTCGAATCAATAAATTGGGTTTCACTTCCCTCGAAAATACTACGATACACCCCCTATACTTGTGGGTCATCAAGACTATTTTTTGGCGCCGTTGCTAGGGAGCATAGCTTTATTTATCAAGTTCACTTGGATTCTCTATTGTTCATTGCTATCCATCCATCATGGGTAGGTCTCATGATGGCCAGTTTCCTATTTTACCATCCACTACGAGAAGAGGTACGGTTATGAACACCTCTGTTGCTCTTGATTCACCATCTGTTATGAGTAAGCCGTTACACCACCACATACACATGCTACACACACACTGCTACTACTGCTAAATCTGAAACTTCTGATGCTTATGATGCTGCTTCTACTGTGCTTGATAAGAGTGGTTCATTAGGTCTTTTCCTAGATGCTACGATTGCTAGAACTATAGCTGGAAATACTGAAACTCCTAATGAAGACACTACCACACCTATTAGTTCACCTGAGTTTAGTGAGAGTTATGATATTGAAGATGGTTATGTTGAGATGACCGATGAATTTATTAAAGATTGTAAAAACACCCATGATAGGAGCGCTGCTAAGAGTCTCCTTGAGAGGCGAACTATTAGACCCAAATTGTCTCCTATTGCTAAGTTTGCTGCTTCTCCCATAAACATTATAGATAAAGATTATGATTTCTCTCTCGATCTATCTTACATATCTATTGTTGAGAAAGAACCTTTTTGTGGGACTAAGAATGAAAGTGCGGTAGCACATATGAATGAACTTTCTACCATGAGTGGCTTGTTTTCTGATGATATTAAGATGTGTACTTACTTTGTTGCTAAGATCTTCCCCTTTTCACTGAAAGGAGAAGCTAAAAGTTGGTTTAGTAATTTACCTCCTGGATCTATTGATAGCCCTGAGTGCTTGATTAGTACTTTCCTGCAGAAATATTTTCCTCCTAGTGCTAGACATGCTATTTTGCAGGAACTTTTTGATTTTAAACAAGGAGAAAAAGAGATATTGCCCGAATCTTGGGCAAGGTTTTGTGCTTTGATTCATGCACAAGCTGGAAGTCCATTACCTAAGAATGAGCTTCTTGATATATTTTATAATGGACTAACCGAAGAATCTAGGACATACCTAGATAGTTGTGCTAATTGTGTTTTCAGGAATAGGACTCCTAAACGGAAGCTAAAGAATTAATGGCTAAAATAAGCAAGAACTATGAAGATTAGACTCCTCCTAAACAAGCTATACCTGAAGTAATTGTACCTGAATCTACTATACCAGTGCCTATTCCAACATCAAAGAAGAGGGGAGTTATTGAATTAAATGATGAAGTGATGAAGGAAGCTAAGAAATGTCTTAAGGAGAAGGGAATTAAAGCTGTAGATGTCAAGAATTTACCTCCTATAGAAGAATTATGCAAGCCTATTCCCTACTCATCCACTATTGAGGTACATTCTCTCCAACACTTTGATGAAGGTGATATCCCTTACTCTAAACCTCCTTATCAATGCTTAGAAGAATTTGATATCTTTATTGTTAAGCAAGATAATTTTAATAAAAGGGTGCAAAATCATCTAATGGAAAACACTAGAGCTGTTGTTGAGTTGAAAGATATTGTGGAATGAACCTCTAATGATGTTAAAATGATTGTTAAACACTTTCAAATGGTTCAAACTCAAATAGATCAACTCGTTAAAGTGCAAAAAGACTTGCTAGTTAATGCTGCTAAAGAAAAACATGCTTATGAAATTAGAACTAGAAGTGGTGCTGCTACACAGGATCCTCTATATCCTGAGGGGCATCCCAAAAGAATTGAGCAGGATTCTCAACAAGCTGAAAATAGTGGCTCTACTCATAAGAAAAGGAAAAAAACATAAAACTATTATAGAACCCTCAGAACCTGCTATAGATCCTAATAGTATATCTGTCTCTGATGCTAAAACTAAAAGTGGTAATGAAGAAAATGAAGTTCCTAATGAAGAAAAAGTTGAAGAAGAACCTGAAAACCACACTAAGAATACTAAATACACCAAAGAAGATTTTATTGCTAAGAAACATGGTAGTGAAAGAGAGCCTTGGGTCCAAAAACCTATGCCTTTCCCTGATAAGAAACACAAGTCAAAGGAAGATGAACACTATTATAAGTTTTGTGAGTGGATGAAACCTTTATTCCTGCAAATTCCTTTGACTAATGCTATTAAATTGCCTCCTTACTCAAAGTATATGAAGGATATTGTCTCGAATAAAAGGAAGATCCCTAATGAAGAAATTTCTACTTTGTTTGCTAATTATTCTTTCAATGGTAAGGTTCCTAAGAAACTTGGAGACCCAGGGATTCCAACTATCCCTTGCTCTATTAAAAATAGTTATGTTAGAACTGCTTTGTGTGATTTGGGAGCTAGAGTTAGTGTTATGCCTTTCTCTCTCTATAAGAGGCTTCAACTAGAAAAACTGATACCAACTGATATATCTTTGCAAATGGCTGATAGATCTACCACTATTCCTATTGGTATATGTGAGGATGTACCTGTTCAAGTGGCTCATAATTGCTTGATATTAACTGATTTTGTTGTGCTTGAAATGCCTGAAGATGATAATATGTCTATTATTCTTGGGAGACCTTTTCTTAATACCGCAGGAGCTGTTATTAATTGTAATCAAGGAAAGGTGCCTTTCAATGTTAATGACAAGGAACATACTGTCTATTTCCCCAAGAAGATTGAAAGGACTTATGGTTTGAATTGAATTGAACATGTTGAGGGCATTCAAGTTGGAGAAATATATTGTCCCATACCAAGAGAAAAATTTGAAACTATTATGATTGGGACCATTGCTATCAAGGTTGAGGTAACCTAATCATTAGTGGAATACAAAGTTTTGTCTCATATGAAATTGTTTTGGTAACAATACCTGATCAACCTTGTTAACAAAAGGATTTCGTTGAACAAAACAGTGCGTTCACTATGATTATCTCCGTTTACTACTATTGCTATCCATTTTAGTTTTTGTTTTCGTTTAGTTTTCTTTGTTGTTAGTTGCTTGCATGTTAGAGTGTCTTAGAACTTCTATAGTTCTAGCCTTGTTTTGTCATTGCATCATTTCCAAAAAATCTGTCTGTCAGAAAATCATTCTTCTATACCTGAAAAATGCCCAAAAATAAAGTTTCTCAAAAATTTCTAGAAAATTCATATAAAAATTTTTACGTGAAAAAAGGGGAAGAGGAGTGCCTAGGAGGTGCCAGGGGGACCCACCAGGTAGGCACACCACCTTGTGGTGCGGCCTACCCTAGGTGGCACCATGCCATGGTGTGAGCCACCCCTGGCCCTCCACTAACTCTCTCACCTGCCACTTTCTTCTCTCTCCCGAGTAAGCTCCAGTTCATTGCTCAAAATCACATTATTGCTGTGCTTGCTCTCGATTTCTTCGATCTCCTTGCTCATCCCATCTTTCTTGCTGAAATTTGGAGCAATTGTTCCTTGGTATGTGACTCCTCCCCTTGTCCAAGTGGATTTGTGTTTAGTGGATTATATATTGAGTATTTTGCTGCTATAGGTGACAGGTTATGAGTGCTTGTAAGCTTGTTTGATGCTTAGAGATATAGTTTTGATGCATGTTTAGGCTCTTACAAGTCCCTATGAGTAGAATCCTTCATTATATTCACTTTGCAATCACTTGTTTAATGGGTGTTTAAATTTCAGAGTAGAAGATGAATGAGCATCAACTAAACCAACATGAACTATGGGTGCCTGAGGTCATGAAGGTCCACCGGGAGGAGGAAGTTTTTCCTTCCATTTATCCATGCTCTGAGTTCATGAGAGCTGCAGGAATTCTCCAAGATTTCCACACTTTGGTTTCTAATGCAGGGTTGGAGCACTTTTTGGAAGATGAACCTTGTCAATTTGTGAAGCTAACCATGTCTGTGGTGCAGGACTTTCAATTTAGTCACTCTTTGCCTAACCCCATGGTCCACTACAAAATTTACAATATTGTTGTCGACCTTTCTCTCGATGACTTTTGTGCAGCTATTAAGGTACCTCAATGGGGATCATGTAGAAGGATTAAGGAGCGACCTGAACCACTCATGGATTTATACATAGAAATTTGCCAAGGGAGCAGCTTCTCGAAGGAGAATGGAAAATTCTGTAACATTCATCTTCCCTCCATTCGTTACTTTGCCTACTTTGTTGCCAAGTGTGTTCTTGCTAGGAAAACTGACAATAAGTTATCTTCATATGATCTAGCATTTATCTCTGCTGCTCTTAAACGAGATAGGTCTTACAACTTAGGTGCTTTGATAGCTTTCTGTCTTGCTGCTAACCGTGAGAAAGGTGGAATTTGTGGAGGCCTCATTGCTTCTTGTTTACTAGCATTGCATGGTTTAGTGCCTCATCATCTAGACCTAGAGTTCCCCATAGAAAGGCTTGATTTTAATTCCATGATACAACATAAATTTGTTTCCTCGTGGGCTAGTTTGAATGAGTTATCTTATGAAATAACCTTTCTCAAAGCTGGTTGGAGAAAGAGCAAGTCCGAGCGTGTTGTTCTTTTGCCTGCACCTGTTTTGTTTAACCTTGATAACAGGGAAGGATGGTCCATCACTGAGGAGGAGCTTGACACGTACTTGAGAGAGCTCTCCCAACAGGAGCAGGATACTAGAAGGGAGGTCACGGATGATTCGGTCCAGCCATCGAATGAGGGAGAGTCTTCATATCAGCAGCCTACTTATGATTGGGGAGCTTCTTCTTCTTCTCACGGGCCCAACTACGACCATTCTTATCATGATCCTCCTGCTTGGAACCCTTACCCGTATCTAGATTGATACCCACTTAGGCCAAAAGCCTAAGCTTGGGGGCAGGTACGCCGACACCGCACTCATATCCATATCATGTTGCGTCGGTGCTTTGTATATTCATTTTTGTCCTCTTTTTAGTTTTCGCTCTTGCTTTGCTTTTGCTTTCTAAAACACAAAAAGACCAAAAATATTTCTATTGTTTCTCTTTGGTTTTCTTCTTCTTTTTGCCTTGGTTTGTTTTTCCCTTTTTGCTTTGTTTGAACTATTCAAAAAACCCAAAAAGATTTTGCTTTGCTTATTTTTCCTCTTTGGTTCTTGTTTTAAAAATCAAAAACAACAAAAATATTTGTCGTTCTTCTTTGGCTTTGTGAGTTTGTTGCAGAGTTCAATAGTCCTCAGCGGATATTGGTTTCATATTATTATTCAAGTCACACAAGTGAAGAGCAATAATGAGGATTAATGACAACTTGAGGCGTGGTAAGAGGCTGGTAACGAACTCTATTTGTTTTCATTTTTGTACATATACTCATCACTGTGGGAATGCTTAGTCCGTTCGTGTAAGGTGTATGTTATCTTTGGATGCTTAGTAGTTCTTGCTTTCGTATGATTAGTTCCAGCTTGCTAATAGTTTGTAGCATGTCTTATGAATGTTTGCTTGCATTATTCCATTCATAACTTGGTATGACACCATGGTATCCTCCTCTGAATGTTTCATTTGAATTAACTTGGCACATGCTCGCGCATGCATATGACTGAAATAATCAGTTAAGCCTCGATGAATTATTTTGCCTTGAGGATCTTGCATCACTTTCATGCCATGTTTCGTCCTGTTTTGTTGAAAGCATGATTATGATAGCTATTGCTCTCTCATTTGTCGCTCCCTTACTATTGCTAGCCTTCACTTTCACTGAGTATTTTACTCATGTTTCCAACTCCCTTAAACCAAATATTGCCAAAGTGTCCACCATACTTACCTATTAGCATCATTTGCTATTTTCGTGCATATTCAATATGCCTTGTTTTCTTCCGAATAAAATGTTTGCTTGTTATGAGAAAGTTAGTTAGTAAAGCTCTCACGAACTTGATGGCACACTTTATTTTCTGCACTTAATAAACCTAAACCATTGTGACTGTCCATAAAAGTTATATGCTTGCAAATTATAGGCTGGGGATTAGTAGAACGTGCTGTCACGGGGAACGCTTTCAACACTTGTAAATATATACCCAGTTGATACCATGCTCTTTTGTGTGCGGATGTCGTCGATGTGAAATAAAAGGGGAGCTTGTAAGTCCATGAAGTTATGTATGTGTGTTAGAGAAACGCCTGGGCCGCTGGTCTAATCCATACTGACATGGTGGAAACCTGTAGCGTAACCATAATGATATCTATGAAGCATTCTTCTTATAAAAAAGAGAGAGATAGCTATTGAGAAAAAGAAAAAAAAGATTTATGAAAAGAGGAAAGAGAGAAAAAAAGCACCATTTTCCCATGGTAAATAAGAAGATTGCTGAGATACTCATTGTCTGCTTGCCTTGTCATTTTGATATGGGGATTCTTCCGTATCATCGGGCAAGGGGTACCCCGTTGGCGGTTCTCTATGATACACACATATTTACGATGACAAGAACTTACCAGTAACTAAAGTTGAGTAGCATGAGGAGCGTCCCTCGTACTCAAGGGACATGGGATTTTATGTTTATAGTCTGTCAAGCATATAACTCAGATTGGACCTCACTTTCACCTTAATCACATTAAATATGCTTATGATAGGGGCAATGAGAGCTCAAAGCTAATGAGTACCAGACTTTCAACATTTGGAAGCCTTTCAAATTATTCAAAACCTTTTCTTTTACTTGTCGAGTCTCCATTTATTCTTTGAGCACCTTCTTGAGAGCATAGTTGTCATTCTTTGTGCTTGTCTCATTACTTGACTATTTGTGTTATGACTTTGATGCTTGTATATTTGACATCTTTACTTCTAGTCTTCACTTGGACTTCAGAGGTGCCTTGGCATTCATAATCAAAGGCAAGCGAGATACCACTCTATCATACCTTGTTATGAGCATTGTAATGTTTCTTATGTTTATGCTTCATGCTACTTATTATTTCTGAGTTGGAATCTCTTCATAGCTTGCAATGACTATTAAGTAGACTCAGTAGCATACTCTTTATTATGAATTGCCTAAGTAATTGATCACATGCTGAGAATATATACATCATATGAAGCAAATGTGTTCGTGAAAGTTCTTTTATCGCACTCAGTTTTTAACTGAATTGCTTGAGGACAAGCAATAAGCTAAGCTTGGGGGGAGTTGATACGTCCAAAACGTATCTACTTTCCCGAACACTTTTGCTATTGTTTTCTCCTCTAAACTTGTGTAATTTGGATGCAACTAACGCGGACTAACGTTGTTTTCAGCAGAATTGCCTTGGTGTCTACTTTTTGTGCAGAAAATCAACTTTTAGGAAAAATCCCGGAAAATATGCCAAAAATCCTATTTCACGTAAGACTCGGAGCTGAATATGAGACGGAGGGGCTAGGCCGGCCACATCACTGGCGTCTTGAGCAAGCCCAGGCCACGCCAGGGGGTGGTCTGGCCGCCCCAGGATGCCCCTCAGTCTCCCTCTTCGCCTATAAGTTGCCTTCTGACCTAAAAACTCAGGGGGGGTCGACATTTTTCCAGAAGGAGTTCCGCTCCGCCGCCACCACCAGATTCCACGAAACAGCACCAGAAACTCCGTTCTGGCACCCTGCTAGAATGGGGAATTGGAGGAGATCATCGCCATCATCATCACCATCGCTTCTCCATCGACCATCCATGTTTCCCCCATCTATGAGTGAGTAATCCCCCACTGTAGGCTATGGGGATGGTAGGGATTGGATGAGATCATTCATGTAATGGCATCGGATTGTTAGGGCATGTTGCCTAGTATCTTCTATTAGTGCTTTATGACTTTGTTGCGACTTTTTATGCTTAATGCTTGTCACTAGGGCCCGAGTGCCATGATTTCAGATCTGAACATATTATTGATTCATTATGATAGTATTGTTTTTGGTCTTGCCTGCAAGTTGTATACACATGTTGTTGTCCGGAACCAATGGCCCCGAAGTGACAGAAATCGGGATAACCGGAGGGAATGGCTTTGATGTGAGGATCACATGTGTTCACGGAGTGTTAATGCTTTGCTCCGGTGCTCTATTAAAAGGAGCACCTTAATTGCCAGTAGTTCCCTTGAGGCCCCGCTGCAAACGGGCTGGCAGGACAAAAGATGTTGTGTAAGTTCTCATTGCGAGCACGTATGACTATATATGGAACACATGCCTAGGATTATCTAGTACTTGGATGCTTTATCTTATTTATCTGCAATTGCCCTATGTTCTGATTGCTATGTGAATTGTCTTGTCCATGCAACGTCCGTCCATCCATCCCTATGCCTACCTTTTCGAATTCCATTTCTCGCTATTGTTATTGTCTCTACTTTACTACTATTGTTACTTTGCTATTCCTACTACAAAACTGTTGCTACTGATAAACTGATGTGAGCAAGATTGTATCCAGGTGTAGCTGAATTGACAACTCAGTTGTTAAGGCTTATAAATATTCTTTGGCTCCCCTTGTGTCGAATCGATAAATTGGGTTTCACTTCCCTCGAAAATACTACGATACACCCCCTATACTTGTGGGTTATCGGTGTTAAAGAGAGCTTGTTTTTGACTGTGGCCTATGCTTTGTCATGCCATGCTTGATATTTTTTTGGCTTTATGCTTAGTATTCTTTGCTGTAGCATGACTTGTTATAAACAATTGAGATTGCTTAATATGCCTTGGATGAATCATGCGTTGTTTTAGCATATTAAAGCATAGTATAGTTGTATTCTCCTTTGATGCTTTATTTGGGTTGACTTGGCGCATGCTCACACCATGTTATGACTATCTCAAGTCACCATAGACTTTATGATCCTTTAGTTTTCAACTTGTAGTATCACTTTATGCTTTGATCAATGATGTTTTGTCGCTCTGCATGATTATGGCCATTATTGCTCTCTTAGTATGTCGCTCCCAGTCTTTTGCTAGCCTCCGCAACCAAGTATGAGTTCCACCCATGCATCCAACTCCTTAACCAAGTTATTCCAAAGAGTCCACCATACCTACCTACTAGCATATGCTATTCCAAGTATATTCATGTTTTTGTTTACCTTCCAAATTCAAATTGTTATGAGAAAACTAGTGATTAAAGCTCTCACGAACTTGATGGCACACCTTACTTTTCTTGCCCTTAATAAACTTGAACCATTATGTCGTCCGTGTTGTATATGCTTGCACTTATTTGTTGGGGATTAGCAGAACCATGCTGTCATGGGGAATGCTTTCAACATTGCACGGGTACTTTGTACCTAGTTGATATCATGCTCTTTTGCCTATGGATGTCGTCGGTGTGAAATGAAAGGGGAGCTTGTAAGTCCATGGAGTTATGTATATGTGTTAGAGAAAGCGCTGGGCTGGTCTAATCCATGTCGACATGGTGGAAACCTCTGGCGTAACCATAATGAGTGTCTATAACCATTCTTCTTATAAAAAAAGTCCTATATTGAGAAAAAGAAAAAAGAGATTATGAAAGAGAGAGAAAAAAGCACCATATTCCCATGGTAAATAAGAAG
Organism: Avena insularis; assembly: GCA_023614405.1. NCBI lineage: Eukaryota > Viridiplantae > Streptophyta > Magnoliopsida > Poales > Poaceae > Avena > Avena insularis. The sequence goes on from CM042692.1 coordinate 369,223,141, forward strand.
ATTGCTGAGATGCTTGTTGTCTGCTTGCCTTGTCATTTTGATATGGGGATTCTTCCGTATCATCGGGCAACGGGTACCCCGTTGGCGGTTCTCTATGATACACATGTACTTACGATGACAAGAACTTACCGGTGACTAAACTTGAGAAGCATGAGGAGCGGCCCTCGTATTCAAGGGACATGAGATTCCTAACTTATACTTCGTCAAGCATGTACACCATAGTTTGTTCACTTTAACCTTAATCACCTCAAGATGCTTATGATAGGGGCAATGAGAGCTGAAAGCTATCAAGTACCATAATTTTTGGAAGCTCTTTATGAAACTTGAATCTCTGCTTCCTTCTATGAAGGCATTTCTTCCACCATTATATTGAGTCTCCACCTTCTACCTTTATGCACCTACTTTGAGAGCATAGTGGCCATTCTTAATTCTATGTGCATTGTCCCAAAACTAGTTGATTTATGCATAACTTGATATTGTTTGTTTTAAACTATTTGTATCTAGTCACTCTTATGAACTTTGAAGGTGTCCTATGCATTTATATTTGCTACTCTATGAGGGACAAGCTGAATACTATTATGCTATGTTTTCTTTATGTGAAACAAACCAACGTCTTGCATATCATTGTTATTCATGAATCTTTTGTTTGTGCCTTTTCATGTTGCATCATAGTTTCTTTGTCTTATTGCTAGAACCTTGTCTTTCATGTTATGATTGAAGTACTTTGATCCCAGCTTTGAATGTTTTACAAATACTTTTATCAAGTTTATGATGGTGCATGTCACCTCAAAAATTATTCTTTCTTTTTATCACTTACCTACTCGAGGACGAGCAGGAGTTAAGCTTGGGGATGTTGATAAATTGCAAATGTATCTATAATTTTTGATGTTCCATGCTTGGTTTTATCTACTTTCTTGTGTTTTGTCCACACTTTGGAGTACTTTTCATATGATTTCTTGGACTAACCTATTAACAAGAGACACAATGCCAGCTGCCTGTTTTCTGCTATTTTTGGTTCCAGGAAGTCAGAAAATGAATATTCTCGGAATTGGACGGGACAAAAGCCAATGTTGCTATTTTACCGGAAGACATCTGGAGCCAGAATACGAGACGGAGAAGGGCTGGGGCCTGACCACACCACCTGGCCGCGGCAGGCTGGCGCCAGGGGTGGTCCGCCAACCCCAAGACCCTCGGCCTCTCCTTCCGCCTATATATTGCCTCGTCTGTAAACCCTAAGTGCGATCAAAATCCACCAAAGAGTCTCAGAGCCGTCATCTCCATCCCTAGATCAGAGGATCTGAAGCTCTTCCG